>OY728150.1:1076953678-1078203678 GCA_963277665.1 Viscum album
ATCTCTATACCCATTTCCACCAGTCTACATCATATGTAAATATGAATTCTCATATTTTCCTATAGTCTAAGAGATCCAGTGACCATGGGATGTGGATCATGTCAATACCATATAGTCAACTCATATATTATCTACTCTCTGGGTGCATAATTATCTGATCGATGAATAAATTTTTTCTGCATGTTCTTACATGTATTTTGGTTTTTTATTGATTGGATATTAATTTATGTTTTTGAATAATCCAAACCCTCTTATCATTTTATGTGAAACTCTAGTTTTTAAAAAATATATGTAATTTTATAATAACATGATTTATAGTGATCATATTTATGTAATGATAATTTCATATGAAAGATAACAAGTTTATATATTTTTTTTTTCACTACAACAAATCCTAATTCTATCTCCATCATGTTATCATTTTGATATGAACTTACCACATGTTTTTAGTTTCAAGAAAAAATTTCAATTTAAACTACTTCTTATTTTTATTTGGTTATTTAATTATAAAATAATCTATATAGATCATATTATTATGAAAAAATTTACACTATAAATAAAAAACAATTGTTTACATTTCATTAGAATAAATTGATGTCTAAATTTGTTGTGTATGTGGTGTAAAAAAACACCAAAGATCATACAATAGTTCTGGAATTCTAGAATTTTTATATTTCAAAAAATTATTTATTTAATAGATATATATTTTGATTTACATCAAAATCACACACCATTTATTGGGTTATAAATATAAGAAGTTTTTAAACATTTAATTAAACTAAATAAAATTATTAAAATTTTGTTTAGACACCTATGATACCAATTTTTAGGCTAGATTGGGGAATTAAAGATGGTATAGAGGGAGGTATATATACCAAAATAAAAATTTAATCAAATAAATTTATTATATAAATTAATTATCATGGTTAATTATTATAGTAAATTAGCAGTGTAAATAAAATAAATAACATCGGGATTTTTCTACTAGTTTAGTCCAAACTAGGCCTAGTCTAGTCTTATACCCCTTTACTTGGTGAGAGATTCATGTGAACTTAACTAATTTTTGATAGGGAATCATTACCCAGTTAGAAAATAATTTTCTTATGGAGGGATAACCAAGAAACCCTAAATTTTGTATGGGAGTCAGAAAATAATTACAACCTAACTTTAGATATCCAGAGTCACAGCCCAAATGATCCTGAATTTAGAATCCTAGAGTCACAACATGAAAGACATAACTTTAGATACATGGAGTCACAATCCTTATTATAAGGCCTCAGCCTTAAAAAATACTTAATCTTGATTTATTACAAGAACACACATTGAGGATCTTTTCAGGTTTAGAGTTTTAGAGAATTAGATCATAAATCATGCATTACATTCCACATTTAAACAAGGTGGTTACATAAAAGACAGTATTCATTTTTCCCATCAAAGGAAACATATTTAAAATAAAACATGGATTATTTCTTGACACTTCCTTGACACTATCATCACATAATGTAATTTTCCCTTGACCTATGAAAAACATTTCAAAAACTTGGGATGAGCATAAAAAGCTCAGTAAGGGATATAAAAATACGGAAAGAAAACCTTAGTCTATGTACACATAAGAATCAATGAAATAATACTACACTCATAAAACATAATCACTTTAACATACCTCATGAAATCATAAGATTTATGAATAACTCATAGAAATCATAGCACATAAAGGTAACTTGAGGCATTCATATCATTCTTACGTAGGGAGTAACCCTGATGGTTACCTTTAGAATACCCATCATAGTATATTCCCTAAATCTCTTCGGATAAACCTTGGAATTTAACTCCTTCGCATTTCCCAATGCATTGGAGAGAAATATCGGGATCACCCGCCCTTATTTTATCACGGAACCACCTATCTTCATAAACAATTCCCAAGAACCATAACATAATCGTATCACATAAAACATTCATAAAGGAAACATAAAATTTCTACATTTCAATCACAAGATATGAATACAACACATTGATATAATAAAAAAATTATCAAAACCATTTTTAATACCAAAATAAAAGAAAAGTAAAACATGGTATTTGTTTTTTATTTAAAAAAAGTTATGGATTATAGAGGAAGTCGAAACTCAAATAATGGTCACGACGGCGGAAAAGTCGTTGTCGCCGCATACGTAAGACAAAAACATTCCCTTTTGTCGTTTAGTAAAATGATTCGTATAAAAATATTCCTTTTAAATAAAATTAAGTGTCAAAGGGTTTTATACACCGTATAAAATAAAGTTGTGTATAAAACAAAATATGCTTCAATGAAAGGAGATTGAGATGAAGTCCCTTACCTCGTGTCCGACTTAAATTGATCGTTCTTTAATCTCCTGAATAATAAACTATAGTTAATTTAAACTTTCTTAAGAACATTTTTCAAGTTCATTATTCCTTTTATATAACTTATTACCATGTTATGAACATTATGTAATTATTTAAGTTAATAACGGTTGTTTTGTCGATCTTTGGTACTTGAGCCAAAAATAAACTTCTTATAATTACAAGTTGTTCATATGGTAAAATATCCATTATATTAAGAATTATATTCAGGATGTAGATATCATATATATCATATATATTTAGTATATACATGCATTTATAATATTACATAACATCTATAGGTAAGAAATGAAATGCACCGTTTATGGAGACGGTAAGTCGTACGTACGCATGAACGCTACTTTCATTTCTATTTCATATTTAATGGGATGAAATCATAATTATATAAAGGTATATTATAATTCCAGTATAATATCATATATAATGTCATTAACTTCATCCTTTATACATCCCATATATGGAATTGACGAATCAAATCACTTTGAGGGGGCGGTAGTCCGCACTTCCGAAAATGAAATTATCATGTTTAACAATAATGGAAACCATAAAGGTATGACATAAATGAAAAATATAGAATCATAAGGAAATTATAAAAATAATATATATAATATATAAATATAGTTACATCTTAATGGCCAACATGAAAGGTGTTAAGGAAATATTTAACAATCATCGTTTCGTGAGGCAGAAATTCGCCATTCATAGAAACAGTATGTTCTTTAACCATTAGATGGAGGTGTGTGTAAGTGTAAATCAAATACTTCTCATAAAAACATCCTATTATATTGAAGATACTAGTTTTTTTACAAAATAAAGTAATAAAAATCTTTTAGGTGGTTGGAGAAACAAAATAAAACAAAAGAACATTAGAGAAGACTTTACCTTTAAATCAGGTAACTCCCCTTAGTTTAAACCAAAAGGGTTTCTTGAAGAGCTTCCTGCCTAAGGTAAGGCTTCTATGATGAATAGAGGGATGTGGAGAGATAAAATTAGCATATTTTGTCTGAGCCAATGGCTTGAGAGGTGTGGTTAAGGTGGTAGAGGTGGGGGCCTTTTATAAGAGGGAGGAGGGGGACTCTTGGAAAGTCATGAAATGTTACTTTATTTTAAAATGAGTTTCGGATTTTAAAGGTCCCAAAATGATATATTTAGAGGGTAATGTGATAAGGGTTAAAAATCAACCCATACAATAGGTTTTTGACAAGTGTAAATCTTAGATTTTACATTATATTTTCATTTTATTTAAATCGTTCATTGATGAGGTAATCGCTGCATCATCATGGTGTCATAAATAAATTAATTTATTTAAAGTCTAAAAATTATAAAAAAATATCATGATGTAGGAAATATTTTTATCTTTCCAATGACTATTTATAGTTTAATATATCATTTACACAGACAAAACTAAAATTGTTTTACTTGGGTGATACATACTTTTGTGATATTCTCCTTTCTTTAAAAATAAAATGATAAAGTGTCACTATCACCCAAAAGTGATTCCATGGGGTCCCTAAGTTGGCACAAGGAATCCCATGGTCGGTCATGACACAAACAGTAGCATTAGGACACATCTTGGGGTCATTTGTTATTATTATAGTATTATTTTATTATCCTTAACTACCTGATTACTAATTAATCACGATAATTAAAGATAATTATCGTTGTTACTATTCCTAATATCCAAAAACAAAAGAGTCTTAATTATATAATTTGGGCCTTCTGATTACAAATATGGAATCCATTTTACCAAATTCAAAACACAAAAATTGTAGTAATTAATTTAAAATAATTCCCGTTGTCAAAACAAATAGTGAGTTTTTTTGAAACAATATCTATCAAAAGTTTGACACTTTTTCATTCCAAATTCCAAAGTAAAATTAATTGAAATGACCAAAATTGGATTAAATGGTAAAAATATATTCTAATTAAACTTTAAAACCAATTAAAAAGATAATCTAACCAAATAATTAAATTAGATGAAAAAGCAATTTTGAAGTAAACTGCAGGATCATCTGACCCTGTGTTAGCTGAAGGGTGGATTAAAGCACTGGAGAAGATTTTCAATGTCATGGGGTGTTCATAAAATCAAAATGTTCGACTTTGTTTTTACCGTTTGGAGGTAGAAGTAGATCATTGGTGGTCTATGGTTAAAAATATCAGGGAAGCTGATGGGATTGATGCTCTTGACTGGGATGAATTCAAAGGTATGTTTCTCGAGAAATATTTTCCTAAGGCTGTTCGACTTAGGATGGAAAAACAATTCTTGGAATAGAGGCAAGAGGACGACTCAGTGGCTGCTTATGAAGATAGGTTCACTCGATTTTCAAGGTATGCTCCAAATTTTATCTAAGACCTTGATAGTAAAATCAATCATTTTTACTAAGGATTAAAGCCAAAATATCAAAGGGCATTGGCTTCTCGTGAGTTCAAAAGTTATGAAAAGCTAGTTCCATGTTCTAAGAAGGGGGAAATGGATTTTGTTGGTGATCAAGTGTTCTATAACAACAAACAGAAGAAGAGACCAAGGTGGCATGAGAAAGAGAAGAATTCCTCAAAAAGGTCTGATGGTAAGAAAACTAAGTTTTTAGTTTGTGATAAATATGGTAAAAAGTAGGCTGGGGAATGTCTTTTGAATTATGGAAAGTGCTACCGATGTGGTAATATGGGACATAAGGCTCGTGATTTCACTAAAAAAGATCAGGGTGATGGCAAGACAAAATTTTATTTACAATTATTGAAATGTCTCAAGGGCAATGAGATGGCTCATTATGCAAACGAGTGTTCGACAAAGAGCTCAAATGATGGGAACCAGTCAGACTACAAGAAGAATGGTGTGGTGAAATCCTTTGAAACTACTTCAGCCGATGTTGGTCCATCAAATGAAGCGGTATCAGGTAATTTTTTTTTCATATTATGCAAGTGTGTTGTTTGATTCAGGGTCGACACATTATTTCATCTCTGAAAAATTTTCTAGTAAATTGGGAATACCATCTCAAGAAATGACTCCTGAACTTTTGGTAAAAACACCTGGGGGAATGTTGATATAAAAAGAATTTATAAGAATCTTCCTATCCTTATATGTGGAAATAACCTGCTTGAAAACCTTATTGTTTTACCTCTAGTAGAGTTTGATGTTATCCTGGGTATGGATTGGCTCTCTGTTTACCGTGATAAGATTTACTGCAGAGATAAAGAAGTTTCTTTTCAGAAAGACTTTTAGTTTTGTACAATAATTAACCCTTACTATTGGTAACATATCAAGAGGCTGAGAAAATTATAAAAGTTGAAAATGAATGTTACATTGCACATATTGTTGAAAACAAAGGAACCGTTCAGATTAATTATGTGCCAGTGGTAAATGAGTATCCTGATGTTTTTCCTGACGAGTTTCCTGAATAATACTTAATCTGGAAGTTGAATTTACTGTTGACTTAGTTCCTGATGCTAATCCAATTTCAAAACCCCCTTATCAAATGGATCAAATTGAACTTTTAGAGTTGAAGGATCAATTGCAAAAGAATTTAGAGAAAGGTTTATTTTGACCTAGCACATTACCATGGGGTGCTCTTGTCTTATTTGTTAAAAATAAAGATGGTTCGATGAGACTTTGCATTGATTATAGAACCTTGAATAATATCACTGTTAAGAACAAATATCCTTTACCTCATATCGATGATTTTTTTGATCATCTCCAGGGAGCTCAGTATTTTTCAAAGATTGACCTGATATCGGGGTACCATCAGTTGAAGGTAAAGGAAGCAGATATTCCGAAGACTATGTTTCTTACAAGATATGGCCATTATGAATTTGTAGTAATGCCTTTTGGGCTAACCAATTCACCAACTGTATTCATGGACCTTATGAATATAATTTACCATGAGTTCTTGGATAAGTTTGTGGTAGTTTTCATTGATGATATTTTGGTGTTTTCTAAAAGTAAAGAGGAGCATGAAAGACATTTAAGGGTTATTTTCGAAACCTTAAAAGAAAAGAAATAGTATGGGAAATTCAGAAATTGTGGGTTTTGGTTAAAACAAATTTCTTTCCTTGGTCACATTTTTTCTAATGATGGAATAACTTTTTATCCTACAAAAACAAAGGTTGTAGAAGAATGGCCAAGACCCACAAATATAACCGAGATTCGTAGTTTTCTTGGTTTGGCAGGCTATTACCGAAGGTTTGTTAAAAAAAATCACTGTTATCTAATCCAATGACTAAGCTAACTCGGAAGGGTGTTAAGTTTATCTAGACAAAAGAATGTGATGATTGTTTTTAGGAATTGAAAAGAATATTGGTGAATGCTCCAGTTCTGGAACTACCTTCCAGGAATAGTGAGTTTGTTATCTATAGTGATGCTTCATTAAAAGGACTTGGTTTCTTCTTAATGCAGAATGATCAGGTAATTGATTATGCTTTACGTCAGTTGAAAACTCATGAGGTAAATTACCCTACACATGATTTGGAATTAACTTCTGTTGTTTTTGCTTTAAAAATTTGGAGGCATCATTTGTATGGAGTAAAGTGTCAAATATATACCGATCACAAAAGTTTAAAGTATATTTTCACTCAGAAAGAATTGAACATGATACAGAGGAGATGTCTAGAATTAATCAAGGATTATGATTGTATAATTAATTACCCTCCGGGAAAATCAAATAAAGTGGCTGATGCTTTGAGTTGAAATTATAATGCTTCATTAACAATGTTACATTTGGAATGTGATCCTTTGGTGAAGGATTTGATGAAATTTGGCATAGAAGTTGTTGGTTGAGGATGTTCTTCTATTTTGTTTCAGGTATTAGTAAAATCTTCTCTATCAGACAGAATTAATAAAGCACAGAAGCAAAACAGTGAGTTGCAGAAAATGGTAGAGCTAGTTCAGAAGGGTAAGTTGCCTAAATTCAACATTGATAATGATTGTGTTTTGAGATTTGCGAATAGATTGTGTGTGTCTTGTGCTTCATAGTTGAAGAGAGAGTTGTTATGTGAAGCTCATAGTTCTCTATTTTCAGTTCATCCAGGCAGTACTAAGATGTATAGAGATTTTCGGGAGTATTACTGGTGGGACGGAATGAAAAGAGACATTGCTGATTTTACTGTGAAGTGTTTGACTTGTCAATAGGTTAAAGTAGAGTGGAAGTTACCAAAAGGGATTCTTCAGCCTTTACCAGTGACAGAGTGGAAATGGGAGAATATATCCATGGACTTCGTGGTTGGGTTACTGAAGACACCTCGAGGTAATAATGCAATCTGTGTTATTGTTGATCGCTTGACTAAATCTGCTCATTTCCTTTCTATACGAGATACTTTTTCCCTAGATCAACTTTCTCATTTGTATCTTAAAGAGATAGTCAGGTTACATGGAGTTCCCCTTTCCATTGTATCTGATCATGATCCCAGGTTTACTTCTAACTTTTGGAAAGGCCTTCAGAAGTCATTGGGTACTGAATTAAATTTTAGTACAGCTTTTCATCCTCAATCAGATTGGTAGTCAGAACGAACAATTAAGACTTTGGAGGATATGCTACATGCTTTTTCGATGGATTATCAGGGAAGTTGGGATCAACATCATTCTTTGGTTGAGTTTTCTTATAATAACAGTTTTCATTCCAGTATGAAGATGGCACCATTTGAGGCATTATATGGGAAGCGGTGTCAAACTCCAGCTTTTTGGGATGAAGTGGCTGAAAGGAAGTTTAAAGGACCATAATTGGTAGAATAGTTGGTAGAAAAAGTTCATCTGATACAGAAACACATGAGAACAGCTCAGAGCAGGTAGAAAAGTTATACGGACAATAAGAGGAAGGATCTCTCTTTTGAGGTAGGTGGTCATGTTTTTCTCAAAGTTTCACCATGGAAAAGTGTGATGCGATTTGGTAAGAGAGGAAAGTCGAGTCCAAGGTTCATTAGACCATATGAAATTCTGGAGAGAGTTGGATCAGTTGCATACCGAGTGGATTTACCTCCGAGTTTATCTTAGGTACACAATGTTTTTTATGTTTCAATGTTAAGGAAGTACATGCCAGATCCATCTCATGTTTTGAGTCCAAAGGTAGTTCAGCTAGAAGATAATATATCTTATGAGAAACAACCAGTCTAGATTCTTGACCATAGGGATCAAGTGCTGCAGAATAAGGTGATTCATAAGTAAAGGTTTTGTGAAAAAACCACATGATTGAAGAGGAAACATGGGAATATGAAAATGCAATGAGGGATAAATACCCCCACTTATTCAATAAGTAAATAAATTGTGGGGACATAATTTTCTAAAGGGGGGAAAGATGTAACATCCCAAGTAAGTAATGAATAATAGAATTTCTTATCTATGTCTATTCCCTAAATATCTTCGGAGAAACCTTAGCGTTTAACCCCTTTGTGTTACCCAATGCATTGGAGAGCTATCTCGGGCTCACCCACCCTTAGTTTATCATGGAACCACCCGATTTCATAAACATTGCCCAAGAACCATGACATAATCATAACACATAACTTAAGTATAAAGGAAATATAACATTCCCACATTGCAATAACAATATAACATTTTAATATACTGAAATAATAAATCCATTCTAAAAACCATTTTCAATACCAAAATATGTAAAAAGAGTATATGGTATTTATTTTCCTTTTAAAAACATTACGGCTTGTTAAGGAAGCCAAAGGTCAAAATGGTTTCATACTCCATATAAAATAAAGTCATTTATAAATCAAAAGATGCCTCAATAAAAGGATATTGAGACGAAGTCCCTTACAAAGACGGTATCCTTAGATTAAGGATAAATCAATTATGAAATTATGTGTGAAAAATAAAAATACACCCAATATAAGTGGACATTAAGTGAAAAATAATCATAGGTCATTCACACATATTCATAGCATGATATAATCAATAAGTAGATGTTTAACCCAAATAATTGAAATTAGGTAAAGTTCCCTTACAGAAATTCGACAGCCTAATGGCGTCTATTTAAAATTCATAAAATGAGACGATGATAGATAAAAACAGTATCTCATCACTTGTACATTACATTTACATCAATATGGATATATAAGAACATATCCCAACATAATAAGATGTAAATTAAAAGACCTAATAAAAGAAGTCTTTTAAAAAGAGGAGGGTGAAAGGTTCCCCTACCAAATTTGGTAACTTCTGAAACTTACACCCCATGAAAGAAGGGTCATACAGTGAAGATGTAAATACCCATGAATTAAATTATATTACACAAAGAATACAATAGTGGGTAGTACATACACCACGCAAAAGGAAATAGTGGAAAATGTAGCATGAATCTCATGGGAACAAAAATTGAGATAAAAACTCTTTACCTCGTGCTAATAAATCAAGTCGTATAGCAAGGAAATGAGCAGATTTAGTCAAGAGATCAAAAATAACCCATATTTCATTATTAAATCAGGGTGTCTTAAGCAATCCCACAATGAAGTCCATAGATATATTCTCCCACTTCCACTCTTCCACTGGTAAAGGCTGAATCATCCCTTTCGGTAACTGTCGCACTGCTTTAACCTGTTGACAAGTCAAACATTTCACAGTAAAACCAGCAATGTCTCTTTTAATTCTGTCCCACCAGTAATACTCCTGAGATCTCTATACATCTTATTACTTCCTGGATGAACTGAAAATGGAGAACTATGAGCTTCACATAACAACTCTCTCTTCAACTGTGAACTACAAGGCACACACAATCTCTTCCCAAATCTCAAAACACAATCATTATCAATGTTGAATTCAGGCAACGTACCCTTCTGAACTAGCTCTACCATTTTCTCCAACTCACTGTCTTGCTTCTGTGCTTGCTTAATTTTGTCTGATAGAGAAGATTTCACTAATACCTGAAACAAAACAGAAGAACATCCTACACCAACAACTTCTATGACAAAGTTCATCAAATCCTTAACGAAAGTATCACATTCCAAACGTAACATGGTTAATGAAGCATTACTTTTTCGACTCAAAGCATCTGCCACTTTATTTTATTTTCCTGGATGGTAATGAATTGTACAATCATAATATTTGATTAATTCTAGCTATCTCCTCTCTCTCATGTTCAACTCTTTATGAGTGAATATATACTTTAAACTTTTTTGATCAGTATATATTTCACACTTTACTCCATACAAATGATGCATCCAAATTTTTAAAGGGAAAACAACAGCAGCTAATTTCAAATCATGTGTAGGGTAATTTACCTCATGAGTTTTCAACTGACGTGAAGCATAAGAAATTACCTGATCATTCTGCATTAAGATGCAACCAAGTCCTTTTAATGAAGAATCATTGTAGATAACAAACTCACCATTCTTGGAAGGTAGTTCCAAAACTGGATCATTCACCAATCTTCTTTTCAATTCCTGAAAAAAATCATCACATTATTTTGTATAGATAAACTTAACACCCTTATGAGTTAGCTTAGTCATTGGACTAGATAACCGTGAAATTTTTTTAATAAACCTTCGGTAATATTCTTCCAAACCAAGAAAACTACGAATCTCAGTTACATTTGTGGGTCTTGGGCATTCTTCAACAACCTTTGTTTTTGTAGGATCAACAGTTATTCCATATTTAGAAACAATGTGACCAAGGAAAGAAATTTGTTGCAACCAAAACTCACACTTGATGAATTTCCCATACAATTTATTTTCTTTTAAGGTTTGAAAAATAATCCTTAAATTTCTTTCATGCTCCTCTTTACTTTTAGAAAACACCAAAATATCATCAATGAAAACAACCACAAACTTATCCAAGAACTCATGGAAAATTCTATTCATAAGGACCATGAATACAGCAGGTGCATTGGATAGCCTAAAAGGCATAACTACAAATTCATAATGGCCATATCTTGTACGAAACATGGTATTCAGAATATCTGCTTCCTTTACCTTTAACTGATGGTACCCCAATCTCAGGTCAATCTTTGAAAAATATTGAGCTCCCTGGAGCTGATTAAACAAATCATCGATATGAGGAAAAGGATATTTGTTCTTAACAGTGATGTTATTCAATGCTCTATAATCAATGAAAATTCTCATTGAAACATATTTCTTTTTAACAAATAAGATAGGAGCACCCCATGGTGATGTGCTAGGTCTAATGAAACCTTTATCTAATAAATCTTGTAATTGCTCCTTCAACTCTAACAGTTTAATTTGAACCATTCGATAAGGGGGTTTTGAAATTGGCTTAGCATCAGGAACTAAGTCAACAGTAAATTCAACTTCCTGATCAGGTATTATTCCAGGAAACTCATCAGGAAAAACATTAGGATACTCTTTTACCACTGGCACGTCATTAATCTGAACGGTTCCTTTGTTTTTAACAATATGTGCAAGGTAACATTCATTTCCATATTTTACAAGTTTCTCAGCCTCTTGATATGTTATCAACAGTAAGGGTTCATTCTTGTACACAAACTGAAAGTCTTTTTGAAAAGAAACTTCTTTAGCTCTACAATCAATCTTAGCATGGAAAATAGAGAGCCATTCTATACCCAGGATAACATCAAACTCTACTAGAGGTAAAACAATAAGGTTTTCAAGTAGGTTCTTTCGACGGATAAGGATAGGAAGATTCTTATAAATTCTTTTTGCCTCAACATTTCCCCTAGGTGTTTTTACCACAAGTTCAGGAGTCATTTCTTGAGATGGTATTCCCAATTTACTAGAAAATTTTTCAGAGATGAAAGAATGTGTGGACCCTGAATCAAACAACACACTGGAATAATCTGAAAAAACAAAAAAAGTACATGATACCGCTTCATTTGATAGCCCAACATCTACTGAAGTAGTTCCAAAGGATTTCATCACACCTTTCTGCTTGTAGTCTGACTGCTTCCCTTCATTTGAGCTCTTCATCGAACACTAGTTTTCATAATGACCCATCTCATTGCACTTGAAACATTTCACTAACTATAAATCAAATTTGGTCTTACCATCGCCCTGATCTTTTCCAGTGCAATCACGAGCCTTATGTCCCATCTTACAACATCGGTAGCACTTTCCAGAATTCAAAAGACATTCCCCAGTATGTTTTTTACCACATTTATCACAAACTGAAAATTTAGTTTTCTTACCATGAGACCTTTTTAAAGAATTCATCCCTTTCTCCTACCACCTCGGTCTCTTCTTTTGTTGGTTGTCATAGAATACTTGATCATCGGAAAACTCCATTTCCACCTTCTCAGCACATCAAACAAGCTTTTCATAACTTTTGAACTCATGAGAAGCCAATTCAATTTGATATTTTGGCTTTAATCCTGAGTAAAAATTATTGATTTTACTATCAAGGCCTCAGATAAAATTTGGAGCATACCTTGCTAATCGAGTGAACCTTTCTTCATAAGCATCCACTGATTCATCCTCTTGCCTCAATTCCAAGAATTGTTTTTCCATACTAAGTCGAACAACCTTAGGAAAATATTTCTCAAGAAACATACCTTTGAATTCATCCCATTCAAGAGCATCAATCTCATCAGCATCCCTGATATTTTTAACCATCGACCACCACTGATCTGTTTAACCCTCCAAAAGGTAAACAACAAGAGTAACCTTTTGATTGTTTGAACACCCCATGACATTGAAAATATTCTCCAATTATTTAATCCACCCTTCAGCTAACACAGGGTCAGATGATCCTCTAAATGATGGAGGATGTTGCCTCAAGAAATGTTTCACCACCAACATGTTCCTTTTCGGTTGATCTAGCTGATCTTGTGCATGTATACCACCACCATTTATCGCTTGAGTCAACTGCACCCTTGCTGCAACAAACTATTCAGTTCCAATTCCGACTATCTCCGGATGCTGATTTGGAAGGTGATTTCCTTCGGTATGCCTTCCTAGCACTGCTTCCCTGTTTCCTCTTCGGAAAACCATTCTGAACAAACATGTCTTAGATGAAGCAACATGTTAATCTTCAAATGCTATATCATTTTCAATTTGACCATAAAAAAAATATTTTTGGATAATAATTTAATATAATTCCAACCCCTAAAGTTATCTAAACCGACATCTGATACAAACTATAAGGCCCCGACCTTAAACATTACTTAATCTTGATTTATTACAAGAACACACATTGAGGATCTTTTCAGGTTTATAGTTTTAGAGAATTAGATCATAAATCATGCAGTACATTCAACATTTAAACAATATGGTTACATAAAAGATAGTATTCATTTTTCCCATCAAAGGAAACATATTTAAAATAAAACATGGATTATTTCTTAACACTTCCTCGACACTATCATCACATCATGTACATTTCCCTTGACCTATGAAAAAAATTTCAAAAACTTGGGATGAGCATAAAAATCTCAGTAAGGGATATAAAAATATGGAAAGAAAACCTTAGTCCATGTATACATAAGAATCAATGAAATCATACTTCACTCATAAAACATAAGCACTTTAACATACCTCATGAAATCATAAGATTTATTAATAACTCATAGAAATCTTAACACATAAAGGTAACTTGAGGCATTCATATCATTCTTACGTAGGCAGTAACCCTCATGGTTACGTTTGGAATACCCATCACAGTATATTCCCTAAATCTCTTTGGATAAACCTTAGCGTTTAACTCCTTTGTGTAACCCAATGCATTGGAGAGCTATATCGGTCTCACCCACCCTTAGTTTATCATAGAACCACTCGTCTTCATAAACAATTCCCAAGAACCATAACATAATTGTATCACATAAAACATGCATAAAGGAAACATAACATTTCCACATTTCAATCACAAGATATCAATACAACAAATTGATATAATAAAAAAATTATCAAAACCATTTTCAATACCAAAATAAAAGAAAAGTAAAACATGGTATTTATTTTGTATTTAAAAAAAAGTTATGGCTTTTAGAGGAAGCCGAAACTCAAATAATGGTCACAGCGGCGGAGAAGTCGTTGTCGCCGCATACGTAAGACAAAAACATTCCATTTTTTCGTTTAGTAAAACCCTCCATATAAAAAGATTAATTTTGAATAAAAGTAAATGTCAAATGGGCTTATACAGTGTATAAAATAAATTTTTGTATAAAACAAAATATGCCTCAATGAAAGGATATTGAAACGAAGTCCCTTACCTCGTGTCCGACTTGACTCGATCGTTCTTTAATCTCCTGAATAATAAACTAGAGTTAATTTATACTTGCTTAAGAACCTTTTTCAAGTTAATTATACCTTTTATATCACTTATTACCATGTTATGAACATTATTTAATTATGTAAGTTAATAATGGTTGTTTTGTCCATCTTTGGTACTTGAGCCAAAAATAAACTTCTTATAATTACAAGTTGTTCATGTGGTAAAATATCCATTATATACAGAGTTATATTCATGATGTAGATATCATATATATCATATATATCCAGTATATACATGCATTTATAATATTACATAACATTTAGAGGTAAGAAATGAAATGCACCGTTCATGGAGACGGTAAGCCGTACGTACGCATGAATGCTACTTTCATTTCTATTTCGTATTTAATGGAATGAAATAATAATGATATAAAGGTATATTATAATTCCATTATAATATCATATATAATATCATTAACTCAATCCATTATACATCCCACATATGGAATTAACGAATCAAATCACTTTGAGGGGGTGGTAGTCCGCACTTCCTATAATGAAATTATCGCGTTTACCCAAAATGGAAACCATAAAGGTATGTCATAAATAAAAAATAAAGAATCATAAGGAAAATATAAACATAATATATATCATATAGAAATATAGTGACATCTTAATGGCCACCATGAAAGGTGTTAAGAGAATATTGAATAATCATCGTTTCGTGAGGCAGAAATTCACCATTCACAGAAACAGTATGTTCTTTAACCATTATACAGAGGTGTGTGTAAGTGTAAATAAAATAATTCTCATAAAAAAATCCTAGTATATTTAATATACTATTTTTGTTACTAAATAAAGGAACAAAAATAGTTTAGGGGGTTGGAGAAGCAAAATATAACAAAAGAACATTAGAGAAGACTTTACCTTTAAATCGGTTAACTCCCCTTGGTTTGAAGACAAAGGGTTTCTTGAAGAGCTTTATGCCTAAGGTAAGGATTCTATGATGAATAGAGGGATGTGGAGAGATAAAATGAGTAGATTTTGGCCGACCCAATGGCTTGAGAGGTTTGGGTAAGGTGGTATATATGGGGGCCTTTTATAAGAGGGAGGAGGGTCACTCTTGGAAAGTCATGAAATGTTACTTTATTTTAAAATTATTTTCGGATTTTAAAGGTCCCAAAATGATATATTTCTAGGATAAGGTGATAAGGGTTATAAATAAACCCATAAAATAGGTGTTTTACATGTTTAAGTCTTAGATTTTACATTATCTTTTCATTTTATTTAAATCGTTCATTAATGAGGTAATCGTTGCATCATCATGGTGTCATTAATAAATTAATTTATTTAATGTCTAAAAAATATAAAAAAATATCATGATGTAGGAAATATTTTTATATTTCCAATGACTATTTATAGTCTAAGATATCATTTACACAAACAAAACTAAAATTGTTTTACTTGGGTGATACATACTTTTGTGATATTCTCCTTTCTTTAAAAATAAAATGATAAAGTGTCACTATCACAAAAAAGTGATTCCATTGGGTCCCTAAGTTGGCACAAGTAATCTCATGGTCGGACATGAAACAAACAGTAGCATTAGGACACATGTTGGGGTCATTTGTTATTATTATGATATTATTTTATTATCCTTAACAACCTGATTACAAATTAATCACAAAAATTAAAGATAATTACCGTCGTTACTATTCATAATGTCCAAAGACAAAAGAGTATTAATTACATAATTTGGACCTTATGATTCCAAATATGGAATCCATTTTACCAAATTCCAAACACAGAAATTGCAGTAATTAATTTAAAAATGATTCTTGTTGTCAAAACAAATAGCGGGTTTTTTTGAAACAATATCTATCAAAAGTTTGACACTTGTTTATTCCCAATTCCAAAGTGAAATTAATTGAAATGACCAAAATTGGATTAAATGGTAAAAATATATTCTAATTAAACTTTAAAACCAATTAGAAAGATAATCTAACCATATAATTAAATTAGATGAAAAGGTAGTTCTAAAGTAAAGTGCAGTATTTTCCACTATTCATTAAAAAATGAACATTGTCAGAAAAATAACAAAAATTTATCCAAATTAAATTTCAATATCCCAATTCTAAAGAATAAGTTTATTTTGGCAAATAGAGCTTATAAAATTGTCAATGATTAGATTTAAAAATGGTTTTCCATCAAAAGTCAGTAAAGAAATCTTTTAAAAAAATTAGAGTATTACATGCTTAAGATTGGATTTATTCTCATTTTAAGCCTCTAAAACCCTATATAATTCATAAATAGAAATAGATATGAAAATCCATAATTCTTTACTTACTTGGGATGTTACACTTAGATTCTTACTTAAGAATTTAGGAGTCAAAAACTGAATTTATAAAATTATTTATTATGTAAAAGCATAAAAATAAAATCGAGAGTGCATGTGAGAGATGGGAAGTAGTGTTATAGACTCAAGAAACCAGAAAAAAGAGAATATAAAATGAATTAAGTGTATGTACTTGTTCTTAAGAAATATGGGTGTCTCATCAAGGCATTAGTAGTTGTAGAATTTTAGGTATAGTCCGTGATAAATCGTCAAGAAAATGAAACAAAGTATCACAAAGGGATTAAAACTTTAGCATTGATCTTTAATTATCTCATGTTCCCACAATCTCTTGGTTTCACTGGATTTTTTATCTCTAAAAAATTATCTTCTTATGTTCCTTATAATAAATGTTTTAAATTTTTATGGGTAATAAAAAAATTTCTACTAAACCAATTGGACACAAATTATAAATGGTTACTAAAATTTGTATGTGTTTGATTGATACAAGACTCAACCATATGTTCTTAAATGTTTAATAAGATGGTGGAACACTCTATAAATAAAGTTTCATTTCATTGATATACAAGAAATATTTTAAATTTTGACTTATTTTCTCTATTTATTTTTTATAGGTGAATTTTTTTAAAATAAATAAAAAAAATTAAAGGGGAGTTTTACCATTTATTTATTTTAGTATGTGATTTATAGTTTTAAATTTTAAGGTGTTTAGGGGGAGTTTCAATGTATTTATATGTGGAAAATTTAAAAAATCTGTAAATTTGGATTCTTCTTTTTTGTATTACTTTTTTTTAATTTTTGTATATTTTTTTTCATTAGAAAACTATTTTAAAAAATCTCATACATCCTATATGATGTTAAATTACTGATTAAACATTAATTTTTCATAAAATATTATTTTTAAAAAGATTTATTGTTTTTTAATATCAAAAAGTCTTAAAAATTCTACTCACTGAATTTAAATCTATGTTTTAAAAGCAGATGCATTATCATGGAACTTTGTTATATGTTTTAAATATTGATTTTTTTTATTTACAAAAAGGGGGAGATATTGGTTTAAAATAAATAGGATTTTTAATCAAAAAAAAGGGGAATATTTTTTATGCATGTTTATGAATGTATTTTTTTTAATTACATGTTAGTTTATGTTTTTGAATAATCCAACCCCTCTTATCATATTATGTGAAACTATAGTTTTTATAACCTCTCTATAATTTTATTATAACATGAGTTTTAGAGATTGAATTTATATATTTAAAATTTAATATGAAATATAATTAGTTTATATAAATTTCATTCAACTATGAGGAATCCTAATTCTTTCTCTAGCATGTTTGCATTTTTATTTGAACTTATTGCATGTTTTTTATTTCAAGAACATTTTTTAGTTTAATATACTTCTTATTTTTCTTTAATTATTTAATTACAACATAATATATATATTTTGTTATTAAAAAAATGTTATATTTTAAATCTAACATAATTATATAAATTTCACTATAATAAATTAATGTTTGAATTTATTTTTTATGTGGTGTAAAAAAACAATAACGGACATACAAAAATTCTGGAATTATAGAATTTCCATATTTTAAAATATTTGTTATTTTATTTATATCTCTTTATATTCAAATCATAATCTCACTTAATTAATTAGGTTATAAATCTAATAAATTTTTATAAATTTTATTAAACTACATAAAATTCAAAAAAAAATTCCAAGATACCTAAAAATAGTTCAAAGAACTACAATTTTATTATCATTTTTTTAGTTTTCAAAACATTATTTTCACATTATTTTAATAATATATCTTAATATATAATTTAGATTGATTTTATTTTTTATTAATTGGAAATATATTTAAATTATATACAATTAATTATTTTCCATATAATGATAATTATGTTTTTCATTGACTCAAATAATTGGATGAATCTTCTGTTATCAAGTTGTGTCACGGATTTTATTGTTTTGAAAGACATTTTATTTAGACTACCATGAATCTTCATTTCATCATACCACAAGAAGACTTTCACCTTACTGCAAGAAAACTTTAAACTTACTTCATCAATCATATCAATTTATCACAAGATACATTAAACCTACCTCAAGTCCTTGGCCTCGAAGGTGGATTTTGCAGTGGAAAATGTAGACGCAGATCACTAGAGGTGATCATGGGAACAAAAATGCAACAGAAACACACTAGATTTTATTTATTAGACTTGGAATAAAAATAATATTCAAAAACCACACCCTATTTATAGGGATACAAGAAAAAACTGTAACGCCCCGACCCCAGCTACCCAGAGTCGGTGCATTACTTCGTAACATTGGCATGATCACAAAAGATCAAGTCTCGAAAGACCGATTAGTTTAGTAGCCTTGGAAACACTAGATACATTCATAAACATTACATTACATCATAAAGTGAAAAACTACAATAACAAAGTCTCCATAGACCACACTCATATCCTCTTCTGACAATCCCTGCAGGTCATTCATAAAATACTTCTTCACATCCTGGAAAATATTAAAACATTGGAAGGGGTGAGCTCAGATGCTCAGTAAGGATAACGATATTGCGGAAGCTTTCATAAATAAATATCAACATTTAAGGCAATGTATAACTAAAACAAAAGCCTTTTAAACATGCACTTCAACATAATATGGAAAAAGTAAAATGAAATAATGCCATTACATACTCACATGGATATTCTACTAGACGAATAATCACATGAAATATCAATAACCACTTTCATAATGAGGGAATGTATAATGCCAGACATTCTAAAACATTTTGTCAAGGCCTCGGCCAAGACATCTAAAATGATTAAGGCCTTGTCCAAAACCATAAATCTAATTGGGAAAGGGCCTCAGCCAATTCCACGTCTAGTTGTCTCATGAGACCTACCGATGCATCGAGGAGCTATAGCGGGCTCCACCCGTCACTTATTATGTCTAATACATTCCTCATATGAATAGGTTTAAACATATCATAAACCATAACATAATCGTATCACATAAAACATGCATAAAGGAAACATAACATTTCCACATTTCAATCACAAGATATCAATACAACACATTGATATAATAAAAACACTTTCAAAACAATTTTCAATACCAAAATAAAAGAAAGTTAAAACTTAGTATTTATTTTTCATTAAAAAAATGATGGATTGTAGAGGAAGCTGAAACTCAAATAATGGTCACGGCGGCGGAGAAGTCGTTGTCACCGCATACATACGACAAAAACATTCCCTTTTGTCGTTTAGTAAACGCTTCGTATAAAAAAGATTCCTTTTGAATAAACATAAAATTCAAAGTGGTTTATACACCGTATAAAAGAAATTTGTGTATAAAACCAAATATGCCTCAATGAAAGGAGATTGAGACGAAGTCCTTACAAAGATCATTTTTAAAATAAAATAGATATATTATGTGTATTCACTATAGGTACACATAAAGAAATTAAAAATACAAAATAATACATAATAATATCATGACATAATTTGAAAGTAGGAGATTAACCCAAAGAATGGAAGTTGGGTTAAGAAGTTCCCTTACCTCGTGTCTGACTTGACTCAACCGTTCTTTAAACTCCTGAATAATAAAGTAGAGTTAATATATACCTTATTAAGAACCATTTTTAATTTCATTATCCTTATTATGTCACTTATTACAATGATATGAACATTATGTAATTATTTAAGTTAATAACGGTCGTTTTGTCGATCTTTGGTACTTGAGTCAACAATAAACTTCTTATAATTACAAGTTGTTTATGTGGTAGAATATCCATTATCTCCAAAATTATATTCATGATTTAGATGTCATATATATCTTATATATCCAGTATATACATTCATTTATAATATTACTTAACATTTAGAGGTAAGAAATGAAATGCACCGTTCATGGAGACGGTAAGCCGTACGTACGCATGAACGCTACTTTCATTTCAATTTCATATTTAATGGAACGAAATCATAATGATATAAATGTATAATATAATTCCAGTATAATATATTGTATTATACCATTTACTCCATCCTTTATACATCCCACATATGGCATTAATGATTCAAATCACTTTGAGGGGGCGGTAGTCCGCACTTCCTAAAATGAAATTATCCCGTTTTACCCATAATGGAAATCATAAAGTATGCCATAAATGAGGAATACAGAAGCATAAGTAAAACATAAACATATAATATATCATATATAAAAATAGTTACATCTTAATGACCACCTTTGAAGGTGTTATATGAGTGTTGAACAATCATCGTTTCGTGAGGCAGAAATTCGCCATCCACAGAAACCTTATGTTCTTTAACCATTAGATGTAGTTGTGTGTAAGTGTAGCTCGAATACTTATTATAACAAAATCCTAGTATATTGAGGATACTGGTGTTGTTACAAAAGAAATGAATAAAAAGAGTTTAGGGGGTTGGATAAGAAGAATGAAACAAAACAACATTAGAGAAGACATTACCTCAAAATCGGGTAACTCTTTTTGATTTGAGCCAAAGGCTTCCTTGGGAAGAGTTCTGCCCAAATTGAGGATTCTAGGAGTAAGATAGGGATGTTGCGAGAGTATTTGGGCAGAGGTTGGCCGATCCAAATGGCTTGAAGGTGTGAATGAGGTGGGAGAGGTGGGGGCCTTTTATAAGTGGAGAGGAGGGGCTCTTTTGGAAAGATTGAAATGTTACATTATTACACAATGCTTTTCGGATTCTAAAGGTCCTAAACTTATATACTTTGAGGCTAAGGTGATAAGGGTTCTAAATCGCCTCATCCAATTGGCTTTGTACAAGTGTAAGCCTTGGATTTTTCATTATCTTCCCATTTTATTTAAATCGTTAAATAATGAGGTCATCGCTGCATCACAATAATGTCATAAATAATTTACTTTATTTAATGTCTAAAAATTATAAAAAAAATACTATGATGTAGGAAATATTTTTAGCTTTCTAATGAATATTTATAGTCAAAATTGGGACTTGTGTAACCCCACTAAAAAACAGTTTTAGTAAAATAACTCATGTTTGTGTCAATTTAATTTTAACATTAAGTAAATATATATTAATGTCATTTTCCAACTAAAGTGGATCCATGGGGTCCCCAAGTTGACCCATGGGTTGTATTGGTCGGCCATGACTCATCCAATAGGAGTAGGACAAGTTTCATGCTCATCTCATATTATTAAAACATTATTTGTACCTTAAACAACACTAATTACCTCTAATCGCGATTAAGAACTTAAAAGTTACTATTCACCAAAAAATTATTTTAATCTCATTGAACCACATTTTACTTATTAATGACAACCATGTATGTCGGAATTTTGAAAATCAAATCACAGAAGTGGTAATATTTAATTTAAACGAAAAATCAGTTATTTAACTACCACTTAGTGGTTTCACTATTCATTAAAAATTGAAGTTTTTCAGAACAAGGCCAAAATTTCACCCTAAGCTATAATTGATATTCCGAATTCAAAAATGATGTCTATTTTACAAAATTCCAAACATATTAGTTGCATTAATTAATTTTATAATTAATTCCTGCTGTTACGACAAATAGCGTGTTTTTAAGAAACAATTTATATCAAAAGATTGGCAATTGTTTATGTCCAATTTCAATGTTAAATTAATTCTAATGACCACCATTGGATAAAATGGTAAAAATATATTCTAATTATACCTTAAAACCACTAAATAGTATAATTTATCACAATAAATTATTTTGATTAAAAAAGTTGTTTTAAATTATTTTTCACTATTCATAAAAATTAGAAGTTCTCAGAAAAATACCAAAAATTCAACATAGGCTAATTTCGATATTCCGAATCCAAAAATGAAGTCCATTTTGAAATATAAAATTTCTATAATTTTAAAAAGTGGTTATTACTATTCATAACGGCTACTTTGATTAGTCGCGGTGTTTTTGAACTCGAAGTTGCGTACAATGCAAGCTATTGCATTATTGAATGAGAAGCGTATCGTGGAAGCTCGGGGTGTTACAAAAACCAAAAAAATAGGGAAAATAGAGAGAAAATACATGTCTGTAGATCTGGTCAAGTAGGTGCCTCCCAAGCCTCTAAAGCCAAAAACGTCATGCAACCATCTTTGAAATTTTCCATCCACCATCATAGTAGTGGATTTTTTGTGTCTTTCAAGTTAATATTGGTTTATTATTCAACATTCCCCCTTAAATTTTCATTCATTTTATAATATTTTTCTATCCTAGTTGCTGATCAACGGCTTAAAAAACATCACCACAGTAAACACCTTCCTTTTTACTGTATCATTTGGTGGTGTTGATGGAATGGATTTCCTTATATTTTACTTTCCTCCATATTTCATCATATTTATCTTCCTCAAAGATAAATATATTGGAAGTCACATAGAAGCAATTCAAATTTATATATTCCTCAATTGGTTTTATTCCATCATATATATCTTCAAGTATTTGAACGTTTTAGGGATATATATGAGAAATTTCTCATTCAATGTCTTTATATATAGGATTATGTGGTGATTAAATCATTGGTTCTTTAATTCCTCATTCCTCAAATGGTACTTCTTAAATGATTATTTAATCTTCTATAGTGGGTTACACCTCTCTAGAATCATCATCTTGATTCCATTTCCATATATCCTTTTCATCAAGATAACATCTTTGAAAAATATAATCTTCACAGTGATGGGATTATGAAAGATATATCCCATTGATAAATCTTTGTATCCCATTAGGACCCACTTCACTCTTTTCTTCTTTATCTTTGATCATTTTTTCCTTCAGGATCCAAAAATAAGCAATGGAACAAAAACTCTAAGATGAATTACACTTGGATTGTGAGTAATTCATGCTTCATGTGGTATCTTTGCTTTAAGTTTTTTTTTGGCATATATTTAGTAGATACACAACACACAAAGATGCTTCAGCTAAAAAATTCATGGGAACTCCTTTATCTTTCAACATGCTTCTTACCATGTTGATAATAGTATGATTTTCCTTCTGTTTACTCCATTGATTATAGGTGTTTAAGATTGTTTCATTTGGTGCTGAATTCCATTTTTCTCAAGGTACTCTTGAAAAACATCATAGGTGTACTTCCCAACTTGATCATAACATATTGTTTTTATAATATGCTTAATTTGATATTCCACCAATGCCTTGAATTATTTGAAGATATAAAACACTTCTGAATTCATTTTGAGAAATTATATCCATGTTTTCCTACTATAATCATCAATAAATATTAGAATGTACCTATTTTTTCATTTTATTTTGGATTAAAATGGTCCTATTTAATAGTGTGAACTAGCTCCAATGGCCTAGTAGATTTTTAATTTCCCTTTGTTGTAAATTTTCTTATATATTGTTATCATAGAACAAAACTTTCATATATTTGATCCGGGTGGTGAATGGTAGGAATCTAATTCACCATATTCTTTATTCCAAACAATCTTAAATTTATAAAGTTTAAATGGCTAAACCTAAGATTCCATATCCAGTATTTATCATCATGTACCACTATGAAACACTATGGTAAGTTGGGATGGATTATAAGTAGAAACATATGGTTGTTTACCATTTTTAATTTTTTACCATACTTCCTTTGTCATCAAAAATCACCATTTGTTTATTTTTTAGTATTATGTGAAATAATTTTTCCACTAAATTCTCAGGACTCAAGATATTGGCTTTCATGTTGGGTACATAGTAGATGTCATAAATTAAAGCCTTATTGCTGAATTATTTCTTTATTAGTCTATCTCTTCTTCCATGGGAAAATATTATTGAGAGATCACCAAATGAAAATTTAGTTGGAGTTTGTGTCCTATAACCAACTGTTTGTACTTTTATTACATGAATATTTAATGTATTTAAATATTAAACATCTTATTACAAATTTTTCATTGTTCTCCTTGACTATAATGTAATAATGTCCAAGAGTATTTGTCGCATTAATAAGGTCATAACAGTTCCCTGCTATGATGAGAACCGTAAAGTGAAAAGACAATATTATTAAATATAGTTCTGCAGGTGGATAACATACTATGATGAGGAACATAGTATAAAGACTATCAGGTACGAGCACTCATAAGCATATGAGACTTCTTCTCAAGAATTTCTCACTTGGTAATCTCCAAGACAAGAGATTATGAGAATAGACCCGCCGGTAGGAATTCCACAAGTTTTTTTGTCATCATCTATTCCTATATTTGAGTGTGTGTAATGGTCCTTGGACTATAAGATTATAATTAATATGTGTTATGATTTACACACTTAGATTTATTAATGAAAACTATTATGCCATATGTTGGCAGAAATTAGGGTACATTGGGTGCGTCACGAATAAAATATTTTATTCTCTTAAATAAATATGATTTATTTAAAAATTATTAAGAAATATTTATTAAATGTTTAATAAAATAAATATATATTTTTTAATCACAATCTGGTGAATAAATATTTATTTAATTTATGTGATCATTTTAACTTGAATAAAATTATTCCTCAGTCTTGAGATTAATATTTATTCCATTAATTAAATTCAAATAGAATTACTCGAGACCACCAAAAACACTTAGTGTGTTACCCTCTTGGATTCTTTCTCATTGGCATTAGTTGAGCTTGCCTAAAGTCCGAGATTACTATCTAACAACGGGTCAAGTCACCAAAGATAAAGAACTTAAAGTCTCAATGATGACATCCAAATGCAAATGATCATTGTGTAATATAACCCCTTTGTCAGAATATCTCATCATGCAGGTTTCATGATAGTGTCATTAACCTATATGCTTGATACGTCATTCTTTGACTACCAGAAATAAAATCACCATTAAAACATGGCCATGTAATTTAGGGAGACAATTCTATTTCAATCAAACTTCCAAGATATCAACTTCCTTAAATGGAAGGGAAAACTCCTTCCTTGACTTATCCATTAATAACATGTCATTCATGACACACCCAACATACCCTACTTCCCACCAACATATGGCAAGACAATTTTCGTCAGCAAATCTAACTTCGCGAGTCATGACAAAAATTAATGATAACATTATAGTCTAAGGAACATTACACACGGTCGAAGATTGGAATATCTGATGGAACAAAAACTTGCGGAATTCCTACTGGAGGGTCTGTTCTCACAATCTATTGTCTTTTAGATTACCAAGTGATAACTTCTTGAGAAGAAGTCTCATATACTTACAATTACTCTCCACACTAGCACCCAGAGAATGAGTTGCATTATTCGGAGACCATTGGAGCATGTGTATATCGTCATTAGAGGGATTCTACCATGGATCCTCATGAGAAAAATGAATAAAATCTGGGAGGGTCATTCCGTATGATCAACGATCATCAATGAAGAAAGTACCAAAGAATTAGGTATTTCATTTCTTCAAAAATTAATAAATTAATTATAAACATGATATGCAAGATCCTCTTTCTCAAATCTACTATTATTATCCTATTTATCCAATTTTTTATTCTAATTTGTGGATACTAGAATTCATTATCATATTGATCCCTGATTGGTCATCGATTATGGAAAAATAAAAGTTGGGCCCTAAAAACTGCCATGATTACACTGCTTCCGGATCATTTAAGTGGCATCAGAGCAATCACATCATCGTTTATAATTATTTAAATATTTTTTTCATGATTTTCGCTTTAATAATTTAGTTTTTCAATTCATATTTAATCGTTCTTGTAATCTTAATTTCAATATCTATTCTTCATCTTTTTTTTTCTCATAGATCTAATAGAAATGAAATTTTTTTTAATTAAAGTTAAATTGAGGATCTCATCAGGAGGTGTCGTATAACAACCCTTCTCTTTATTTCATACTTAAACAAGATTTATTACATAAAACCTTCACTTGTTACAACATAGAATATCGAGAGGTATAGTTTCTTTGGGGCTTAGGATCATTACATAAAAACTTAAAACATGAAATAAAACATCTTTATTGAAAACTTCTTTTACATTACCACTACATTCCCTCATACTTAGCATTGCATGGGATAACCTGAGGAAATGCATAAAAAAGGGTGAGATATAAATCCCAGTAAGGAAATAAATAAAGAATAACATGACGAATACAATTAATGTTAAAAAATATTCATATCAATAGATAACAAGATAAACATGAACATAAAGTCATGATAAAGCATGATAATCATAACATGGAAATGTGGTAACAACACTTAACATGGAATTCGCATGAGCCAAGGCTCATTGCACATGGAGCATGAGTAAACCCTCATTGCACATGAAGCAAGAGTAAACCCTTCTTGCACTTGAATTAGAATGAGTAAACACCCATTTCACATGACGTATCATTATACTATACTTTACCCAATGCTTTGGAGCGCTATCAGGGCGCACCCTTCTTAAACATTTCAATTCATGCATAAGTGTGCCACATGGATCATATAACACGGAATCAATCAACATTGTAAGTTATTACATGATTAATTAATGTGGAATAAATGCATTAATTTTCCATTAAATATGTAGATGTTCATAAAGTTGAATACCCTTGATAGAGACATGGGTTTGGTATTTACTACACAATGATCATGGCTTGGAAAAAAAATGCGGTGCAATTTGGGAAGCATAACGACATGACATAATGATTCATGAAAATGTTTGATGAGAGAGAAATGGGTGTCTCGTAATATTTTCATGAAATGGAAAGTATAGGGGTCATATATGTACATTTCCAAATAAAATTAATGGAATTTTGATGCATAATACAAAAGAATTACTTGGATGTAAAAGAGGAGAGAGAAATACCTCATGGAATTTCAGCATGGTAGCAGGTGTACATGGGAGGAATTAATGAGATATAAAGGGGTATAACATCATAAAAACATAAATATGGAAGTATGGGGAAGTTTTGAAATCATACCTCAAAATTTTTAATTGAAAACAAAAGGGCATAACAACTTAAAGAAAATTTGACAAAAATGAGAAAGGAAGAAATCTCTAACTTGTAAGTGTGATACCAAAGGATTGGGAGAGGCTTGGGAGAGGATTATTGGGAGATTGGGGCACCTTTTAAGGATTATAGATAGAAGAGGGCATAAGTTGGACGAACTCAAAAGGCTTTGAGTGAAGAGGAAGTGGGAGCTTGGGTGGGTTTATATAGGAAAAGAGATGGAATTCTTTATTATTTAGGTTTGGGTCACCACACATTAAACTAATCAATACCACAAACCATCCCATGGATTTTGTCAATAGTTTTTTATAAAGGGGAGTGTAAAAAAATATTTTATAAGGCCAATGGCCGAAATTCTTAAAATAATATGGTGGCTTATGTGGAGGTGAGTCACACTCTTAAGAAGATTCATTGAAAAAGTGAAAATACTTTATAACTCTTGGAAGGTCCACTAAAGTTTTTTAAAATAAATCAAAAAAACCCAAAATCACATTATTTTAATTGTAAAACATATATTGGCCGAACATAATGTTTATAGTATTTTATTAAATCACTATTGGGTCATTATGACGTCATAAAACACATTATATATTTAAATGGTATTTAATTTTTATCCAAAACTTCGACTGTCTCAGAAAATTATGAAAATTTAACCATTGGATAATTTTAAAATCATGATTCCAAAAATAATATTCATTTTATCTAAATAATTTTTTAAATATGTAAATTTTTACTTTTAAAATAAAACCGATATTTATCAAAAATCATGGGTTTTGACAAAATTAGCTTTCAAACCTTAATAAAAATTACAATTGCATTCATAAAAATTATAAAACCATTTATATTCAATAAAAAGTAAATTAATAATATTTTATTAAAATATTATTTAATTCAAAAATCCATTAATTCATCAAAAAATATTTTTAGTTTAATATTTACTAAAAATACTATTTGCGCTTTAAAAACTATTTACGATGTAACAATAATAAAATGAATGTATATTCATTATTATATAAAAAAATAATGTATATAATCATAGTAATAAGGTCTTGTTACATAACCCCTTATAACACCCGCATAAGACCGAAGGGTAAGGTGTGCGATGGTGACAGACTCTTGGGGTGGCTAGGATAACATCGCTCGGGTGGTAATCTCTATTAACTTCCACTTCTCCCATAGTCGGTTCCACTCAAGCCTAACGTGTTAAAGCTCGGCTTGGGATTGGTCAAGTGCGAATATCAATGATTCCACCTCCTTTCCAAGCTCTGAAAAATGGGCTTCTTATGGGGCAAGTCTACTGGATGAGGCCATCGCTTCCTTTGTCTGAGTAAATTGGATTTCTTAAAGCCCTATATTTATAATAGTTATGTGATCATTGTTCAATGGCTATATTAGAAATGGTCACAATTATTAACTGTATTTTAAAATACATAAACATAAAACCAATGAAGTTTACATTTATATAAACAATTTACATAAACAAACATTTAATCAGATCAAGAGGAATTTTCATTAATGAAAGTTTGGGTCATTACATGTCGATGATTCTGTCTAGGTAATACGATAGTACATTCCATGTATTGGGATTTAAATGTCATGTAATATTCCATACACACTGTTTAATCCAGATTACACATCGTGTAGTTGTGTTCAGTGCATTGGGAGTAATTTGTCAATTACTCAATCCATGTGCATTAATGAAACATGGGGTAGTTAATTCTTACACTGAATGTTGACCAAGACAAATTGGTTCACCGTCATATGGATTACACATCTTGTGGCCCACTGGACATGGTTTGTAGTTCGTTCAGGTCAAGAGTCAAACCATGTATCTCATACATAGGTAAGTTGATCGGTAACCATGTAACCTAGAGACAACACAGCATGTGTCCCACTGGACATGTCGTGTACTCTGAGATTTCTGAAGTATGCCTCACACACTAAGTCTCTAGGCTTGTACTTATGATAAGACAGTGAAGGTGGTACACTCCATGTAGTCAAAACTACATTCCATGTACTTTACCAAATTACATAGAATTAAAACATTAATGTTCTTGTAATGTTTACAATTTCATATCATTTAGATTCAAACGGGTTTTCACAGTGTTACTTCCATGGTTATGGATGAGAATCTCAAGGAAATTCAAAAAAGTATTAAGATAAAAGGATTGATAGTTAAATATAATAATTAATTAATTCGAGCTTGATTTATATTAATAAGAATGATTAAATAATTTAATTATAGTTTCATTAAATGTGTAATTCGTTTCATGTATATGGATGATCATGAGCTAGACCAGACCCTTGTATGTGATTGGTTTCTTTTTAATATATTTTAAATTAAATTTTGGCATGTGTTCCATCTCTCCTCATTAATATGTAGCCCTCAAATGCCCATGGTTTCTTTTATGTAAACCCCCATTTTACCCGTCCCCTATGTGTGAGATAAAAATAATATGTAATGGATGTATCTCCCAAGCTTGTGGAGGTTGTTCAAGTAAGAAGCTGAGGTGAAACCAATCTAAGGTGATACAAAGGTGGAAAGGTGGAAAGCTAAAGACACAAACCATAAATGGTTCAAGGTGTTTCTCCCCAAGGTTATCGGTTATTTTATCAATGTCTAGATAAACTAACCGTTAGATTAGCTCATGAACATTCCCTTTACTTTATTTTATTTTTATCAGTTTCATGGTTTTACATTATGGAAGTATTTTTGCGACTATATAATTAATGAATTAACAAGCAAGTAAGATGGAACTAAAATAAACCAGGAATATATTCAAATATTATCAAGAAATTTTTAATCAATTATGTAAGTTCCACTTAATATTAACAAGAATGTGATAAAAATAATAAGGAAATTTAAGCATAATAGATAAAAATCCCTCAATAAAATATTAATTCAGATTAAGCCTTTTATTACTCAATTAAGAGAAAGACTCAATAAAACTATGTGTCTGACCAACCCTTTTTAGGACACTTGCTTTTATATAGGAATGTCTTATGAAATGTTTCAGGTTGACTTAAAAAATTTCATCAAGAGGAGTATCCCTTTCTAGACTTAGTGTAAAATTGGAGGCAAGTGTTGAGAAAATCCAAGTCAGGATTTCAGGATTGGGGAGTCCACTCAACGGATCGAGGAGCTACAAGCCCATATTTCGAAAAGACCTACCTACCTAAATACATTAAAATATCTTTTCAACCCTTATTGGGGTTATACGAAGGGTAATATGGATCCTAGACACTATAATTTCCTAGAAACTAGACAATCCAAGTTCAATAGTGAGGGCTATTGGGACTTGATAAAATATCAAAAGACTTAATAAAACTAATTTATTATTTCTCATAAAAAGTAATCAGAAAGTAATAATTATATTTTCTTTTAATTGTACAATAAAAATTAAAATATCATCAACTACACTATCCCTGTGATCAATACTGGATAAAGATAACATCCTCACCGACTTTAACTTCCAGGAATGGTTGAGGTGCTTTTGGGTCATTCTATACCATGAACAGAAATCTTTTATAATGGTGTCCTCATTACCTGATCCACATTCCCAAGAGGTGAGTGATAAATATTTCTTGGTCCATGAGAAACATATTAATGACATAGTCGACATTCAATATTTTTTGTTATCATCAATGTCTAGTGAACTCATGAAGTCTCACTAAAACATTGATACCAATAGCATTCTTGAGCACCTTTGTGGTAATTAACAGGAGAGAGAAATATAGGAATGGTTTTAGATCTCCAAGGAACACTTTCATAGTAATCATGGAGAGGGTGCCCTATTTGGGCCTCACGTCATCAATCTCGTTGGCTATATTGAGTGCCTAGAGGTTCTAGGGTTTAAATCCCTGAAGAACTGGGTACCGATATCATTCTTGCATCACTACCTCAAAACTTCTATATTTTTTTTGTGAATTTTAATATGAACAACATTTATAAGTCTCGACCAAGTCTTCTTATCCTCCGTATCCAAGTTGAAAAATAAATGAAGTGCAAAAAAACCTTCTATACTTATGGTGAATAAGATGAAAGGGAAGGTGGATAACTTTAAGCACAAATATTCTGAACACCCTTCCAAGAAAAGTAAGATTGAGGGGGGGAAGGGAACATTAATTTGTTTGTTTTTTATGTGGTAATAAGGGCCACTAGAAGAAAAACTAAACCCACCTAAAGAAGCAAGGGGAAGCTTCATGTCTGTTTTTTATCGAGTTTAATTTATAAGTTTCTAAAAATTGGGTATTAGCTACAACTTGTGGTGATCAAATATGTATCCAAATTCAAGAACCAATTAGATTCATAAAAATTGACTGAGGGGAGGTAGATCTATGAGCAACCAATGGAGATAGACTTACTGTTGTAGCTGTCGGGGACTACCACCTCATGTTTTTGACTGGGATGATCTTGGTGTTAAAAGGTTGTTATTATGTTCCTTTTGTAACTAAAAACATTATTTCTGTATCCATACAAGATATATATGGATTTATTTTCAAGTTCGGAAATGAATGTTTCTTATTTTATAAAAATAGAATTTTTCTTGGTATAGTAAATTTATATAATTCTATTTATGTGTTTGATTACACAAACCAAGTAATGAAAATAGATAACAAAGCTACTTCACATGACTCAAACCACACCCAACTTTGGAATCACCAGCTAGTTCATGTAAATGATAAATGCTTGACAAAGTTACATCAAGATGGATATTTAAATTCTTTTGAACTAAAACCACTTGGTATATGTCACACATGTTTACAAGGAAAAATTACCAAAGCCCCATTTAGTGGGAAAGGTGAAAGGGCCAAATAGCTTCTTGAATTGGTTCATACCGATGTGTGTGGACCATTTCCAGTTGAATCAAAGGGTTGTTACTCATACTTCATGATTTTTACTAATGATTTTAGTAGATATGGATATATCTACTTAATGAGGTATAATATGGATTCTTTTGATAAGTTCATGGAATACAATAATGAAGTTGAGAACCATATTAGTAAGAAGATTAAGAAAATCCACTTAGAACAAGGTGGATAATATTTTAATCAAGAGTTCATTGATTACTTATGGGATTTTGGGATCCAATCCCAACTTACACCTCTTTACACACCTCAGTGGAATGGTTTAAGTGAAAGGAGAAATTGCACCTTTTTGGACATGGTGGGATCATTGATGAGTCATGATAGTCTTCCATTATCCTTTTGGGGGTATACATTACAAAAAACAACACACATACTAATACAAGTACCAACTAAATCAATAAATGGTATTACATATGAGTTTTGGAGTAGAAGAAAATACATGTTGTTGAATTTACATGTGTGGGGAAACAAAACATTTGTTAAGGCCTCCTTAGGTAACAAACTTTCACCCCAAGGCACAAAGTGTACCTTTATAGGATACCCTAAGGGAACAAGGGGATATCACCTATACAACCCCTCATTAAAAATGTTACAATGGAAATACATTCCATATTCCTTGAGAGGGAGGACATCCCTAAAAGATTTAGTGGGAGTGATATATACTTCAATGAAGTTGAGGCTCAAGGCACACATGAGTTGGTACCGGAGCAGATTCCACAAAGCCCTGTGGAAGAAGAATCTATTCTAGAGACTCAAGTACTGTGTAGGAGTACAAGAGAGGTTAAAGAACCAAAATAGTATGATTTTCTTATTACCAAGGATGGTGACTCATTATTAGTTGATAATAATGATCCTCTAACATATAAGTAGTTAGTGGCACAGACGTAGCCAAGTGGAAAGAAGCAATGAATTCGGAAATGGATTCCATGTACCAAAACCAATTCTGGATTTTGGTAGATCCTCTAGTACACGTAAAGCCTATTGGTTTCAAATTGGTATTTAAGAAGAAATTAGAAATGGAAGAAAAATTTAGTGCATATAAGGTATGACTAGTTTCCAAAGGGTTTAAACAAAATCAAGGAATTGACTATGATGAAACCTTTTAACTAGTTGCAATGTTGAAATCCATCAGAATTATACTGTTCATTTCTTCTTTCCATGACTATGAGATTTGGAAAATGGATTTCAAAATATCCTTCCTTAACAGGAACCTTTAGGAAGATGTCTACATGACACAACTTGAAGGTTTTGTGACTCAAAAGGATTCAAATAATATATGAAAGTTGTGAAAATCCATTTATGGATTAAAGAAAGAATCCAGGTTATAGATCATTTTTTATGATTCCATAACAAAATTTGGTTTTATAAAGAATGAATTTGATCCTTGGGTCTAAAAATGGTGTAGTGGGAGTGAATTTTTTTTCCTAATAGTATATGTTGATGACATATTACTTATTGGAAATGAAATACCAGTCTTACAAATTATTAAGTCATGGTTGAATAAATGCTTCTCCATGAAGGACTTGGGTGAGACAGCATATATTCTTGGGATCAAGATCCATCATGATAGATCCAAGATATTGCTGGGCCTAAGTCAAAGTACATACATTGACAAGATACTGAATAGATTTAGTATGGAAAAATACAATAGGGTATTATTTCCAGCGTCACATGGCATTCATCTTTCCAAGAAAATGTTTCCTTAGATGCGTGAGGAAAGAAATAGAATGGCAAGGATTCCATACGCATCAGTGATTGGGTCATTCATCTATGTTATGTTATGTATTAGGCTTGATGTAGCCTATGCATTGAGTGTGGTAGGAAGATATCAAGATGGTCTAGGTGATCACCATGTGATGGCAGTCAAGACTATCCTTAAGTATCTAAGGATTATTAAGGATATGTTCTTGGTTTATGGTGGAGATAAGGAACTAGTAATTAAAGGATATATATATGCTAGTTTCAAGGATGATCAAGATGAAATAAAGTCACAAACAGGATACATCTTCACTTTGAATGGAGGTGATATGATCTCGAAGAGCTCAAAGAAAGGTGTGGTTAAGGATTCTATAGCAAAGTATGAGTATATTGTAGCTTATAAGGTAGTTAAAGAATCATTTTGGATTTTGAGCTTCATCCAAGATCTGGATGTGGTACCTAGTAGTAAAGATCCCATCACACTTTATTGTGATAATATTGCAGTGGTTACTCTTGTAAAATAGTCAAGGTCACATCAATGGATGAAGCACATACTATAGAAGTATCATATCTTGATGGATTTTTCTCAGAGAGGTGAAGTTGTAGTGAATAGTATTTCCATGAAAGACAACATGGTAGACCCCTTGACTAAAGCCTTGACTTAACATAAACATTATTATAATGTGAGGTCTAGCATACTAAAAGTTTTATGCAGTTGGATCTAGTCCAAGTGGGGGGTTTTTAGAGTTGGTGTCCTAGAACCAACTGTTTGTACTTTGATTACATGAATATTTAATGTATTTAAATATTGAACAACTTATTACATATTGTCCATTTTTCTACATGACTATAATTTAATAATATCCTAGAGTATTTGTTTTATTAATAAGGCCATAGCAGTTCACCACTATGATGATTACCTTGAAGTTCTATGAAAATATTCTTAAATATAGTTTTGTGATTGGATGAAATAATAAGATGGGACACATAGTATACAGACCGTTAGGTGTGAGTACTCATAAGAATATGAGAATTATTCTCATGTAGTTCCCACTTAGTAATCTTTATGATGGGAGATTATGAGAATAGACCCACCAGTAAGAATTCCTCATGTTTTGGTGTCATCAGATATTCCTATCTACAAGCATGTGTAATGGTCATTAGACATTAATATTATCATTAATAAGTGTCATAAATTGCACACTTATATTTTTTGATGAAAACTGTGACACCATATGTTGGTGGGAAGTAGGGTACGTTGGGTGCATCACGAATGAAATGTTATTAATGGATAATTCATGGAAGGATTTGTACCTTCCATTTATAGAAGTCGATAACTTATCCCTTTTAATGAAATAGAACTGTCACCCTAAATTCTATGGCCATGATGTAACAATGATTTTATTTCAAGTAGTCAAAGAATTTCATATCAATAATATAGGTTGATGACACTATCATGAAACCTGCTTGATGAGATATTAAAACAAAGGGATTATATTACACAGTGATCATTCATATGTGGATGTCATCATTTCAACTTTAATTTCTTTCTCTTGGGTGACTTTACTCGTTTCTAGATAGTAATCTTGGTTTTTAGGTAATCTAACATAATTCCAATGATAAATAATCCTAGAGGGTCACACACTAAGTGTTTCTGGTGGTCTCGATTTAATTCTATTTGAATTTAATTAATGGAATAAATATTATTCTCAAGACTGGGGAATAATTTTATTCAAGTTAAAATGATCACATAAATTAAATAAATATTTATTCACCGGAATGTGAATAAAATATATTTATTTATTTTATTGAACATTTAATAAATATTTATTTACTAAATTGTAAATAAAAAATATTTATTTAAGAGAATAAAACATTTTATTCATATGTTCAATAAATGGAAGCTGAGTTCGAAGGGACCAAGACCATGTCCATTGATAAATTAATTATTTTCAAGTTAATAAATAATGTTATCCAGTTGGCATAAGAAATCATAATAATACTCTTATCATTATGTGGCACTGGATTTCATTTATGGTTCCATTTTGTGCAAGTTGGTGCAACAAAAATAATGGTGTTGTTGTTGTTATTATGTGGAATGGGTTTTCTATAATAGTTATAATTGAATTTAACTGTTGTTTCTCAATTAAATATTGTAACTGAAACCCCATGTTTATTAATAGGTAGGTAAATTTATTATAACAAACTTCGGTGAATTGATAATTGTTGAGACAAACGTTTTCTCTCTCTACTCCTCTCCTCTCTCCCTTTCAAGAATGGAAGAAGTTCTTCAAGACAAAAGAACGACCGATCAAGAACGATCGATGAAAGAAATTCTCTTCACCGCACTAGCAATCATAGAATGAGTGGTGTTGTTTGAAGACCGTTGGAGCATGTGTGGATCACCGCTAGAGTGATTCTACCTTGGATCATCATGAGCACAATGAAGACAATCTGGAAGGTTCATTCCAGATGATCAAAGATCATCAACGAAGAAAGTACCAAAGACCCAGGTATTTAATTTCTTCATAAATTAATAAATTAATTATAAACATTATTTGAAAGATACTCTTTCTCAGATCTGGTGTTATTCTTCTATTTTTCCAATTATTTGATTCTAATCCATGGATACTGGCGCTCATCATTGTATTGATCTCGGATTGGTCATTGATTATGGAAAAAAAAGTTGGGCCCTCCAAATCTTCAAGCTTCCACTATGTCTAGATCCTTAAATATCTCCTTGAACTCTCTCATCTAGGTTGATAAACAAGTGCTTGTGACCTATCATGTGGTTACTATCTCTAGATTTAAGATACCACATACCATGAATTTTTGTTAATGTTTGGGCCATAAACACAAGTGATTCTCTAAAAATGTATCCTACTCTGGTGATATGTGCCTTCCCATTGTCATTATCCATGGGTACCTTACTCTAAAATTCATTTCTATAATGTCCATATTTTTGAAAATTATAGAATTAAACATTTATTTTGTTTATCAGCTAACGATTGTCAAATCCTACCTTTCTTTCTTGTCTCTATTCACTTGGAGTATAATGTTGATATCCAAGACCTCCTAGATTTTGGATTCTTCCACCACATCCTCCTCTACTTTGATTGGATTCTTTTCTATAGAATCATCTACCTCATGTTCTTATAAATTTATACCTTGCTCTTTTTCATAATTTTTTAGATTGAAATTTTATTACAGGGCATGATACACTCCATTTTCATCACTTCGGAGATTAACCTTCAGTTCATAGGCTTATAGAGATCCCATAAGTTCTATGACAAAAATCATATCTTGGTTTTTGGTTTCTTCTAGTGAAACAACTATGTAATCAAATTTTGGATTTAACAATCAAAAGATTAACTTACATACTCACATTTAATCAATATTTTCTCTATTTCTTCATAGTTATTTTACCATAACCATTACAAAAGTATGATACTCGGTAATGGTATTAGAATATTTCATAAATCGGGATTTGAAATCACCTCATAGAGATTGAAATCGTATATATTTCAATTTTTTGGAACCTTTGAATCATTTGTGAATATTTTCCAATATATACTTTGAATATTTCGATGTAGTGATTATTTCTGAAGTTGCTTCATCATGGCCTTGATAAATGATGGATTTAGCCTTACAACCTCACTTCTGTTCTACCTGAAGTTTTTCCTTTTGAATATTCAGAAGAGTATACTCTATCGCTTTGGATACTAGCTCCATGTATTCATCCTCCATGATTTCCATGACATCTTGGGTTCCAAGAAGAACTCAAATTTGGATTCACCAATTATTTTAATTCTTCTTTATCAGCTTCAGGATTAAATATTGGGCCATCACATTCTCCATGGAGGATAACATTATTTTTTCAAAATTGCAGACTGATTTTTATTCTGATTTTCATACTTCTATATTTTTTTTAATATAAATTAATGGGTTTTTTTAAATTAAATATGGGTAGTGGAGATGATTATGGAAATGACGTGTTTTTTTGATAATAGAGATATGGATGTGGAAGGATAGGGAATTAAAGGATCACAAAAGTACAAAGGTAATTTATTTATTAAAATGGAATGAGGGGTGATGATGGGAGGAGAGAGGTGGGACAAGCCCCTCAAAACGGGGAGATGTGTGGAAGAAAAAAAAAAGTTTCAATCAACCTTTTGAAAATTAAAAAATCAAAACAAAATGGGAAAAAATTCTCCCACCCATAGGTCTTCAAATTTATATGAATAGTATTAAATATTCATTATCTTCCTCATTTTTCCATTGCAATGGATTGGTAGCAGGTCTGAAAGAACCTTCATATAAGAAGTATAAATACATTCAAATCCCCCTGATACCACTAAAGGTGGATTTTACTGCAGAAAACATAGGCACAGATTACTGGAGGTGATTGGAGGAATAAAAATGCAATGAAAACACATTGGATTTTATCACTTTGACATAGAATGAAAATAAAACACACACACCTCACTCTATTTATAAGGATACAAGAACACAACAAAAGAAATGAATAAAAATAGAGAGAAAACACACATCTATGAATCGGGTGCAGTAGGTGGCACCCATGCCTCTGAAGAAAGACGTGTCAAGCAACCATATTTAAAATAACTCATCCACCATTATAGTAGTGGGTGTTTGGTGTAATCCAAGGTATCATAAGTTTTTTATTCAATATGATCAACTTGATCACATCTTGTAAAGATGCTGAAATGTTTTACATCACAAATTTTTTCTTCCATGAAAGCCTAGATCTGTTGAAGATTCACCATCCTTCATTTTTTTTCTTTCATGCTGATTTTTTGTTTTCATAAATCATTATAAAAATGAAAAAAAAATTATACTAACTCAACTAGAGGATATACAACTTGATATACTTATTCCTCTAATACATGCAGGCCAAACTCTCTCACTTTCACCTTCATGTTCAAGAATCTTGCTATCATATTATTCTATTTCGTCTATTGAAACGTATTCTCAAAAAAAGATAACCTTTCCATGCCTCTATAAGAATATCATCTTAACTAAAGTCGGAAACAATGCACCTGCTTCAATATTCTACAGGAGTCGCATATGTTATAGGTAGTTTCTGCAATGCATTGGTTGAAGCAATCATGGAAAATCATGGTATGTATAATTACTACAAAAGGTAACTCAACTGACTATGCAAGTTTAGTATGGTGACTGCATGTCTATCCACCTTACGACATGTTTTATACACTTACTACATACGTCATTTTAAGTGATTGCACACTGTATTCACAGTCATCATACTAACCACATGCCTAATTTAATCAGTTGCATTTTACGATAAGCATACTGACTGTATAAACTTTGGGAAAAGCTAGTTACATTTTTCCTTTGTTTATTTATTCTAAAATCTAAATTTTATGCATACTCTGTTTTTGGATACTAATGATAATTTCATTAATTACATTATTATTTTAATTATTTTAATCATTTTATTAATTTTTATAATTGATATATATTATATATAATCCATGAGAAGTATTATTATAATATTTTAATTAGTTTTAAAATGTTATTAAATTCATCCATTAATTTTACATCACATATACATAATGTATTCAGAATGTTTAATATTTTTTATTTTTTAATTGATTTGTTAGTCTTGTTCTTTTCTGAATCATTTTTTAATGAGATATAATTTATTTAGACTTATTTAATGGTATTTGAAGAATTATAATTAATTTTTCAATTACAAACTATATTAAATTAAAATTTATTTAATATTTTAATTTAAAAATTCAAAGTAATTTATGATTTTTATGGGATTTTCTTTGACTTATTATTATCATTAAACGGGTAATTAAAAATGGTATAAATTGATCTTTACTTTTTAAATTCAAATGAACTTTGTTACCATTATTCTCAATGATAATATTATCTCTCCTAGATAATTGTGTTATTTGAAATTGAATTGTTTTACCCGATTGGAGTTTGGATTTTTTGTCTTTATAGATTATATTTAAAGTCCATGGGATGAATTCAAAGGATATACAAGATACCGAGATGAACTATGAGAGCATAAACCTTTTGAGAAATAAAGATCGGTGCTAAACTTTGAAGCTCTCTATGACACTCTTTTTCATCTACTATATGGTCTATCAAGGATTATACCTAAACTTTAATGACTACTACTATCTTGATGAGACTTACACATTGCTCAAGAACCAATACTTGTGATTCATTTGTTTTATGTTCTCTTTCACCTGGTTGCTAGAGTTTGTAACACTACTTCATATCTCTCACATGGACTCTCTATTTTATATTTATGTTTTTAAATAAAAAATCATTTCTATCTTTGGGTTGTGAATATAAAATTATAAAGTCATGATCTGAGGGTTCTGACTCCCTATATCTTAATTCAAGTCTTTCAGGTTGTAACCCTCAGATTCTAAAGTCAGTGTAATGACTCAGATTCTCAAGAAGGTACGAATCATTGTTCTTCTGGATTGAGTTCCTTATTTTATCTTGGTAAATGTTCCTTAAGGATAAATAAAGTTATAAATATCATCCAAGTCTTTTTTTGAACCCGTAACTCTAGAAATTGTAGAGGCAGACTGAGCCACATCGTAAGTGCATAGTTATTCTTAACTATGAGACTCAACTGTGCGAGGCACCCAGTGCAAAGAAGATGTCATATGGTTTTTCTACAACTGTATGATCTAGGACACATTCCAATCAATGTATTATAGACGTTGTGATAGATTCCTTTTCCATGGGTTATTCATGGTTATTCAAACTATGTAGACAACCTGTGTGAGGGGGTTCTTGGATAGTTGAGGGAGCACAGTTGGTGCACGGTTTAACCAATAGTGCGTCCAAACCGCATAACCACTTACTTGAGTTTCATTTTATGATTCTTCCCTAATTATTTTTAAAAAAAGTATCATTTCTTTTCTTTCTCCTTCAATGGAAAACCCCTCATTTCTCCTCCCATGGAGTTATCCCTTCCCCTCTCTTAAGGATCTTGATAACTCTTATATTCAGACTCTATTATCATCATTGTTGGTCATGTTATATCATAAATAGTAATATCCTTAATCATCTTGTTTCCTATATTAATTTATCTTCCCATATATTGTGCTATTTTAGTGAGAGCTCAAATGACCTATTTTTAGGGCATTGGTATATTCTTATATTTTCTCTTGTTCTAGCTCGAATCAAAGGCTGAAACTAGACAAGGTGAGCACTATGAACCTAAGGTAGGTGTTGTAGAAATTTTACCTCAAGGTCTTGGTGTATTTTTATATTATTATTGTTATAGTGGATATTATTGCACCATTGGGTTACGCATGTGTTTTTTTATATTAATATTATTATTATAATGGTCTTAGATAATAATGTTGTACAGTTAATACAAGTAATTAGCATATAATGAATTATTATAGGAACATTAGGGCAAATATGTCATGATGTTTTCCAAGCCACATGTACTTTATATGTGCATTTTCCTGCTGCATATAGTTTACTATCATGATCCTTATATGTTTAAATATGGTAAAATTTATTGTGGGGATAAAATAAATGGATTTATTAAAGTTCCAATACCAAAATAAATGATGGTTCCCACATATATTAGTGATAAAACCTTAATTGACCAATCATACCATGTTTTGAGTTCTAGAAATACTGGTTCCATAGATTGAAACAATGCTATTTGATTGGATTACTTGAATTCCAAGGAAAATTTATAGATAAGGTAATTTTATAAATCCTATAATCAAGTCATTTTTTATCACCAGTCACATTCTAATATCAGGTTTAAAGATCAGGTTGTAGTTAAATGACATGAAAATTATAATTTATAAGGTGTATGAATTTCATAAATTGGAAATTAAAACCAATCTAACTAGAGCATGATATATATATATATATATAAGAGAATGAGAAAAATGAAATTAAAACTTTTAAATGAATGGTTACCACTAAATGGGATTCCAATTGAAAATTAAAGGGAGTTTTCCTCTATACCTTGCACTTAAACCCCTATATATCAGAACCTCCACTGTATAATATGAGACCTAGACCCAAACTCAGCCTTAGTAGTGGGTATTTGGGTGTGTCTATTATGGTTCTTATGGAATGTTATAGTTTTTATTTTACCAAATAGACCAAGATTTTGGAGCAAGGAGAGAGGTGTGACCTTTTCTATAGGAATATTGTGTACTTATCCTACTGTGTATCTATGATATTTTCAATTTATAAATTCCTTTATGAGGTGTGCATTTAGAATTGTATAATTATGCCACCATGATGTCCTTGAGTCATACACTAGAAGGATAGTGACAATCATGATTCAAAGGTGGTGGGCCTTGGGCCACCAATGATACCTCCCATAGTTCCACCTATGGAACCACCTGTTATTCTTGACATGGGAACTAATGCCCAGTTTTGATAAGGATTTATTTTTATTATGCATTCCATGCAAGGAGTTTCTAGACCTTCCTCGACTATGGTAGAGTTTACTTAGGAGTTATAAAAACATCATCCTCCCCCCCTTTTAAGGGATGGTATACCTCATGATTTCGAGTCGTGGCTAGAGGTGCTTCTTTGTATATTCAATCATATGTAGATGCCTCTAGAGTATAGGGTCAAGATCATTGCCTATGTAGTATATAGTTATTCCAAGCGATGGAGGGATGTCATTACCTAGGTAGACTGACACCAATACATGATTTAGAGGGACTTCCAGGAGGTCATCTATGATTACTTCTTTCCATTGAAATTGAGGGTCGACTGAGATAGAGAGTTTATGAACCTACAGTAGGGAGTCTGTCTGTCATGGAGTATTCTGCTCATTTTACTAAGATTAATCGGTTCACACCAACTCTAGCGGGTTACGATCTTATGATTGTGAGGCGATTCGAGGATGGGTTGGTATACACCATCCAATCACAGGTTAACATCTTCTGGTTGACCACTATTTATGAGATAGTCAACCAGGACCTCATTAATGAGAGATATTTGAGGGAATTCGATGGTGTGAGCCAGAGGATTTCAATACCCAGACTTTCTGGTGGTTGTTCTAGTGGAAGGAAGAGATATTTTGAGGTATCTCATGGGGTTAGTAGTTGTCAAAAAACTCAAGTTGACAGATTCCTCATATATCACTAGTGCAGGAATGAATGACACACAAAGCCCCAGTGTATGCAAGACCCAGCTGAGAGCAGAGGTGATTGAAGAATGAAAAAAATCTACCACTTCTGTGGGAATTTCTATCAGTTCCTAAAGAGAGAGGTTCTATACCTACTCCATACTTCAGAGTGGGACTGGTAGTATCTCACTGGAAAGGAATCTAGAATACCATAGGCCTCTCAGTCTAAGGTAGTGGTTGAGGAAGAGGGAATTAGACTCAGGTCTTATGGTGCCAATAGAGCGAGCCTACTCAGGGAAGTAAAGTCACTACTAAAAAATCGGGCATTAGCGACCGCGATTGGCGGTCGCTATAGGCCTACAGAGACCGCCCAGCGACCGCCATTGGCGGTCGCTTCAGCTTCGTCGCTGTAGGCCAATAGCGACCGCCAATGGCGATCGCTATAGGTGGCCGAAATGCCGGCCTTAAGCGACCGCCTGGCGGTCGCTACACTGGGAAATTTTTTTTAAAAAAAAATTCATACTGAAGGAAATATATATATATATATATATATATATAATTATTAAATCAAATATATATATATATATTAAAGAAAATATTTATATATATAATATTAAATAAAATATTTTAAATATATATATATATAATATGATTTAAATATTTTAATATATATATATATTAAAGAAGTATATATATATATAATATTAAATAAAATATTTTTCATTTTTTTAATGAAATGTACGAATTGTGTTTTTTTCTTCACGGGGAAAAATCATAGATAAAACAAGGTAACAATCATAAAAAATGGAAAACAATTTCAAACATCATAAACATTAAGATCATCATAAATGATAAACGTGCTTCAATGATATGAGCAGGTCCATCTATTTCAATCTTCTACTTCAATAAACCTACAATAACACAAAAAAACAACAAAACAAAACAAATGTAAATTGAACATAATTATTCAGTTATTATATACATATAATAAAATTAAATCTGACATCAAATCATGATTTTATAATAATTTAAAACCCCCAATTTAAGAAATGCTATCATTTCAGGTCATTCAGTGCACATTTGCTCCGAATTCAACCGTCTCACGCCGTTTTTGGTGTTTTATGACACCAGAAACGCGTTTCAGGTCACCGCGGTCAAAAGACACCTCCGATTGACATTCCGTCTACTTGACCATTTCACAAATCACACAATGGCTGATGTTGTACGGTTTCATGGCATTCTGATATCGTTCGGGTGGTTTTGACCCCCCAACGTGCCGTTTTAGCGCGCGCCGAGCTGCTGAAAACGACACAATCGACCATATGGAGCACACCGCACATTCGATGGGCGCTCTGTCTCCCCCTACACATCACGAATAATATTCCTAATGTTTTTGTGTGGTTTCAGGTCATTCGGAGCACGTTTGCTCTGAATTCGCCCGTCTCACGCCATTTTTGGTGTTTTATGACACTGGAAATGTGTTTTCGGTCACCACGGTCAAACGACACATTTGATTGATGTGTCGTCTGCCCGAACATTTCACAAATCACACAACGGCTGATGTCGTATGGTTTCATGGCATTCTAAGGTCGTTCGGGTGGTTTTGACCCCCCAACGCGCCGTTTTAGCGCGCGTCGAGCAACTGAAAACGACACAATCGGTCGTACCACGTGCACCGCATGTCCGATGGTCGCTCTGTCTCCCCTACACGTCAAGAATAATATTCCTAATGTTTTCGTGTGGTTTCAGGTCATTCGGATCACGTTTTCTCCGAATTCGGCCGTCTCACGCCGTTTTTGGTGTTTTATGACACCGGAAACGCATTTCCAGTCACCGCAGTCAAACGACACCTCCGATTGACGTGTCGTCTACCAGACCATTTCAAAAATCACACAAAGGCTGATTTTGTATGGTTTCATGGCATTCCAAGGTTGTTCGGGTGGTTTTGACCCCCCAACGCGCCGTTTTAGCGCACGCCGACCTGCTTAAAACGACACAATCAGCCGTATCGTGCGCACCGCATGTCTGATGGGCATGTCGTCCCCTCCTACACATCACGAATAATATTACTAATGTTTTCGTGTGGTTTCAGGGCATTCGGAGCACGTTTTCTCTGAATTTGACCGTCTCACGCCGTTTTTTGTGTTTTATGACACCAGAAACGCATTTCTGGTCACCGCCATCAAACAACACCTCTGATTGACGTTCCGTCTACCCAAAAATTTCACAAATCACACAAAGGCTGATGTCGTACGGTTTCATGGAATTCTGAGGTCATTCGGGTGGTTTGACCCCCCAACGCGTCGTTTTAGCGTGCGCCGAGCTGCTGAAAATGACACAATCGGTCGTACCGCGTGCACCGCACGTCCGATGAGCACTTTGTATCCTACTACATGTCACGAATAATATTCCTAATGTTTTCGTGTGGTTTCAGGTCATTTGGAGCACGTTTTCTCCGAATTCGACCGTCTCACGCCGTTTTTGGTGTTTTATGACACTGGAAACGTGTTTCCGGTCACCGCGGTCAAAAAACACCTCCAATTGATGTGTCGTCTACCTGACCATTTCACAAATCACACAACAGATGTTGTCGTACGGTTTCATGGCATTCCGAGGCTGTTCGAGTGGTTTTGACCCCCCCAATGCGCCGTTTTAGCGCGCGCCGAGCTGCTGAAAACGACACAATCGGCCGTACCGCGCACATCGCACATCCGATGGGCACTCCACCTCCTCCTACACGTCAAGAATAATATTCCTAATGTTTTCGTGTGGTTTCAGGAAATTCGGAGCATGTTTTCTCTGAATTCGACTATCTCACGCCGTTTTTGGTGTTTTATGACACCAGAAACGCGTTTTCGGTCACCGCGGTCAAACGACACCTCCGATTGACGTGCCGTCTGCCCAAACATTTCAAAAATCACGCAACAGGTGATGTCGTATGGTTTCATGGCATTCTGAGGTCATTTGGGTGGTTTTGACCCCCCAACGCGTCGTTTTAGCGCACGCTGAGCTGCTGAAAATGACACAATCGGCCATACTGCGCGCACCACACGTCCGATGGGCGCACCGTCTCCTCTTACACATCACGAATAATATTCCTAATGTTTTCATGTTGTTTCAGGTCATTCGGAGAACTTTTGCTCCGAATTCGACCGTCTCACGCCGTTTTTGGTGTATTATGACACCGGAAACGCGTTTCCGGTCACCGCGGTCAAACGAAACCTCCGATTGACGTGCCATCTGCCCGACCATTTCAAAAATCACACAACGGATGTTGTCGTATGGTTTCATGGCATTTCAAGGTCGTTCGGGTGGTTTTGACCCCCCAACCCGCCGTTTTAGCGCGCGCCGAGCTGCTGAAAACGACACAATCGGCCGTACCGCGCGCACCGCACATCTGATAGGTGATCTGTCTCCTCCTACACATCAAGAATAATACTCCTAATGTTTTCGTGTGGTTTGAGGACATTTGGAGCACGTTTACTCCGAATTCGACCGTCTCACGCTGTTTTTGGTGTTTTATGACACCAGAAACGCGTTTTCGGTCACCGCGGTCAAACGACACCTCCAATTAGCGTGCCGTCTGCCCGACTATTTCGCAAATCACACAACAGATGATGTCATACGGTTTCATGGAATTCTGAGATCGTTCGGGTGGTTTTGACCCCCAACGCGCCGTTTTAGCGCGCACCGAGCTGCTGAAAACGTCACAATTAGCCGTACCGCGCGCACCGCACGTCCGATGGGCGTGTCGTCTCCTCCTACACGTCAAGAATAATATTCCTAATGTTTTCGTGTGGTTTCAGGTCATTCAGAGCACGTTTTATCCGAATTCAACCGTCTCATGCCGTTTTTGGTGTATTATGACACCGGAAGCGCGTTTCCGGTCACCGCGGTCAAATGACACCTCTGATTGACGTGTCGTCTGCCCGACCATTTCAAAAATCACACAACGACTGTTTTCGTATGGTTACATGGCATTCAAGGTCGTTCGGGTGGTTTTGACCCCCCAACGCGCCGTTCTAGCGCGCGCTGAGCTGCTGAAAATGACACAAACGGCCGTACGGCGCGTGTCGCACGTCCGAAGGGCACATCGTCTCCTCCTACACATCACAAATATTATTCCTAATGTTTTAGTGTGGTTTCAGGTCATTCAGAGAGATGTTAGGGGTGCGGGTGGGCTGTCCGGGGTGCGGGTGGGCTGTCCGGGGTGCGGGGAGGGTTGTCCGGGGTGCGGGGGGGCCTGTCCGAGGTGCGGGGGGGATGTCCGGGGTGCGGGGGGGCTGTCCGGGGTGCGGGGGGGGCATGTCCGGAGTGCGGGGAGGGCTGTCCGGAGTGAGGGGAGGGCTGTTCGGGGTGCGGGGGGTGTCTGGGGTGCGGGGAGGACTGTACGGAGTGCGGGGGGCATGTCCGGGGTGCGGGAGGGCTATCCGGGGTGCGGGGAGGGCTGTCCGGAGTGCGGGGCAGGCTGTCCGGGGTGCGAGAGGGCTGTCAGGGGTGCAGGGAGTGTTGTCCGGTGTGCGGGGAAGGTTTTCCGGGGTGCGGGAGGGCTGTCCGGGGTGCGGGGAGGGCTGTCCAGAGTGCGGGGAGGGCTGTCCGGGGTGCGGGGGTGCTGTCCGGGGTGCGGGGAGGGCTGTCCGGAGTGCGGGGAGGGCTGTTCGGGGGCACCTTGCACATTTTCCCCCGAACCCAAGACTGTTCCTTTTGTTTCCCAAATCACAAAAAAACTCACTAGAAACCCAACATAAATATCAATAACAACCCCACCATTAAAAGCAGAAACACACCTCGTGAATATGATGTGTCATGCGTGTTCATCACTGACCTCCATCCGGTAGGCCAGGGGCCTACAACAAATAAACATTATGAATATTTTCATAACAAAAAAAATTAAATTAAATAAATAAATACATTATAAACCTGTATCGTGTGATCCCATGTACCATCACCTGGATGCACATATTCCCACAGTGCTCTAACCTCAGCAGCCAATTGCGCATTTGCCTCCTCGGAAGCCCGCAACCGTGCCTCGAAATCTGACAAATGTTGTGTCATCTGAGCAACAGCAGGACTGACAACCGCAGAGCGTGACACTACAGAATGAGGAATACCTGTTCTATAGGTCAAACTATATCCATGCTCGTCCCGACCAATGATGCGATGAAAGATCTCATCCCTTCGCATGGGAAGCTGTTGCTGGTCCTCTGGCAGATGTTCTAATTCAGCTTCAAATTGAGCCTGTGAAATATTTAAATATATATACATATATTAATATACAGATTTTATGTAAGTATTGGTAATGAGTACAAGCACTTACTATCAATGTTGCAGCCTCTGGATCATTGCGATCACGAGTCCTCATCCACACCGACATTTTATCGGTTGGTGCACCTTGCTCCCACAACTATATATGAATAGAATATAAACACAAAACTGTATTAATTAAAAAAATTAAAAAATGAATAATAAATACCTCATGTCGGATCTGAGACACGTGACGATTCCCAAGCCTGTGAGGTGGTCCCTATAACACTCGATTCTCAGAATGGCGTGTAAACACCTCCAACATTCAATTCATTCAAATATAAAACAAATCACACATTCTTGAAAATATATATACCAAAATAAATATACAAACCGCAACACCCTCAGTAAACCAATATGCAACTAAATCACGCCACTGAGTCGGGAGGACACCTCTTGGGACATTTTCCAGAATGTATGGGGCACCCACATTTGGTACTGAGTGGTCCCTCTTGAATTTGCGTTTATAGTCTTTCCACATCTTATGGAATTTGCTCATACACACTGGCCGAAACTCATCGGGACATACTTTCAAAAAAAATTTATTAAAGAAAAAAATTGCATATGTTATTGTTGTTTATACATAGGGAATAAAGTAAAATGGTCTTCTTACCTGAACCTCCCTCCAAAGACGATATAATGTGTCCTAAGGGATAGAAGCCCAATCACGCGTGGTCAATGGAAATCGATGTGGATCACGTATGATATGACCCAACTAAAGAATAAATGCAGGGGAATTCCATCCCACGGTATGAAATCCCTCATCAAATGAAACATCAAAAGTCATGTCGGAATTCCATGATAATATGCCACAACCAGGGCCTCTCCTGCGAGAGGAAGAAGCATTCGATTCTGATCCTATTGAAAACAATTTTATATACAAATTTACAGATGTTATAAATATATATATATGTGTGTGTGTGTGTGTTTATTAATTACATAAAAAATAGAGACAATGACATTCCAACATACCTTGACCCTGAGATGTAGATGCCTCAGATGGATGATGTGGATCTTCTGCCTCTTCCCCTGACATGCCTGCAGTCATGGAAAACATTAGTAAAGGGACTATCCAAAGTGTCTAAATGATAAATTGGATTGTTTTTAAAAAAAATAAAACTTGTACAATTGTTAATCAAACAAAAAGGGATTGAATAATTAGTTGTGAATGAATTTTAAAAAATCAGAAAGTTCACAAAATAGACATAAAAATTATGTACAAAACCAATCAATGCATAGCCAAATTTCAAATTGAATTAATAAAAATTCAAGCACCACATGAACCAAATGAAGAACACCTCAATGGGAAGATACACCGACAATAACATCAATATAACATGAGTTAAATCACCCTAAATATTTATAACTGAATAAACTTCCAAAAGTGAGGATTAAAACTTACAAGGATTTATAAAATGTTTAGATAATTTATGATATCTTAGGCTGAATAGCAGGAAAAAAAGTATACCTTTCATTAAGCATGAAAATCGATCGTTTCTCCTTCAACAGCCGCTCTGACCTAATAAATATCTTCTTCACGTTGAACTATGGTATGTTGATCAAGATGTTGGGAAACAAAAGGAATAGTCTCGGGTTCATCTTGTTCAAATACAAACACTCCTCACCGAGACATTTTGACAACAACTTTCCAACTTGGATTTGAAGGCAAAGTAACGAAGAATACTTGTTCTTCTTGTGATGTCAAAATGAAAGGTTCATTATCAACTCGTTCATTTCTGTATAACATATAGTTAAAATTCACCAATGAAAACTGATATTGATCGACTTTACATCCATGCACTAGATCAAACCAATTAAACTTTAACAATATGTACCTCAACCCATGTGTGTATACAAATTCAATGATGTCTATCAATTGACCATAGTAATAACCAGAATCAAAAAATGGACAACTGATGCCACTGTTTTGTGTTGCTCGTTTGTCGTCAACATCTTTAATGTGAAATCGAAAACCATTAGCATCTATAGATTTATAACGACGAGCCGTTATAGATAGACCCTCATCCAATTGGATAAATTCTTCAGTTATCTTGGGGTCCCCTAAATCCCTCAGCTTATGAACCTACATAATTCATAGAATTAAATAATGATATATGAAGAAAGAAATTAGTATAATACATCACTCATAATGAAAATCAATTTATACGTACATAATCCTTGAACCAATCATGAAATGACGCATAATGAGACTGTTGAATTTGCAACTCAGTCGCATGATACATCTCTTCTTTTATCTCATTAATGTGTTTTCTACAAATGATAACGCAATGTTTAAATGATCAACCTATGCAAACAAAACATGTAAAATTTAAACAATAAAAGTGATAAGATACTTACTGCATTAATGGTGGAACTGATGGAGTATTGAACAAGATATATCGATGCGCTTGTATCCACTCGATGTTGTCCATATCATATGTGGTTCCTTCTCCAACTGGACCATCCTGAATCCGAGAGGGCTTATCTAATTTTGTTTCAACATCCATAAGATATTCTGCACAAAAAGTAGTACACTCATCCATCAAATAACCATTGGCTATTGATGCCTCCGGACAAGCTCTATTGCGTACAAATCGTTTCAATGTACTCAAATACAGCTCAATAGGATACATCTACCTAAATTGAACTAGACCAGTAGCCATTACTTCATCAGTTAGGTGCACTGTCAAGTGGACCATAACATCAAAAAATGAGGGGGGAAATAGTTTCTCAAAGTGACAAAGCGTAAGTATAATTCGGTCCTATAAACTTTTTAAATCACTCATTCGTTGATTTCTTAAACAAAGATGTCTAAAAAATTATTCATCTCAATCAACGGTTGAACAACATTGGGGGATAAACAATCACAAATTGCGATTGGAATCAATTGCTGAAGTAGTATGTGATTGTCATGACTTTTCAACCCTTGAAATGTCTTGCTCTTCAGATTCACACACTTTGAAATATTAGAAGAGTAACCATCAGGCACCTTGAGCATCTTCAAAATGGAAAGAAATGTCTCTTTCTCCTTTGTAGTCATCATATACTGTGCAGCAGACATATATGCCTTGTTTCCCTCAGCTAACTGTAAATGAAACTGTTTCCTTAAACCCATTTCTTCCAAATCACGGCATGCATTAACATGGTCCTTTGATTTCCCACTGACACCTAAAATGGTCCAAAATATGTTATCACAAACATTTTTTTCAATGTACATGACATCCAAATTATTCCTCATCAAGTTAGTTTTCCAATATGGAAGACTATAAAAAATACTTTTCTTTTTCCAATTGTGACTGCGCTGCCTACCCGCAGCTCGAATATTACGTACCGTAGGACCCACCAAATCCTGAATTTCATATACCGTGCGGATGTTTTCTTCCTCAATCTGCGATAACATTTCGACTCCTGTCATGATATTTGGTGCTGGGATGAACTCTCTAGAACCATCAAATGCCACTCTGTCCTTTTTGAACCTGTGCTGAGGGGGGAGAAAATATCTATGACCCGTGTATGCCAATTTTTTGGAATGCTTAAGCCATACAGATTTTTTACTTTTGTTGCAACAAGGGCAAGAAAATTCCCCTTTCGTACTCTAGCCTGATAAATTTGCATAAGCTGGGAAGTCATTGATTGTCCACAATAAAGCAGTCTGCAGTTTGAACATTTCATTCGTTTCACAGTCATAAGTCATCACACCATCACCCTAAAATTCATTCAACTCATCAATCAATGGATGAAGGTAAACATAAATCTTATCCCCTGGAATTTTAGGTCCATCAATAAGAGTGGAAAGTAATATAAATTGTTGCTTCATACAAATCCACGGAGGAAGATTATACGGAACCAACACCACGGGCCATGTGCTATGAGTTGCACCAACCATAGACTTGAATGGATTGAAACCATCTGCTACCAATCCCAATCAGACATTACGAACATCTTTGGAAAAGTCGGGATGTCTCTTATCAAAATCCTTCCATGCATGAGAGTCTGTCGGGTGGCTTAACATATCACTTTCATGAACTCTTTCTGCATTCCATCTCATTAAATTATAAACTTTAGATGACATAAAAAATCCTTTCAAACTTGGTTTATGGGGAAAGTAACTCATTTTATTTATGGCAATCGGTTTCCCCTGTATCACAATCTGACTTTGATGAGTCTGATTTCCCCTGTTCTCTTTCCACCTGGAAGCACCACAAACTGTACAAATATCCAAATGGGAAGTTTCCTTTCTAAACAATATACAGTTGTTTTCACATGCATATATGGTCTCATATGTAAAACCTAAGTTCTCTGTCAGCTTACGAGCATGGTAATACAACTCGGGAATCTTAGCGTCGACAGGAAGAACCTTTTTCAATAACACCAACAGCATGTCGAATGATGTGTCTGACCAATGATTCAAAGTATTCAAATGCAACAACTCCAGGTTAAATGACAATTTATTGAAAGAATTACATCCAGGATATAATTCTATTTTTGCATCATCAATTGCATCATAAAACCTCCTCGAATCATGATCTGCACTAGAGTGAAGATTTATCTCACCGGTCTCAAGATTCTGGATGTCAATGCCTTCAGGATCCAACCCACATACCATTTCAGTAAGCATTTCATGCATTGGATCATTCATCCTTACATCAACATCCATCTTAACTGTATTCGTATTTTCACAATGAACATATTCTTCTCAATGACGAGTCCAACTCTTATAATTTCTCATAAATCCATTAAAGAATAGGTGATCCCTCACAATATCTCGTGTGAATTGATATCTGTTAGCACATTTTCTACATGGACAACTAATATAGTCACTTTCAAATCCTCTGGTGAAGTCAATAAACTGCATAATGCCATTAAAATACTCTCTAGACATTCGATTTAGAAGATCAATCCAACTCTTATCAATAATAAGATCCCTATAACAAACATTTACACAAGACTTATTACATTTTCATTTTTCATATCAAATATATTTAAAATAAATACTAATTAATTGTTTTTGAACCATTTATAAAATAATAAAGTAAGTGAAAGCCCATGTCATGCCTGATTTCTCTACAAACCTGGAAGGGAGGGGAGCCGAAGGCGGTGCTGCGAGGGAGAGGAGAGGCAGCGGTGTGGAGCCGAAGCCGGAGCTGGTGTGGCGAGGGAGGGGACGAAGATGAAGAGGACGGCGGTTGGCGGGGTGTGGGGGGTGTTCGGGGTACTGGGGGGAGGGACGAGGGGGCGGAGGGCCGAGGGCAGAGGTCGGAGGCCGGAGGCGCTGGAGGCCGAAGGCCAGAGGATGGCCGGAGGGCTGCCCGAGGGATGTCGGGCTGCCGGAGGTGGGTGGAGGGAGGCCCGAGGGAAGAGGGAGGCCTCAGGGCGGCCGCAGGGCGGAGGGCGGCCGGAGGGCGGCTGGAGGAGGGTGGCTGGAGGGCGGAGGGCGTCCGGAGAGTGGGGTCAGCAAAGGGTGGGGCCGGCGGAGGGCGGGGCCAGCGGAGGGCGGTCGGCCGGAGGGAGGGGCTGCGGAGGGCGGGGCGGCGGAGGGCGGGGCGGCAGAGGGCGGTCCGACGGCGGAGGGTGGGCTGGGGGAGGGCGGGGTGGCGGAGGGCGGATCGGTGGAGGGCGGGCTGGGGGAGGGCGGGCCGGTGGAGGGAGGGCCGGTGGAGGGAGGGCCGGCGGAGGGCGGGCGGCGGAGGGCGGGCCGGCGGAGGGCGGGCCGGCGGAGGGCGGGCCGGTGGAGGGCGGGCCGGCGGGGAGGGCGGGGCGGCGGGGAGGGCGGGGCGGCGGGGAGGGCGGGCCGGCGGGGAGGGCGGGGCGGCGGGGAGGGCGCGCGGCGAAGGGGAGGGTGCGGGCGAAGGGGAGGGGGAAGGGTTCGGGGGGGCGCTTCGCGAGAGGAGGGAGGGTTCGGGGGGCACAGAAGCCTTTTTTTAGGGAAACGTAGCGACCGCCAGTGGCGGTCCCTATTGGTTATCTATAGCGACCGCCATTGGCGGTCGCTATAGGTAAAGGGGCTCAAAAGCCCATATTTCTAGTAGTGGGTTGTGAATCAGGGTTGTGGTATAGGCTAGTTACATGCAGTACAACCTGTTCCAGAGGCGTAGAGAACTGGAACTTCCACTATTATAAGTAAAATTATAGTAGCCTCTACTTTAGTGTTTGCTTTATTTGACATAGGTGCATCACACTCTTTTATATATTTGGAAATTCTAGAGAGTCTGGGCCTCGAGATAGATAATTTATATGGTTTCCTGACACTCAATACCCCTATGGGTATCCAATATGAGAGTGTTTTCTAATGTATATATTGTCCCCATGATATGGATGGATATATATTCATGTTTAATATTTTCATCCTCGACATGATAGGTTTTGATATAATTAACAGAATGAACTGGTTAGTTTCCTATCAAGCCCATATTTAATTTTATCACTTGAGGGTGATGTTTACATCACCATAGGGTGGTATTCATGTCTACAATAGATAATGGGATGTCTATTCATCTTGAATTGGACCTGAGCATTAGGGGATGAGAAGCGTGGCAACCCAAATTTCCTTTCCTTTATTAGATGATCAAGGTTTACAACCCACTATTTTCCCTCCTATGGTGGGTCCTTTCAAGGATGTATTCCCTGATGGATTTTTTGGGCTACCTCTAGTAAGAGAGATATAATTCACCATATATTTAGTGCTAAGAGTAGCAACAGTGTACATTCCCCCTTATAATATTACACCTACATAAATTCTAGAGCTTAATAAATAATTGGAAGATCTGGAAGATAAAGGTTTTATCCGACCTAAAAGTTATCTTTGGGGTTCACCGGTCCTTTTTCCAAGAAGTTGGTTGATATACTCAAGCATTTCATGGATTACTAATTGTTAAAGTAGCATAAGATTAAGAACTGGTATCAACTGCCTCAAATAGATGACCTATTTGATCAGCTCTGAGGATTAAGGGTGTTTTCAAAGATTGACTTGAGGTCAAGTTACCATCAAGTGTATGTTAGGACTTCATACATACCTCATACGTATTTCTAGAATAGGTATGGTCTTTATGAGTATCTGGTTATTTCCTCTAGTCTCATGAATTCACCTATAGTTTTTAGGTCTCTAATGAATTGGGTTTTCCACCCATATTTGTATTCATTCATGTTAGTCATTGTGAATGATATCTTTGTTTATTCTTTCTCTTAACACGACCACGACCAACATCTTGATATTATGTTGAATACACTGAGAGAACACCAAATTTATTAAAAGATCAACAAATTCCACTTTTGGATCAAAAAAATCAACTTCCTGGCTCATATAATCATGTACTCGGGAGTATCAATAGACCCATAGAAAGTGATATTTGTAGTTTCCTGGGAGTAGCTCAAGAATGTATTTGATATATAGAGTTTATTAGGGAAATCCCAGTATGAAAAACACTTAATATATGATTTATCACACCTAGAAGCACCTATTATGGGCTTGACTAAGAAGGGTGTGAAATTCATATGTTTAGAAGATTGTGAAAGTGCCTTTCAAGAATTGAAGGGATGATTGACTTCAGCACCTATCCTAATTCGATGAGATCTAGGAAAGAGATTTGCAGTCTGTTATGATGCATCAAGTGTTTGGATGGAGAAATTTATGATATAAGATGAGTGATTAATAGTGTACAGGTCTTGTCCATTGAGTCCTCATGAGCAGAATTACCAAATGAAATACCTTGAGTTAGCTATAGTTGTTCATGATTTATGTTGTTGGGGACATTGTTTTCTTGGGGAAAATTTTGTGGAATTCACAGATAAAAAATCCTAAAGCAGATATTTACATGGTGTGATCTAAATATCAGGTAGCATAGATGGGTTCAATACCTACAATATTTTGATTTCAATATCACCTATATGTCTAGAACAAGTAATATAGTATCCTATGCTCTGAGCTGAAATACTTAGACATAGGTAGTTTAGGATTCAAATGCTGAGTGGTAGCTCATATCCTTATTTTTAGAGATTCATGTTGAGGTGAAGGAGGATCATGGGTCAATAGTCTTCTCAACTTTAGTAGTGACCTATACCCTACAAGAACTGGTGAGAATGAGGCAAATATTAGATTTAGAGGGTCTAGTCCAAAGGAAATGTATCTCATATAATGATTCATCTTTTGGTTGGACTGTGGATGAGGATGACACCTTACACATACATGGGCATGCATGGGTTCTAGTATACAACTGATAGAAGTTGATGTGGGAATCTCATGCCTCAGTATGGGTGGTACATCCTAGTGTCACTAAGATGTATTGATACTTGAATCACCGGTATTTTTGGCTAAGTATAAAATGGGAGATAACTAGCTTTATCACTTGGTGTTTCACCTGTCAGCAGGTGAAGGTAGAACATTAGCGATGAGTAGGACTTCTACAGCCATTGTGCATTCCAAAGTGGAAATGGAATGTGGTCTCAATGGATTTCATGATAGTTTTTCCTATATTTCCTTGATACAATGACATAGTTTGGGTATTTTTTTACTAGTTGATGAAGGCTACACACTTTTTACCTATTTAAGAGAACTTTTTGATAAACAAGCTAGCGGGTATACATCAGTGAGGTTGTACATTTTCATGGAGATCCTAATTCTATCAAATATTAAATCTATTATTGCTTCATGTCTCAGTTCTTGAAGGGGTAGTAGAAGGACTTGGGTATGTAGGTGCTTCTGAGTATGGTCTAAAATCCTCAGACTAATGGATAGACAAAGTGCATGATTCTGGTGTTATAGGACATGATCTGTGCATGTCTCTGTGACTTTTTGTGTTCTTGGTACAAACACATACACCTAGTTTAATTTTATTATAATAATAATTTTTAGGATACCATACAGATGGACCCTTATGAAGCCTTGTATAGTAGGCCATGTTGATCACCTCTATCCTAGTTAGTGGTATGGGAGTCAGCTTTGCTTGGGCCACATCTCATTTAGGAGACTTCAGAGTAGGTCTTGTTGATCGAGAAGTGCATGTTGATTTCTGTAATGACCCAGAACTCAATTAATAAAATTTTTCATTTTATTTTTATATAGTATAGATCATAAAAAATCACATATATTAAGAAATAAAAACTTTATAAATGAATAATGAATGAAATAACAGGTATTTCTAGAAGTTATGGAACCTATACCGAGGAAATAGTAACTTGACCTTAGGAATAGTAATATGACCCTTATGAATAGTAAATCATCCAAATGAATAGTAACCTCACCCATGTTTGCATAAATAGAATTTAGGCATCTTATAAATTAAAGTATGATATAATTATATCATAGTATAAGTAAGTGAATATTTTAATAATTAATAATTAAGTTTTGATATTTTTTTAAGTCATAAATATTTAATTAAAATTTTATAATTAATAAAATGATTTAAAATAAAATTAATTTTCATAAAATGTATTCATAAATCAACATTTTTTGTCTTATTATTTTACTATAATTTTATGAAACCTTAGTTAATTTTTGAAAGTGATATAAAATCAGTAATAAATTTAAAATCTTTATTTTTCTAGTAAATGATGGTTTTAATAAAAAATTAAATTTCTCATATTTAGAAAAAAAAATCATAATATCAAGTCCATTTTTGAATTCTACATGTGGAAAAACGGTTAGGGTGAATTTTTGGTGAATAGTAAAATATGTTAATTTACACTATAAATACATTATAAGTTAAATACACTACTCCTTGAGTTATCACTGATGTAAGTACCCTAATCTCTAAATTCCATTCATTCTTTTAATATATTTTATGATAATGCTCAAACTATTCATATTCTTTATCCAAAATAATAAACAAATGAATTAAATATTCAAAAATCACCCCTCTCCTCCACTATAAATACCACCCCTTCTCCTAACACATTCCAAGCTTTGATCCATGTAAAATTTATGTCCAATACTCTTCAAAAGACTCTCCACCATGTCCAAGATATCTTTTTCTCAACAAAATACTAAACCAAGGTGCCTTAAGAAGGTTCTCAAAGAGGATAATTTAATAGGTAAATCACTTTTCCTTTTCTATTAATTTCCTTTCATTTTCCTTTTCCGTTTCTTATCATCTAATCACCTCGTCTATCCAAATGAGAATGATAATGACAATATCATCTATATATTGGACTGATATCATGTTAATCGAATATCCTTCATCAAACTCCCTCATCGCTTAATTTTATTTTAAAAATGAAATCATCATCCGGGAGGTGACGATTTACAACCTTCATGGATGACAGATTTTAATTCTTCAATCTCTCCTTCAATGCTAATAATGAAACCATTTTTATGGTTAAACCAAACTATAATATATATATATATTACAATATTTATTATGTTCTAGAAGTAACATATTTACATAATACTAAATGATAAAACAAAATGAGTTCATTATTATCAATAAATGCCTTGATAATCGAAATGACTATCACAAAATGTCTTATCTAATGATTCATCCTCATACCATATAACCAAATGATATATATAACCATTTACACTTATGGATGTTAAAAAATAACATATAATTCTAATTATAGAGAATTATATCCATTTTATATGAACTTCATTACTTATAAACAAGCGAACCGATCATGAAAACCAAGAAAACAAATGCTCTGAAACAATGAGATTAAACTATATAACACATCAATAAGGACATAAATGAACTTAATAAAAATATAATAAATATAATACATTTAGAAAATATTCTTAATTAATTATTGGATTTAATTTTATTATCCAGGATGTTAAAGTCTAGTAAATAACACATTTGGACATAAGGTAGGTATTTTCTTCCTAAACCTCCATTTTCATTCCAATTATGCTTTATTCCTCCATACACCAATGTAATTCCTCATTATTTTTATAAAAACATTAAACATTCGGTGTATATATTCCAAACTCATGTTTCTAGATCGTTTAATATTTTTCTTATAAGAAATACATTTTTTTTAAGTTCCCTTTTTAATTTTTCCCGATACGCAAGCCCGATTAAAGGGAACGTCTTGATTTCTTACCCAATTTCAAGTATCGTACATAATATATTTTTAGACACCATTATTTTTATAAAATCACTAATTTTTTTATGAAAAAATATATATTTTCATTAATGGTTTCATACAAACAATTAATACAAATAAAAATGATTTTTCCAAAATAACTCTTCCTTGAAAAATAAAAGGAGTATTTATCTCAATACTTCCACAATGGTTTTATTAGAGTATTTTAATCTATTTCATCACATCCATTGAATTTAATGATTTTTTTAGATTTATATCCTATTATTTATATCTAACATATTTTATTAAATGGTTTATTGTTGGTTTGATTGTGTATGTGCTATCTTGATACCATTCATCATGCTACTCATATTGGTTAGTGATTATGATTAAAGATTGGGGAAAGTTATCTACATTTCAGATGTTCATGTTATTTAGGTTTGGGCCCATTCATATGAGGAATTAATTAGACATATCAAATGATGGGTGTGGACCTCTATATCCCCTCGATGAATCGGTAGGTCTCATGAGACAAAAAAGAATTGGGTTTTGGCCAAGGCTGAGTCCTTACCCTAGTATTTTTTGACATCTTTGTCGAGGCCTTAACAATGTGTTTCAGATGTCTGACATTAGGAATTCCATAATTATGATATTATTAATAGATAAACCATGTGATATTTGACTAGTATAATATCCATGATTAAGTTCCATTCTCTTATGATAAGTTATATGAATTTATTTACTTGGCTTTCATTCCTTCCATATTATGATCAAGTTTATTTTTAAATGCATGTGTTTTTAGTTATTCACTATGTCTAATGTTTATTTTTATGATAACTTCTACTATATTATTTACCCTTACTGATCATATGATCTCACCAATTTATTAGATTTTATTTTTCCGAATGATGTGAAGAAGAATATTATGAATGACTTGCAGGGATAATCTAGGAGTTATGGATGTTTCCAGTGGAATTGTTTTATTATTTTTCCTTTTAGGTTGTAATGTAAATATTATGTCTATATCTGGTTTTCCAAAACTACTAAACTATTCATTCCTTTGGGATGTTAAATCCTTGTAATCGTGCCAATTTAATAAGGTAAGTCACTGAATCTGGCCTATAGGGGTCGGGGTCTTTACAGTTTGTATCAAAGGGGTTTAGTAGAAACCTTAGAAACTAGATTTAGAAAACATAAATTAGGGAACATAACCATAAGATATAATTTTAGGATAAGAATAGAAGAACATCCTATAATTTTGGTAAGGTAGAGATTATGTGAATCTTCCTAGGAATACATATTTGTCTCAATACTATAAGTGGATGTGGTTCTGACATAGATGTACCTAGGGGTAACAACTCTGACAAGGTGTCCCAAGATTGACTTAGGGTAACCTAATATATGACAACAGGCCTTAATACGCACCTCATTTGATACTCCCAGGGGATATTCTTAGGATAAGTCACATTTTCTTTACAAACCAGTATGAAGGATTTAAAAGTAAAAAGTGTCCCCCAAGAAACCATGATTATGATGATGATATGACCTATAAATAAAATTTGAATCTATGTTAAGTGTTTTTCTAGTATGGAATTATACATTATGATTCATAACATAATTTAGTGTATGCCATTACTTAGAAATGGCACCTAGTGTAAGGAATGAAACCCATATCAACGCACTTATCACATGTAGGGTTTTACCTCCTATGAAAGATAATGATATCGATATTGGAGTTATGACTGGTGCTAAGAAACATATAACTATACTGGGATAGCTGACTCAGGTTATGAACAATAACCTTACCTGTATAGAGAATCCTGATTTAAAATCTGGAGAAGAAATGTTATACCACTTTATGTTACAACAACCTCTATCATTCAATGGTACTACAAACACATTTATAGATGATCATAGGATAAGTTCCTCAGAGAAGATATTTCTCACTTTGGGAAGTAATAAAAGGGGGAAGGTTGTCATGGTATTTTATCAACTATCATGGGATTCATATCAATGGTGCTCACTAATTCAAAACACAAAGGATGAGGAAGAAGTTAAAAATATGGAATAGAGGTATTTTAAGGAAATTTTCCTAGAAAAATATTTTCCTCATGAACAATGAGCAGATATGGAAAGAAAATTAGTAAATCTAAGGAAAATGGAGGATGATAATGTTTCCAAGTATTAATAAAACATTACAAGGTTGGTGAGGCATGCCACAGGCTACAAATATAATCCAAGGATAAATATTGATCGATTATTTGATATATTAAAACCATTCCTCTGAAGGGCACCAGTCTCCCAAAATTTATCATCATATAAAGATATAGTTTCATGTTCTATCAAGATGGAGAAATAATTATCTAAGCCTTATGAATTTAAGGAAAAATAAGAGAATAAGACGATGGAGGAGGAAATAATGGACAAAGGGAAGAATAAAAAAGAGAATTCTCCAACATATAATACTTGTGGAAGGAAACTCTCTGGTGCCTAGTTAAAAGGAAAAGGAGTATGATACAAGTGTGGTCGGAAATGCCATCATGATTAAGATTGAAAAGTGAATAAAAAATCCACCAATGTTAAATGCTAAAATAATAGGGATATGGGACATTATGCAAATTATTGTCTGAAGATTCAAGGAAACTTTCCTCAGAAAAGGCCACGGGAGTGAGCAAAAGCTTATGTGATCACAACAGATGAGGTTAAAGTTCCTAATGATTTGGTTGTAGGTACATTAACCATCTCCTAAAATTTAGATAAATCCTTATTTGATTCTGGATCATCACATTCCATTAAATCTTCTGAGTTTGATTTAAAAAATAGATATTTCTAATTCTCCTGAACAAGATAATTGTCGGTCAAAACTCATAAGAGAAGTGCCATTGGAACAAACATGTGTGAGGAAGTTCCCATTATGGTATATAAATGTTCTTTATCTACTGATTTCATCACCATACCTATGGTATACTTTGACATAGTCCTTGGCATGGATTGGATTTCAAAATATGATGTGAAAATCTATTGCAAGAAAAATGAAATTATAATTTGTGAGGAAGGTATATAATCCCTTATCTTTAAAGTATAAACATCACCATATGATTCTCATCTAGATCCACCCCCAGTAGCTCTACTAAATGAAATTATTGGGGAGGAAGTGAAAACATCATCTATATAAAAGGAAATAAATCTTCAAATTGAGTATTTACCTATTGTACAAGAATACATTGATGAATTTCTAAAGGATTTACCTGGACATCCTCTAGAGTGGGAAGTTGAGTTCTCTATTGATTTAATTCCTAGTTCAAGACAAATATCAAAGACTCATTATATAATAACCACTATGGAATTATTAGAACTGAAGAAACAACTATAGGAATAGAGTGATAAAGCATTTATCCACCCTAGTGTTTCTCCATGGGGATCCCCTATTCTCTTTGTCAAGAATAAAGATTCATCAATGAGGCTCTGAAATGAATATAGAGAAATAAATGATATTAAAATAAAGAAAAAGTATCCCCTACCTCACATAGATGATTTATTTGATCAAATTCTCGGAGATTAATAATTTTTTAAGATTTAAATTCGATCTAGATATCGTCAATTATGTATGAAGAAGGATGATATTCCAATGACAGTATTTTGAACCAAGTCTGGACACTATGAGTTTATAGTAATTTAATTTGTACTGACTAATGAACCCTCTATTTTGATAGATATAATGTATATAATTTTCAAGGAATATCTTGAAAACTTTGTTATGGTATTTATTGATGATATCCTGATACACTCCAAAATCTATAAAGACCATGAGAATCACTTGTCGATTTTTCTGAGGACTCTTAGAAGAAATGAATTATATGGGAAGTTTAGAAAGTTTGAATTTTGGATTCAATCAATTTATTTTCTTTTCCATATCATCACTAAGGATGGAATCTCAGTCAATCATGCAAAGACAGAGGCTATTCAAGAATGGCATACACCAATGAACATAACCGAGGTATGTAGTTTTATTTGTTTAGTAGGTTATTATCAGCATTTCATTCAGAAATTCACCTAATTAGATAACTCATTAATTAAGATTACTCATAAATGGGTTAAGTTCATATGGAAAAAATAATTTGAAGAATTTTTTGAATAATTGAGGAAGAGATTAGGGAATGTTCCAATCTTGAATCTATCATCGGGAAATGGTGTATTTTTTATTTATAGTGATGTGTCAAAGAAATGAATCAGGTGTATCATTATTAATAATGATAGATTTATTTCCTATGTATCAAGGAAGTTGAAAATTCATGAATAGAACAATCTAACTTAGGATCTAAAGTTAGAAGCTACAATCTTTTCTCTGACGATATGGAGATGTTATCTCTATGGTGAAAGATTTGAGATATATACAGATCACAAGATCTTGAAATATATTTTCTCATAGAAATAACTCAATATGAGGAAAAGTTAGTGGCTCTAACTACTCAAGGATTATGATTTTACAATACACTACTACCCTGGGAAGGAAAATAAGGTAGCATATGAATTGGGAAATAAGGATCATGGATTTATGAACAAAATTATGATTGAAAAAGATCTTGAGTACACGGATCTAGAAAATATAGATATGGGTATTATCACGGAAGGTGAAAACTCATCACTTTTTCAATTGGTTTCACAACCATATTTATTTTAAAAGATTAAAATTTATCAATCTGATGATGAGAACCTTCAAAAGAAAATTAAATCTATGAATGTTGGTAAGTTGGTATACTTCGTGTATGAGGATGGAATTCTGAAATTTGGGAAGAGGCATTATGTTCCCTCTATACCCAAGCTAAAAAGTGTTTTATTGGATAAATCCCATAGTTATAATTTTATCTATACACCTTTGTAGAACTAATATGTATAGATATTTGAAGGAACATTTCTGGTGGGATAACATGAATCTAGAAATCACTGATTGTGTATCAAGATGTTTATTCTGTCAAAAAGTGATGGCTAAAACAAAAAATCCTAGAGGATTCATGAAACCTATGACTATTCCTACATGTAAATAGGATGACATCACTATGTATTTTTTCATATAATTACTAAAAACCCTAATAAACAATGATGTGTTTTGGGTATTTTTTGATCAACATACCAAATATGTACATTTCCTCACTATAAGGGGTGATTTTCCACTAAAGAACTTTGCACGAATCTATATTAAAGAAGTTTTAAGACTTCATGGAGAACCTCTATTAATTGTGTCTGATTGTAATCCATGATTTACATCAAAATTCTAGAAACGTTTTTATAAATAATTGGATATCAATATTCATTTGAGTAATGCTTATCACCCTCAAACTGAAGGTCGTCCTGAAAGGACCATTCAAACATTAGAATACATGTTAAGATCATGCTTCCTCAACTTTAAAGGTAAATGGGATCAGTATTTTCCTTTGGTAGAGTTTTACTACAATAATATTTTCCATTCAAGTATTCAAATGGAACCATATTAAGCGTTGTATAGAAAGAGATTTTGTACACCATCATGTTAGGATGAATTTGGTGAAAGTAAGCTTGTAGGTCCAAAGCCTGTTGAAGAAACAACAACAAAGGTAAAGACTATTCAAACCCATATCAAAGTAGCTCAAATTAGGAAAAATAGTTTTTCCGATAATTTAAGGAAGGAGTTGGAATTTAAAGTGAGAGATCATGTTTTCTTAAAAGTATCTCCATAGAAGGGTGTTATAATATTTCAAAGGAAAGGTAAAATGAGTCCCATGTATATTGGTCCCTTTGAAATAATGGAGAGAAATGGAGTTGTGGTTTATCATTTTGCAATGATGCATTGCTTTTATAAGATAAACAATGTATTCCATATATCCTTGTTAAGGAATTACATGTTAGACCCAACACATGTACTCACATTTGAAGGAATAGAATTGGAACCTAACTTATCATGTTGTGAAGAGCCTATTCAGATTCTGGACACTAAAGAATAGGTGTTGAGGGATTGGGTGACTTGGCAGGTAAAGGTACTCTGGAAAAATCATAAAATTTAAGAGGAAGCGTGGGATCCAGAGGATTTTATGATGAAGAACTACCCAAATATTTTTATGGGATGAAAATATGGAAATTTTAAGGATATAATTTTTATAGGAAAGACGAATGTAACGACCTAGAACTCTATCAAAAAAAAAATTCCTTCTTATGTTTCTACAGTATAGATCACATAAAATTACTTATATAACACAATGCAAAATTTAAAAATTGATAATGAATGAAATGATATGTATTTATAGAAGTTAGGGAATATATACTGATGAAATAGTAACTTGACCTTAGGAATAGTAATATGTCCCCTATGAATAGTAAATTGTCCAAATGAATAGTAACCTTAACCATGTTTGTATAAATAATGAAAGTATTATATAATTATATCATAGTTAAATAAGTGAATATTTTAATAATTAATAATTAAGTGTTTGTATTTTTGTAAGTCATAAATATTTAATTAAAATTTTATAATTAAAAAAATGATTTAAAAGAAAATTAATTTTTATAAAATGTATTCTTAAATAAACATTTTGTTGACTTATTATTTTAGAATAATTTTATGAGACCTTAGTTAATTTTTGAAAGTGTTATAAAATCAGTTATAAATTTAAAATCTGTATTTTTTTAGTAAATAATGGTTTTAATTTAAAAATAAATTTCTCATATTTTGAATATTATTTTCATAAATTTTATTCTATTTTTTAATTCTAAATGTAGAAAAATATTTGGTGGGAATTTTTATATTTTTCTAAAATACTTTAATTTTGTGAATAGTAAAATACGTTAATTTACGGTATAAATATGTTGTAAATTAAATACAGTATTCCTTGAGTCATCACTAATGTAAGAACCATAATCTCAAACTTCCCTTAATTATTTTAATATATTTTATGATAATGCTTAAACTATTCATAGTTTGATTCCAAAATAATAAATAAATGAATTAAATATTCAAAAATCACCCCTCTCCTCCACTATAAATACCAACCCTCACCACCCCTTCTCTACACACCTTCCAAGATTTGAGCCTTGTAAAATTTCAACCATATCCTATTCCCAAGACTCTTCCCCACATTTAGGATCTCTTGGTCTCAAAAAAATACCAAACCAATGTGCCTTAAAAAGGTTCTCTAAGAGGATAATTTAAGAGGTAAATCCCCTTTCCGTTTATTTTAATTTCCTTTAAATTTTCTTTTTCATTTATTATACTCTCATCAACTCCTATTTGGAAATGATCATGATAACTCCAGTATTATCTATATATTATAATTATATCATTTTAATGGAATATCCTTCATCAAAATCCTTTCTATCTAGATTTTATTTTAAAATTTAAATCATCATCTGTGAGGTGCCGATTTACAGCCTTCATGGATGACGGATTTTCATTCTTCAATATATCCTTAAAGGCTGGTAATGAAATAAATTTTATTGTTAAACCAGAATATAATATATGTATTATAATCTTCCCTATGTTTTATAAGTAACATATTTACATAATACTAAACGATAAAACAAAATGAGTTTGTTATGATCAATAATTGTCGTAATAATCTAAAAATTATCACTAAATGTTTTATCTAATGATTCATCTTCATACTATATAACCAAATTATATGTATAACCATTTTAACTTATATATGTTCGTAAATAAAATATAATTCCAATTATATAGGATTATACCCATTTTACATGAACTCCATTACTTATAAATAAGAGAACCAGTCATGAAAACCAAGAAAACGAATGCTCCGAAATGATGAAATTAAACTCTATAACTCATCAATAAGGCCATAAATGAACTTAAAAAAATATAATGAATATAATACATATATAAAATTTTATGAATTAGTTAATTAATGTAATTAATTTTATTATCCTGGATGTTAAAGTTAAGTGCATAACACATTTGGACATAAGGTAAGGGTTTTCTTCCCGAACCTTCATTTTCATTCAGGTCATGCTTTCTTCCTCTATACACTAATTTAATTCTTAATTATTTTTTATATACTCATTATAAATTATGTGAATACATTCCAATCTCTTGTTTACATATCATTTCATATATATTTTTATAAAAACTACATGTTTTTTTAAGTTTCATTTTCAATTCTTCCCAATTCGCAAGCTCGATTAATGGGAACATCTCGATTTCTTAAACATTTTCAAATACCAACCATAATCTGTTTTAAGAAAAAAAAATATAAAATAACTAATTTTGTCATGAAAAAATATGTTTTTTTATTAATGGTTTTATAAAAACAATTATGATAAACAAAAATTATTTTTCTAAAAGAACTCTTCTTTTCAAAGTAAAAGGGGTATTTATCTCAAGAATTCATCAATGGTTTTATTAGATTATTTTCATCTATTTCAACACGTACATTGAGTTTTATGATTTATTGAGATTGATATCCTGTTATTTTTATCTATCATATGTTATTAAATGGTTTATGACCAATTTGACTGTAGATGTGCTATCTTGATATCATTCACCAGGCTACTTAGATTCATCAGTGATTATGATTACAAATTGGGGAAAGTTATTTATATTTCATATGTTCATGTTGTTTATTTTTATCTAATTTCATATAAGGAATGAATTGGACTTAGAATGTGATGGGTGGGGCCCACTATATCCCCTCAATTCATCAGTAGGTCTCATGAGACAAAACGGAATTGGGTTTTAGCCAAGGCCTTACCCTTGTATTTTTAGACATCTTGACCAAGGTCTGGAAAATGTGTTTTAGATGTTTGAAATTATGAATTCCTTCATTATGATATTAGTAATTGATAAAACATGTAATATTTTACTAGTATAATATCCGTGATTAAGGATCATTCTCCTATGATCAATTATATGTCTTTATTTACCCAACTTTCATTCCTTCCATATTATGATCAAGTTTATTTTTAAAGGTATTTGTTTTTAGTTATTCACCATGCCAAATGTTTATATTTATGATAACTTAAAATTTATTACTTACTTGTATTGTGCATCGGATCTCACCCTTTTCTAATGTTTTATTTTTCCCCAGGATGTGAAGATGAATATTATGAATGACTTGTAGGGAAATCTTGGAGTAATGGATGTTTCCAATGTAATTTCTATATTGTTTATTCTTTCATGTTGTAATGTAAATATTAATTTTTTATATGGTTTTCCAAAACTACAAAACTATTTGGTCTTTCGGGATGTAATTTCCTTGTAACTATACCAATGTAATAAGGTAAGGCACCGACTCTGGGCTACGGGGGTCAGAGTCTTTACAATATCTTATTCTAGGCAGTATTCATACGCCAATTGTCCTTGACGACCTCTTGAGTTTGAGGTCGAGGACCTGGTTTTCTTGTTAGTTTAATCCAGGTTAGGTTGTTTATAGATTCATAGGTAGGGTAAGGTTTCACCACAATTCATTTAACTCGTGGAGGTCTTTAAGAGGATCGAACCAATGGATTATAATATATAAATTCCTCAAAGATATAGATCAATGTTTTTCATGTGTATTGGCTCCACCGATATTATACAAACCCGACACATGTTTCCATCTTGATGAGGTTGATTTAGGTGTGGATTCTTCCTTTGAGGAGTACCCAATGCATATCATGGATCGAAGCATCGAGACACGCTAAGGTAGGTCAGTTCCCTTATCATGGGTTTTATAGGAGCACGACCGAGTACAAGATCAAACCTAGGTTCATGAGGCTGATATAAAATCCCAATGGCCAGATATTTTCACTATTGATCCCTCTTTACCCTTATAAGTCTAACTTCGGGATGTGTTTCTTTAAGGAGAGGAGTTTGTAATGACTCAAATTATCACAAGGGTATGGATCATTATTATTATAGTTTGAGTTCCTTTTTTCTCTTGGTAAACATTCCTTGAGTCTTAAGGAAGGTCTCAGGAGAATTTGGGGCTTCTTTAGAGCCTAGAAATATAGAAATTGGAGAGTTAGACTAAACCACATGGCTACTGCATGGTTAGTGGTAACTGATCGACTCAACCATGTAAGGAACCCATTGTATAGAAGAGGCTACACTATTTTTCTACAACCATGTGATCCAGGTGGCATGCTCGTACAGGTGTTGGATAGGTTTTGATAGAGGAATTTTTTATGGGCAATATAGGTTTATTCAAACTGTATAGATAACCCATATTAGGGGAGATCTTGGATAATGAAGGTATCATGGTTGGCACGCGATTTGGACAACTGTGTGGCTAAACCATGCAACCCCTTACTTGAGGGTGATTTTAAGATTTTTTCCCTAAATTTTTTAAAAACATTTTCGATTTTCTTTTCTTTCTCCTCCAATGGACAGACCCTCATTTCTCCTCTTGTGGATCTCTCCCTTATCCTCTCCTATGGATCCTGATAACTACTATATATGGACTCTTTTTTCATCATCATTGGTCACATTAGATCTGCAACTATAATCTTCTTAATCCTCTTGCTTCCTATCTTAGATTATCTTCCCATATCTTGTTCTATTTTAGTATGATATCATATTCCCTATTTTCATAGAATTGGTTTGTTCTTATATTTTCTCATATTCTATCTCAAATCAATGGAAATAATTGTATGAGGAGATCTCTATGCACATAAGATAGGTGGTCTAAAAATTTTCCCTCAAATTTTTTGTGTTTTTATAGCATTTTTTGAAGTGACTCATTCCATAAATTTTAATAAGTTTCCTAAAAATTTATTAAACCTCTTTAATAAAATTGTACCATGTTTAATTACTCCCTTGGACCCATGTTGAATTATTAAAGAATATCGACCTCATCTATTTCCACCCTTTTGGGTGTTCTAAAGAAAATTTCTCTATTTTATATAATTGTTTAATTAACTAGAGAATACTCTAAGTGTTTGGATTGATCCTAGAATGGATTTTAATTTCTTATATATGAAATTAATTAATTAAATTAAATGTTAATGGGTGTTAAGGACATGACAAGTGTTGCATAATTAAAATTATATAGATTATATAATTGTGACTCCCATGGATAGATTGATATTTCTGATTATTAATGTTTAAAGGTAATCCCTCATGATTATTATTATTAGACTATGGATACTGGTCAATGAAAAACAGTTAAGGGTTTTATTGAGAATGGTGTTTCACTCTCCCTTATATTGGATGTTGGGTATGACGTCTCACACCATGTACCATATTTGGACGATGTTCATCACATTACACATTTCTCTACATTGGTTGTTGGGCATGATGACTCACTCTAATGTCTTAAGTGGTGGGAATAATGTCTCACATTCATATGAGATGTAGGGATTGTACCCTTGATGGAACCCTTGTCTCATTTGACTAGTTATGTATGTCTAAGTTATTCCCCAAGTCTAGTCAGCACCTAGTATACACATATATGACTATATATGTCCTCAGGTATATTTTTATATACATGTATACATATTATATATGATTACTTATATGTATATATATGTGGATACACATGGATACCAAGTTCATATAAACACCAGCCCATGCTGAAGTAGGTAGAGTCTATCAGGTGTCTTATAATAACTTGATCTGACTGATAATTATTTCCCAGCATTGTTTTTTATATATTATATGTTCACACTACTATGCTATATACATTAGCTGGATTATTTTGGACACCATTGGTGGTGGCCCACTGATTTTATCTCACACCCTACTTGGTCCGCCTTTGGTACTCAAATAGACTTCATGACTGAATGTGTAGATAAGGTCAAACGTCCTGTCTAATATGCTCGATATGTTTGCTTTATAGCATAGAGAATGGGAGCTGAGGACTGAGCATATCATCATGATTCTTGTGGACATTTCTTTTGGTATTTTTGTATTTTTTTTATAGCATATTATATATGTATGTTTCATGTATCCCATGTTTCATTTTTTTTACATCATTATTCCATGAAATCATTTTGTATATGACTTGTCCTATAGATTTTGACTATTATTATAGTATCTTGGTTGTTTATGCTTCCACAATAGATTATCTTACTTGTTTATTATATGCCATATGTTATATCATGTTTTCAATATTGATGTATATTTATTATTTATCATTGTTATACTTTGATTATTAAATAAATAGTCATTATTCAAGGCCTGATAAATATAGTAGAGGAATGGTGGACTAAGTTTAATGGTTCACTGAGAAAAAAAATATATTAAATATTATTTGAATAAATAATATTTAGTTTAATTCAAGAGTTTAGTTCTTGTTAAGAAATAATAATTATATTATTATTATTATTATATACATGGGTCTCCATAGGGATTAATTAATAATAAAGGTAACTTGTGTAATTATTTATTTCTAACCCTAACAGTATATAAACCCTATTATAAAATTTTTCAAGAGATTTAATTAATTTTGTGTTGTGCACAACAGCATCTAGATAGAATCCTATTAGGCCCTAGGGATATCCCTCTCCTAAAATGCACCAAATAATAGAGAGTGATCTTCCTCCACCTTACACTCTTGAGTCTAGAGAGATCGAGAATAATCCTTTAGAAGTGATTATTAGAGAGATAAAAGGAAAACGAAAAAACTGATAGAATATACTATGCTGGAACCCATAGATTCCTACAGTGACGTTCAGAGATTCATGGATCATGTGTGGATCATCATCGGAGAGAATATAATCTTTATTCCTACAACATAATGATAGTAGAATGTTAATCCATTGTTAGATCTATCAATGAAGAAAGATTTTCATGTAAGATAATTATTTAATTTCTTAAATTAATTATAAATAATATTTGATGATCCTGCAAATCAGTTTTGGTGGTTACCCATTATCTATATTCTTTGATTCAATTATGATGATCACGACGTTTATCGCCTTCTAAATCTTAGATTAATCATCAATCATGAAGAAAAATAAAAGTTGGGTATGACCCATATGATGCTTCCACTGCACCCAGAATCTATAAGTGGTATCAGAACAAGATTACATAACTATATATAATTATTTAAATATTTAATTTATTCACCCATTTATTATTGGTTTTCAATTCTATTTTAATCGTTATTTAATCTGAATTTCTACAAATTCTTTCTTTCTATTCGTTTCTCATAAATATAATAAAATATATTAATTTTATGAATGAAATAAATTTTAAGATCTCATCTGGAGGTGCCAAGGAGTCTGGCCAGATAATACAAGAGTATACACCATGTAACCCAGAATTACATGTCATTTACTTATGTTTAATACACTATGAATTAATTGGAAATTATTTCAAGGAGTGTGTATTTATTACACATGGTGAATTTAATTATGCACCACATGTTGACAAGGATATCCTAGTGTATGGTCATCCAGAGTACATGTTGTGTAACTTCCATACACGGAGTGTAGTTCTTTAATAACATACGGGTTGTGTATCTTCTTACACAGCCTATATAACTAGTGGATACATAACTTGGAGGCCACATGGTGCATAACCCATTTACACACTGTGTACACTAATATTTTCCGTGGCATAGTTATACATCGAGTACCTAGGAATGTGTTGTGGATAGATGGTGAGAAAAATACATGCTGTGTAGCTCCAATGTACACACCATGTACTTTTACCAAATTAAATAGAATTAAAATTAGTTTATTATACTATAAAAAATTTATCAACATGTTATTTCATGTGATCATTAACTCTATAGGACACACCATGTGAAGGATTATATATATATATATATATAATTAATTTCTACGTAATTTTTGGATATGCATATCATGAATAAGTTGTGTTATAATTATTACTCTATGTTATTTGAATCATAACACACAATGTAAAGAGCATGTAAATTGTGTGATCATTAAGTCTACAGTACACATAAAGAAATTACATCCACATGTTTCAAGAGTAAATAGTATAAAATTAGAATACACAATGGGTAGTTCGGACGGGTACTCACCATGTTGCCTCCAAGGTACATTTTTGTACATAGTTAATTTTAAATAAATTTATTTAATTTGTTTAAAATTATGTTGGATGATAATATCAAGAAAATTTGGATGATAATTGAGATAAAAGAATTTATTAATTTAAACCGATAATTAATTTATTTGAATGTTATTTATCTTAAATAAGAATTATTATAATTGAATGTTAATTTTATTAAATGTGTAATTTGTTGCATGCATATGGATGATCATGATATTAGACAAAAACTTTGTATGAGTGTGGTTTCATTTAATTTATTATTAAATTAAATTTTTGGCCTACGTTTCATTTCCCCTCTCATTATATAAGGTCATACATACCAATGGTTTCTCTTATGTAAACCCATTAATCAATCCTTTGGTTCCCCTCGCCAATGTGTGAGTAAAATAATATGTAATATATGGAAATCCCAAGATAGTGTAGGTTGTTTAATTTTGGATCTGAGGTGAAACAAATCTAATAGAGGCACATAGGTGGATAGGTGAAATCTGTAACATGAACTATAAAAGGTTCAAAGGGTTCTTCCCCTAGGTTGACAATTAGTTTATCATCCTCTAGATAAACTAATCACAAGTAAAAAGCTCATGATTATGCCACTTTATTATTTTATTTATATCAAGTATCATGGTTGTTTAATTATGAATGTTTTGTATCAATCACATGAATTAATGAATTAATAAAAATTAAAGATATAACTAAAATAAATTGGATTATAAAAAAATATTACGAAATACATGGTTAATCACTTAATTGAATCTTATTAATATTATCAAGCTTGTAATAAATATAATAATTGGAAATTTATGAATAAAAGATAGAATCCATTAATTATATATATTATATTAGTATATCCTCCCAATACTTTATTTAAAATTAAACCATAGTTCAAATGTTTGACCAGTCAAACTTGGGGTTCTTTCAATTGTTAGGGAATTCTAACTTGAATTTTTGGGTTGAATTAACTTATTTCACATCAAATGTTAACTTCCCAAGTTGGACATGGTGTCACTAAGAGGTAATGGTTGAGAAAATCCAATTTAAGGGTTTCACAATTGGGGAGTCCACTCAACATATCAAGTAACTATGAGTTAATGCAGTTGTCATTTTGAATGCCTATATAAAACCTTTGAAATTTATTGACCAACCAATTTTGGGATGATTAAAAGCAGAATATAGATTTTTTCCACTAGAATCTCCAAGAAACATGATATTCTGAAGCCAATGGTGAGGGTTATTGGGTTTCAATAATATAGTAGGAGATTAATAGATATAATATTAATTTATTTGTCTAAATTTTATCAAATAAAGTACTAAAACACTTCTCATTTTATTTGTATAAATATAAATAGAAATTGCTTCAAATGTATCACTGCAATCCATACTTGAGAAAGATAACCTTATCACTGGCACAAATTTCCAAGAATTGAAAAGGTGATAACACATTATCCTATGCCATTAAAGGAAATTGTATGTGCTCGAAAAACATATTCCTAATGTGTCAGGTAATAAGGATAGTGAGGTGGAGTTATGTCTCTATGAGAAATATTAAAATGATGCTACAGATGTTTAATGTTTCATGATATCATCCGTGACTAATGATAATTTGAAGCAACATTGGGATATGGATGTGTAGAGTATTATATCTCACCTTTGGGGTCTCTATAATGAGAAGGCAAGACAAGAGAGATATGAGATCTCCAATGCTCTATTTACAACTAATATTGGAGATTTGGTGCCAAATGGGCCTCATGTAGTCAAACTTATTAGATACATTAAATGAGTAGACAACTTAGGGATTAAATTCTCAGATGAGTTGTGCATTAATCTTATACTTTCCTCACTACCCAAGACCTTATATTTTTTTTATTATTAATTATAACTTGAGAAATGATGAGAATATTCCTTCATAACTTCTTACTCTGATTCTCTAAGTGGATAAGTACATGGAGAATGAAAAACTCATAGTCCTTATGGTGAATAAGAAAAGGAAGAACAAGTTGAATGGGCCCAAGAATCATAAAAATTCTAAAGTTCCCAAGAACCATCCTTCCAATAAGAGAAATATCTAGAGGATAAGTAAGGAAAGGGATGTAGTATGTTTTGTATCTATCAAGAAAGGCCACTAGAAGAAGAACTTTACCCAGAATCAATGAGAATCTAAATGTGAATTCATTATCGAGTTTAATATTTCAATATATACAAATTGGGTATTAGATATTGTTTTTGGTGCTCACATTTGTATCTAAATATAGAAACCATGAAGATTAAAAAATATTTCTAGAGGAGAGATGGATTTCCGAGCTACCAATGGTGTGAGGTTGGATTCTATAGCCATCAGGGACTACCACCATTCATTTCCAAAATGAATGATATTGGTTTTAATGGTTTTTTATTATGTACAAACTCTTACTAAGAACATAATTTCTATATCATACCTATATGAAGATGGTTTTATTTTCAATTTTGGTGATAAAAGTTGTTTCTTTTATAAATACAACATATGTTACGATATGGTGCATTCAAATAATGATATTTGTGTATTAAACTAAAAAAAGTATTGTAAATAGATAATGAGTCATGTTCACATGACTTAGTTAGCACCCATCAATGACATAACCATATTGGTCATGTAAACAAGAATAATTTGACAAAGTTCTTCCAAGATGGTTATTTAGAATCTTTTGAGATAAAACCACTTGAAATATGTCTTGCTTGTTTATAAGGAAAAATGACCAACCCGCTATTTAGTTGATAGGGTGAAAGGGCCACAGAGCTTCAAGGATAGGTATACATTGATGTATATGTACTGTTTATAGTAGAAGATAGAGGGGGCATTATTACTTCATAACTTTTACTGATGACTTGAGTAGATATGGCTATGTCTACTTAATGGGGTATAAGTCTAAGTCCTTTGATAAATTCAAAGAATTCAAGAATGACATAGATAATCAACTTGGAAATAAGATAAATAAATTTTGATCAGTTCAAGGTGGTGAACATATTAAATAATAGTTTATTAAATTTCTATGAGAGTTTGGTATTCTATCTCAACACAATACATCTTACACACCATAGTGGAAGAGTGTTAGTGAAAGGAGGAATCTTACCTTGTTAGACATAATAAGGTCAATGTTGATTCATTTAGATAATTCATTGTCATTTTAGGGATACTAATTACAAACTATGGAATATACATTAAACTAAGTACAAACTAAAGCAAAAAAATGGAATTACCTTTGGGTTTTGGAATGAAAAGAAACGTGTTTTATTGCATACGCATGTATGGGGTTGTGAGGCATTTGTTAGAGAATTCTTAGGAAACAAACTAGCACCCTAAGGCATAAAGTGTATCTTTATAGGGTATCCTAAGGAAATAAAGGGATACTACCTATACAATCCCTTAGACAAGAAAGTTATTATTTCCAATAAATCCATCCTTCTTGATAGGTATCACATCCCCAAAAAGGATAGTGGGAGAAATATTGAATTCGATGAAGTTGATGCTCAAGATATACAAGAGTTGGTACTGGAAAAAATTACACAGATCCTTGTGGAAGAAGTAATTCCTGAAATAAAAGTAATATGTATGGGAACTACAGAGATAAGAGAACCAAAGAGATATGGTTTTCTAGTCACTAGAGATAGTTACTCAGTATTGGTTGACAATGATGAAACTCTCTCCTATAAAGAATAAGTAGATAGATTAAAAGCTGAAATATGGAAAGAGGTTGTGAATTATAAAATGGATTTCATTTATCAGAACCAATTTTGGGTTCTAATTAATGTTCCATTTGACATAAATCTTACAGGGTGAAGATGGGTATTCAAGAGAAAACTAGACCTGAAAGGTATGGTAAATAACTAAAAAATCAAGGTTAGTGGATAAAGGGTTTAAAATAGTCAAGGAATTGACCACATTGAAACCTTTTCATTATTTTATATGTTTAAATTCATCAGAATTATATTTTTTATAGAATCTTACCATTAATATAAAATATTGTTGATGGATTTCAAAACATCTTTCCTTAATGGGAACCTTTATAACTATGTCTTCGTGACATAACCAAAATGGTTTGCGACTCTAGGAGATTCCAAAAATATTTTTAAGTTTCAGAGATCCATTTCTGGATTTCATCAAGCATCGAGGTCATAGAACATTTAATTCAATGAAGCTATAAAATAATTTAGTTTCTATAATAATGAATGTGATTCATGTTTTTAGAAGTTGTTAAGTTGGAATACGTTTTTTATCCAATTATTATCTATTGATGAAATATTACTTATTGGAAATGACATACCATTATTACAGTTTGTTAAGGATTGGTTGAACAAGTGATTCTACATGAAGGACTTAGGTGAAGTAGCCTATATTAGAGAGATCAAGATCATTCATGATATATCCAAGAGGCTACTTGGATTAATTCAAAGTATATATATTGACCAAATACTAAAAATATTTATTATGGAACAATCAAATAGGGGATTGGTTCTAGTGTCACAGGGTATAAATCTTTCTAAGAAAATGTGTCATCAAACATAATAGGAGAAAGAGATCAGGAGTAATATCTCTTATGCTTCAGTGATAGGATCAATCATGTATTCCATGTTATATACTAGGCTTTAAGTTGTGTATGCATTGATCATGGTAGGCATATATCAATAAGATCCATGATAGTAGCATTGGGATGCTATTAAGGTTATCCTCAAGTATCTGAGAAGAACTAAGGATATGTTCCTAGTGTATGGAGGAGATAAGGAGTTGGTCCTTAGGGGCTATAATGATGCAAGTTTTAAAATAGTTTAGAATGATTTGAATTCATAGTTAGGATTTTTTTATCTCAACAGAGGAGTTATGACCAGGAAGAGTTCAAAGTAGCCAGTTTTCACTGATTCTACAATGGATTCTAAGTATATAGAAGCATCTGAGGTAGCAAAGTAATCCATTTGGATATGAAACTTTTTCCAAGATCTTGATGTGGTACCTAACAGTAAATACCATATCACAGTGTGTTGTGATAATACTACACTAGAGCCAAGGTCAGACCAATGAATAAATCACATACTCTGGAAGTATCACCTTTTGAGTTGTTTTTATCAAAGGGGTAAACTTATAGTAAGTAGAGTTCCCACAAAAGAAAACATCACAAACCCATTGACTAAAGGCCTATATTTTCATAATCATGAGTATCATGTGAGATCTAGCAGGTTGATGGTTATTAGTGGTTGGATATAGTGCAAGTGGGAGTCTGTTGGAGTTGGTGTTGTGGAACCAACTTTTGTGTACTTTATAATAAATTGTTTTCATTATTTTGAATAGTCATAAACTTATTATCATATAATAATGTCCTAATATTAGATGTCACACTGAAATGTCATAATACTTCCCCAATAAGATGAGAACCCAGAATTTCCATGATAGTATTCTTAAATATATGTTTTATAGATGGATGAAATAATTTTAGGGGTATAAATGAACCAAGATATCAGAGGTCGAGTCATAGGATTTTGAGGCATATTCTCTTGGTGCACACCATTGGTAATATCTAGTGTCAGATATTATGAGAACGATTCCCTCTAGTAGGAAATCCACATTTATATGTGTCATTGGATATTCATTTCGGTGTATGTGTATATTGATCCTTAAAATTTAATAATATTAGTAATGATAGTTATAAGTCACATAATTTGATGTATTGATTAAAATCATGATGATATGTGTTCACAACAAGGTAGGATGCATTGGGTGCATCATGAGTAATATTTTAATGAATAATGCGAGAAATGATTATTATTTTCATTTATTTAAGGGAAGTTTCTATCTCATTCCCTTTGATTGAAATGATTTAGACAAAATAAATCCATGGCCAAGGTGTTTGATAGGTGAGATAGATTTCTAGAAAGTCAAAAAAATTGATATTGATCACATAGGTTGATGAAACCAACATTAAACCTACTTGATTAGAGATATCATAATAAAGGGATTATATTACATAGTAAGAATCCATATGAGGTATTATGTCATTATGGCATTAAATTATTTCTTTATGGGTGATTTTGTATGTTTCTAGATGCTAACCTTAGACTTTAAGCTACTTTTCCTAATGCCACTAAGAAAGAGGCCTAGAGGGTCACACACTAAGTGTATCTAGAATCTCAGTTAAATAATATATTATTATTTATTATTTAAGAAGTTGAATAAATATTATTCCTATATGTGCTTTAATAATTATTCATGTTTTATTGATCGCATATATTCTTTTACCACTTATTTTATATATCATTATGTGAGTAGAGTATTTCATAAATATTTATTTATTTTTTAGTCAATATAATATTTACTTATATATTAAAGAATAATGTACTGATGTTTATTTATTAAATAAATAGTAATTATTTAAGGCTCGACAAATATTCAAGAGGAATATTAGATAAAGTTTAATGTTCTGGAGAAAAATAATATATATTGAATATTATTTGAATACATAATATTTAATTTAATTCACGAGTTTAGAAAATGTTAAGAAATAATAATAATATGATTATTATTATAGGTATGGGGTTCCATAGGGATTAAGTAAATAATAAAGGGAAATTATGTAATTATTTATTTCGGACTCTAGTAGTATATATACCCAATTATATTATTTTTCAAGAGGTCCAATTCATTTTTTGTTGTGCACAATGACATATAGAGAGAGTCCTCTCAATCCTTAGAGAGATACCTCTCCAAGAATGCTCCTAATAATGGAGAGATATATTCCTCAAACTTCCACTCTCGAGTATAGAGAGATAAAGAAGAATCCTTGGTAATTCATTCTTAAGATGATCATAAGAAAAAGACACAAGTGATAGGATCTACCGTGTTGGCACCCAGAGAGTCCTACTTCGACATTCGAAGATTCGTAGATCATGTGTGGATCACCGCTATAGAGAATATAATCCTGATTCATACAAAACAATGATGGTAAAACATAGATTCATTTTCAAATCCATAAAATAATAAATAATTTAACCTAAGGTAATTCTTTAATTTCTTAAATTGATTATAAATAATATGTGACGACCATGCACTTTGGTTTCAGTATTTATCCATTGTCTACATTATTTGATTAATTTTTTTGTTCTCAGAACCTATAATGACCCCCCCCCCCCCCAAGAGTACCCCTCCTAGGCAAAAAATGAGAGAAGGAGGATGGTGATTTCCCAAATCCTACCTCCGGTAGGCCTCGGGTTGCCAACTAACATCGAGGGTATAATAAACTTACAAATTAGAGGCATTACACTCTAAGAGAACATGAAAAAGAGATAGATAAGAGAGATAAACCAATTAAATATTTATAAAATAGATAAATGAAATCCAAATTACATACATATAATGTCATACATCACTAAAAAACTATAAAGGTAAACTATAAGTACCAAAATATAAAGACAAAAATGACCAAGAAACCCAAATAGTTTCTTCAAAACCACGAGCTAGTAACATCCAACCTGGTCTCCAAGATGCTCATACTAACCCAAAAAATAGTTTATATATATACATATATATATATAAGGTTATCATTATAGGTATACTTATTAGGATTATCCCAAGATTATCTCATGTAAAATATAAATAAATCAAGCTAAAGTTTGGTGGACATAAAGTGAAATAACTCATTACCTAAATAGGTATACTAAGTTCTTATCCTACCCATGGTTAAATCTCACCAAGTATCACATACAATAGATCATGTATTATAACAAATAAACATCAATGTTATCCCACTACCATTCCCCAACTGGTTTTCTACTCTTCTCCAACATTTTTGTCCGGATCTATCTCTCTTGAAAACTAAGTCATCTCAAAGACATGTGGGCTAAGTATCAAAACATGCATCTCATGTAACACATCACCTAATCATGTCATATAAAATCACCATATATTAACTAATTAGTTTTCCAAGAGCCGCCACATCCCATATGACAGGTATCATACATTGGGTAATATACCAATCCCTCACACCCATACACTGAGTAAGCTACCATAATCCATCACAACCTATACACGCCATACCTATAATAATTCTTTGGATACTATATCTTGATATGAATGTGTTTTAAATAAAAAAATCCATTACATCCCTCTATATGGATAAATGTGAAACTAACCACCATGCATACCAACACATAATACTATAAAGAGCAGAGAGCGGGGCCAAAGGGGGTAGTCAGACTTCCATTATCAATACTGGGATATTGGGTAAAACACCCTCCTAGATTCCAATGGGTGTTAGTTTCCCTACTAACATGGGTGGTTTACATATGAAATCAAAAAACATACAAGATATAATATATCTCAAAACCATGCTATGGGTAATAACCTAGTCCTAAGCTCAACTAAAATTATCATCACTCAGACACCCAGATGTCGCTGCTAGGGACTAGATATCCTACAAACACACTAGAATTAAATAATATCTATTAAATTATTTATTTATTTTTAAACATTACACTTTATATTTATTAATTTATTAACCTTTAATTTAAATTATTATAACTATATTTCATTAACCATAAAATCCAATTCCATTCCTTCCAGTCATAATCCCTCTGAGTCCATGGTTTCTCAAGATTATCATAATAATTTTCATTCTAGAAAAACCAACCCCATGGGTTAAAAAATTAATGAAACATTATCATTAATATTAAATAAATATAGGTACTCTAGGAAAAAATCATAAGGTACCATTAAAGAGATGAAACCAAGAAAATATATCCACCTCAAGTAGTGGGGAAAGGAAATCATATAAACAAGCAACTTGTCCATCTAGAATTTTAACATATTCACAAGAAATCATCACATATATCAGCATAAAAATAATGTTTAATCCAATTTTAAACTCATTCCACCATGTTACTGACATCCCTAACACCATAAATCGTATCCCCATGTATCTTTCTATCACATGAATCAACTACTACCATAACCTTAAGCCTCCCCTCCCATATCTCATTAGTTATCCCAAGATCATGTCACATCTCAAGGCTCATATTCAGAGAAAAAATGAAGAAAACAAACAATAATAGTGAATAGGGTAATCTAGGTACTAAGATAAGGCTTTTATCCATCACAAGAAAATGGTCTCTCATGACCCCCAACACAAGGCATCCAATATTTATAAATAAATAGGAACTCTCAACCCCAAAGATTTAGTTTTATAAAAACAACCAGTTTTTATTCCATATTGAATTAATCAATTAATTATTCATAGGCTCTAACTATTGGAAACATAATTCATCGGCTATAACAATCTATAAATTTTTTAAAAAATGCTCTCTATCATAAAACCAATTTCACCAAACTCTAGGAAGAAAAATTATCAATTAATATTCCTTTTATTATTTTCATCATTTACAAGAATTCCAGCTTCAATTTCATTATCAATTCCATTAACACATGGAATAAAAACTTCAAAAAATATTCATTTAGCATCGATTTTATTACTATAAAATTATAAGAATATAAGGATTCATTAAGCATGCCTCTTAAGATCTTTATCCACCCAAATTAATTCCAACTTTAAGTTCTTAACCAATTTCTATGGAATGAAACATGATAAACCCAACATAAATAAACATGATAACAAGAATATGATAGATAACACACTATCTATCAAATCAATAGGCAAACTGTCATCATGGTGGAAAGAAACATCATTGATCATTACATCTATAAATAAATTCCATTCTTTAAATTAGTTTAATATTTGTTAGGTTATTTCCACAACTGTCCAAAGGGACAAACCATGGTAAATTTATGATTAGACATAAATAAATAATAGAATAAAATAATCCACTACCTTAAAATATATATATTATAATAATGTATATGAGATGAAAATACGAATCTATGATCACCTCTCCATTAAGAAACTGCATCCCTCCCAAGATTTCATGACACAACTTTTCCAAAAAACAACCCAGTAAACCCTCTTAGAATGATAGAGATAAAATTCAATAACATGGAAAGAAGTAATGGGATGAATTGATATTGATACAAGAAGAGACCTTGAGGATAGAGAGTTGTAACATACCCCAAATTTCTATGGATTTAACTGAATCTAAGATCAATCAATGGGGGATTTAAAGCCTTTGAAAAAATACCCTTAGTCACATAGGGTTTGATAGAAAGTGGTGGGATAAAGTGGGTTTAAATTGTGGTTATAGTATTTATAGATAGATGGAATTTTTAAAGGACATGGTGCATCCCCTAGGATCACACCACATCCTATTGAAAAATAGTTAGACTATGACACATTAGAAGGAGACCATGCTACAACCCCTAGTCAAATCATGTTTTAGAGATCTATGGGAAGATCCTATAAAAGGGGATCTAGGTATATAGAAAAAAATTAAGTATCTCATCATATATACCCCTAAAAAGGTATGCGTGACTCTAAACCCAACACAACAACCTCCTCAATACACCACAGCCACCTGATTGCCTACACCATAGCCAACTATTCCACACTGTAGCAGACTCCTAGCTTACATCACAACCTCCTTGATACACCGCAACTTTTCCAAAAAAGGTAGCATCCCCATTTTCTCCACTTAAAATCCCTTACATCGTAGTGACTACTCCAGACCATAAAGGCCTACACTATGGCACAGCCAAAGGCTCTACATCATAGTCTCACCCATTTTCACCCCTTCCTCCTCCAAACTCCTTGGAACCTACACTGGGAACCTCCAACACCCCAAACACACAAATGAAATGGATTATAGGATCTGATAACTTATATTAGATACATATAAAATCATTCTAATACTTGATAATTAAAAAACCCCTAATAGAAATAAAGAAAAGGGGTTATTTGAAAAACCACCCAATGAGATTCCCCTCAAGGATATCATCATCACACAAACTCAATAATCACGACATAGGAGCAATTAAAAAATCATAAAACAAAAACAACCAGATCATAAGAACTCTATTGGGGGATATACCTCTCAAATGAGAGAAAGGTTACCAATAAAGTAGGTATCATGATAAAATTGTCACATAAACTAGAAAAGGTCAACATATATAAAAGATCATTATTATAAGATAATAACTAAACAATAAATAAATTAGGATACCAAGAGAACATATGGGACTCACTTTCCTTAGTGTTCTCCTCCATGACATTGTGCCTCCAATGCAAATGGACCAAAGGAATATAATGTCCATAAAAACATTCTTCAGGTGGTCCTAGATCTCTATAGTCCCCTTATCAAAGGTTTCATCATCATCAGCATCGATATTACCCCAATAAATAACATGAGAGTCATCAAGAAGGTAAAAATAGAGCTAAGACATGTGAAAAACATTATGTATCTGTCTCATCTATGGTAAAATTTCTATCTGATACACCAGGAATATAACACAATACAACACTTTGAAAGGCCCAAAAAACTATGGAGAAATCTTACTCCTATAGAAAACCTTTACTTCCCATGATGAGTAGTATCCTTCAAGAACACATTATATCTAATGTTAAATTCTATAGGTCTCCTCCCATGATTAGAAAAGGAATTATGATGATTATTTTCTTCTTTCATCCTGTCATGGATCACCCGAACCATTTCTTTCATGTTCTTTACTAGCTCCAGCCTAATAATTGCTGACTTTCTGACCCCAATCTAGACCAACGAAGAATGGAATGGTTAGGACTATAGATATTTAAATAGTTCCATTTCCATGGTAGTGTGAAAACTATTATTGTTAGAAAACTTGACTAAAGGAAGGTATTTCATCCACGGACCTCCAAAATATAAGACACAAGAATGAAACATTTCTTCAAGAGTGTGTATGGTCCGCTATGTATGACTATCCTTTTCTGGGTGAAAAGTAGTGTTAAGGAATAACCCTGATCCAAAATCATGTTGTAGAACTCTCCACACCCTAGAGGTAAAATGAGGATCTCAATCAGAGATGATCATCCTTGGGAATCTGTGGAGTCGCACCACCTTCTCCAGGTAACACCTTAACAAAACCTCCACTAAGATCAACTCTTTGATTTCTATAAAGTGGGATGATTTCATAAAACAATCCACTACAACCCATATATCATTGAATCCTCACTAAGATCAAGGTAAACTAATAATCAAGTTCATAGAGATGTCCTCCCACTTCTAAACAGTAACATATAACAACTATAGAAAAACATCAGAAACATAGTGCTCGACAATCACCTTCTGGTAGACCAAATATCGAGAAACAAACTCCACAACTACACACTTCAACCTAGGCCACCAAAACTGATCTCTCAAAACCTTGTACATCTTTATCATATTTGGACGTACTGCCAAGGGTGGGATATGGAATTCACAGAGAACCATATCATGTGTCTCCAAAGGAAGGAAAAAACTTTCTTGAAACCACACTTGATATTATTTATCCTCAGGAAAACTATCAGGGGTATCACCAAAAAAACTCAGTCTCTTTAGACCTCCACCTCAGAATAACCAAATAAGAAATCTTCTATAAATTGTACCAAATATGACTTCACTAGAATCTAGAAAATAAAATATCTGCTTCTAACCTCTCCCATGTCAATATGTATCACTAATATCTCTTCCATCACTCTACAAAAACCCCCAAATTCAAGAAATGCATCATTGTGTGACTTCCTACTTACTGCATTAGTTGAAACATTAAAATTTTATAGTGTATAAAAAATATAAAATTCATAATCCTATAATAATTATGTCCACCATTGTTTTCACAAGTTAAATCCACTTCGAGATAATACATACCCTAGGATCTTATGATTGATAAAAACTAAAAAATTCATGTCAATGAGGTAATATCACCATGACTTCAAGGAAAATACAAATGCTACCAAATCTAGATCATTTGTGAAATAGTTAATATCATGAGGAAATAACTATTGATACACATAAAAATGGATATAATATACATCAACACATATCACAAGATAAGAAATTTAGTTTCATTGTAAACCTCAAACTAAACTACCTCTTCTGGTGGATGAAGAGATACAGTACTAACCAAATTATCCTTAATATACTCAAAAGATGACCAACACTGGTCAGTCCATAAGAATGGATAATCCTTCCTAGTAAAGGCCATTAGTGGAGTTGAAACTTGAGATAAGTTGGTTATAATTTCCTATAATAACCTCCAAGATACAGGAAACTCCACACCTTAGCTACAATCTTGGGGTATGTCCAATAAAAGACTGTCCTGATCTTCAAGGGATCGATAGATACTCCCTAATAGAACAAAACATGCCCAGATAAATGGACTTTACAGCCCCAAAAATTACAATTTAACAACTTCATGAACAACTACTAATGACGAAGAACACCCAAAATGGCATGGAGAATCTTTTCATTCTCCTCCTTAGATGTGGAGTACATGACGATTTTCTTAGTTAAACCATGCTAAACGGATCTATACAATATATAAATATTCATCAAACACATGAACATGACCAGAGAATTTATCACATAGAATATCATCACAATGAACTATTAATTCCTATAATAATATCAGAAAGCATTCTTCATAATATCCTAATCCTTCACCCACATCTGATGAAATACTAACCATAAATAAATTTTTGAGAACCAACTAGATCCTTTCAGGTGATCAAATAAATCATCAATCCATGGAAGAGGGTAGTGTTTATTCACTGTCACATGGTTCAAGTGATGATAATTGTTAAAATGACGCAAATTACCATCAGCCTTATAAACGAACAAGACTAGGGAACCCCAAGGTGACACACTTGGCTGAAAAAAACCTTGTTGCAACAGATCGTCGATTTTTACTCATAGATTCCACAAATCATAAGAAACCATCCTATACAAAGACATTGATATAGGATAAATGCATGATTATAGCTCAATATAAAACTTGATCTCTCATTTAGGGGGAAATACTATAACCTCCTCGAGAAAACATCATGGAACTCTTCCACAGCCCTAGGAAACACTGATGGATGGACCTATAATGAACCCATCATCAACATGGCCTTCAATGAAGATAATTATGGAATACACCTCCAACCCATATGAGGGTATCCCACTCTAACAAACACTATTGGCTCTCCATTAGAATCATAGAAGACAACTTGCCACTTGAAGCAATCCAAAATTTCTTGTACTGAATACAACTAGTCTATACCAAGAATGATGTCATAGGGATATATCCATAAACATAGAAAGACTCCCTAAGAGTGGTGCAACACCAATATTAGCTCACAGTCTTTATAAACTTTATACAGACAAGATCGACCTCTAACTAGTGTATTCAACGCCAAGTGAATTAGAAGCCTCTGAACATTAAGTCCCAAAACATATACTATTGGACAATATATGAAGGATTATGTAGCGCTGAAATCAAACAAAACATACATACATGTAGAAAGTAAGAAAATGGTACCTTGTACAATGTCTGGATTTCCTAGTGCTTTTAACACTATAGTATGTAGTTATCCATAGCTTTCTCCACATCCTCTATGGCCCTGATGAATACCACCTTCATGGTCGTTCTCTACTATTTGAGGATGAGGATCATCTTAATTTTTTCCTCTGCCTACCCCATATCCTCTCTACTGATACTAAGCTGGAATATCATGTTGTTACTTCCATGAATGAAACTTCCTCAATAGAGGAACCTAAATCAAAACACCTAGCACATGTTGAATTCCCAGAAAGGATGGAAACTCTATACACTAATGAACTGGGCCTCCACAAGAAAACCCCAAGTTTAATCCCTTGGAAAAGGCCTAAGGTATTCCACCCTAGGAGAAACAAGACGATGAGGACTAGGACCTACCTCCAACTGACCAAAAAATATTCTATCTAGGAAACTAGGAACCACAAACCATAGCTCTGCTTCATGAGGAATCCTGAAGATTAACATCTCATGACTACCTAGTTCTATCCAGAATCCTCTCAAAAACCTATTCTCTCACTAACACCTCAAAATAAGTCAACAACATAAATGGGTTGACCTGGAACTGAACCTCTAGATGCAAAGTTTTTACAAAATTCTTCACGATGGTCTCCTCATCTAGAAATAGGTCTGAAGGATATTAGTAAAGGGTCCTGAAACATATCCAGAACACCTACAAGCTAGAACTCCCCTATTGAAGGGTAGGAGTCTCCAAATTATTGGCCTCATTTATGGTCAAAGAAAGAAACTCAACTTAGAACCGGTCCCTAAACTTCTCCCATGATACCTTCGACTCCTCACGATCCCTAAGGAACAAGATTCACCAGACTACAAAAAAGGCAAATTAGTGATGTTATTTTGTGTTAGGAATATTTATAAATGTAATTAATTCATTTACCAAAATTTTGGAAAAAACATCATTAAATTAAACGTAATTTATCAAAGTTTCCATAAAATGTCGATAAAATTTTTTCTATTTTTTTTAATTCATAATTTTTTTCAGATCGTAGTTTTTTTAATTTAAATTCACTTTTTTTTATTTAGGTGAGCCTCCCCTCCCCCAATCCCCTTCCATGCTCCCCTATGCCTCCCTCAAGCATCGTATGGCCCTATAAACAACCTCCCACACCACCACACACCCCCAATACCCTACCCTACTCCCCTCCACCTTCCTCAAGTGATGACTGAACCTATACATGACCTCCCACACTGCCACATGCCCTGGTAACTACCAACAAAAGAATTTGAACATTGTACCTACTCCGGCAGACCAAAACACCTGACAAACTCACTTATTAAAATTTTGAATATTTAATTGTGTTATGTTATATATATATATATAAATATATATATATATATATATATTAGTATTTAAAAAATAAAAAAAATTATATATATCTATGTGTGTGTGTATTTATAATTTATATTTTATATTTTATGTTTATATATATTTATTTATTTATTTATTTATTTATATATATCTGTGTGTGTGTTTATATTATATTATATATATATATATATATGTTTATATATCTATGTTTATATTATATATATATATATATGTTTGTGATTTATATTATATATATGCGTGTGTGTGTACATATATATAATTATAATTATAAATTTATATTATAATATATTTATTTATTTATTTATTTATGTTTTATATTTATCTATATGTTTTTAGTTTATATATATGTGTGTGTGTGTGTATTTATGTGTGTGTGTGTGTGTAAATATATATGTTTATGTATAAATATATATTACTATAATTATAAATATATATATATATAATTATCCATGTTTTAAAACACTAGTAAAATGGTCACTAAAATTTCCATGTTTTCTTTAAAATGAGTCTAAATTTAAAATATATATGTGTTTTTATATATAAATATATATTTTTTTATATATTTTTTCTATATGTGTCTATGTTTATATATATTAATATATATACATATATATCTAAATATATAATTACATTGATGGGGGGGAAATGATATATATAAATATATATATATATATAGTGATGTTTTTTAGGAAACATCGCTAAATTCCAGTTTTTTTGTAGTGCCCCTACCTCGCTACTCAACGTAGCATCATCACAGCCAAGGAAAATCAGTGCTCCATCCGATCATGGATTGAATTAAAAGCTATATCAGACACCTCAAACCAGTCTTTTATGTTTGAGTCTAAAACAGAGCCCTTATACTTCTATAAACTCTGGAATTTGAACTCTCAGAGTTTCCTCCTCCAATTTTTATCATTATTGACTTCTACTCTACAGTGATCTGTTAGCGCATCATCTTGAACATCTTTGACGTGAACTTGATGAGGACTTTGACCTAGATCCATTCCTATAAAAGAAAAAATATTTAGAGACTTATAAAACCTATTATATGAAATAGATAATATGAATTTATTTATATATTTATTCATTTAATATTTGTAAACTAATCCCAAGGTCTACCCATTCAAACACAGGCACAAAGAAGAATGATGCATGATCCTTTTCTAGGTCTCTACCCCAAAACCAGTATCACATCACTTAGTAGGCTTAGTAAACTTAAAGGTTTATGCATCTAATCACAAGGGTCCAAAAATACCCATGTCTTAGTCAGTATCCCTTGTTTACATCACTTACTAAGATTAGATGACATTATTTACCTACTAACTCATATAGTCCTCACATATGCCTAAGTCTAAACTCCATCATATACCTCAACCTGGACCTTTGATACCCATCTATCACAAAACCATACCCCCAAATATTTTCCCTCCTAATATGGAAATTAGATAAGGAGGGTGGTGAATACCCGAGTCCTTCCTCAACTAGGCATTGGGTTGGAAAATAGCATCGAAGGTATAATGAACATACAAATGGGAGGAATTTCCCTCTATAAGAACATGTGGAAGAGATAAATAAGATAGATATACCAATAAAATCTTACTCAAATAGATAAAGTAAATACCAAGTATATACATGCAATGTCATGCATAACTGAACAACTGGAAAGATAAACATTAAGTACCAAAAGATAAATATGGTAGCGATGATGAAGCCTAAACAAATCCTGCAAAACCATGAGCTTTTAATATCCATCTTGATCTCCACGCTTCCACTGCTAACCTAAAACATAGTTTATATATAACTAGGGTAATCATAAAAGGTATAATCAGTAGGATACTCTCTAAATCCTCTAATGAAAAATATAAAGAAATCATGCTAAATCCCAATGAATAACAAGTGAAACTAACTTGTTACCTAAACAAGTATACTAAGTTCTCATCCTCACCATGGATAACTCTCACAAAGTATCACATATAAGAGAACATTTATTATTATAAAGTAACATCAAGTTTACCCATCTAACACTTCCCCACTGGTTTTCTGCTTTGCCCCAACATCATACGTCCTGAGTCATCTCTCTCCAAATGTGAGCTAAACCAAATACTGATGGTACTGGGGAACGTAGTGGAATATGGTGGGATAAGGATTTAAAAACAAATATCACCATAGTGATGAAAATTTTATCCTTCAGTGATATGATCCCTAGTAGAGGTCTAATAATCTCACATGAATTTAATAATCCCAAAAAATATTAAACTAAACAAATACCTTATTTAAAAACTAAGTGTGCACAACTACAGGTAATTGTCGGTGAATGTTTCTCAAAGGATATAAAGTTGAACCACTCTATATCATTCAAACATGCATTAAAAATTTGTTCAATCGCCATTATTCAAATTCTGGGAGCTATCATAGGGCTTTGACAAATCCTTTAGTGTCACAACGATCACCACGATCTCATCCATTTAATTTTTTGAAGGTGTTCTTGGATCTGTCACTCGATGAGATACTTTTTCTCTATATAAAGGATGATAGAGAGAGAGAGGATATCATTAAGAATGAATAAATAGTCACTGAATGACTGCCTCTCTCATTATTATATACTGGGAGGCCCAGATACTCAGAAATGGTTCCCTGGCCATTGGAAATAAAATACCTACTAAATAAGTAGTAAATTACATGTTATAATGAACTAACAGTGTCATAAATATTATTTATATTTTATCACATACTTTTAATATATAATAAATAAATAATATATAAAATATGAGTCCTTAACTTGACTCATAATTCCCTCAATATTAAATAAACATTGAATATTAAAATAATATTCATTCTTAAAATATTTTTCTTGTATTCACTTAAATACCTTGTAAACTCTTTTAATAAATAAATTCAACCCAATTATTCTATACTCGAATAATAATGAATTTATTTTTGGTGATGTTTAATACTTACAGATTTCCCAAACCCCATGGTAGATCCCACCATGTCCTATATACCTATTCATCAGAATAGGGAAGATTCTGGAATATTCTATTATGTGTGACCCTCTAAGCCCTTATATTGATAACAATGAATATAATTCATAGACCAAAATTGAATTATAGCAACCCATCAAGGCCCCTAAAGAGATAATGAATAGTCATATAAATAAAAACCATCTTACGAACATGTACTGTGTAATATAATCTCTTTTTATTTAGATAACTCATAATGCATGACACAGAATTGTGTCATCATCCTTTATAGATTTATTGTTTATTGATATAAGTAGATGAAATGACCTCTGACTACCTTGGAAAAGGATTTATGAAGGTACAACCATCCGAATCAAAGATTATTGAGATATAAAATCCTCAAATCAAAAGAGAAAAATTCTATCTTGACCATTCAACAAACACCATACCACCAATGATGAAACCAACATAAGCTACCTCTCCATGACTTCAATGTCATGGTTTTTTAATTGAATCAAATTATACAGTGAAATGATAAACATTTATAATAATTTCAATTCAGGATACCAATACACATGTTCATAGATAGGAACATCCAATGACACCCAAAACATGTGGTGTTCCTATTTGTGAGTGTCTCCTCATGAACTCACCTACTAGAGATCACCAAGTGTGAACTTAATGAGAAGAAGTATCAATAATTATGATCCCCAAGAACATAATATTCAAACTTCTATTATGTCCAGTTAGTATAATGTTTCTAAACTATAGGAAATATGTTTTAGATTAATGTCACCGAATCTCAAGGTTCTTATTGTAGCCTAGGAACTACTATAACCTTTTGATATGATAATTTATCTTTAGAAATTACCATTTAAATAGTGGAAGAAAACATATCAACACAATAGTGTTAAGTGTACAGAATGTATAACTCACTGTACACATGGTATGGTAATCAAAAAGTACTATTTAGTTGGGTTTAGAGAACTCATTATTACAACAAAAGAACCCTGTCTAAGTATCAAAACATACATATCATGCATTAAAACATCTCATCATCCCATATCACATCACCATAGAGTATCCAAGTAGTTTTCCAACATCCATCATAGAAAGTATGATGTGTATCATAAATTGAAATATATACCAATCCATCACAACCCATACACTAAGTAAAGCACTTCAAGCCATCACATACTATACTTTTCGTACCTATAATAATCCTTTGGATACTATATCTAGATATACATGTGTCTGAAACAAACATAACCCATTACAGCCCTCTACACACATATATGGTAAAATAACCACCATGTATATGAGTACATAATACTACTAAGAAAAGATAGTGGGGACAAAGGGGGTAGTCATTCATCTATCCTCAACAATGAGACATTGGAGAAAACACCCTCCTAGGGTACACTAGGTGTCAGTCACACAACTGACATGAGTGGGGTAGTGTATAAAAACAAAAAACATATAGAATATAATATAACTCATAATCATGCCATGGGTAGTTACCTAGTCCTAATCTCAATTACATATATCATCACTCAGAAACTCGATTGTCACTACTAGGGACTACATATCCTATAAACACACAATAATTCAAGGAGATATATTAAAACAATTGTTTCTTTTTAAATATTACACATTATTTTTATTAATTAATTAACCTTTAATTAACATTATTTTGATTACATTTCAGTAACCATCAAATTCATGTCTATCCCCTCCATGTATAATCCAAACAAGTCTATGATTTCTCAATATTTTCATTATCATTTTTATTCTAGTAAAACCAACCCCATGGGTAAAACCATTTATTAAATATTATCATTATCATTCCATAATTCCATGTACTCTAGAAAAACATCCTAAGTTACTATAAAAGATATGAAAACAAGAACATCCAGCTATCTCAATGAGTGGGAAAGGGAAAGCAGATAAATAAGAAACCTAGTCATCCATCCTTTTAATGGATTCACAAGAAAGCATCTCGTCTCTTAGCATCAAAATAATGGGTAAGCCCGGATTCAACCCATTCCATCATCTCAGTGTCATCCCAAACACCATCAAGCATATTCCCACACATCTTACAATTATAGGCATCAACTGCTACCACAACCTTGGTCCTCATCACATATATCTCATCTACAATCTTGGGATCACATCACATCACAAGGATCATATACAGATATTATAGAAGGTATAAAACAAGAAATCTTAGTCAACAGGAAAATCTAGTCCCTAAAAATATAACATTCTTCCTTCACATGAAAAAAGTCTCTCAGGGCCCCCAACACAAGGCATCCAGTCTTTATAAACAAACGGACACTCTTATCCCCTAAGTTTTAGATTTATCAAAACAATCAGTTTTTATCCCATATTGAATAAACCAATTCATTATTCACAAGTTCCAACTATGGGAAGCCCAAGGCATCATCTATAATAGTCTATTAAATTGTTTAGACATTTTCTCTAGTATAATACAAGTTTTATCAAACTGTGAGAAGAAGAATTCTCAATTAACATTAATTTTTATTATTTTCATCATTTACAAGTATTCTGGCTTCAATTTATTTATCAATTCCATTAACACATGGAATAAAAAATCAAAATAAATATTAATTTATAATCAATTTGATTATTATCAAGTTATATGAATCTAATAATTCATTAAACATTTCTATTAATTTATTTATTGAAAAAATTTAATTACATATTTATGTTATTTAGTATTTTACAATGAAATAAACATGTTAAACTATCTATAAATAGATATACTAACCAGAATATGACAGATATAATTCTATCTAACAAATTAAGAGGAAAATCATTATTATAGTGGAAAGCAACATCATGCGACTACTACAACCATAAATCAATTTCATTCTTTAAATAGGATTAATATTTATTAGCTTATTTCCACCAATATTAAAATGGATAAACCATGGTGAGTTTATAATTTCACATAAATAATTAAGAGAATAAATTAATCCCCTACCTTAAATTTCCAATGATCTTGAAACAAAAATAGAATAATGATGCGGATCTCTGATCACCTCTCCTGTGAGAAACTGCATCCCTCTAAGGATGTCTTACAACAACCATGAAAAAAATAACCAATAAAACTCCATTAGAATGATATAGATAAAACACCACAACATGGAAATAAGAAATGGGAGGAAATGAGATCATTCCAAGAAGAACCCATGAGAAATGGGAGGTAGAATGTACCTCAGATTACTGGGGATTAAACACGGGAATATAGGATCAATCTCTGTCAAAATGGGCTCCAATTCCTTTGAAAAACTAACCTTGGGAACCTAGGGTTTGAGATAAAAAAATTGGTATAATGTAGGGATTAAATAGAGGTTAGGGTATTTATTGGAAGATAGAATTTTTAAAGAGCACGGTGCAACCCCTAGGACCATGTCGCAGCCTTTTGAAATATATAGGGATGACATCATAGTGGAAGGATACCATGCTAAAACCCCCTATCAAACCACATTTTCGAGATCTATAAGAAGATCCTATAAAAGGGGATCTATGGATATGGTGTAGCCTTAAAATCTATGTTTTAGCTACCCTTAAAAGGAATAAGAACCTAGAACCCCTATGCTTCAGCCTCCTCGCTACACTATAGCCATCTGACCACCTAGGTCGCAAACAACCACTCCAAGCTACAATGACCACCCAGCCAATTATGGATCCTCATTGCTATGTCGTATCCTTTAAAGAAAAGGTAGTACACTCATTTTCTCCTCTTGGGGTTCCCTACGCCATAGTGACTACTCTACACTATAGAGTTCTACATTGTAGTGCAACCAGAGGATCCACATCAAGGTCTACCCCATTTTCACCCCTTCCTCCTCCAAACTCCTTAGAACCTACTCTATGCACCTAAAATCCTCCAAAAACAAAAAGTAAAGGGATTCTAGATTTTGGGACCTTAAAAAATCACATGTCCCTTATCCAGATAGATATAAATTATCTAGGTGTGGTCACATGCTCCCACAATTTATCACAATCAAGGTCCCATATGTTATACTTGTCATACGAGGGGAAAATGTCATCTTGGTTAATCTCCAACCGATGAAAATATCAACAAAATACTCAACCACTATTATATTGTATAATTCAATATATAGACTTGTGTAAGTAGGGTATCAAATTATGAAGGTTATAATGCTAGGTGTCTTTATAACCTTAGGTGGTGGGGATTAAAATATAATACATGTACCCCTAGTTTTCCAAATACATTTGTATGACAATCCATGTGGTGCACTTACTAGGTTATCCAGTGCACACAAAGAATCATATTTTTTTGTTCCTCGTGATTATATTACATATCTATATTCAAGAATCCTAATCACACTAACCTTAACATTTCATTATAACCTATAATACTCCATGATAAACATTAATTAGGGAAAACACAAAGTCTTACTTTGAGATATCAATTATCATTAAACTTCGTGAAATATGAGTGTGTGTGTGTGTGTGCGTGTACACTGTAAAATAATGAAAAAATGGAGGTTTCCTTTAACATGATACATTTAAATACTTTTAAATTCTTTAAGAATATTTAAAAAACACAAAATGAGAACTAGTTTATCATATAATATATGATAAACTACTAAATCATCCTTATGTTTTCTACACTTTCTTGGTTTTTTTAACACATCACATCATATGTAATTCATGTCACGTCTCTATGTGACCATTTGATAAAACTTTTCCACTAATATCTTTAATGATAAACATCTATGAAGTAATCTAGTTTGAATAATGGTGATACAAAGGAATTGTATTCTTAATTGTTCAACTCTTTGAACATATTCAAACATCTTAACTTAATAACAATAAATATTACATTTTAAAATTATTTTGTATACTTAGAACTCTTTCAAAGTTCATCATCATTATTTTGTAACCCCATTCCATCAAACATTTTCCTTGAAATAATGTAACCACTTAATTATTGTTTACGAATACATCCTAACTCTCTTATGATACCAAGTAAATTTATTATTAAAATTAGATTGGTGTAATTTTTTCTTTGTTAAATTTGAAATTATTTAATTCCAAACATACTCCCACTAGATTCTTAGATATTATATTCTCTTTATAATATCTTACTAAGACACACAAGACCTTTTGGGTTAAGAAATGACATTTTATTTCCCTTCAGTAGAAATATTAAAAAAATAAACTATATAATATATGGTATTATATGTGTTTGGAACATTTTTATTTTAAAATAATACTTTATTAAAACATACATTTGATATCACATGTCATTCAAAATGAATAATTAATTTCTATAACATTCACACCTAACAAGGAAATTACATAGAGTTTCACAAACTCTTTCAGGTATATTCTTAGTTAATATATATTCCCAACACTTTTAGAATGATGGGTAAACAATATTTAAATTCAATCATATTGTAAAAAAATTTATATATATAAAAAGAGGATAAATTACCTAACTAGAAAAACCCATATTTATTCTCCAATTAAATAATGTTATAGAATTAAATAAATCATAAACCATTTGTATTAAAAACACCCATCTCATTTCATTTAAAAAAATATTGTTTACATGATATTCTCAAGAGATAAATGAGATAAAATATACATCTTATGATGATTTTATCCAAGATTAAAGTATCCAAGTTATCAATGCAGTAACTCCTTTTCCCCAATATAAGAAAACAAAATTTAATCTTTAATTCTTTTCATCTTCAAACCTTCTGTATATTTACAACACTTTATAAAACATATAATTGAGCTCATATATCTATTAAAATAATAGAATTGATTTATATAAACCATAAATATTTAAGGAAAAATTTAGTCTCATTGAGTTATCAACACATTTAATCATATTCAGTATATGAGACTAAAATCACCATACCCAAAATGACTATAATTCATTTTTTCATTTTACATATAATGCCTCTAAAATATTAAATGAATCACTCTATACTTACATAAGTATCTAAATTAAATTTTTGGAAAACTTCAACACTTATTTACTAAGTAAGAAATTGCTCTGACACATAGAATTTTCCTTAAGAACTTTTGTTAAATCACCAATCTTGCTTAAGGAATTTTCTTAAGTTACCAGTCGTAAAAATAAATTACATTATGTTTCTCATTATAAGGATTAATCTCAAAGTTTGATGATGATGATATTTATCTAAAATATAATATTTTATCCGATGATTATCATTTTTTATAACCATTTGGTGAGGAATTTTTTTAAATATGATCCCACTAAAATGATGAAAAATTTTAAAATTCATCATACTTATTAGTGGGCCAAGATCCATATTTCACTAAGTAATGATTACACTATAGATTTTCTCTCACCATTTAATTATTTAGGTATGGAATCATCCTAATCATATCATATATCAATCCTGGAAAATCAAGGATAAAATATTTTTCCAATCCATCATATGGATAATCCCAACTCTATTCCTATGATAACATAATCCTGTTATGGTCTCTTAGCTAGTGTAACCCAAAAATAAGTGCCAAGAACAAGATAAAAAAGGAAAACCTCGGGGAACTCAACTATGAAATGACCTAACCAAAGATGATCTAGTGTCACCCATCCTTGATTTCCAAACACAAGATAATATAGGGGAACCCAAATATGGTATGACCTTCCTAGCTGGTTGATCGAGGTCTTGACAAGTGCTGCTTTGGAAGGAATATCACAATTAGTATTTTAATGGGTTTTTAATATCACTATATTATCTCATGTTATTCCATTTTATATATGAATGATTATAGTATTTTATTTTGGAATCATATTACTTCCAAATAATCAATATGTTCAAACTATATTAATGTGTAACCATTTATACAAACCAAAAGTTTGTATTAATTACCCAAAAATAGAATTCAAACATATTTATACATATCCAAATGCATCATATACAAAAGTTACATGAAAAAATAATGTAAAGGAAAATAATTATTTGATATTGACAATCACAACTTGAGTAAGCCCAAAGTGATAGATAGCCAACCCCATTCACTATCCTAGACAAGGCACAAGCGTCCGGGTAGGTAGGTAGTCCAACCCGAAGTCCCTCTATCTTGGGATACTTTAATCAAGTGATAATCCAATTAATAATAACTCTAACACCTAATATGCACAAACTATATTCAAAAACTAAAATCAGGAAAATACATTAAATTATAAACTGAGGTTATGGAAGATGACAAACTATATTCATTATGGAGTCAATCCTAGCAAGTTATGCAAGGCTCTATTTAAACATGAATATAGCAGGGAATAAGCTTTAAATAAATGAACAAATTTAAACATGAGATAAATATGTATGGAAAAATCATAAATAAAAGTAAATTATAAACCCTTTTATAATTTTTTAGCTTATAGGATTTCGATAATAATGAATGTAAATATTTTATATTCATTCTAATAAAAAATATTTCATATTTTTCATTATATGGTATTTCCATTTTAAATATATGATATTATATGAATTATAAAATATTTATAATCCAATTTCTATTATTTAAACATTTTACATAATCTAAATATCATATACTTAACAATTAGTTAAACACCAATCATATCAATCATCAAAATACCTTTTGATGTAGATTAAATAATATCCAAATAAGGGGAACTTTTATTTTAAACAATTCAAAATAACTAATTATGAAAAATTCATAATTTAAATATAAATATTTTATATTTTGGCCTTATTTCATAATTTATATCCCTTTATAAATTATTACTTTTGATTTTTAAATAAACACTTTTATTTCTAGATCATAATGAAAAATTATTTTGTTAAAATATATTTTAAATATTAGAATTTTATATTTTGGAAAAAAATGTTTCATAAATATTTACTTAATTAATTATAAAAAAATATATAATTAATTAATTTATACAACTTTTATAAATAAAAATATCTCAAAATACCTTTTATAATGATGTATAATCATTTTATAAACCATTAGAATCATTTAACTTAACCAGAATTTTTTACAAAACACTTTTAAGGGAAAAGTGGGAAAGTGAACATGTCAATAATTAAGTGCATAAAACACAGAAGAAACTTAAAAAATCATTACAGACTAAACTAAGATTATTTTAATTACTCACCTTGTATAAACCCCATTGCATTGTATGTACTGACATATCTAGATTTTATTTTATAAGGTCTTTAAAATTATTGTACATCTTGTGCCAAGTTTGGATATATTCCTCAAGGTTAAGTTTCCCCTCGTTGATTCCTCATGCCAATATCTAATTTTATTTGTTGATCCACTCAATTTTCTCATCATTGATAACAAATCGAATCGATCTTTATTATATTATATCGGTATCCCCCTTTGAAATGTTGATATTTAAATCTTCATCTAACAACTCTTACTTTGAATGTAGAAGAAGCACCAGGTCGACAACCTCATCATCGAGAAGTGCTTCTACCCCCTTATAATTCCACCATTTTTAATCGTCACTGGTTCTGATCTAGCCTCTACCAAATTTATCTTTAATTTTCTAGGTGATATGGTGACCATAGTATTTGGAAGGTTAGAGTAGTATTTGTGTTAGTTACTATTTTTCAACTTATTGATTGGAAATTTTCTAGAAACAACATCACCTTGCCTACCATTCCTCAAGCCACATCCAACAGTCATTAAGTTCTGTTGATCCTTCTCCCAATCCAAAGAAGAATTGGGGTCTGATTCTTTTTCACCCAAAAGTTATTAAACATCAGGCAACAAGTCTGTGGAAATCCCCTTTTGGTCCCTTCAAAGGATAATTCATATTGTTATTTTTTTATTTGACTGATTATCGACATTCATCATCATCCTTCCCCATGTTTTTATCTCCTAATATTTGGAACCTATTATGTACTTAAACTCTTATACTCACCTTCCTCTTAGAATAAAAAATAGAAGGATATAAACCTTCATGAGCCATACATCCCACTAAAATATCATCATTAATTCGCACAACCCCTTCATTCCTAGAACCAAAAGAAATGATCATATGTAGAGCATCCATTCGTCATATACACATCACTAGAGGGTCCTTCTGGTTCCACATTATCTATGAGATCACCTGGTTGAATCACTACATCATGTAAATTCACCTCACCCACTTCCTTGTTGTGCACTAAATGATGAACTCCCCCTCCCCCTGGCTTGGAGCACCAGTATCATTGCCTCCTATACTGTCTTCTGATGAACCCAGCCTACCTATCGAGGGTAAGGAGGTTGCAGTCGCATAAGGCATCACCAGTTCAAGAACCACCTTCTCTATATCACAACACTAATAAGTAAGATAAAAACATGGTCAGTTGTACCATTCCTATAATTCTTTACTCCATTCCAACAATTGAACATCTCATGGCCCAACCTTCTACAAGAAGAATAGAAAGAAACCCATGACTCATAATGAACCTTTTTCTTCCATCAAATTTCCCCATCAATCTCAATGAAAATGAACTCCAAAGTTTCTATGATACATCTCGATCAACAAAAATCTGATGATAAACAGGATTTAAAAGAGATTGAGTATGATAATTTGAACAAATAAATCAACCCACCATGTTACCAATTAACATAAGGATCACCATATTCTAGAGTGTGAGAGGGAGACTAGGAATGGAGATCCAAATCGTAGTAGAAGGTAAATCAAACGACCAAACAAAAAGAGAGAAGTGTTAACCTAAATCAATCAATGAAGAAAACACCCAGGAAGAGATGAAGTTGTCTTTTGAAGAAAAATGAATCAAGAAATGTTGTTGATCTAAACTCCCAATGATTCCCCAATCATGAAAACCCCATGATTCAATGAAAAACCAATCAAAGACATATAATGAAGGTCATTTCTTACCTAAATGAGCCACAAAGGAAAAATACAATAGTGGGGAAGCTTGCGTGAACTCCAGAAAGGATAAAAATATCGAAGAAATGCCATTGATTCATGATTGAACTTTAGGGAAAACTTCACATTCTATGAAAATGGGGAGAAGTCAAGGATCAGTGAATGGGGTTAAAGGAAAAGGACCAGAGACTGTAGGAGCCTGAAGGAATACATCCCCACCTACCTTTGAGGGAGGTAATTATAAGAGGTGGTTATGCCACCTAGTGCCAGCACCATATATGGGAGATCCATGGTTTCAACAACTAGGCCTTTTTGGAACCCTGATCGACTCGGCCCGGTCACAGCACGGGATTCTGGTGAAAGATATGAGACCATGGGAAAATATGGAGTAATCACTCTACATAAGGGTAAGTCTCAAAAAAATATTATTTTGACCACAGGGAAATATGGAGTAACCCTTACGTAATCTTCATTGTGCAAGGGTAACTCCTTACAACCTTTAAAAAATACTATCTATGTAAAGGTAGGTTGAAAATACTTATATGTGTAAGGGTAAGTAGATATAACTATTATGTAGAATGATATTCATAATGGTAAATAAATACTACCCTTACATGAACCCCTTCACATAAATTTAATACCTTGTTACCCATACACAATTGATATGTGTAATGGAAAATAACTGGTTACCTTTATGTATCCCATCTGCGTAAAGGTAACACCTCATTTAACTTTATATAGACTATCTATGTAAGGGTTGTATATTTTAAAAAACTGAATATATAGAAAATTAAAATGCAACTCTTTTTTTCATTTTTCTTATTCATTTCATTGAAAATTTTATAAAACCAAATCATGGATCCCTCTGATACCACTGAAGGGTTTTTTAAGAGTCTAATAACAATTATTTGATGAATCAGAAGCAATATAAACCCTTTTTGAGGATCTACCATGCAAGATAATATGAAATTGTGTATAAAATAGTAAAATAAATAAGTTTTGCAAATAATTATACCATACACCTAAGATCATTCACAACATCCAAAAACACTATCGCAAGGGTTTGATAAAGATCACTAGGTGGAAAAAGAATCCCACCTTTACAATTTATCCACAAGTCAAATTAGTCACATGTAATATATGTATGATTCTCTTTTATCTCATGATATACTAGTATATTAGTATGAAAAACAAGAATAAAATAGATAGAAATGGGTTTAGGGAGGTTCTTCCAAGTATAATGAAATTTCCCATACACTATTATTGCTTGGAAGAAATTAAATGGGAAATCAAGGATGCTCCTTAATTATCCTATGATTTTTTTTCATGTAATTAATTGCATGAATAAATACCATGGATGGTTCATGTTCATATACATAAATGTGAGTCTTCCCAAATGTTTCATCTCATGAAATAGTATGATATATAATAACTAATATAGTAGAATAATAAATGATAACATTTTATCATTTTTTTCAAGATCCATGGACCAATATAATTTTCATTCAAATCATCATTTACATAAATTACAAAATTTTGTGTGTGTATATATAAATATATACAATACTTTAGGTAATATTTCTTTCAAAATCTACATCGTGTAGAAATAAGAGAAATCCAATTTAATATAATTAAATTGGAACCTTATAAGAAACTAAAAAAATGACATACCTTATCCACAATGTCATCCAATGGAGTTCAAGGCACTTCGGGCACACTCTTGATTCTAAGATAATAAAAATAACCAAATCAATTAAATTCTTCAATTGAAAATTCAACACAAATTAACCAAAAACTATAGAATAATTATCAAGGGAAATAACTTCATCGAAACACCCATCAACAGCATGAATTCATAATTGTAGGACATCCTCTAGTCGTGATGATTCAAATCTCCATAATTCTCAAAAAATTCCATCAAGATATGATGGAATTATTATCTAATTATTTAATTAGGATATAGCCAATAATCAATTAGTGGTCAAGATCATAAAATAGAATAGTATCTAAAGAGAATTGTGGAATTAAAGGATAATGAGGGATTAAACTTATTGATAGTATCGTCCATGATGAAATAAAACACAACCCACCACCATAGGATGAAAAAGGAGGCCAAGATTGAGGAATATCAAAGGATATATCCTAGACTCTCCACTAAATCACATCAAAATTCACCCCAAATAAAGAGGATCTATTGGAGGGAGGAAGAGTAAAGAAAATTTCTAAATGATTCTCAAAAAAAACTGATCCAACCTTCGTAAAATTGATGGGGATTTGGAGTTGAAAAATCAAAAGGACCCTGACTTAAACCACGACCAGTGTTCCCCATCGGTCAGTCGGTCAGCGTCCATCATCTCATTGATGGCCCATCTATTGGCTGGTGTGAACTACTGGGAAGTATTGGTTCTTCATATCTCATCAGTGAGCTGGGGTAGGTTCACTGACTATTCAATGAGACCTTCTTGATAGTAGGGCTTTTTCTCACCCCACCATCTAGTCGTTGGTTGCTACAACAACCTCGGTATCTTCGACCCTTTTATGCTGAAAAAATGACCATTGAGTCATCCACCAATATTCCTTTAAATACTTAAAACATATCCTCAATATGTTTAAATAGTTTGTACCTTGGTTTGACACCCGGTTCTATGAAAGATCCATCTACAAGATGAAAATTTCAAATTTCTTCTAAAATTTACAACACATCACTGCGCGGGTCATTACATAATCAACCTATAAGCTTGAAATGTATTTCTTTGACATTCTAAAAATGAACATGTCGATATTTAAACCATGAAAATATACTAATAAAATAGTTTCATTTCTATCAAAGGAATGACATATCATCTTCCATCAAACTAGAAGGGACCAATCCTATATTGACTTATTCATTAATCTTATTCCACTTATGGCTCACCCAACGTACCCTACCTGACCATGGACATATTCCATCATGGTTTTCACCAATAAAAAAATTAATGACTTGTGATATTTATTAATAATAATATCATGTCTAAAAATTATTACATGCATTTTTAGGTAGGGATACCCGACAAAACATAAAATAAGTGGAATTTATAAGGGTGATCCTATTCTCATAACCTCCTCTATTAGATATTACCAATGGTGAAATTCATGAGAATAATTATTAATGTATTATGATACTCCTATACTTAATTTTTTTTATCATCTATGTCCCATTGACAATATCATCCATCCATAGAATGTATATCTAAAAATATTGCCATAACATTGCAAATTTATCATCATAGATGGGGACTACTATGAACTTTAAATAAAATCAATACTCTAAATAAATTATCACATTAAACATTATGAATCATAACACTCATCATGTGATAATAAATGAAATTAATATTTAAAATTTTAATATTCATATGTACATTTAATCTAAATTAAAAAGTAGTTGGTTATAGGGCACCAACTCCAACATACTCCCACTTGCAATAGTGTTAACTGCTAATAACCTTCAGTCTTATTTACCTCACAAGATTTTTATGATTCTATTTAAATAAGGATTTAGTTAAGGTTGTTTTCATGTTATCCTATATGGAAATTCTACTTATTATAATCTCACCCCTTTGAGAAAAAACCCTCAATATGTGGTAATTTCAAAATATATGTTTCATCCTTTGAGATGAACTTATATATTTGGAGATATCCGTCACTACAGTATTATCATAATAGAAAGTGATAGGGTCTTTAAAACTATGTATGTAATCATGTTCTTATATAAAGTTGTGTATCTAAATTCATTTAGCTATATCAAAATCTATTATATAATCAAAATCTATAATAGAATCAGCAACCACCGATTGTTTTGAGGTCTTCTATATCATATCTCCTCCGTTGAGATAGAATACATAGCCAATATATGATTTCAGATCATTATAATTTTTTTTTTGAGATGAGAATCCATGTATCCCCTAATGTTTAGTTCTTTATCCCCTCCATACATTAGGAATATATTCTTAATATTCCTTAGAAACTTAACGATAGCCTTAAAAACTCTAATATTATTCTCTTGGGTCTTATTGATATCTGCCTACCATGATCAATACATAAACAACATAAATTCGGGTACATATAATGGTATACATGATAGAACCTATCATAAAATCTTAAGGTATCCTACTCATCCTCTCTCTCTTTCTCATGTTGTGTCTAGGGACACATTTTATTGGAAAGATATATACCATATGATACTGGAACTAATCTCCTTTTGGATTTTTACATACTGAATCTATACAACATATGGTTAATGTATATACCTTGACTTATCCCAATAATCTTATTTGATCTATCACAGACCATTTTTATCCATAAAATTTAGGTTGTTTCCCCAAATACCTTCATGGAGAACCAATTGGTTAACCATGCCTTAACTGACTATAAGACTAGTACCTCATTTCCAATAAGTAATATGTTCTAAATATATATTGTTAGGTTGATGAATTGACTCTCACTAAAATTCTTATAGACATGGGTCTTGGATTCCTTATTTACGAAACCAAATTCTCTTGTGGATTCACCAAAGAGAATATTCCATGAACTAAAATCTTCCATCAACCCATAAATGGATTTTTTTCAACTTTCATACCTTATTAGCATTTTGTGGAGTCACAAACCATTCTAGTTGTGTTATATAAACATATTTAACAGGGTTTAAATTAAGAAAATTGTTTTTAACATCCATATTCAGAATCTTATAGTAATGGTAAGCTATTATAGAAAGTATAATTATGATGGATTTAATCATGAAAATTGGTGAAATGTTTGGTCATAGAATATGACTTAATGTTGTGTAAAAACTTTATCCACTAGTCATGCTTTATAGGTACCAACTTGACCTTCCATGTCTGGTTTCTTCTTAAATTAACATTTTCACCTAATGATATTTATATCTATTAGTATATTGAACAAAACCCATGAATATTTTTGGTACATGGAATTCATCTCAGAATTCATGGCATCTTTCCACTTTGTAGATTTCAAGCTACCTCATAATAGGAGATATGATCATTACTATAAAGTGGTAATGTGTCATCATCCTTGATGACTATAAAAATATATATTTTAGGTTCTATAACCTCTCTAGTGATCCTATATAGTTTTGTATCTTGGGAACCACTTCTTCCACTGGGGATCATGGAACTTGTTCCCATGCAAACTCTTATATTTCTTGAGCAAAAAATTCATTAAATTCAATATTATTCCTGATATCTTATTTTAATACATGCTTCCTATTAAGGAATGTATATTTTTTATCCACTATTACCTTATTATCTTTGATTTCATATAGTTAATATCCTCTTATTTCTTTAGGGTATCCTATAAATATACATTTTTTCATGGGGTGTTAGTTTTTTTCTATAATATTCTATAACAAATGCCTCCTGAACACATACATAAGTAGGTGACAACATAGATTTATTACCATACATTAAACCATATGTATATTCAGTTTCCACATTATTTTTAAATCTGTTTAGTATGAGAATTGTATCCTATAATACATATATCCAAATAAATAATAGAATATTTTCATGTCTCGTCATTGACCTCATCATATCCAGAAAGATATGATTACTCCATTCACTAACACAATTCCATTATGGTGTATAAGGAGGAGTGAGTTGAGATATAATCGCAAACTAAATAAAATAGACATTAAACTCTTGGTTAATATATTCTCTAACTCAATTAGATCAAAGCCTCTTTATCTTCTTACTAAGTTGATTCTCTACCTCTTTTATGAAATCCTTCAATTTTTCAATGGATTTGGACCTATACATCATTAAATAGAAACATAAAAGTATACTCAAGTTATTGGTAAAAGTTATTTAATATAATAATACACCTATAGATTCAACTAGAAAAGGTCCACCCACATTATAATGAAACAAATTCAAGAATATCTATTTCTATTTCACTTTTTCCACTAAATAGTGGTTTGGTCATATTTCCCTATAAACAATCATGACTTCTATCAAGTGGCTATAATTAAAAATAATCTAAATAACCATCTTGATAGAGACTTTCTAAATGATTCTCATTTATATAACCAAGTTGATGATTCCACAATTGGGTATGATATGAGTCATATGACCTTTATTTTTTATTAATTTCCAAAACTTGGTTTTCATAATTTAGTATATAAAGACCATTATTGAGGTATTTCATACTATAACATATGATATATTTATAAAAGTAGCAGATTTTATTTCAAAAATTGAATAAAAAATATCTGAATCTAAATAAAGGATGGATATTATGTTTTTTATAACACTAGGTGAATAATAATAGTTATTTAAAACCAAGATCATGTCTGATAGAAATATTAGGTGATAGTCTCCAATGTCTAGAGTAGATTTACTTGATCCATTTCTAGCCCATAAATCCATATATCCTGTGGAAAACTTATTTAATTTACTTGTTTTAGGTATTTGGATACAAATTTAAGAACAATAAGCTATACCTAATACCCAACATATAGATATGGAATAGTTACACTCGATAAAAAATTCACATGAATCTTACAATTTCTTCTTGATATAAGTGCAGTTCTTCTTGTAGTGGACCACCTTACTACATGAAAAACATTATACTTCTTATTCCTTTTTTTACCTCTAGATCTTATTCTTTTTAGAAGGATGGTACTCATGATCCATGGACTTTGAGTAAGTCTTGGGGCACATTAACTTGTTCTTATTCTTCTTTTCATCATAAGAAATGTAATTTTTCCATGCCTCGTGTACTTATCTTCTTATCAAATCAAAGTAATAATAACTAGGAGAGACTCCTCAACATTATTCATATTATACTTACCAATAAAACTATAGAAGCTCCAATGAAGCAAGGAAATCACTAGGTCGGTGTTTGACTCATCTGGATTCTTGAATCCTAAGATATCCAAAAGTTTAGTATATTCAATCATTTTAAATATAGGATACCAAGATTTCACTCCCTCTCCAATATTGCACATTAAAAGTGCCTTATAAATATCATCTCTCTCTTGCATATTATTCTCTTGATATAAATCATGGAGATAAGATAGCATCATGTATATATCTATTTTATCATAAAGATTATGGATCTCACTGATCATAGATTATAACATTAAACACTGGATGTATATTGCATCATCCAAGTGCTTTAGGTATAGAGACAATTCCTCCTCACTTGTCTCCTTGGTGGGAAACTTCAAAATAGTGGACTTCACAACATATAATTTCCTATATTGAATGGTATAGTATGAAAGATTTTGTACCAAACATAGAAATTTATATAGGTAAGGAGATTATCCTTCTCCCAAAATAGATCACGGTAATAAATTAAAGGTTTTATTTCTTTCCATTTTCTAAAATAAAAATAATAATATTTTAGTACTTTATCTTGATTACCAAATATTATGTAATAAATTTTATTTATTATTCCACCGCTATTTTATCAAATACCAAAAGGGGTCATCATTAGATTCAAAATTTGTTAATGTATGGACATTCTAGTGGAAAGGATCTAAATTTTCCTTTTCATAACCCAGATGGAGGTCTGGAAAGCTATTTGAAAGTATTTAGGTAGGTCGGTATTTTTAATTGGATTAACTTATATCTCTTTGATCTATTAAGTGGACTTTCTAATCCAGAAATCCAAGACTCATATTTCCTCAACACTTGCATATTAGTTATACCAAGTCTCCCAGATGAGATCAACCCTTAATTAAAACATGGTTAAGTCAACCCAGAACATTTATTAAAACTCCCTGGTAATTAAAAGTGCTCTAATGGAATACAAATGAGCACTTTTAACTACGTTTTTATTTTAACTCAAGTAATGGAAGGTTATGCAAAATTAATATTTAAATTAAGTAATTTTTTATGGTTATATGTAAATTTACCTTTATTTTATATATTTACATGTTTGTTAATAATATGTGTATTTTACATAAGTGATTAAGAATGTATGATAAAATAATTTATGTATGTTCATGAGATTTTCGAATGGTCTGTATATTGAGAGGATTAAAACTAACCTTTAACCCTAGGGGACAAAATCCTTGAAGAAAAATTGGTTTGGGTTAAAGCATTCCACATATACTCTTATGTATCTCCTTGGTTGGTTTCACCTTGGCTTCACCTAGAACCACCTCCACTCACCAAGTAAGCCCATCCTTTACATATATATTTACTAACACACAAGTGAGGGGAACCAATGGAATGATTATGGGGTTTACATAAATGAAAATTTGGACATGTAGTCATGTACATAATAAAAGGGGTGGTGACACCCAGACCATCATTTCAATTTATTAACTATTATTAAAAAAACCCACGTAATAATAATTAAATTATTGGAAATCAAACACATACATAGGTTAGTCAATCCCATGATCATTCGCTCATGTAAAAAGTTCTCATTTGTAAAAATATCTATAATTCATTTCAATTTTTTATTTATTTAAAAAAATATTTATTATTTTATTAATTAATTAATTATTTTATCTTGTTTTTATATCTAAATATTCCTAAAATATCATTCACTATAATTTTAAACAAATTAAATTAATTATTTTTATCTTAAATTTACAAATTACATGGTGTGTACTAACAAGGGATATGTATTGTACCCTTTTTCAGTCTATAAGACATGTACTATAGGTAACATGATCTATTCCCTTTCTATTAACTTTAAATGGCGTGTAATATCACATGAGACGACATGTGTTTTACATGGATTATAGTTCTTATCATGTATAGTGTACTAACATGACATGTAGGTATACACAAAATGTCATGATATTATATAGTGGGTCAAGTCGCGTAGTCATCACATCTTGTTTGACCACATGGAACATGTTAATGTACGCGATTTGTACTGCTTTTATTGCCAGATTAGCGCAATATGTGTACAAAAAACTATACATAGTGCATATTTTCAGTACTTAAAATATAATTAATTTAGTTTTTATTTCAAATAAAACCCTATCACATGGTGTGTACACTAGCTTCTTGTCGTATAGTTCGGTATGTTTGTGTATTTGACTCACATGAAATAGTAGGAAATTTTGTGCCTTATGTGATCTAGAACTGATTATATAATGTGTACACTAATACACGACATGAAATCCTCCCAACAAAACATTCCTGGGAACTTAACATGTATTCTTTATGGAAAAAAATATGTTACATGATGTTTATGCTAGTTACATTCCATGTAATTTACACTTAACCATGTAATATGGTTTCGAAGACCCTTTTTTTTGTGTATTAATTACATGTTGTATACTTTATCCACACAATTTTTGTGGATTTCACATGCATACCATGTAGGGTTACACACTGCATACACCATCTACATGTTGTATACCTCAAAAAAATACATTAATTTCTCGAATTTTTCACCTGGTGTTTAATTAATACGCAACATGTAATCAAACCAACATGACTTGATTTATTTCTCACAACACATGGATGTGTGGTTGACTAGACTAATACATGGCGTGTACTTTTTAGTTACACACTGTATAACCATCTACCTTGTCTAGAATCTTCATCACCTCCCTATGGTATATCCTATTATTTTTCACTAATTCTTAATCTATTTTAGATCATATGAAATATATCAATCTTGTTATAGTGAATTTTTAACTAAATAATTAACAAAATAGAAATGAAAAACTAATAAAAAATTCATAAATCGATAAATGATTAATAAATAATTATAAATTAATATGTGACTATTATAATTCCACTTTAAGGATCTATAGAACATTGAAAGTAGTTGGTCCCATGTCCAATAATGGTTTTTTATTAACTTATTCAAATGTATCATTAAAAATAGATAAAATCAACCCTATAATACTCAAGCTTTGATCTTTTACATATAATTTATAATTAATTTATATAGATATGAAGAATTACATTTTCTTGCAATTATATCTTCGTTGTTGATTTCGTTGACCAATATCATCATACCATCATTTCAATGAAGTATTCAAGGGTATAATTCCTCTGGTAGTGATCTAAATGTGCTCTAAAACTTTGGTACATTTTTTTAGAATCGTTGGGTTCTATCGCAACATATTCTGATCACTTGCATTGTCTATCATTGATTATTTCATGAATCCCTTCTGAGATTAATGAATTATTTAGGTTGTCTAGATGAATTTTGATGGAGGATGAGGATAAAATCTATTGTATTCTTAAGATAATTATTTAAAAAATTATCTCTAGGTTTGAGAGGATTCTATAGAGATAGAATTTTATCCACAACAATACTTAACCCTAGAAATAATATAACCATGTATATATAGAATTATGTTAAGAGTTGTTAATTTCACATATTCCCTTATCTAATATCTTAATATTTATAAAAACCTACATCTAATAATAATATAAATAATATTATTATTTCCTTGATGCATAAAACACCTATAGATAATATAAATATCATTTCTTAAATAAATTAATATTTATTTAAATGTTACGTGGTACATCATTTCCACCAAACCAATTAAATTAGCTCGTAAATCCTATTCAATATTTATATAACTATAAATAATGAATATTTATTTAAATAAATAAATATAATTTCATTATGAAATGGTGAATAAATAAATATTATATTCAATTAAACTTGTAAATAAATATTTATTAATTATTCAACTCAGATATTTATTCTATTGAATAACTCATGAATGAATATTTACAATCAACAAGCCCCAAATAATTATTAAACCATAAAAATGGTAATAAAATTTATTCTAGATTATTAAATTCAAATTGAATTTCACTGAGGTTCTAGATACACTTTTTTTTACCCTTTAGGCCCCTTTCTTAATAAAATTATGTAAATATACCTAAAATATATGGTTAGCATCTAGAAACATGTCGAGGTACCCATAAAGAAAAGTGTTAATATCACAATGACAATAGCCTCCTAAAAACAATCATAATGTAATATAGTCCCTTTATCATGATATCTTATAAATTGGGTTACATTACTTGTGTGATAAACCCATAAATTTTATATATCTTTCTTTAACTTTCAAAAAATTAACACATAGATATAAAATCCATGGATATAGACTTATAATACAATTCCATTTCCATTAAATATTCATGACATCATTAGCTGGGATTTTTTAGGTCTCTTTAGTTTTCCAAAAGGAGTTTTTTGAAAGGAGATATTTTCAATAATGTGGTTTTTTAGAATCAGATTTTTACTTTGGATTTTGAAGAAGAATCATAACTGAAGCATGTTAATCCAATGATCTATTGAAATTATTAGAAGTAAAGTTATGATAATTGGGTATCATTCTTGTTCATTGACTATTTGAATTCAATATAATGGTGTAACAATGTATCATAGGTTGTATTGGTCAAGAACAAGAGGTTGTGAATCTCAAAGGGTGGTGGAACTGATTTACTAGGCGATGACCTTAGTAAATATGATGTGGGACCATCTCCCAATAGATATCATTGTATAAATGTTGATAATTCATTGAAAAGAGACTTCATATGAGTTATATTTGAGTTTTTTTAATAATATCTTATACTTTCTGTAACATCCCAGGTAAATAAATAATATTACATTCTAATGTTTATCAATATTTTTGAATAAAATGTTAATACTACTTTAAAAGGGTTTCTATGTTCGATAGCGTACCCGATACGCAACAAAGAGTTTCTTTGAAATCTTACGTTGCACACTAGTAATAAAATAATATTATTTTAAATGGTACTTAACACGTAGTCGTTGTATTGGAAGGAATGAATATAAATAACTAAAATATGATTATATATGTTTGTTAAATGTTTTTACATTTATCAAATAAATGTTAGAGGCTTAAAATCCAAATGAATCCAATTTTGAGAATAAATACTCTAATATTTTTAAAAGATTGTTTTACCGCCTTTTTATGGCGAACTTTTTTTTAATATAACTTTTGACAATTTTATAAGCTCTATTTGTCAAAATAAAATTATTCTTTATGATTGGGATATTGAAATTTAATTTGGTTAAATTTTTGGTATGTTTCTGACAATTTTCATTCCTTTTAATGAATAGTGAAAAATATTTCATTTTACATCAAAACTTCTTTTTCATCTAATTTAAATATATAATTTTGGAAGCCTTTGATCTCAAATCAAAAAGAGTTACCTGATTTAAAGGTAATGTCTTCACTTGTGTTTTTTTGTTTTATACACAACTTTCTTTTATACGGTGTATAAACCCCTTTGACTTTTACGTTTATTCAAAATGAATCTTTTTATACGAAGCGTTTACTAAATGACAAAAGGGAATGTTTTTTTTGTCGTACGTATGCGGTGACAACAACTTCTCCGCCGTCGTGACCATTATTTGAGTTTCGGATTCCTCTACAAGCCATAACTTTTTTTTGAATGAAATATAAATACCATGTTTTACTTTTCTTTTATTTTGGTATTGAAAATGGTTTTCATAAAGTTTTTATATCAATGTATTGTATTGGTATCTTGTGATTGAAAAGTGTAAATGTTATGTTTCCTTTATGCATGTTTTATGTGATATGATTATGTTATGGTTCTTGGTCATTGTTATGAAGACGGGTGGTTCCATGATAAACTAAGGGCGGGTGAGCCCGATATAGCTCTCCAATGCATTGGGTAATACGAAAGAGTTAAACGTTAAGGTTTCTCTGAAGAGATTTAGGGAATATACTGTGATGGGTATTCCAAACGTAACCATGAGGGTTACTCCCTATGTAATAATGTTATGAATGCCTCAAGTTACCTTTATGTCTTATGATTTCTATGATTTATTCATGATTTTATGAGGTATGTGATTGTGTTTTATGAGTAAAGTATGATTCCATGCATGGAGTAATGTTTTCATTTCATACTTTTATATCCCTTACTGAGATTTTTATGCTCATCCCAAGTTTTTGAAATGTTTTTCACAGGTCAAGGGAAAGGTTCATGATTTGATGATAGTGTCAAGAAAGAATCCATGTTTTATTTTAAATATGATTCCGTTGATGGGAAAAATGAGTACTATCTTTTATGTAACCACTTTGTTTAAATGTGGAATGTAATGCATGTTTTATGATCTAATTATCTAAAACTCTAAACCTGAAAAGATCTGCAACGTGTATTCTTGAAGTAACTATAGATTAAGTAATGTTTAAGGTTGGGGCCTTATACTTTCATTTATCAATGTGTTTTCCTTCTTCTCTTGTAGACATAGGACTTTTTTCTCAACCACATGATTCATGTGTGTGGTTTTTTTTTCTTTCCTTTGATTCTGTGATTATGTTTGTATAGTGATTTCATTTGGTTACTAGGTTGTATATCTTCCTAGTTTTCAAACGTATATTCAAGGGGCTATAAATACTTTTAGAAGGTTGTATTTTGGAAGGATTTTATTATGAATTGTTGTTATGTGGGTTCTTCTAGTTTTGATTCTCTCAACAAGTAGTAGCAGAGGTATTTGCTTTCGTTATACACACCTGGTAGCTAGTATAATGACATCAAATGAATAAAATATCTTTTTTGAAAAGTTTTATGGGATATACTTTGGATTCTAGAGGATTATTTTGGAAGATCTTTTGATACATAATTAATTATACACTTTGTTTCCCAGAGAGTGTCCATATAAGATAGAATCAAAATAGGCATGGTTGGACAGGAAAGATCTATCCTTTGAAATAAGGTATCATTCATAGAATTTGGATTTAAATATTTGGGAGAATAAAATAACTATGGATGTTATAAAATTGTTTTTTGATATGTTTGAAAACCCAAATATTCTCAAAAATGCCTTTATGATGTGTTGATTATTCATATTGAGAATATCGAGAGGAAAAAAATCCATGTGAATGATTTCAATATGATATAATGATATCTCTAATCAGTGAATGTTTCTTTCAAGGTTTATGTGTGGTTTTTATTTCTTTCAACTTCATTTTTAGAAATTTACAATGTTATGGTGACAAAATTGAGCATTTTAAATTGAAATATATACCTTGTTTTGATAAAATTTGTAATATGATTCTTAAAAATATATTGATGTGAAAAGAATTACAATTACCCTATATAAGTGATCTCAATATTGATATATGGGGATGAACACCTCAATGGAAGGAACATTGGAAGAATTCATTGAAGGATAAGTCCAAAGGGAGAAGTTGAAGTATATTGTCTGGTCAAGGCCATATTTTTTGGATTTTTAAAAAAAGGGACATATCAAGAAGAACTATATAAATCATAAGGGGTCTAATAGAAAGGCTCTAACTTTCAAAAGAATAAATTCTGTTAGTATGACAGAAGGTGGTAAAAAAATTACTGAATGTGAATATTTCGAAAGAATCATGGGTTATTGAATTAGGTTTATATTTACATTCAACTAGTAGGTTGGGGTGCATGGTGAAATATATATCAAAAATATTTGGAAAAGTATATATGGAATGTGATGAAGCCATCAAAATAGTTGTAAAAGTAAATGTTAATATTATAATAAATAATGGAAGTTTCATGAAGATGAAATATATTAGACTCATTCTAGGTCTCTGGAAGAACCTAATATCTATTGGACTACTTGATGAAGTAGGTTTTGAAACCACTTTCTTGAATGAAGTGTGGAAGACAACTATAGTATCCATGGTGATTTCTTGGGGGGTGAAAAATGGAACCCTGTAATTGAATATAAGTATATATGAATTTATAATGATCATAATCACCTTATTGGAAGATATGAAAGTATAGAACTTTAGGTATTTCCACCTCAATGATAAGAATATAAAAGTTCTAGTAGAAAAGGGATTACATAAACTCAATAACATGGATTTTTAAATATGTGGGAGTTGTATATTGGGAGTAAAGGTAGGTTTACTTTAATTTAGATGGATTGAAGTCAATGAATTAGGATATGGGACATGTTCATTTTTATGTTTGGGGACTCACACTTGTGAATTACAACATTGGATATCTATACTTTGTGACTTTTATTAATTATTCCATTCAAAATTTATCGGTATACTTACTTAATAATCAGATATTTTTTATCCATTTATTCAATAGAAATATTTGGTTGATAGGGATTGTGATATAAAGTTGAAGTGCCTTTGAATAGACAATGGTGGAGATTACACCAGACACAACTTCTAAAACTTTTGGTATAATAAGGGAGTTATGCATGAGAAGACAATTCTCATAACTCTATAACATAATAAAGTATATAAAATAATGAATATGACTTTTAAAGAGAAATTTTGGTGTACAAGACTTCATTCTATAATTCCATAGGTAATTTTGGTAGAAATTGTAAACATGGTGGCATACTTGGTCAACATAAATCTACCTTTAGCGGTAGGACAAGAAATTATAGCTAAAATTTGGTCAGGCAAAAGACCAAAAGTGAATCATCTCATAAATTTTTGAAGTTTCATTATTACAAGTGAGTATTGCATTTTTTAAAATATTTCAATATGTTTTTATTGTGTTGATGGTTATTATTGAATTATTATTATTAATTCATGTTAATTAATTCAATTTTATGCTTGATATAGAATCCATGTAAGACCATAAGATGATTTTGGTGATTATATTATATATATAAATGGATTCATGAGTCTATAACTTGAATAAATTTAGTTGAGAAGTTTAAGATAATGTGGTAAAGTAATGTGATGATTTATGTGTTGTTCTTAAAATAAATCAATGACAAGAATTATTGGATATAGAGACACTATCTATATCATGTTGGAAGTATTTATTGAGATGATTGAAACAAGCTGGAGATAATTTGAGGAGGCCCGTGGTTGATCCAAAAAAATATGAATAATTAAATTTTTATGTGAGTTAGATCCATGAATAATACCCATATATGTGTCTATTTGTAGTATTTAGGTATTAGTAAAATTAATTTATCTTAAACAAACCATCTAAAAAGATAATGGATAGATCATAAGATAATTCTCTTATGTGGACCATCCTGAAAGATAATTGAGGTATTTGGAAAAGGAATTTATCTTACACTAACCATCCCATAAAATAACTTAGAACTCCTAAGATAATTATTGTAACACCCCAAGATTTCATAGTGCGTTATTTCTTCAAAATAATTCAATAACTTGCACTACACGCAACACCGAGTTCAAGCGCACCATGACTTACCAAACTAGCCGTTCAAAAGAGGTTATGAATAGTATTAACTGAATTTTGAACATTATATAATCCTTATAATTTTAGAATCCATATTATGAGTTTCTTAGACATAATGTAAGAACAAATTCATTTTTTCAGATAAAAGAAGTATTTTTCAAAAAATTCACTTTTACCGACTTTTAATGGTGAACCCTTTTTAAATACAATATTTTAAAACTTTTATATATTCAATTTGACTAAATAAATTTATTCTTTAGAATGGGGACATCAAAAATTTACAATGTAACACCCCAAGATTTCTCGGTACGCTTCTCTTTGAATAATACAATAGCGTGTGTTATACGCAACTTCGAGTTCTAACACACACCACAACCAATCAAACTAGCTCTTATGAATAGTAAAACCCACTTTTGGAAATTTTATACATTTTATATTTCAAAATGGACTTCATTTTTGGATTTTTAATATCAAAATTATCCTAGGATGAAATTTTGGCACATTTCGGATAACGTTTATATTTTGATGAATTGTGAAAATTGCTAAATTTTTATTAAAAACAACTTTTTTAATCGAAATAATTAATAGTGATAAATTATAAATTTGAGTAGTTTTAAAGTATATTTAGAATATATTTTTACCATTTAATACAATTTTGGTCATTGGACATAATTTCTCATTTAAACCGGACATAAACAAGTGTTAATATTTTGATAGTTATTATCTCTTAAAAACACGCTTTTTGTTTTGACAGCGGGAATTAATTTTAAATTAATTTCTGCCACTTCTGTGTTTTGAATTTGGAAAAATAGACTCCATATTTAGAATCAGGATGTCCAAATTGTGTAAATATTTAACTTTTATTTTTATACATTTTCAATAATTACTTCGGTAAATATTTTATTTACCATGGTTAAAGGGTAAATCCGGTAAATAAGGGTAAAAAAATAATATTATAATAACATTAATTTACCCTGAAACGTTTCCTAACCCAATTGGTTGATACATTCCCGACCATGGGCATCTTTGGGTTGATTTTGGGACCTCATGTATCCACTTGTAAGTGATAATGACACTTTATATTAATTAAGTTAAAGTAAATACAAAAATGACATAAGCCTATATCTTTTAGGAAAACAATTTTTACATAGGGTTATATATGTTATATTTTCGACTATAAATATTAATTAGAAAGATAAAAAGATTTAATACATAATGTTATTTTATTTATAATTTTTATACATTAAATAATTTAATTTATTTATGACACAATGATGATGTAGTGATTACCTTATTAGTGAAATATTAAAATAATTGATATTATAAATACCCAAATAAATATAATTTCAGACTTTTAATGAATTAAACTAATTTTATAGGTTAATATGACATATTAGTATTGATTTAATTAACTTTTTTAGAAGTAATAATTCTTTTATTATTTTCAAAAAAACAAAGACCAAATAGTGTCAAAATTGACATAAAAGAGTTTTAAAAAAAATATTATATTATTAATTGATATTAAATTCTTAAAAATCTAAGGTTCGGAAAAAGGACTTTTATAATTATATTTGTATCATTAATGGACCACTTGGGTGTCTCTTGGAGGTATATAGTAAGTTTATTAACTATATAATATAAAAATACAAAGTGACATCGTAAGTGTCAAACTAATTAACCAAGAGTTAAAACTAAAAGATAAGGTTAATATAATGACCCAAACCTATCTAAAATCTATTGGTTGAAAGGATTTATACCCATAACCACCTTAGTCTTTTAATAATACACTTTGGAGCCATTATAAACCGAATATGAATTTATTATAAAATAATACTTTAAGTTTTTCCTAAAGAGCCCCTCCTCCCCCTTATAAAAGGACACAACTTATAACCAATTCTTCACACCTTCAAAGACTTTTTTCATGGACAAACTCTGCCCAAATATCCTCCCAACTTCCCTCACTTCAACCTATAGGCCTTATTTTGATCATAAAGCCAACCTAAGGAGCCCTTTTGATCAAATCAAAAGGAAGAACCTGAAGAAGAGGTAATGTTTTCACCACCATCTTTCAAGTTCCTTTCTTCTTCAACTTCTTCTTTCTTTGTTATTTCTATTATAAAATAATAAATCCAGTATCTTCTATATATTGTGATGATATTATAAATATGTAACAAACAAATTCATTATTCTATCCATCCCTTGAATGACATGTCACCATACGTGCGTACGTACGGCCTACCGTCTCCATGTTGTGGTGTAATTGTTATTCAATATATTATTATTTAGATGAGTATAATAATGATGTGTAATTCATGTAAAAAATAAATATAACATGATAATTATTATTTATATATGATATACCATCCAATTATATATTATTTTAATATAAAAATAATTATATTGTCGCTCGTGCATACGTACGGACTACCGTCTCCACGAACGCGATGAGATTCATTCCCCATCGTATCCATTCAAGACTAATTCTCATTTGATGATTAAAAGAAATTTTTAAGAACTTTATATCATTATGGATATGATTAAGATACAACCTATCCATAACAAACATGACTTATGTAACAAAACATATAAAAGAAAATGAGTAAGTTAACACCCAAAACGACGATAATACTAAAATATTATTAACAAAGCATTATTAGAAGATCATATATGATATCATAATTATGTATATGGTTCTTGTATAATTTAATAACAATTTTTTAACTATTATACAGTAGGTTAACATACCATCGACTAAGGAAAAGTACAAGGTAAGGGGTTTTCATCTCACTCCTTGTTCTCGTGAGATTCATGCCATATAACCACTATTACCTTTTGTGTGGTGTATGTACTTCCCATAATTGTATTCTTTGTGTAATACACTTTAATTTATGTGTATTTACATATTCATTGTATTATACCTCTTTCATGGGGTGTATGTTTCGTATGTTACCAAATTGTTAAGGGTTTATTTCACAATCTCTTCATTATCCGAGGTTGCTTATACGTAATTATCTACTGGGACCTCTTTATCATCCACATCCATGTTTCTTAAAAATGTATTTCAAAACATTCTTGATATTTTACAGAATATGGTTTAAAGTAATTTATACCCTTGTTTGAATTTTTATAAGAGGTTTATAAAAGAAATCTTTTTGTCATTTTCCAAACAAGGTCCTTTTTAACCTTTTCGACAGAATTAAGGTAAGAATTTTTTTTTCAACTTATACGGCGGGTGCGGCTATTTTCTTCCATTATAAAATCTTAGAAGCTTCTCTTACAATCTTATAATGATATTTTCAAATTAAATGTTTTATTTTATAATTATGTGACTTTTAAATGATTTCAAAAAAATATATATTTCTCTCAAATAGTTTTGATTTCATCTACGTCAACATCTTTTGATGGATTTTAAGCTTATTTGAAGTTGATTTATTATGATAAAAAACTTCCATATTGTATTGAAGGTTTTGTGATATGTTTGACTATGGATGTGTTATTTTTATACCATTCATGGTTTATGGAGAAATTATTGACATTTCGTATGCTAGTTTTAATACGAATGTTTATATTATGTTTAAACATGTTCATATGAGGAATGTATTGGACTTCATAAGTGATGGGTGGAGCCCTCTATAGCTCCTCGATGCATCGGTAGGTCTCATGAGACAAACTAGTGTCTTGTCACGAGGCCTTGACAAAATCTTATTTTTAGTCTTGGCACGAGGCCTTGACTATGTGGTTATGATAGTCTGGCATTATGCATTCCATCATTATGAAAGTGGTTATTGATATTTCATGTGATTATTCAATTAGTGGAATATCCATGTGAATAAGTAAATGGAATTATTTCATTTTATCTTTTCCATATTATACTTAAGTTCAAGTTTAAAAGGCTTTTGTTTTATTTATACATTGCCTTAAATTTTTATTCTTATTTATGAAAGTTTCTGCTATATTGTTATGCTTACTGGGCATCTGAGCTCACTCCTTTCTATGTTTTATTTTTCCCAGGATGTGAAGAAGTATTTTATGAATGACCTGCAGGGATAGTATGTGGGGATATGAGTGTGGACTATGGATACCATGTTGTTGTATTTTTCATTTTTATGATTTAATGTAAGACTTATGAATATATCTAGTGTTTCCAAGGCTACTAAACTAATTAGTATTTAGATATTTGATCTTTCTTGTGATCATGCCAATGTTATGTAATAATGCACCAAATCTGGGTAACTGGGGTCAGGGTGTTACAATTATCTTTTATGGACCACCTCATGAGAAGATAGAGGTTCATATGATAAATTTTTCTAATTTGTGAAATATCTTATAGGGGATTTATCCTACACATGTGAGAAATATCCTATGGAGAATTATCCTATCGAATTTTATCCTACAGAGATGAAGAAAGTGTTGAGATGAGTTCCAGAAAAAATGATGGGATTATATGTGTAAAATACACATAATTCCATACACATGGTATTTCTAATGAGTTTAAATAAGAATATTTTTTATTCTATTTTTAAGAATGAAATATCTGAGACATGTATATAGATTCAAAATAATGATTTGATTAGGAATTAAAATCATTTCTTGAGGAAGATTTCACCTACCATTGAAGAACAAGGAGTTTCCAAATATGAATAGAAAATAGTTTCAGAAGAGGTTCATAACTGGATAGTATCACTAATTGAGGAAGATAAGGTAATTTTTAGTATAACCAATCATGATCCTATGGACTTAGGAAACCAATGTAATTTATAATAATATTATAGTGTAAAATCCATGTTGGGGGAATAATAAACATAGCAAGGAGTGGGAATTTCAACCAAACCTTGTAAATACTATGTGATACTCTCATTATTTATTAAAATACATGAAGTTGAGGCTATGAGAAATAATTGAGTAGATCGAGAACATTAACAAGTTTAGGAGGTTGGGTTAAAAAGGTAATAACTCGTAAAATAAAAAGAGATCATTGATTCACTCCCTCCCCCTCCTAGTGATCCAATGAATCCATTACTAATAATTAGTATCTTAGGATGTTCCCTCTTAAGATATTTGTGATAATTATAAGAAATGTATAATCTTAACTCTACCAATATACAAGGTACTCCCATATTTGATTGGAAGAATTATCATGGCTAGAGGAATGGGATACTACCATACCTCTTATCACTTGGCCTAGAAGTGAGAGATGTTGAAATATTTGGGTTTGAATCCATTGTTGATGGGGTATATTTAACTCAAGAAAATAATAGGAATGTGGAGTTAGATAGAAAGTATAAAAATTCTATCATGATGTCTCTATTAGAGAAGGTGTACAAAATGTTCATGGGTCTCTAAACAGCTAAGGATATCTGGGAAAAATTGAGAAAGGACTATTAAGGTAATTTCAAAGTCAAGGAAGAAAAAATTTAAATTTGGAGGATCCAATTTAAGGACATTAAAATGGATGATGATGAAGATATTGATATCTATTTCACCTAGTTAAAATAAATTGTGAGAAATATTCAAGGTTTAGAGAGAAGTTAAATAATTCTACTATTTAAAAAAAATAAAGAATTTTCCAAATCATTTTGATTTAAAAATATCAACCCAAGAATTCATAGAATACTTAAAAATTTATAAGCTTCATAATATACTCATATATTATAAGATAAAAAAGGAGACTTAATTTAAAATTAAGGCAAAATATTAAATGTATTTTGAATCTATGAGAAAAAAAGAAAATTCATAGAAGAAGAGGATAAAGAATATGATGACTCATATATTGAGGATGAATAATAATTAAACCAAATTATTTCCATTCTATCAAAGAACTTCATGAAGGGTAAATGTATAAAAAAAGGTAAGAATATTCCTAGATGTTATAATTTCAATAATTTTGGTCATATTGTGGAGTTTTTTCCAAATAAATGGGTTAAAGAATCCAAATTTGATAAGGATGGTGATAACACATAAAAACAAAAGGAGAAGAAGTGGTTCAGTAGTGAAAGAAAAATATTTATGATCAAGATTATAGTGACTTGTGATTCTCATATATAGATATTACATATTTTTAGATAAATATTCAATACATTACACAAACACATGATTGAGGACCATAATGGTTTAGTGTATTTGAAAACTATGTACACAATATTCTAATTCATAAAAGATCTTCAATGTCTCCCATAAATATCTTCCCCTTTATTAATCTTCACAACATTCTCTACCTAAAACCTTTATTCAAAACATGGGGAAAGGAAACATAATAAAGGGTGAGCTTAGATGCTCGGTAATGGTAAACAAGGGAGATATGTAAGAATAATATGAACATAATGGATTGATAACATGAGTATAACATTTTAAATACATAATATGTATATCAAAGATAATAATATTGATTCATAGCATAAATATTGTAAGTTTATAATCCATGAATCATAAGTGAATCAAATACCAAGATCCATGAGAGCATAACATTGGTATAAGACATAGAATTAAGGCATATACATAATCATAGAAAACATTATGTCAAGGATACCCATAAAGACATTAATAACATGTCAGACTTGGTCTAAACCCTTGTGTACCAATTTTAGGATTTGGATAATCTCCTGTGTACCCTCTTTTGGGTTTGGTATAACCTCTTGTGTACCCTATTTCAGGCTTGGTATAACCTCTCATATACCCTTTGAGCTCATATAATGTTAATAATTACCCAATTAATTGGAGGAAGATTTATTTCACCCTTTATCATAATCCCTATGTTTATGTGACACAATATCATAGAATATTTACCATATCAAAACCCATGAAAAAAATGGGTTTTATAAAAAATGTCCTCATAACATAGATCGTAGAAAATAAATGAGTTCCATAATCATTTCAACATTTTATCATAACATAACCCATGGAAAAATATAGGTTTTTTAAAAATATTTTCATCATAAACATAAAACATTTAGGGAAAGAAAAATAATGGTATCCTTGGATCATACCTCTAGTAAAACATAAGTAACATCAAATGATGTCATATTAGATGGAAAATTATTTTGAAAGAAAAATCACTTGGAATGTTTCTTGAAGAAAATATCCTTTCCAATTTAAAAAACACTTTTTCAAACATAAAACACTTTAAAAATCCTTTTAATTGAAAATAAAATTTAAAAATTATAAATTAATCATTAAAACATTCAGTTTTCATGATGGTAGAAAATATCATTCATATCATGCGGGTTAAAACAAGAAATTATTTCACATTTTATGTAAAATAAAAATGGGAATTATTTTTAAAAAAGATAATAATGGTTAAAAAAATACTTAATAAATTATTTTAATACTGTTAAAAACATTTTTGAAAACAGTTTTAGAAAACATGGTTTTCGAAGAAAAAGGGATTTCGACTGAAAAGACAATTTTTCTTAAAATCATTATTTTAAAATATCTAGTACATAAAAAGAGAAAAAATATAAATAAAACATATATTCTCATGACTTAACCATATTAGAAGAAAAATCATGAGTTTATTGAGATATATATTATAAGATTTCGTCATTGGAAGCATAATCATAATCAATCCTGATAAACGATGAGATTGTAACATAAAACTCTTCCCACTTAGTAATTTTGAATCATAATACCCATGAAATACTAACATTAAATGAAACTTATAATATCATGAAAATAATTATATGAAATATATAACATGTCAAAGGGGTGGTATATACACCGCATAGAAGATGATAGGTGCATAACATAACATATGTCCCAAAGAAGGAAAATTGAAAAAAAAATCCTTTACTGATTTGTTAACTTTTGAACTACAAACCCCATGAAAGAGATATAATTAAATGGTTATGTAAATAAACATAATTTTAATTATAATAATCATAAAATAAATTAATTTTTAGTATATTAACCACATAAAATAAATAGTTTGTGAATATGTAATGTGTCTCACAGAAGTAAAAAGTGAGATGAAAATTGCCTATAACTTTAGTAATCTTTTGAATCATAAAACTCGATAAATAATAACATCAAATGAAAATATTAATGTCATTAAAAGTATGATATTAATTATATAATATTTAAAATGTGCAGTATATATATCACATGAAAATAAATGAGTGGTGACTTTGCATATGTCTCCCAGAAATAAAAGAGAGAATGGAAATATCTTACCGTAAGTCTTGAATTCCTTCGTACTCATTCAGAAAATTTTTATAATAAATATATGTTTATTATAAATATATTAAAGAACCTTACTTACATATATAATAACATGTATTATTTACTAATTTTCTTTAATTACCCTTTTATTAACAAGTCCGTGTTAAAGTCACATTTTGGGTAATAATCACTTTGTTTTTCATATATGTTTTGATTTGTTATTTTCGGTCCTATTAATTTTATCATGGTTCCATAATATCATGAATAATAATAAATATATAATCATAATACTTATAGTTAAATTATACTTTTAATATCAATCATGAAAGATGGTTTTGAGAAATGGATTGTGTTACGATCATGGAGACGGTAGGCCATATGTACGCATGAGTAATGTTTACTATTTTTAAAAAATAATTATATAAAAGAGGTAAGTACTATATTATCTTTAAATAATTATAATAATATCATAAATATTATTTTATTTTTTTAAATATACATATAAATATCATCTATATGAAGTGGTGATGAAAAGAGAGCCATATCGCATTGTGAAGGCTCTATTCCATGCATACACGAATGAAGTTATCATCTTTCTGTGAGTGAAAAGGTAAGAAAGAAAATGATATATTATATTTTAAGAATTATAAATGTTTCATGAAGATCATAATTATTTCATGCATATCACATATATTTATCCTTAATATCTTCCATGTAAAACGAATCACATCGCTTTGCGAGGCGGTAGTCTACCGTATACACGAGCAACGATATCATATCCCATGTAAAATAAAAAGTAAAAAATTTATACGTGATATAATTACTAAATAGGTATAATTATGTTATAAATATTATATATATACTTTAAATATATCATCATACCCATCCGTTATATGTGGTAATAGAAAAATGAATGACATTGGTTCACGAGGTGGTAGTCTATCATACACATGAATGATGATTTTGTAACCCATTTGATGGAAGTGGGGATGGTTTCAAGTCATTAACATAACATAAAAACATATTAGCATATATAAGATGCTTATTGTTTTATATTATCATGGTTTAATAATAATTTAAGTATATGGAAGAAGAAATAAAATAAAAATGCTCGTTAAATAACGTTACCTCTTCTTCGGGTAACCTCCTTAGGTTTGCACCAAAAATCCTTCCTAGGTTGGATTTATACCCAATATAAGTCTTATAGGATTATAGGAGGGAAGTAATGAATTTATTTGGAAAATTATTATATGATAAAAAAGTGTTTTAAGGAGTGAAAAATAGAGGAGAGATTTGTCCTTTAATAAGTGAGGTGAGTGGCACACTTGTAATTTTTTTAAAATAAAAAGGTGTACCTACATTTTTCCCATTCCAAAAGGATAAAAAATTAATTATTATAGAGAATTAGACAATTTAGGGTCTAAATATGTCTATAAAATATATTTTATATAATTTTTTAGGTCATTTTAAGCCTTATAGTTTTAGTTTAACACCCAATAATAACATTTTTACCTTAACCATACTAATTAATTTTTAATGTTTTCACTATTCATTTTGGTAAAAAATTAATTTGAACTTGTTATATAATATAAATTATTGTGATTATAAATATTGAATCCATTTTTATAAATTCAATTCATATAATTGACAAATTTTAATTTAAAATTAATATCGCAGATATGATGAGAATACAGGTTTTTAAAGATAAAATGATCAAAAGTTTACAAAGTTTTATATCTAATTTCAAAATGTAATTTATTAAAATGAACCAAATTGGATTAATGTATATATAATTTAACTATTTTTAATTTAAAATTAATTTAAAATATAATTTCACTATATAAATAATTTAAATGAAAAGATAGTTTTCAATTAAAATTCATAATTTTTAACTATTCATCAAAAAATAATCTTTTCAGAAAATTCTCAAAAATTCACCCTAAGATAATTTTGATGTTATGATTTAAAAAATGAGTTTTATTCTTTCAAATAAATTTTCTAAAATTTTAAAAAAAATGTAAAATAAGTGTGCAAAAAGGCGACAAAACTATTTTTTAGAAAAAATACATTTTTAAACATGAAATTGAATTTATTCTCATATCATGTCTAGAAAAAACAAAATATGAATGTAAAATAATATATAGAATATATACTATATTAATTTCATTAAAATAATTCACCAAAACTTATTTGTTTAAATTATTAAGTTAAAACATGTTTGTTGTCATAAAAATAGTTTTTCAGAAAAATGTTTCCCTGATTTTCAAATGGTTTTTATTTTCATTTTTAATTAATTGGTCACCAAAAGATTAATTTTATATACATGTGTCAACCCAATATTTTTATAATTTATTTAATCCTACTCATAACTTCCATTCAATTAGTTATGTAATAATTATCATATTAAATAATAATATTTTAATAATATTCCATGTTTCATTTAAACTCAATCTTGCGTATAATGCAAGCTAAACGATCACACCCAGACATTTGAAATAATAATATTTTATTATTTTATCTAACTTTGAAATTTTCTGTCTAGTTGAGGGCCGATCCGATTTAATTTTTTGTGTTTTAGTGGTAAATGAAATTTTTTTCCTTGACAGCGTCCAGCACACGGGCAGGGCACGATCGAAGTTGTGCGGCTTCACAAAAGTTATCATGCAGACTACCCAATGTTCAAAATAAATAAACAATAAAATGTAAATAAGAGAAAAATAAAAATAAAATGATTTAAAATTATTATTATTATTATTATTATTATTATTGATTTGATTATTATAAATTTTATTATTATCTATCTTATTATGTTTATTACTATGTTTATTTAGTTTTTGAGTCTATTATTATCTTATAATTATTATTAAAATTATTATTATTATTATCATTCATTTTAATTAATATAAAAGTTTTTAAAAGTTTTTTTAGGGTTTGAAACCCTTTCCCTCACCTCTACCCATACCACGCACCACCCCTCCCTCCTACTAGGGTCGTGACGCACCCCCCCCCCCCCCACCTTCCAGGTTCTCCTCATGTAGCCCCGACTAGCCACTCTACCTCTTGGAAAACCTCATGGCACCCTACTCTTCTGTTTCACACCACCCTAACAATGCACGAACCCCCCCCCCCTTCTCCTCTATAGCACGTGCACGAATCGGATGGCCCCTCCGGCGACTTTTCTATTAGCACCCCCTATATGTGTTTCTCTCTCCTTGGTTGGACCCCCTCACCAGCATCCTGCTCTCCTCCGGCGCACATTCCTTCCCCCAGTAAGCCCCTATTTCTCCTTCCTTGGGGTTTTGGTTCATTGTTATTTGGTATTTTATGTTTCTAGCAGGTAGGATGATATATTTAGGGTTGAATCCTATTTATTAGAGTTTTATTTTGTTGTTTTTGGGTAAATCTGGTTCTGTTAGGGTTTATTCGTGGTGTGGTTGCAGTGCGAATGGGGTTTCACACAACTTTCCAAAAATTTCTCCACCCAAGGTAGGTGGTTCCATGCCCTAACAATTTTATATAATTTAATTTTTTTGTTTCTTTTATTTTTGTATGCTCTATGATTTATTTTAGTGGTGTGAACATGTTTTGGAAATTCTTTTACCTGCATATGTGTTGAAAATAAATTTTCTAAAAGAATTATATTTATATATAGGGCTTGTTGTGAAAAATTAATGAAAGCGTTCAATCAATTGTTTGTGTAGTGTGAATGTAGTATTAGAAAAAAGGTAATGTGAATTCAATTTAAAATTGGTGCCTTTATATGAAATTGTTTTATGTAATTGTTTCAATGGTTTTAGAGTGTTTTATAAATTATGAAATGGTTTATTTAATTTTTTTTGATAGTGCAAAACATGTTTTTATATGGTTAGGATGTGAGGTCAATTTTTAAAGAGGTATTCAGGTGCACTTTTTGGTTTGAAATCATTTGGGGTGTTTATTTAAATTATTTTATCAATTTTTATCATAATTTATTAAATTATATAAAAGGTGTGAGGCATAACTAGGAAACATTTTGGTGCATTTATGTTTTAAAAATGGATTTTGAGGTGTAAAGAGTTTGAAATGGGATTTTCAACATGGAATTTAGTATGTTTTTGGTGTAATGTGTTGTAGTGTTTCTTTAGGGTTGTTTTAAAAAAATTAAATGGTTTATTGAATGATATAAGATGTGCAAATCATGTTTTCTAGTTGTTTTTGTGGGTGTAAATTTTTAAAATGGGTTGTTGGAAGTGCAAGTGATGATTTGTTATCAGTAACACTTTCAAATGTTTCATAAATTGTTTGAATAATTTATTAAAATATGAAAGAGATACGGAACATGTTTGGAATAGGTTTCAGTGTGCGTGTGTGTGGAAAAAAGGAATTTGTTTTTAATGGAACTTTGATCATTTTTGCATTTTCTCCTTATTGTTCCCTTTTGAATATAATTTTTGGATTTTTTAAAGGATAAAAAACTTATTTTAAAAATGTTATTAGAATATGTGTCGAATAAATTAAGGGGTTTTTTCCTTTAAGTTGGTTGGTTTTAATTGTTTTTTATTGTGCTTTATAAAAATGGGAAATCTATGAACTGTGTAAGTGCTGATAAATGCATTTAAAAAAAGTTTTGGTGTGAGTAAAGTTGGAAATGATCAATTTTATGAAAATCGATGGTGTCCTTGATATACTTGGCCTTGGTTTACAAAAGTGGTGGTTTCTATGATATGTGAATGTGAAACTTGTTTGATCACAAAAAGGTAATCCTGGGTAACTTGGTGGATGGACTAAGACTAGCTAGCTAGTGATTCGGAAGTGGCTACATCCCAATTTCAGTTAGCGGGATTGACGACTAAAACACTAACTAAATATTTTGATTATGATTGAAGACCACTAGCTTTATGGTGATGTCCACTACTAGTGTCTTGTGCATGAGAATGTGGGTTTTCATGGTTTCTATACCACATTTTCACTGAGATGTGAGGTTCCTAGAATCCCACTTGAGCTAGTTTGACCCTAGGGATTTACCCATAGTGTTCTACCTTATATGTTAGGGTTCCATTCTTCGGCATATGGTGGACCTCTTGTGTTTGTGGGTGTGTGGTTATGTGTGTGTACTTTTGTAATCCCATTTTACTTTAAGCAAATGATTGTATTGGTTTTCTTGGTAGGTAGTTTCTTTTCTTAAAATTTTTACTCATAAATGGTTTTCTAGAAAATTTTTAAATTATTTTATTTAAATAGGTATGTTAGATTATCTTATTAATGACTAGGAAGGAAATACTTTTGGGTGGCATACTTTTGGGATTCAACTCACACCCTGCATACACCTTAAAGTGTATTCACACCTTATTTTCTATCTGTTTCAGGTTATAGAAAGTCATGTAGTGTTGGTGGTTGATTTCTTAGTGTCTTTCAGTGTGGATCCTAGTGGTGGCTACTTGAGTATGTGATCCTCTTATTGCACATAAGTTTGGGGCGATGTCCTAGTTTTATTTTATTTTTTTGTTCCCTTTTGGGTTGTCTTTATATGTAAACTTAATATTTGGTAATTGTTAGGGGCACATTTGATTGAATTATCAGATATGAATTTTTAGTTTTGGTTGGTCTTTTTCATATAATTAAATCAATTAAATCATTCCCACTTGATTTATTTGATACCCCAGAACTTGTTCCAGCCTGTGGGGATTAGGAATTCCCTTTGGGCCTTATTGTAGACTGGGTCGGGTACCGGTTTGGATGAAGACCCAGCTTGGTTCATGAAAAAATGGTATCATAGGAGGTTCGCACTTTTGGGTATTATTTCCTAAGAAAGAGTCTTGGTAGACTGAAGCTAGGATTTTTGGAACTCAATGCTCTCATTAAAAGTAAGGTGACTGGCTAGCACACCTTATAATGAGACTTGAGTTACCAGTGGAAAATGGTTTCAAGAGAGTATTTTTTTCTTTACATTTCATTGATGTTTGGGAAATGAAAAGAGACATGGTTCAATGGTCTCTCTGAGCTCACTGGTCCTAGAAATCCATGTGGTGTTGTGTACATTTTCCTAGAATGCTCTTAGTGATGGTGGTGTGACTGATGTATGGCTGCCAACCATATGTCTAAGTCACCCATCGGCACTTGTTTCCACTTGAATCATCTTGTGACTCCTTCAGTTCTGAAAATTATTTTTGAAATCCCTTGTTTGAAAAGTGTGGGAATTTAATTTTAAAATAGAAATGGTTTGATTAGGTTCTTGGGTATCCTCATCAACTATTGTATTCCCCCATAAAGATTTAGTGCATGGTTGAACTGCATCCATGAGTGATTCTCCTTGGGAAGATCCTCTAATTGATCAGTGTAAGAACATTCTTCTTCTTGAACATTAGAATATGAATCCACCTCTCTTTTTTTAGTATAGTGGATTCTCTTACAGCGAGAGAGAACCTTCAAAAAGAGTTGGAAGAAACTATAGTATATTGGTTTTATTGGGTTCCTAACTATAGAGTTCTACATCATTAAGTCTGTAGGTCTAGTATTGAAGCAATGAAATAAATTCAAGTGGGAAAAGTGGAAGTAGTCTAGAGTTATCGGTGTGGGCTATTGTTTTTAAAAGGGCCATTGGGTCTTTTATTGGTTCCCTCAAAGTAAGAGATCATGATAAGATTATCATGTGGTGAATCTGGTTTTAAGAGTTTGTTATGGCTGCTTACATTAATAGTATGTTGTTACAAACTCATGTTAAGGTCCCTCTCTTTGAAAGGCCTCCATCGGTTTCAAGGGTCATGTTTTGTGACACTTTGCAATGTCATGTTATCACTCGATGACAGAGGTGAATGTTGTGTACCCTTCTAAGAACCTCAGTTATGATAAAAGTGTATTTCCTTTGGGAAATCCTGAACTTATCTATTTTAGATGAAGGTTTCTTCCATGAGTCCTTTATTTTGGTGAAGTGTTGTGTGGAAAAATAGACGCTGAAACATGATGCGTATGATAGTTATGTTTGGGTTGTGGTATGGTATTTTATGGAACTAGAAGAAGAAGTTTCATTCTATGGGTTTCTAAATCATCACTACAAGGAAGGAGATGCTTCAATCATCATATATCCATACATAGGTCTCAGGGTGAAGTTGGCATGTATTCAGGAGAACCCCAATGGTGTGAAAGGTTTGGATCTAAGTTATGTTCTCGATGTGGGATATGGAGATAGTTTAAGACTCTGGTGTAGTTTTTTTGTTTTAATTGTTCCTATTCGGTGTAAGGAGGTCATAGGACCTCATTTCCACATTATGAACCATTTTGATGTAATAGTTTCTCATTTGTTATAAGAAGTTATAGTCATTTTGTTTCCTTAAAATCCTGGTGGTTTTGTTACACCAAATGTGGGTCTTCTTTTAATGGCCCTTACCTGGATCACATTTATAAATCAAGATTAGTTATATTTGTATTCTTTCGGGAGAAATAAACCATTGGGATGTGTCGGTGGTGGTCTTGTTGGTCCATTGGATAGGACCCTTCCCTCCCCTTCCCTCATGGTGGGGGTTCTTGGTCCGTACAGAGAATCACTCGAGTCGAATAATCTTTCCAATTTTTATGGTGGGGAGACCCACCATGGGTCTTTCTGAAATTTCCACTAAAATGAAATGGTGTTAGCCTATTCCTTATAGTAGGGTGTCCATTCGGGCCTCCCTATGTTAGTTTCCTAGTTCTGACTTTATTGTAGGTTGTTTCTTATGGTGGGGAGTCCATTCGAACCTCCCTATGTCAGGGATTATGATTCATTGTTCATTTAAAATGGATGATTTGAGTTTCTTATGAGTTTTTGAGGTGTTTTTTCTTGGGAAATCAAATAGTGAATTGTGAAATTTTAGGTCCTTTGACCATCAAATGAAGGTGACTTAACTTTTGGGGGTGGGCATCACTTTACGGACGTCACTTGGTGGGCGTCACTTGGTGGGGAGTCCATTTTGGGTCTCTTGAGTTTATTTTATAAGTATCTTCCTTTTTTGATAGTGTTATGACCTTTTCTTATTGGTTTTTCATTGGGAATATCCTTGTACTTGGACGGGGGCATTGACTTATACATTGGGGTTAGGCCCTGTTGTGGATTTTTGGGGGTAGAAAGCTTTATGGTGGAGAGAATTGTCACACCCAAAAATTTGAAATAAAATTATTTTATTATTTTATATGACTTTGAAATTTTCTATCGAGGTCCGGGCCAAGCACAATTGAATTTTTTTTGTTTTGGTGCTAAATGAATTCTTTGATATTGACAGTATCCAGTGTAAGGGAAGGGTGCGGTCGAAGCCAAGCGGCTTCACCCAGGTTACTGTGTGGTCGAAGCCATGTGGCTTCTCCACCTCTTGAAAAATATCCTAGTTTCCTGATCTTCCATTATTCACTACCCTACCGGTGTGTGAACTCCCCCCCCCCTCCCCTCCTCTTCAACGCACGCGTGAACCGACCATCCCCTCGAGAAACCTTGCTACCGGTGCCCCCTATGTGTACTTCTCTCTCCTTGTCCAGACCCCCTCGTCAGCATCCTTATCTCATATGGTGCATGCACCTTCCCCCAGTAATCCCATATTCCTTATTTCCTAGGGTTTTGGTTCATTTTTATTTGGGGTTTTGGGTTTCTAGCGAGTAAGACATTAGATTTAGGGTTGAATCCTATTATTTAGAGTTTGATTTTTTTTTTGGGTAAATATGGTCTTATTAGGGTTTTTTGTGGTTTTCTTGTAGTGTGTATGTGGTTTCACACCACTTTCCTACAATTTCTCCACCCAAGTTAGGTGGTTCCATGCCCTAAAAATTTTAGATAATTTAATGTGTTTGTTTAGTTTATTTTCGCATTCTCTATGGTTTATTTTGGTGGTGCGAACTTGTTTTGGAAATGCTTTGACATGCATGTGTTCTGAAAATAAATTTTATAAAGTAAAATTGTTATAATTCTATATAGGGATTATTATGAAAAATTAGTAGAATTGTTTAATCAATTGTTTTTGTAGTGAAAATGTAGTTCTAGAAAAAATGTGATATGCATTCATTTTGAAATTGATTCCTTTATATGAAATTGGTTTAGGTAATTGTGTTAATTTTTTATGGTGTTTTATAAATTATAAAATTGTTTATTTAAATTGTTTTGATGGTGTGAAACATGTTTTTATATGGTTAGGATGTGTAGTCTGTTTTTAAATAGGGTTTTAGATGCACTTATGGATGTAAAAAAAATTGGGGTGTTTATTGAAATTGTTTTATCAATCATTAGCATAATTTGTTAAAGTATATAAAAGGTGTGAGGCATAACTAGGAAATATTCTGGTGTGGGTAAGTTTTCAAAATGTATTTTGAGGTGTAAGTGGTTTTAATAGGGCTTTTCAACATGGAATTGAGTCTTTTTGGGTGTAAGGTGTTGTAGTGTTTCTTTGGGGTTGTTTTATATATTTTTAAATGGTTTATTAAATGATATAAGAGGTGAAATCATATTTCTTAGTTGATTTTGTGGGTGTATGTTTTTAAAATGTTTTTTTGGAAGTAAAAGTGATGATTTTTAATTTGTAACACTTTAAAATGTTTTATAAATTGTTTTAAGGATTTATTAAAATATTAAAAAGCCATTTTTTAATGTAACTTGGATCGTTTGGGCATGTTTGCCTTGTTTTGAACTTTTTAATATAATTTATGAATTATTTAAATGATAAAAATCTTGTTTTAAAAATGGTCTTATAATATGTGTGGGATAAATGAAGGGGGATTGGCCTTTAAGTTGATTGGTTTTAATTGTGTTCTTTTCTTGTGCTTTATAAAAATGGGAAATATATGAACTATGCAAGTGTTGATAAACGCTTTGAAAAAAAATTGGTGTGGGTAAAGTTGGAAATGGTCTGTTTTATGCAAATTGATGGTTTCCTTGATATGTTTGGCATTTCTTTACAAAGGTGGTGGTTTGTGTGATATGTGAATGTGAAACTTTTTTGAGCACAAAAAGAGAATCTTGGGTAACTTGGTGGATGGACTATGACTAGATAGCTAGTGATTCAGAAGGGGATACAGCTCGATTTCACTTAGCATGATTGAAGACTACAACACTAACTAAATATTTGGATGATGATTGAAGACCACTAAGGTTAAGGGGATGTCCCCTCCTAGTGGCTCGTTAATGAAATGAGGGTTGTCATGGTTTCTATACCACATTTTCACAAAGATACGAGGTTCCTAGAATCCCACTTGAGCTAGTTTGACACTAGGTATTTACCCATAGTGCTCTACCTTATATTTTTGGGTGCCATCCATCTTCATGCAGTGGACCTCTTTTGTGTGTGTGTGTGTGTGTTCTTTTGGAGGCCCTTTTTACATTAATAAAATAATTTTATTGGTTTTCTTTTTAGGTAGTTTATTTTCTTAAAATGTTTACTCACAAATGGTTTTCTAGAAAAGTTTTAAAGGCTTTTATTTAAATGAGCATGTTATATTATTTGCTTAATTTTTAGGCATGGAATCACTTTTGGGTGAAATCCTTCTGAGCTTTGGCTCAAACCCTGAATACACCTTTGGGTGTATGCAGAGCTTGTTGTCTATTTGTTTCAGGTTATGGAAAGGCATGTGGGGTTGGAAGTTGAGTTCTTAGTGTCTTTTGGTGTGGATCCCGGTGGTAGTGGCTTGAGGATGTGCACCTCTTATTGCACGGAGGTTTGGGGTGATGTATTGGTTTTCCCTTTTTTTCATTGTTCCCTTTTGATTTATTTTTTATTTATAAACTTAAAATTTTGTAATTGTTAAGGGAGAATTTGGTTGAATTATCAGATCTTAATTTTTAGTTTTTTTGGTCGTTTTTATATAATTAAATTGGGTAAATCATTCCCTATTGTTTTATTTGATACTTGGGAACTTGTTCCAAACCATGGGGTTCAGGAATGCAATTCAAGCCTTTCTGTAGACCGGGTTGGGTTTCGATTTGTATGAAGACCTAGCTTGGTTCATGACATAAACTCAATGTTACATGTAACAAAATAAAATATCGTTGTTTCATATAACAAAAGCTAAACTTGATATTTCATGTAATGAAAAATATAGAAAATATTTAATTTATTTCAAATAAATGTTTCACAAAATCTCAAGGCGTTACATTTTACCCCTTTTAAATTGAATTTTCCCTAAAAATTCATCACTTTGGTACCAATAACTAAGTATCATTACTTCCTTAAGTTGCCACATATCTTCCTCAAGCTGGTGGTTTCACCAAAAAATACTAACCAGGTGAGTGGTTTTATTTCATATAAATTTCTTTATTCAACCTAGAATCTCTACCGGTTGTTCCTCATAATAAATATCATAATTCAGTAGTATAACCTCTGAGTTTAGTGCATGTGATAGATTACATATGTACTTACTCAAGAGTGATAGATGAAACAAATTTTTAACCTGATAAAGGTTTGGTGAAAGCATCAAATGATAAGCTATTGTTCTGATATGATCAAGTATTTTAATGGAACTGATATACCTAGATCTTAGTTTTACCTTCTTTCTTTTATGGAGGAATTCATATAAATACCTTCTCACGAACTTGAAATTATAGATTTTGTCAGCATAACATTTCTATCAATATTATGTTATCCTTACATGTTGCTGAATAACTCTAACCTTGTCTACCATCTCATCAGGTTTCTCAGGTCCCAATAGCTTTCTTTTTAAAACTTTATTCTAGTACATTATAGTCCTATAATTCTCTCCATAAAAGGCTTCATAAGGATACATATGATTTCTTGAGTGAAAGTTATTGTTTCAAGGAAACTCAACCTAAGAAAGTTGATGATCCCAACCATCTTTGAAATCCATAGAACAAGATATTAGCATATACTATAGGGTTTCAATTATTCTTTCAGACTAACCATTTTTTTTTAGGATGACATAGAGCACTAAAACTCAACTATTCATCAAGATATTTCTGAATAATTAACCAAAACTTCAAAGTAAACTTTAGATCCTAATAAGATACAATAGAATGTTGTACTCCATGAAATCCTCAACATGCCATTAATGTATATCCTAGAAATATTTTTCAAAGATAAATCATGTATGATAGAGATAAAGTGTGTTGATTTTGTAAGGATATCAATTTTAACCCATGAATAATTTTTTGGGTAGTCTAATGATAAAACCCATAGTGATGTCTTCCAAATTATTTTCTAGTGTGGATAATGGTCATAGCATACTTTGAGACATTTTTCTTTCAACCTTGACTTTCTAACATGCTAAGCATCATGATACATAATCAAAAATATATATCTTTATATTGTCCCACCAAAAATAATTTTTATGTAGGTCATTGGTAGGTGATATACCATTGTTGCCCTATGGTTGTGGGTTTAAGCCCCGTGGCATTTCCAGATTAAATAGGTTGTCTCTCAGCTTGCGGGTTATCCTTTTTCCAAAACTATATTAATAAAAAAAATTGAAATTTAAATAACCCATAATTATCATAACATCAAAGAAAAGATAAACCTTAAAGGTTTACAATACCTTTAATCATATGTCTATAAAATGGAATTCCCCCTCTAAACCAAAGGGTTTTATTTCCTTAAATGCCTCTCAAAATATTTCTAATATTGATAAACTCCCATCACATAAAATCTCAAAAGGGATTTATAAGACTTAAACTCATAAACCCATGATGTAATCCATACCTCTTAAGTTAATATTACATGGAGACATATATGCTTCCAAAAATGACAAAACCATTGGATGTTTCATGATTCATATAACAAAAATATCATTAGTAAAATACTTTTACAACATAATTATTGAATATAAATACATAAATACTTCAATCCTTCCACTTTAATCATTGACATGGAAGAGGTTTGTCCTTGGTATAAAAGTTAATTCCTGGGTTAGCACATTGAGTTAGATAATTCCCAAGTTCCCCACATATAATATATTGAACTCCTCAAAAATTTTTCACTCTATAACCTTTTTTTAAATAAAAATAACATCGTTCCGTCCATTTTAGATATTATTCTAGGTTCTTATTCACACCTTCTTAACTTATGGGAAGTTGAATCTTCTTTCTTCTATGGTCATTACCACTTGAAATTTCCTAAAAGTCCATATTCTACTTATTTTATGTGTTAGGAATCTCACTAAATCTCATGTTGTTAATCATATATTATGATAGATGATTAGAAATAATCAAAATATATTTTTCTCTAGTCATAATACAATTTGGTTTCTCATAGTCGCTAAATTTTCCATCAGATTAAATGTCGACATGATTCTTTCTGGTTACATCCATTTAATAAAACCAAAAATCATAGTGTGAGTAAAACTAATCATAATGGAAAACCACATAATCATGAAAAAAACACTTATATTATGTCTAAATCATGAAACTTTATTTTTAATCTATGTCACCTTAATTTTATCCTTGGTCATTCATAGCCATCATCTATTTAAATCCTTTATTATGGTTCGTAAAGAGTTTGTGAATTTCTAAATCATATCCCCTGAGAGTGTCAAACCAGGTGTGAATCAACGCATGCTATCTTGTATTGGGTGATGATAGAGTACAGATCAATGTTTCCTTTTCAGAGTTATTACCCCTAGGTAAATCTGTGTCAGATCCACATACACTTATATATCCAGTCAGGGATGTAATTTCTTGGAAACCACTCACTCTATCTGTTACTAAAATTTCAAGACATTTTACTATACTTTTAATCATCTTTAGACTTATCCTTGGGGACATCCCTAGAAATATACTTATAAATATCCCTAGGGATATCACTAAAGTTTTCTCATCCTATTTTCCAAATGTTAACTAATACTTTTATATGATACCAACTATAGTAACCCAGACTTCTCATATATAAATATTATATCTATTTAGATGAATATTTAATACATTACACAAACAAACTTCTCAGGACCATAATAGTTTAGTTTCTTTGTAGACTAGGTACACAATATTATAATTCATGAAATATATTAAATCTCCCATTTAAAGATATTCCCCTTAAATACTCTTCACAACATACCCTACTTAAATCCTTTATTCTTAACCTGGGAAAGGAAACATAAGAAAGGGTGATCTCAAATGCTCAATAAGGGTAAACAAAGGGATAAATAATAATGATATGAACATAATGGTATGAGAAAATGAAAATGAAATATGAAAACCATGCCATGTATATCAAATATCATGGGTCATATCATAATGATTGGCAGTTCATAAGATAAGAATCATAAGTGAATCAAATAGCATGAGACATGAGATCATAACATTGGTATAAGACATAGAATTTTGGAATATACATAATTATAAAAAATATTATGTCAAGTCTAACCACCAAGATATTTATAACATGTTATACTAGGGATAAAAACCCATGTACATATTTTGGTCTTGGAATAACCTCCCATTTACCATCTTTTGGGCTTGGGATAACATCATGTGTACCCTATTTTAGGCTTGGAATAACCTCCAATATACCCTTTTCACTCATATAACACTAATCATTACCTAATGTATTGTTGGGAGATATAGGTCCCACCCATAACATAATCCATATGTTTATGTTCCATAAGATCATAGAACATTCATCATATCAAAACCCATGAAAAATAAATGGGTTTCATAAAACATGTCATCATAGCATTACTCATAGAAAAGAAATGTTTGTCATAATCATTTTATCATTTCATCATAACATAACCCATGGAAAAGATGTATACTTCATAAACATCTTTTCATCATAAACATAAACCATTTAGGTAAAGAAAAATAATTTTATCCTTGTATTATATCCCCAGTAAATCATAAGTAACCAAAAATGATGTTATCTTATATGGAAATTGATTTTGAAAGAAAAATCACTTGGAATGTTTCTTGGGGAAAATAGTCATTCCACTTTGAAAAGAACTTTTTCAAACATAAAAAAATTTCAAAATCCTTTTATTTTAAAATAAAATTTGAAAATTATAATGTAATATTTAAAACATTGATTCATCCTGATGATGGAAAATACTATTCATGCCATACGGATTTAAACAATGATTCCTTTCACATTTTTGGTAAAATCTAAAATGGAATTGTTTTTGAAAATGACATGAAGATTACTTTAAAAAAATTTAAAAATTAAATCATGGGTAAAATTTTCCTTAATAAATCAATTGAATAATTTTAAAAACATTTTTATAAAACATGGTTTTGGAAGAAAAAGGGTTTTCAACTAAAATGACAGCTTTTCTTAAAAACGTTCTTTAGAACTCTTGAGTACATAAAGAGAGTAAAGTGAAGGAAAAACATGTATTTTATAAAATAACCATAATATAATAAAATTAATGATTTTATTGAGATATATATCATAATATTTCATCACTTGAAGCATAATCATAAATAATCCTGATAAATGATGAGATTGTAACATAAAACTATTCCCACTTTGGTAATTTTGAATCGTAATACCCATGAAAGACTAAAATTAAATGAAACTTATAATATCATTAATAGAATTATAGTCATGATATAACATGTAAAAGGGGTAATATATACACTTTATAGAATAATATAGGTTCATAACATACCTTATGTCCCAAAGAAGGCAAATTGAGACAAAAATCCCTTACCGATTTGTTAAATTTTGAACAGTAAACCCCATGAAATACATATACTCAAATAGATATGTAAATACAAATAATATTAAGGATATGAATCATAAAATATATTCATGTAAAGTATATACACCACATAAAATAAATAGGTGGTGAATATGGCATGTGTCTGATAGAAGTAAAAAAGTGAGACAGAAATACCTTACCGCTTTAGTAATCTTTTGAATTGTAAGACCCAATGAAGAATAATATCAAAATAAACTTTTAATATCATTAAAAGTAGTAGATTAATTATATAACATATAAAAGGGGTGGTACATACACCACAAAAAATAAATGAGTGGTGACTTTGCATATGTCTCCCATAAATTAAAGGGAGAATATAAATATCTTATTGTAAGTCTCAACTTCTTTTGTACTTATTAAAACCTAATGTAAAATAAATATAAGTTAATTATACATCTATTAAATAACCATAATTATATATATTATACCATATATTATTTACTCATGTCCTTTTATTACCCTTTTATTAACTATTCCATGTTAAAGTCGTGTTTTGGGTAATAACCAATTTGTTTTTCTTATATATTTTGATTTGTTATTTTTGATCCTATGACATTGATCATGGTTAAATAATCTAAATAATAATAATAAAAAAATAATAATTATCATATTTATACACGAATTATAATTTTAATAACAATCATTAAATATGGTTTTGAGAAATAAATTATGTTACGATCATGAACACGATAGGTCATACGTACACATGAGTAACATTTCCTATTTTTCAACGATCATTGTGGAAAAGGGGTAAGTAATATATTATAATTAAATAATTATAATAATATCATAAATACCATATTATTTCTTTAAATATACTTATACATATCATCCATGTAGTGTGGTGATGAAAAGAGAGTCGCATTGCTTTGTGAAGGTGGCAATCCACACGTACATGAACGACATTATCATCTTTCAATGAGTGAAAAGTTAAGAAATAAAATGATATATTATATTTTAATAATTATAAATATCTCAATATTATCATAATTAAATCATTTATATCACATATATTTCTCCTTATTATATTCCATGTAAAACGAATCACATCGCTTTGCAAGGTGATAGTCCCCCATACACACGAGCGACATTATTGTATTCCCTAAAGAATGAAGATTAAAAAAGGTATATATGATATAATAAATCTAGAGGTATAATTATGTTATAAATATAATATATATACTTTATATTCATCATCATACCCAACTATGATAGGTGGTAATGAAAAATTAATGACATCAGTTCGCAAGGTGGTAGTCCTCCATATACATGAATGATGATTTTTTTAACCCATTTTATGGAAGTAGAGATGGTTTTTGGTCATAAAATTAACATAAAAAAAATATAAATATATGTAAGATACTGATATTATTATATCAGCATGGTTTAATAATAATTTAAGGAGGTGGAGGAAGAAATAAAATAAAAATGGTCATTGAAGAATGTTACATTTTCTTCAGGTAAACTCTTAGGTTTCCACCAAAAGCCTTACCAAGTTAGTTACCCAAACTAAGGCTTCTAGGATGATATAAGGTAATTTAAGAAGTCATTTGGTTAGTTATTGTTCAAAACAAAAGGGTTTGAAGGTGTGAAGAAGATAGGAAAGGTGGTGGCCTTTTATATTATTACAACAGTCTGGGGAGGGGGGTACAAAGAAATGAAGAAATCTACCGCACCTATAAGTACTCAGGGATACTTGAACCTGAGACCTTCCATGAGGCCCAAAAAAGGTGTAACCACTAGGATACACCCTTGAGGGATGGGGGTGTCCTTTTATAAGTGATGTGAGGGGTACACTTGTAATTTTTTTTAAACAAAAAGGTGTAACAACATTTTTCTCAAAAATCCAGGATCCAAAATATAGTATTCTAAAGAATTAGAAATTATAGGGTCTAAATATGGCCATAAAATATATTTTAGAAAAAAAATTAGGTCATTTTAACCCTTATCTTTTTAGTTTAACCCTTGTTAATCCCATTTTTTCCATAACCCTGGTAATTAATTTTTACTGTTTTCACTATTTATTTAGGTCAAAAATTAAGTTGACCTTATTAGATATTATAATTTATGATGATTAAAAATATTGAATATGTTTTTTCAAATTTAATTCACCAAAGAGTCAAAATTTAATTTAAAATTAATCCCATAGATGCGACGTGAAAGTGGGTTTTCAAAAGGAAAATGTTCAAAAGTTTACAAAGTTTTAATATCCAATTTCAATAGGGAATTGATTCTAATGACCTAAATTGGATTAATAGAAATATAATTTAACTAATTTTAGTTTAAAATAAATTTATAATATAATTTAACTTTATAAATGATTAAAACGAAAAGGAAGTTTTTAATTAAAATTCAGTATTTATCACTATTCAACAGAAAATTAATCTTTTTAGAATATTCTCAAAAATTCACCCAAAAATAATTTTGATATTATGATTTAAAAAATAAATTTTATTATTTCAAATAAATTTTATAAACGTTTCGAAAACCTGTTTTAAAATAAGTGTTAAAAAGGTGACAAAATTGTTTTTTTTAATACATTTTTTAAGCATAAAATTTGATTTGTTTTTATCTCTTATCTATAAAACACATAAGATAAATGTTAAACAGCTGATTGAATATATACTATATGAATTTACTCAAAATAATTCACCAAAAATGGTTTGTTTAATTTATTAAGCTGAAACATATTTGTTTCCATAAAAATAGTTTTTTAGAAAAGGATTTCCTTTATTTTTAAAATGGTTTTATTTTCATTTTTAATTAATTGGTCACTAAAGAATTAATTTTATATACATGTGTAAACCATATATTTTCATAATTTATTTAATCCTATTCATACCTTTCATTTCAATAGCTAAGTGATACCTATCATATTAAATTATAATATTTTAAAAAAAATCACGTTTCGTTTAAACTCAATGTTACGTGTAACGCAAGCTAAAATCATTGCTAAGTGTAATTCAAGTCAAACTAAGCGTTGTGGGTGATGCGAGCTAAAATCAATATTTCATGTGATGAAAAAATATAGAAAATATTAAATTTATTTGAAAAAAATATTTCACAAAATCTTAGGGTGTTACAAGTAGAGGAAAAGATGTCTCATCTAGAAACTCATATAATGAAGTCACTATCATTTCTCATGTTGAGAAGGGATCTAATTCATCAATTGCTAATCATGATCAAGATGAAAGGTTATAACTTGAGTGGGATCTGAAAGAAAAATTAAAATTCTTCATGGGTCGGATACAAAATCTCAAGAAAGAAAATAAGAATATTGAGAAAGAAAACAAAAAGGTTTCTACTGAGAAGGATGAGTATGTCAAAAGGTATGTGACATACATTAATGATATTAAGAACCATGATCTTAGAGAAGTTGACCATGAAAAGATTATCATACATTATGCTAAAGTGAAAATTTAGCAGTGGTTTAAACCACTGCTAAATCATTTCATGATGATTTTGAAAACCCACAATTAAATCGTGTGTCGAAAATTTTTCACATCGGTTTTCTAAACCGTTGTGAAGCAATTTAGTGGCAATTTGTTTTAACGATAAAATCATTTAGCGGTGGTTTAAACCACCACTAAATCATTTTTTGGTGGTTTATTTTTTATTTTTATTTTATTTATTTTATTTATTTTATTTATTTTATTTTTGTAGTTAATTTTTTTATTTTTTTATTATTTTATTATTTATTTATTATTATCGAATATTTATTACCGTGAACATGCATATGTCATGCATGCCATGTAGAAATTCTGTATTGGGTGAGATTTGAACCTTTTACCTCTGTTATTCTACGAATATTTTACCACTTTAGCAGGCTCTTCATGTGGTGATTAAATAGAATTTAATAAACTAATGTGTGTCTGTGTGTGTGTGTGTGTCTATATATATCGATATAAAAAACAAATAATACATAACAAATAGATACGAACTAAATAATTAATAATTAAGAATTAAGAAATAAAATATAAATGAACAATAAATAGATAATATAGTAATAAATTATAAATAATAAATATATAATATATAATATATAATATATAAGTACTGTATAAATAATAAAAAAATTAAAAAATACATTAATTTCTGATAAATAAATAATAAATTAATAAATAACAGATAATAAATTAACAATTAACAATTATCAATAAAGAAATAATAAATATATAATGAATATATAATAAATAAGTAATAAATAATACATAATAATACATTAATAATAAATTAATAATAAATAAATATTGAAAAAATAAATAAATAATATATAATAAAATAATAATGAAAAATAATTAATAATTAACAGTTAATAATAAATTAATAATAAATTAATAATAAATTAATAATTAATAATTAATTAATGTATAAATAATAACTAAATAATAAATATATAATATATAATATATAAATAAAAAAATAATATATAAATAAGAAAATAATAATGAAAATTAAATAACTAATGAATAATAAATAATAAATAATAAATAAATAATAAATAATAACAAAATAAAGAATAAATAAGTAAATAATAAATAATAAATAAATAAATAAATATATAGATAATAACTAATAAATAACTACAAAATAAATAATTAATAACATGTCAATTATAAATTAATAATAAATAAAAATTAAATAAAAATAAGATAATAAATCATAAATCATAAATATTTATTTAAAATTTATTTAACAATAATTTCATAACAAAAATAAATTAATAAATAATAAATCTGAAATAAATAAATATTAAAATAATAAATAAAAATTAAAAATTAAAAATTGAATATATAATATATAATATATAATAATTTAATAAATATTGAATATTAAATATTAAATAATGAATAATACATGGATATAAATATATATAAATATATATAAATATATATACATATAATGAAATTTATATAAATATATATAAACACACATTTATGTTACATAAATATATATAAACACTATCAAATATATAATTTTATGTTAATATAAATATATATATATACACACACATAAGAAAATATAAATATCTCTATATATATTTACACATATATGATATAAAAATATATAAACATAAATATGTATTAATATTTACAAAAGTATATAAATATACATAAATATATATAAATACATATAAACAAATATATATAATTGATAATAAGTCACCAAAAGAGGGGAAACCACAATAATTACAACACCATCAAATCAATAGGAATATAAATCAATGGAATAAAATCATAAATGATATAAAAAGCATATGAAGACACTCTTAAACAAAGATGAAATTTTATCGGATGTGTATGATATATATATATATATACACTTAAATTTATTTAAATATATTATATATTAATATTTAATTACATATATTAGAATATAAATATAAATATATATTTGTTTATCGAAACACATGCATATGTATATATAAACGTATGTATATATATATTCATATAGTTTTACTATAAATTCATTTATATACTATATTTAAGTATAATGATATATTTATATAAAAATGCATTTATAAATGATGTAAACACACAATATTATTGATACACACACCAATATATATGTATATATGTATTTATTTACATATATAAAAATATACACATAAATATTTTTTTTATTAACACACGCATGTTTATATATAAACATTACTTGTATAGGTATATATATACATATTAATGCATTTTTATAAGGTAAATAAAATTGATAATTATTTATTTTAAATGAAATAGATAATAAATTTTTATTTCCACATGGTTCATATGTTTAAAAATATATTTCTATGTAAATATGTATTTATACAATTGATTTATTATAAGTAAATATAAGAAAATAGGAATATATTTAATTATAAATAAAACTAAAATGTTAAAAATGATAAAACTTTAAAACCATAATATCAATATGAATATAATTCCTAGGAATAAATTCATCCTCCATTGAAAAAAGAAAATAAGACCCCCTTAAAAATGCAGAAATTCCATCAAATCTTAAAAAATTGGGATACCCTCTAATAAAAACTTGGTTTTAGATCTCTTGATAGACTTCAGTTTGATATATGGTATACTCAAAATAAACACCCAGATCAAAAGTTATTGTCGTTTGAAGTTCAATTTTTATTTCCAACTTTTCTTAAAACTGTAATAAATTTTATTCTTTTAATTATTAAAAAATTATTATCTAATGTGGTTTTATTTCATTTCAAATGCTTCGATTTGACTGGTTGTGGAAGTAAAATGGACTCACATATCAAAAGTTAAGGTCATTTAATGCCAAAGTATGATTTTCAACTAATTGAAAATTATTTTAACATTCAAATTATTATTAACTAATAATTATAAATATTTATTAATTAATACATTATAATTAATTGATATTTTAAATGATAAATAATATATGATAGTAAATAAAAAATCATAAATCATAAATCATAATTAAATATGTTATATTTTAATTTTTTTCACTTTAATTTAGCAGTGGTTTTTTAAAAAATGATGCTAAAAAATTAAAACCACATTGAGTGGAAATTTTTAAAACCACTACTAAATTTTTTCTTGAAAAATATTTAACAGTGATTTTCAAAACTTCCAAAAAATATATTTTTTCCTGTAGTGATAGATCTGAAAGAGGAACTAACTATAAAGGAAGAATAACTGGATAAGACACAATCCATATGTCTTGGGGTACAACAAGAGCTGAACAAGGCCAGATAATACTTTACTAAGGATGTGGAGGTAAATGGAGAATATTATCAAACCAATGAGAAGAAAATTTCATTTGAATAAGGTAAATTTGCACACAATCAATTTCAAAAAAAACTTGTTTTATCTAATTATGTAGATGTAAAAATTAAATATGAGGATATTTGTGCCAAGAAAACTGAGAAGAAATATTCCCCAAAAAAGTAAGGGAATATTATTCCATGGAATCCATAAACCCTAAGAAAATTGAGGCTTAGTTTGCAACAATACAATAGTAACACAAAACTGGAAAGATTTAGAACCAATCTTGAAGAAAACAATTTCGTGGGTTTTTCCAGTATTGTGGTGAGCATGGACACAAAGCCTATTCTTATTGGTTCAACATTACTTTACTAAGAAAGAGGTAAGATACAAGGGGTAGTTTCAATGATCTACTAAAAAAAATCTTATGTGAGATAACTTGTGATCAGGTCTGCACCATGGTTGTCTACTCAAAAAAATCAGATTCTGGTAGGAGTATGTTGCAGATGTAGTTTGGAAGGTCATAAGAATTTGGTATGCATAAAAAGTATGTAATGCGAGATTATATATACTGTGAAAGGAAATATATTTCAATAGAAAATAGTATTAATTCATGTGAAGATTCAAATAATACTGATAATGTCAAGAAATAGTGCACAGTTTCTGGGCCAAATCAATTAAAATTGGATAAATAGTTGGACGAAGCTAAAAAACTTACTAAGGCTAAAGGATAGAAAGTGTCTTTAAAAGATAATTTGGAAATTTATGAGAAGTTATAAACAACTGGAAACTTGAATATCTAGAACAATGAGGTGGAAAATGTTATTCCACACAATGATGAAGTTTATGGGAATAAAGAAGATAATAAAATAGATGAGAATCAAAATAGAAAGAAGAGTCCAAATAAATCTTCCCATGTTGATATTGGAAGAAAATAATGGCCTAGGTTGAGATGAATCTCTTAGCCTAAATATTGTCTCTAAGAAATAAATAGGTCTCTCTATATTCCATATTATTTTATGTATTTAGAACTAACATATAAAGAATTAAATGATAATATTGAGATCTATACACATTGTACAATAAGAAAGATGAGATTCTCATGGAGTTTTACTGAAAATAAGACCCCATAATGAAGGAAAAGAGTGAATCCATTTAGGGGAGAAAAAATGAGGTGGTAGTTTTCAGTATGTTGTTTCTAGTAAACTTGGAATTTTTGGATAGCTTTGAAAACGTGATGGTTAAGGTATGAGAATCACACTTACTACCCTTAGTTATAATGAAATTATTAAGGGTGTGTTTTTTATTAAAAATATGAGAAAGGACGGAAGTTACATGACTTTTACATGAACTTTTTTGATGGTTTGTTGAGATTTGTGTAGCTTACATGTTTATTTTAAGAGAAAATGTTATATACAACCCCTACTCGAGAAATGATAAGATTCTGAGCATAATTTCACATGTAAGGTAGTTTATAGACAGCATGGAAAACCTTTATTATATCTCTCTTTTTTTCTATATTGGTATAACACATGTAGACATATATTAGAATAATCAAAGGATCATTTATAAGATAAATATTTGGTATCATCCTTCTCTTAGATTTGAAAAAAACTAATAAGATAATGAGAGTGCCTTGATAGGCATAAGAAGAGATGAGAGGACCCTTACACAGATCTTTGTATTTGATTCTCAATAAGGGGGAGAAGAAATAATTCATCCAAGAACGCATATTAATATTTAGGAATTATGGTATTTCCAAAAAAAATCAAAGGCGGATATTGTTATTCCAAGTGAGTATTTCATTTGTTGTCAAAATTTCAATATATTCTTAGTCTGGTGGTGGTTATAATTAGAGGAGTATTATGAATTCATGTCATGGAATTTGATGTCATGTTTAATATAGCAACCATGTAAGACCATAAGATGATTGAGGTGCTACCATGATATATGGAAATAGATTTATAAGACTAAAACTTGAAGAACTCGGGTGGGAAGTTTAATATAATGTGGCAAACCAATGTGATTATTAATGTGTTATTCTTTAAAGAAATCAATGAAAATTATTGGTGGAAGTATATACACTATCTATATCATGTTTTAAGTATATATTAATTTGATTTAAACAAGATGGAGATAATTTTAGGAGGCTCATGTTTGATCCATAAAATCATGAATGATTAAAGATTTATGTGTGATTGATCTATATAGTAGGCATAGATATGTGGCCACTTGTAGTATTGCGGTATTTAGAAAAGTAATTTATCTTAGGTAGAAAAACCTATAAGATAATTTATATCTTGTAAAATAATTCACTTTCATAAACCATACTAAAATATAATTCAGGTATTTGGAAAAATAAATTTATCTTATGAAGGTAATCCCATAAGATAATTAAGAACTCATAAGAGAATTATCTTATACATAACAGCTCTTAAGGGATTGAGGTTTATAAGATAAATTTATCTTTTGTGAGAAATATCCTATGGGGGATTTATCCTAATCATATGAAAAATATCCTATAGAGAATTATCCTATAGAGGATTATCCTATGGAGATGAAGAAATTTAGAAGATGAGTTGCAAACCATATGATGTGATATCAAGTGGAAAAGAAAAATAATTCCATGCATGTGGGATTTCGAATGAGTTTAAAGAAGAATTTTTTGTGGAATATTTCAAAGAAGTAAATAACTAATTTATATATTTATTCAAAAGAAATCATTGATTGGGAATTCAATTGAGATCTCAAGGAAGATCTCACTTTCTATTGAAGATCAAGGAGTTTCCAAATACGAATAGAAATTAGGCATGAGAAATATTTTTATGTCAATGTGTAGGTAAGAAGAAGAGATAAGTGAGTGAAGATTGAGAGAACTTTCATGAACTATTTAAGAGACTTATAATAACCTGACACGCATCTATATCATAGTGAGGAATAAGGTGATCTAAAGTTAGGATTCCCTGAAGGAGACATACATGAGTATTCAAAGAGACTAAGAATAATCTATATTGCACTAGATCTGAAAGGAGTCTCAAGACCAGAATTTCTTCTAAAGTTCTTGATGGAGTAAGTGAGAAAGTATAATCCAACATTCTCATGAATAAATATTACTCCAAGTAATAAGGAGGACTTTCAACTATTGAATCAACACAGGAAGTTAATAAGCTTATAATTGTGGGGTTTAACCAGTTGTTCACGAGGCTCGGGACTAGGGAGTATGATCGGTCAAGGAAGAGAAGGTGGTTGGGCGGATAACCAATCATGATTCTATGGACTCAAGAGACTAATTTAATTGAAAATAAGATTATAGTGGAGAATCCATGTTGGGGGGAATAACCAACATGGAAAAGAGTATGCCTTTTTGGCTGAACCTTATAAATATTGTGTGTTTATCTCTTTCTTTATTACTACACATGAAGGTGAGGATATGAGAAATCATTGAGTGGGTTGATAAATTTAATAGGTTCAATATGTTAGGTTAAAAAAGGAATAACTCATAAAATAAAAAAGATATCACTAATCCACCTCTCCTCCTCTTTGTGATCCAATGGATCTGGGACTCACAAGTATGGCATATGATCTTATTGTTTCCAATGATAGAGATAAGTTATAGGATAAATCCAAAGTGTTTTTTGTTACCAAATTTGATGATGATAACTTTGGGTATTATTTGTGGGATAATGAGAAGTAGAAATTCATCTAGATAAGAGATGTTGTTTTCAATGATAAAATTATTTGGAATTACCATACCTCAATGAAGAAAGAAGATGAGGGAAAATCAACTACTGAAATTGAAGTTAATCAGAATGAGATTATTGGAAGGAACTTTAAAGAAATATAATAAAGTTTTGAAGCTATTGAGGATCACGAGAGAGTAATGGAATCAACTATTACCAAAAGAAATTTGAAACAAAGTTGTATAGAATAACCAATTTATTTGAGAATATTAACTATATTCTGGAAATTGATTAAAAGGTTTTTGATTAAATGAACTTTATTCTTATAAAAAAAATTAGTGAACTAGAAAATCTAAAATAAGTAGCTACCCTCAGTGACTCAAAGTAGTGGGATTTGACATAAAGAAAGAAAGAAATTACTTGAATCTCAATGAAATGAGGGAGCTGAATGAACTTCTATAAGGAAAGAGTACTCTATAGAACAAATGGGGTTTTCAACTAAAATAAAAAGCTCATAGAAGTAGGAGGTATAAATCATGGTTGGTGGTGAAAGTTTTCCAATAAAAGGAAGGAATTTAACTTTAAGATATTTTCTCTTTGGTCATCAAACACACTACTATTCAGATAGTGTTGAGTATTGTTACCTCCAATAATTTACACTTAAAGAAGATGGATATCAATACAACCTTTATTCATAGACATTTGGAGGATGAGATCTACATGGTTCAATCCAAGGTTTATAAATATTATTGGAAGGATAAAATGGTTTTTAAGTTAAATATAAATCACTATGTATTGAAGAAATCCCCTTGATATTGGAATCAAAACATTAATACTTTCAAGCTTGAAGAATGTTTCACTCAGTGAGATTGTGACCACTATTTCTATCAGAAGAAATGGAATTATGGAAAATTCATTATACTACTCTTGAATATGGATGATATGTTTCTTTTGGGACTATAAATTCAATGAATTTATAATTTAAAGAGAAATTTTTAGGAATTTTTAAAATGAAGGATCATGTGAATACAAAGAAAATATTGGGGATAAAAATTGATAGGGATATGAAATCTAGAACTTTGGTATTATCTCAAAAGAATACATTTGGAAGGTCAATGAAAGATTCCAAATGATTGGATATAATCCTATCTTAGCTCCCCTAGGTGGAAACTTCAGACATTCAAAGGAATAGGAACTATCATTGAAAGAGGAAGTATGAAATATGGAAAAGGTTCCTTATGATTTAGCCACCAAACGTTTAATGTATGCAATGATCTGAACATGGCCTGATATTTCCTTTATAGTGTTGTGTGTGAGTTGTTTCATTTCAAATCCCAGAATATAATATTGGGAGGATGTGAAATATATTATTCGATATTTGAATGGTCTAGAATATGTAGCACTATTATTCAATTATGATGATCCATTAAAGGGTTTTTTTTAGCATATTTTACTGGAGACATATATTTTAGATTGAGTGTGATAGGTTTTATGTTATATTTCAAAAGGATAGTGGTCTATTTGATGTATCTATTATATATTATTATCACCTTATCAACAACATAAACATAATATATTTTTGCTCTGAAATTAGGAAAAAAATTATATGTTTGATGTGATTGTTGGAGGTTATCGGGAAAGATTCAGAAGGAGGAATTTTGTTCTATGATATTTAATGTTCCATTCACCTTTTTAAGAATCATATTTTTCATTCAAGGATAAAACACAACGACTTCAAATTCCATTTTATCTAAAATATACTAGAATAAAAGAATTGAACTTCTAAATTTTTCTAGAAAGCAAAACCCTTAAGATTTGTTCAAAAAGGTGTCAGTCTAATAAATTTTGAGGTTCCATTGTGCCTCGGTTAGGCTTAGGTAAATGGAAGGATATAGATAATAATGAATGAAAAATAAGGAGATAAGATCTGATGAATCTGAAAGGAGTTAAAAATTCCTAAATTATTCTTCAAGTGAAATATTTTTGGTATTTGTGAAGTCTCTTCAGTTTTCCAAAATTAGTTTTTTGGAAGGAAATTTTTTTAGAATGTGGTTTTATAGCAGTGATGGTGGACTTTTTATTTTGTATAAAAATATTGATTCAAGCATATTGATCCAATGATCATTTGAAAATATCAGAATGATGGATATGATACTTGGATAGAATGCATGTTTTCTGACTATTAGTAGTCAATCTAAATGTGTAACAATGTATCAGAGGATTCCTTGGTGAAAAAAGGATTGATGTGAATCTCAGAGGGTGGTGGAACCAATTTTTTGGGAGAAAAACTTTTTAAATAATAGGTGGGAATAGATTCCAAGAGATATCAATATATATATATAATGAGAATTCATTAGAAAGATACTTCAGATGAGTGAGAGTTAAGAGTGTATTTTAATATTTTATACCTTTATTTATCAAATTGTTTGTAGTGTTCTTCCATGGACATAGGAATTTTGTCTGAATCACAAAATTACTATGTTTGATTCCATTTTTTCCATTTAACTCTTTGATTTTGTGTTTATAGTGATTTTATGTGGTGATTTGGTTTTATATATTACTAGTTCTGGGACATAGATTCAAGGGGTTGTGAAAACTTTCAAAAGGTTTTCATTCAAAGGGACATTCTTCTGAATTATCATTGTGTGGGTTATTCCAGATTTTGGTACTCCCAACATCATATTCTATAAAATATTAAAGGATAGATACTATATTTACTTATTCATTAATCACACACCACTCATGATGCACCCAACATACCCTATATGATAACAGACATGTGGCATCACATATTTCATCAATACATAAAAGTATGTGACTCATGGTATGTATTAATAAAAATCTCAAGTCTAAGGATCATTATACACATCCATGGATAGTAATATCAAATAACACATAAAACATGCAGAATTCCTATAGGAAGGTTTGTTCTCATAGCCTCCTATTTGGGATATTGCAAAGGGAAAACATCATGAGAAGATTTCTCAATGTATTATAAGACACTTTCCCCTAATAGCTTGTATCATATGCATCTCATTAGATGATATCATCTAACCATAACACATATATTTAAGAATAGTTTCATATAATTTCAAGGTTATCATCATAGAAGGAAACTATTATGACCTTTCAATATGATAGATATTATAACGGTATTATCACATTAAATATTCTATAGAAGAACACTCATCCCATGATAAGATGTTTAATTAACATTCATAATCTAAATTATCATATGTATAGGTTATCTAAAGTAAAAAATTAGTTGGTTCTATGGAAACAACTCCTCATTAGATATCATCAAGTGTAGATTTTTCATATAATGAAATGTATGGGTAATTAATCAGCTAAAATTTATGAACAGTGCATAATTGAGGATTTTACTCAAACATTATATATAACATTTAAGTAATTGTCATGGAAATTTCAGAAGTGTCTTGAGACCGATATAATGAGGTTCCCCATGTGATGGGATTGTTTTGTTCATTCCTGACTAGTTATCTTCCTTTTCATAACTCTCTTCTTCTTACTTATTTTCAATGAGAGGCACTAGAATGTTGTGAAGTGAAAGAGAATCTATCTTATAGGATGAGTGATCTGTCTAAACCCATGGATACACCTTCAGAAAGGGGATTTTAATGGATTCTATTTATGTTATCTTCATCAACCATTTAAGATGAAGACAATATGAGTAACATCTTCCTATGGTGAAATGTATGATGTTTCTTTATTCATAGTAGCATGGTTTTGAATATCTTGTATGGATGATTTTAGAAACGGGTTTTTTATTGCATCTGTTATGTTTAATGAGTGTCGTTTGATCTTAAGAAACCTACTAGTCCATTAGGGCCAGGATCTTTTAAATATTTCATTATCCTCAAATCTCTAACCACTTCATCATGACAAATATCCCCCACCACTTCACATCTGACCCTAGTTTTCTCAATGGAATAGAAACACTAGTATAAAAACCCCAATACATGTCTTAAATCTATCAAATGAATCAACTTGATCTCCATTATCATTTTTTTAACCCTGAGATAAAAAATTTATTTCTCCTAGTCGTAGCTTTATATTGTGTTTTCATAAACATTATTTTGTTCTTAAAAAAATATTTTGATACCCTAAAATCAACATCCTTTTTTACAACTTATTCCACCTCAACAAAATCTACCAAGGATCCAACCCCCACTTCTCTCTCCCTCCCATCATAAAATATTATTTTAACTTTATATCACCATCGTAAATATTTCCCTCTCTTCATCCCACTCCCTTATTAAACGTATCTTTTATTATTATTTTTAAATAAAATAATATTCTATCATATTCATTTTTTATTTTCTAATTTTATTTTTAAATTTATCATTACCTATATCTATTACTTTTTCATCTTATTTTTAATATTTTTATTGTTTTTAGGTACTCTATTTTTTAAATATGTTTAACATTTTTATAAAAAAAAATTATTTTAATTTATACGATAAATTTCATAAAATAATTCAAAAGTAAAAAAAAATTCAGTGAAATTTTTTTTTTTATGCACTTTGTATTATATAAATTAATTTTATAAATCCCAAAAAAATCAAATTGTAATAGTAATAATGTTTTGTATTTATAGTGATATTATTTTAAATAATTTTTTAGTGATATTTATTTTTTATTCAAAATATGTTATAACATTTATTTCTTTATTTTATTTTATTTTGGGTGTAAAAATTAGATAAAAACGTTTTCATTGAATAATTTTCTTAAAAAAATTACAAAATATTATTATGAAAAGTTAATGACATAAAAAATTGTGTGTAAAATAAATGTAAAATATAGTGAAATTATAATTTTTATTTGTAAAAAACTATTAAATTTAAAATGTAGAGAAATTTATTTTACATATTTTTTAAAATAACTTTTATTGAGATAAATTTCATTTTTATAATAAATTAAAAAATACTTTTAAAAAATTAATATTTTTATTTAAATTTCATCCCATGTATTTGATGACATAAAATTAAGTTTTTATCACAACTTCATCGATAAATGAAATTTATTCCACATACTTGGTGGGATAGAGTTTATTTGTAATGATACATTTTTTAAAATTAAATTAATTTATATATGATATATGATAAATATCAATTTGTTAATATATCCTTCATGTAGATGATTTAAAAAATATATCTCACATAATAAATGTGATATATTTTATAAATCCCCAATCTAAAAATTTATTTATTTTACATAATTTATATAACATAAACATTTCATCTCTCAAAATAATCTCCCAATCCCAAGAATATAAGTTTTAGTGTCTTTGAGGACCAGCTACATGAGAAAATTATTTTATAATACTTGTAAACATTTCTCCATAATTGATCCACACTAGACTCTATTATATACTTCTCATAAGTTATACTCATCTTCATAACCTATGGAATGGAAACATGAGAAATAGGTAATCTCAAATTCTCGGTAATTTAAATCATATCAATAAGGGTTAGTTTAAAATAATATGAGAAAGCATAATATGGGAAAAAATTTCTTATTAAGAAGGATTTATAACAATAAGAGTTTTTCATAAGTCATGATAGTGGAACATGTAATCTCAAATGAACAAACATATACCATGGAAAAAGAGTGTGATATAATCATGGAAACATGGAATAATGGAATAATATCCTAATTTCATGGAATCATACACATGCGTAAAAAAAATAAAACTTGGAATCATAATCATAAGTCAATGCTCACCACCAAGACAACATAACATAGTGTGCTTAGGTTAACTTCCCATGCACTCTACATGGTATATCGTGAGATAAAATCATTTCCCAACACATTGTAGCACTATCAGGTTAAACCCTTTATATTCATAACATGTGTATTCATATGTGTTCTATATGAGTAAAAGTAACAATACAAAAATCATAAGCATGATAAAACCCATAAAAAAGAAGTGGGTTTCATAATCTTATCTCAAAGCATAACCAAATTCTATATCATAAAGATTCAAAATAGAAGAAGTAATTAAATATTTTTGGCCATTCATATTTTAAAAAATAAAAATTCTTGAACATGGAGTTCTAATGTATAAAAATACATGATAAGGATTTGAAAAGTAAGGATAAAAAATGAACCACTCTGTGATACTTTATGAAATGAGAAAATCATATTTTAAAGAATGAAGGAAAATGTTATTTTTATTTGAATAGAATTGAACCAATAGGTTTTTTTATAAAATAATGATGGTTTTAAAAATATATTCATGGTTAAAAACACTTTAATGGGGGGTACTTTACATGAAATGAAAAATTGGTAAGTTTCTTTAAATTACATTAACTAAAAAGAGAGGGTCACAAAGGGAACTTAAAACATGTATTATCCCCCAATAAAGAAATGTAAATAAAACTATATATATATATATATATCTAAGAAATATATATATAATATATATAAATTAAATTATAAGAATATATAGTAAATGGGAGAAAATAGAGAGAGAACATGTAACCTAAAATTTACGATGGTGGTTCGAATGATCTCTTGTTATGTTTTAAAATACTTTTTTTGAAAACCCACATCATAAAAATGGATAATAAAAATTATTTTAGAAATATTAGAAGGGAAATATAAAGGTCACAAGATATAGTACATAATAAGGTTTAAAAATATAACAAACAACATTTGTGGGAATATAAAAATATGGATAAGGATGGGAAATTTATGTTAAAGATGATATAAAATATTCTCAATAATGAAATGATTTTTGAAGAAGAAATTAATGAAGATAAAATCCTTGAATTTAAAAGTTAATTTTCCCCATTGATTAAGATAGAGTTCCATGAAAAATAATCTTAGTTTGGAATCAACCAATCATAAAAGTAATAAGTTTCATATAAAACATAATAACTCAAAGAAAGGGGTTTTGAGTTAAACAAACCCTTTCGGAATCACAATATTTCAAATTAAAAATACATGGAATGTATAAAAATGAGATGGATTTTTAAATTCCTTATATTCCATTAAATTTTTGACAAAAATAAAATCATTTCCATTGCATAAACTATAAAAAAAATTAAGTGTTGAATATGAATCATATCTCAATGAAAAAAAATTAAGGTCCAAAATCCCTTACCTTCGGTCCTAATTCATTTTAAATGTGAACCTGATGTCCTTAAAATTTTAATTAAGTTCATTAAAAACTTTTTTAATAATTTATTTCTTTTATATTTAATTTTCTAAGGTTTATTTATTATCATGTGTTAGTTAATTATTAAATAGTTTCCGCTTATGTTGGTTACTTAAGGTGGTTCTATCAATTTCTATATAACTTCCTCAGAAAATTGGTTATAGTAAAAGGTGTTGTAAAATAGCTTCATAATATCTATAATTTTATAGTTTTATGTCTTATATTATTCTATTATAAGAAATTTTATACAGTTCCATAGGTTTTCCCAAAATGGACTCAAATTAGGAAAGGTGGTTCGATATATTCATTTAAGACTGTTAAGTTTAATATGACCATTTATTGTTAATATCACATATATAATTTCCAATATTAACTTTAATAGTGTCATAAATATCATTATTATATATTAACTACATTTTTAAAATCCACCATGTTAGGCGACAATTGAAAAATGAAATATGTCATTCTCTGGAGACACTAGCTCTCATTTACATAGTTAACACTCTTATTTTTCATAGAACAGGAGGGAGTATAAAAATAAAATAAATATAATTTAATAATATTAATAATATTATTATTATTTTATTATAAAATAAATATTTTATACCAACAATGTAAGTTGGTTGTGAAAAATAGAACACGTCATTCATGGAGGTGGTAGTCCGCACAAACACATGAAGACGTCTTCATTTTTCAAATGGTTTTGGAGGGAGGTAGAAAATTGATATTCCATTAGTATAATAACATTAATAATATTCATAATAATAATTTTATATTTTATAGGGTATAAGATGAAAATAATTGAGAGCCCGGTTGAGAGTATTATCTATCCCATTGGATGTTCTCCCTTGGGTAACACCTTAAGGTTCCTTAGCATGGTAATTTGGAAATAAAAAGGTTTATAGGACATGGTTAGAGGTTTTAGGTGGGACTATAAATTATTTTTGGTAGATCATAATATTTTTAATTGGTTTAGAAATGTGTTGGAAATGATCTTCTTTAATAAGTGAAGAAAATGTAACTTTTATAAATACTCATAACTTTTTCAATGATGAAATGACACTATTCAAGGTTCAATGGATCAAAAATGGAAAATAATTGATTTTTTTATGATTTAAGGTCAATAATACATTCACCATTCATTTTTTTGTTTTAAATGTATTTTTATTTGTTTACCCTTAGTTTTTTAACTTTTACCTTTTTGGTTTTTAACTTGGTAACTAGTTTTTAACCCAAAAAAATTATATCTTTAAAAAAATACATGGTAAAACCAATTACCAATTTTAATTTTATAAACCTAAATTTAAGATCCATATAATCTAATTAAATTTTTAAATAACAAAAAATAAACATTTAATTTATAGAAAAATTTTTTTGTAGAAAAATAATGTTTTTAACATTAACTTTTCTTAATCATATTTAGTATTGATTACAACTTTAATGAGTGTTAATATATTTATATATAAGTTTAAAAATTATATTATATTCTTTATTTAGGATATATTAATTTATTTGACTATATATAAATTAAACAATGTTAATAAAATAATTCTTTGAAAATAATAGTTTTATTGTTATCACGGTAATTAACTTTAATCCTAGTAATCTTATTTTTATTCTTAAAAATGAAATTGAACTTATTAGATAATATTAATATGTTTATATAAAATATTAAATCCATTGTTTTAGATTTAATTTCTATAAGTGATGAGAACAAAATTTTTATATAAGCAAATAAAAACAATTTTTAGAGTAAAATATAACTTAAGTTTCCAAAATGTTAATTATGGTTTTTATAAATTAAAAATTGTATTTTTTAAATGAATTATTTTACTTTATAAATATATATTTTTATATAAATTATTTAAAAAAAATATTCCATTCTTGTATAATAATGATGTCATTAAAGTGACGGTATTAGCAAAATCGGTATTTTTTTACTATGCAACTGAAAAAAATTATTTTAGAAAAATTTAAAAAATTAATCTTAATATAATATTTAAATTATGAATCCAAAAATAAATCTAATTGTTTTAAAATTTAAATTATAAAATTTTTAAATTTATATTTTAAATGAAAATATAGTATATAAAATATAACTACTTTTATCGAAAAATATCCTTTCAAAACTTTATGTATTCTTAATCCTATTTTCTAGGAATTTTTAATTTATAATAACATTTTTATTTACTATATGTTTTATTATTCTTAGCTTTCCTTAATAATATTCATCTAATATTCCACATATCATTTTATTTTCGTGTTTGGTGTAAAACAAGTTATCAAACATATTATGTTTTAAGGGGAAATATAATTTGAAATCTCAGGGTGTTACATTCCCACCCCCCTAAATAAATTATTCCCTATAAATTTAAATTATCACTTACTAGTGAAAACATATAATGGTATATAAATGATATACATAACTAAATATATAATTTATATAGAGATATAAACTTAGTAATTATATCTTTTCTCCTCAGAATAGATCAATCCAAATATTGAGATTTTCCCCAATCATTTGAGATAAACATCCCTTATGATTTGGTATCATAAATTCTATAATATAATTAATTTTCTAAGGAAAATCATGGTTATACTTTTTTTGATAGATTACTATAGGTTGGTTTAAAATATGAAATGTGATTTTCCTATTGCATTGATTAATATGGATTCTATGTGGAGATAGACAAAAAATTTCCAAAATCACATCAAATTCATCTAAAGTAAGGATAATAAGACTTGCATGATTCATAATCCCAAAAACCTTAAAGGGTGTTCGTATACCTTGGATATAATAATGATACTTCTAGGTGTTTTTATTTATAATACGATAGATAATATTTAGTGAAAACTCACATGATATAATACATCCCCAAATATAGAGTGAAGAATAATTATACCTAGAAAAAATTTATTATCCACTTAAAAAGTAGTTGTTTTTTGAGATTTTTTGTGTTTCCGTGATTGATGAGGTTATTAGTATTTAATTTCATCTTAATACCATGGATTAGTGCACTAGTTTTCATAATTCCTGAATTACTTGCATCTAAAACATAGAATTGGTAATAGATCAATAAGAAGAACATTATTTTTCTCCATCATGTTAATTGAACTCTTATTTTTTCTCAATTATTTTTTTAGTTTTTGGGTGCAATGGAAGCACCTTTGGTGGGTGATAAATACAAAATTATTTCAACTTAGGATTGTTTCAAATCCAAATTAAGGATTTTTTAACATTAAATTTACAGTTAATATATTTATGATTGTGAGAAAATATTACCTCATCTTAGGAACTTTCTTTGATAATGATGTTTATATTCTAAACAAACCTATTCGGGATACCATCATTGAGATTATAGGATCCAAGTGTAAAATCCCTCTAGTGGTGATGCAAACATTCTCCTTTGATCTCTAAATTATTTTAATTTACTTCCAGGCACTAGAAAGGTGAATCAATCATCTTACATTGTTTATCTTGATCACTTCAAGATCCTTCAAGCTTGAAGGATTTTTTCTCATTCTTGAGAAGATGAGCGGAATAATTCAAGAGAGAGAGTTGGGGGGTTTGTTGTGTGCAATGATTCTCTATTCTCAATTTTTGATTAACCCTACACAATAGACATAACCATCTATTTATAGAGCTAGGGTTTACTTTAAAAATATTAGTCAATTATGTAACAACCCTTAAATGATATTATAATATTTATCAAACCCAATTATAAATATTATTATTATTATTATTTTTCATGAACTAAATTTCACAACTGATAAATATTATTTACCATCTTACAAATAAATAATCATCAATAGACATGGTCTTGGTCCATCTGAACTCCTCTGAATTTATTGACTATCTGAAAAAATATTTAATTAAATATTTTATTCATCAAAAAACATTTTTTAATGATAAAACTTGAATAAAATTATTCTTTAGTTTTGAGAATAATATCTACTACATTAATTAAATTCAAATAGAATGTAATTGAGATCAATGGAAACACTCAGTGTGTGACCCTCTAAGATTCTTTCTCATTGGTATTAGGTGGAATTGCCTAAAGTCCAAGATTAATGTCTAGAAATGGGTCAAGGAATCCAAGAGAAAGAACTTAATGTCACAACATTGACAAAAACATAGTAACGCATGTTGTGTAATATAATCTTTTATCACAATATCTCATCAATCAAGTTACACATTCGTGTCATCATCCTATATGCTTGATGCGTATTTCTTTGACTATCTGAAATAAACACGTAATTGCACTATGGACATGGAATTTATTATGGTGGTTTTATTCCAATCAAAGGGAAGAGATATCAACTTCTATAAAGACGTAAGGAGGAAATATTTTCTCTACTTATTCATTAATAACACACCACTCATTATTCACCCAAAATATCCAACTTCTCCATGAAATGTATCGTCATGGTTTATAAAATAAAACTAAGTGAATGAGTTATAACATGAATTAATAATAATCTTAAAGTCTAAATACCATGAAACATGCTCGCATATAGGAATATTTGATGACACCAAAACATGTTAAATTCCTACTGGCGGGTCTGTTCTCATAATCTCTTATCTTGTAGATTACTAAGTGTGAACTTCATGAGAAGAAGTCTCATCTGATTATGAGTACTCACATCTGAAATTCACATTCTATGTGTCTCATCATAGAACATTATTTAGAAAAAGAACTATATTTAAGAATATCATCATATTATTTCAAGGTTCTCATCATAGCGTGGAACTACTACGACCTTATTAATGTGACAGATACTCAAGGAAATTATTATATTAAAGTCATGTAGAAAAATGAACAATATGCAATAATATATTTTATTAATATTTAAATCATTGAATATACATGTAATAAAAGTAAAAAAACAAGTTTTTCTAGTACACTAACTCCAGAAAACTCCCACTTGGACTAGATCCATTTATTTATGACTTTCAGTCTTCTAGACCTCACATAATAATCATGTTTATTCTAATTCAAGGATTTCATCAAGGGGTCCACAATGTTGTCTTACATGGAAATACTACTCACTGTAACCTCATCTCTCTAAGAAAAATCCCTCAAAAGATTATATTTCCAAATTATATGTTTCATCCACGGATGTGACCTTGATTCCTTGGAAAGGGTCATCACTGTAGTATTATAATAATAGAGTGTGATGGAATTTTTACCACTAGGTACCACATCAAGATCTTGGATGAATTTTCATATCCATAATTCTTATTTAGATTCCTTATAAGCTATAATATACTCGGATTCTACTGTAGAATCTGTGATCATAGACTTCTTTGAGCTCTTCCATCTCACAACACCTCTATTCAAAGTGAAGATGCATCTAATTTGTGATTTCATATCATCTTTATTTGTTTGTAAACTACCATATGCATATCCTCTGATGAAAATATCCTAATATCCTTCAAATACCAAGAAAATTGTAATGTCTTTAGTTTTTAAGTAGTTTGGAAATCCTCAACCTTTTTGAATTTTTTCTATTTTTTGGTCGGACCAACCTTTATTTTGATCTTCAGAACCTAATTCTAGGAGTTTTCTTGACCCAAGGGCTTGTTTTTAGATGGTTTTTAAGGATCATAAATTTTCTCTGGGTTTAGGGTCATTTTCAGGTGTGGCAAGGCCCAAAAACTTAGTTTTGGGAAAGTTTAGATTGATACGTATAGTTAAGAAAAACCGTACGGCCTCCTAGGAGTAACCATACGGCTCTCTAGAGGTACTATACATGGTATTGAAAACCCATGTAGGAGGAGGTTCAGAGTCTTGTGAGGCCTATACAGTTTTTAAGAGAGGACTTTCTCATATTTTGCACATAGTTTGGAAAATTGTGCACCTAGCTCGTGCTAGTGTGGTGCTTGGGTAGGGAGCACCGCATGGCTGGCACATGGTTGGCTAAGATATGCATGTCATTTATTTAGAAAGAATTATGAATTTACATCTACCACATTTATCTTTTTTTTCTTCCTCACTCTCCTCCACTTCACACATAAAGAAGAGTGTGATTCTAAATTTTTATCTCACCTAGGCTATAGACTAACTTCCCCATATGGACTCTGATCCTTGAACCGTTGATGGCTACACACTTGTCTTGGTAAGACCTTTAATCTAATAGCTTCTCTTTTTGTTTATCTTACCACATGGAATGTTAAATCTATTAGAGCTCTTTTTCTCTATTTTCAAAGCATTTTTTTAAAACTTTTTTTCTTAGGATTTGGATTGAGTTAAATTTTGATATCAAATGAGTGATTACTTATTAGTACAAGGAAGGTGGTTCCTAATATTCTCATTGATTTTATATATGTTTTGGGGGTTCATTTGATATATTCCTTTTAGATAGTCTGAGATATAACCTAATTAATTAATTCATGTCTTATTAAATTATTTAATTAATGATATGAGATTCCTATGGTAATGTTCAATCTCCACTAAAATTGGTTTATCTGGGTAAGGATATTGAATAAACCTGGATAGTTTAGGTTGGATGTGTAAATTAAATTATTAAATTATTTATTTTGATATGACTAGTTCTATGGGAATGTGATGGGATAGCCCTGAGGATTGAGATGATGTTAATCACCTTGACTGAGGCGATGTAGTTCATTAGGTTGGGCATGGATTGAGATGTATGGGGTGATAATGATCATCCGTTTGAGGTGACTTGGTCATCGGATTGAGATGAAAAGGTCACTAGGATGGGGGAAATGGCTCATGTGACTTGAGATGGTTTGAAAATCTAGATTTAGTGACACAATCACAAGGGAATGAGGTTCTCGGTGATGTGGATTAGGTTGTTTGGTGATTTCCACTCACCATGTTTTGGTCAACGCACTGTTGGAGTCATGTGCACACAGATAGGACTCAGATGAGGTGTTGTTGACCACTCATTGTGGGTGGACGCCCTTATAGATCATGTGACTTGGGTGATGGAATTAACCATTGGATACATTGGGGATACTCACTGTATAAATTTAAATAGATCATGATGGACCATCAGTGGATGGTGTTGAGACCATCAGTTGGGGTCTAAGGCTCATCGTTACACTTGAGGCCGATGGGCCTAGATTATAAGAGGATGGATATCATCATGCCTTGGGACATTGGTTGTTGATCTGATGGTGATTATATATTAGAGTATAGGCATTACTGTTCCTTAGAATTTCAGGCTTTCATGACTACAAAATAGGCCTTTAACAGCACTGACCTTTATTACTGCTGGAAAAACGCTGATAAAGACAACCTTTATAAGTGATAAAACAAGCACTGATAAATGGTAACTTTTATCAGTGATTTTTTTAGTACAGATAAAATGTAACCTTTATCAGCACTTTATTTTTAGTACTGATAAAGGGTACCATTTATCAGTGCTTTATTTTTAGTGCTGATAAATGTTACCCTTTATCAACACTTTATTTATAGCACTGAAAAAGGGTACACTTTATGATGGAGAAATTTTTAGGACCCATAAAGGGATCCTTTATTAGTGTTTTTTTAGTACTGATAAAGGTCCAGATAAAATGTAATAATTAAATAATTAAAAAATAAAAATGAGTTTATTAAAAAAATATTAAAAAAATTATTTATAAAATAATTATTGACAAAAATGAATAAATTCATTCTACTATATATAAATTATAAATACTAATAAATAGTATATATTAAATATATAGAAATATGAAAAATGAAAATTAAATAAATAAAATTTAAAAATAAGTAAATTGTGAAAAATATTAAACATTTTATTAATTAAAAAATTATTAATAATATTAAAAAATATTATATATTAAATATATAGATATATATATATATGAATGTATATAAATATGATTTATATAATAAAAAATATTTATTCTTTTCATTAAATGGTCATATATTTAGTGAATAATGGTTTATAATTAAAAATTGATATGAATTAAAAATACTAACTAATTGCATCGAGTAATGGATATAATTGAATGTTGTTTGATTTTTCAATTTAACATAGATCAGACATGTTATATTGATTTCACATATACATAATTAATGCATTTTTATTTTATATATATTTATTTACCATGTTTTAATATTTTCAATATGTATTCATCTTTATTTCAATTTATATCCATATTTTATTAATAATTTAAATGTAATTAATAAAACATATCCATTTTTTCATTATTCTTAAAGTGTACTCATTTTTAATTTATTCAATTTCACTCATATTTAACATGCATTCACTTAAGATTAAATATTCATTAATAATGTTAAAAATATATTTGTAGAAATATATTTATAAATAAAAATATTTATAAATGTACATTTATTATATTTCTAAATTTATATATTTATAATTATAAATAAATAAATATTATTTTTTAAAAGTATTTATATAATTATAAATAAATAATTATATATATTTAAATAATTATTAAATTCATAACAAAATTATTTAAATAATTACTATATTTACTATATTTATATTTATATTTATTTATTAAATATATATATAAATATGTATATATAATTATATGTAATGATATAAATATTATTTTGGAAAAAAGTATTTCTATAATTATAAATAAATATATTTATTTAAATAATTATAAAATTATAATAAATATAATTAAATAAAGAATATATTTACTATATCTATATTTATATTTATTTATTAAATATATATATAATTATATAAATATATTTACAAAAAAAAATACTTATAATTATAATTATAAATACTTTATCAGCGCATAAGTAATAAGCACTAATAAATGTGTCTTTTATCAGCTCTTATTACTTAAGCGAAGATAAAAGGGGTCTTTATCAGTTATTTTTTGGAAGTAATGATTAAGGTATCCTAATATATTTAAAAAACCATAACCATTCATGAAATCGACATAATATCTAAAGATTTCCATGGAAGACAACCTCTGTCGGTGCTCCTCCTTAGTGAATTGAAGCTAGAATCAAGGCTCGAACAATTCCAAGGATCAAATCCAAGGCTCAAAAGATTCAAGGGTCGGACGAATACATGTCTTGAACGTAATTATTTCACTAATTTCTCTCGAACATAAGTCTTTATCTACTTTATCTTTGGGAACTTATGTGTAAAACATCAATGGTTTTGACCGTGGTGGAGGCTGTTTTGCAACTGTGAGTGTGGTGAGTTATCTATTTTAGATATTTGGCCGTGGTGATCATCCATTTTTATGCTTGTAATTTTTAGAGTGTGAAACACTTATACTGTGAGCCTTCCCAGCTTCGCACACAGGCCATACGCACATCTTCTTCCTTCTCAATTGCAGTTGTGAATTAATGTAGGGGATTTCTAGGCTACCATTTTAATTATGTAAAAGTGTGGATGAATCATGACATATTTTAATTGGATAACTAGTGTAATTAACCATATATTATAAGTCCCATACCATTTTATAATATTATATGTTTAACCCCAAGACTTTACCATATCTTCCTTTTAAAATAAATTTAATTTTGTTGATAGTTTTGTAATGCACACAACACCCGACTTAAATAAAAAACTATTTTGTCGCGTTTTGAAAAATCAATTAAATTTTAACTCTTTTAGAGATATTATATAGTAAATTTATATATTATATATTCAAACAAATTTTTTTTCACTCATCCAATATATTTTATAGGCATAAGATAAGAATAAACCCAATATTACATATCAAATACTGTATTTTTATAATGGAACTTTTACCGTCTTTTAATGGAGAATCTATTTTAAATCCAATTTTTGGAACTTGTATAGATTTTATATATCAAAATAAACTTCATATTTGAAATCAAAATATAAAAATTTGGTTAGGATGAATTTTTATTATTTTCCTGTGAAGTTTCATTTTTTAATGAATAGTGGAAAATAATGAATTTTAATTCAAAATTTATTTTTCATCTAATTTATTTATATTATTAAATTATATTTTTAATTGGTTTTAAATTATAATTAGAATATATTTTTATCATTTAATCCAATTTATGTCATTTAAATCAATTTCACATTGAATTTTGTTATAAAAACATTTCAATCTTTTGCGTGTTTTAAACTTTAATAACCCCTTTTCTCACCCCATCAACAGGATTAATTTTAAATTAATTTCTGCAACTTCTATGTTTTGAATTTTTAAAAATTGATTTAATATTTTTAATCAGTAGTTCCAAATTATATAAATTTGTTTCTTTAATTTTTTGGTCATATGAATTGTAAATTTAGAAATATTTTATTTACCACGGTTAAGGGGTAAATCAGGTAATTAAGGGTAAAAAAATATTATAAGTATTATAAAATTATCCTAAAACTTATCCAAAATTAATTAAATGAGATATTTTTTACCAAAATATTCCTTGGGTCTATTTTATGTCAACTTAGAGCCACTAGGATAACTTTAATGCTTTTATAGTATTTTATTCGACGGGAAATCCAATATGCCACACTCTTATTTTAAATAAATATTACATTTTTTATATATAGTTATTAATAATATATATTCAACTATAAATATTAATTATAAATATAAAATTATTATATACATCATGGTAATTTATTTTTAATTTTTAGGAAATAAATAATTAACATAAAGGCTTTCACAATGATGATGCAGTAATGATTCAATTAATGAAACAATCAATTATATTATATTGTAAATAATAAAAGAAATATAATATGACTTAATTAAGGTTATACACGAATATTTTTTCAAAATATGAAATTTTAAGATTTTATTAAGTGAATTTTTTGAAGTAATATTGCTGGATTGATTTTCATAAAGTCAATATTATGAATAGTGTCAAAATTGACACTTATGATATTTTATGAAAATAATATTTTATAAAATTATTTAAAAAACATAAAAACATTAAATAAGGAAAATGGGATAATATATGCTCTAAAATATCTTAAATTTTCCATTTATACTCCAATTTATACTTTATAAGTAAAAAATTGCATCCTATTAATATAGAAAAATTGGTTACTGTAGTTAAAACTAAATAGGTTATTTAAGGGTTAATCAAAATGATAAAGATTAAAATAGCACCAAAAAATGTCTAAAATATATTGGTTTATTATATATAACGTTATCTCATATTATCTTTGAATACATGACCTTTTGGAGTTATTTGTATTGAAATTTAATTTATTATAAATTAATCTTTTGAGAAATTCCAAAAATGTCTCTCACCTTCATTATAAAAGGACACATCCTCCATCACTTCCTCACACCACATTGAGACTTATATATTGACCAAAACCTACCCGGATAAGATCCAAAATTCCATCCCCTTATTCTATAATCCTCCCTTTGGGCATAAATCAAACTAAGGAATGATTTTGGTATAAACCAAAAGAAGTTACCCAGAAAAGAGGTAACATTCTTCAACAATCACTTTAGTTTCACTTCTTTTCCCACTCCTTTATTTTTTATTATTACATGATTATATAATAACACCATTATCCAAAATATACTTATATTTTTTTATGTTATGGGTTCAACTTACACCTACACACACTTTCATCAAATGGGTAACGAACATACTATTTATGTGTATGGTGAACTACCGCATCACAAAATGATGATTGTTCATTTTTTCCGTTACCACATTTCATGGTTGAGAATTATGATGGAAAATTTATTTATATATGTTATATATGATATTTATTATTTATTTATTATTATATAATTATTTTATAACACATACCCTTTATTTTTTATTTTTCGTAAATATAATAACATCGTTTGTGGAAGTGTGGACTACCGCCCCATCAAAGCGATGTGATTCGTTCATATTATACATGTAACGTATAAAGGGTGGTTTTATTAAACATATTAGAAATATATGACATAAATATAATAATATAATTATAATAAACATATATATCATTTATTTTATATTCTTTTTATATGATAAAGAAATGAAAGTAGTGTTCATGTGTACGTATGACCGATTGTCTCCAATGCATTTCATTTCATATCTCTTGATTTTATGGAATATTATAAATATATATATATAATGAATATATATGATATTTATATCATGTTTTAAATTATTTATATTATAAAATCATGATCTAAATAATAGGAACAACAAATAAAAATTCAAAATATACTCAAGAAACTAGGCAATTAACGCCTGAAATAGTGAAAATGATGAAATATTATTAAACAATGGGTTATAAAATAATATAAGAAGATCATATATGGTATAATAAATATGAATAAGGTTATAATATAAATTATTAACATGATTAAAACTATTATACAGTAGGTTAAAGGATGTTCACATAAAAAAGAAGAAACAAGGTAAGGGATTTCACACAATTTACATTCCATTGAGACTTATTCATGGTTATCCACCAATTAACTTTAATATGGAGTATATACTACCCCTTTTTCATTTAAAATCTTTATAAACTCATAAAACATATACCATTTGTAACACACCAAGATTTTGAAAATAAATATAGAATGCAATTTTATAATCTATCCATTAAACAAAACTTTGCCTCTTCTATGTTTTGAATTTTGAAAAATGGTCATCTAGAGTTGTGATCAGTAAGTCATTTGGAGTCTGATAGAACAAACTTTATTTTTGGTGAATAGTAACATACCCTTATGAATAGTAATATGACCCTTATGAATAGTAAATAATTATTTTATTTTATTAAGGCAATAAGATAATGTGATCTTAATTAATTTTTCAATGAGAAATAAAACTAATTGCACTTTAAGATTGTTATTTTTCGAATTAAATATGAATTTATTTAAAAATTAAATTAATAATATTTAGAAAATTAATTTTGAAAAATGGAGTTCATTTTTGAATTATACATGTCGAAAAATGGTTAGGGTAAATTTTTGGGACTTTTCTGAAATTCTAGAATTTTTGATGAATAGTGAAATACGATAAAATACCGTATATAGAAATTATCAGTTAAATACACTATTCATGACATCAAAAGTGATGCAATTCCACTTGGTTCGAACTCAAATTCACTTCTTACTATTAGGGATCACATGAAACAACACTATTGGTTGTCTTGAGGAAAATAATAAAATAATGAATTAAATATTCAAAATTTACTTTTTCTCCTCCACTATAAAAACCCCTCACCACTCCCTCTTCTCTTCACTCCTCTAAGCCTTAAAGATCCTAAAAGTTCTTCCCAATTACCCTTCTCTAGTCTATCCCTACGTCTAAGAATCTTCTGGTATTTAAAAAAGACCAAAACCCCTTCCCTTAAGGAGTTTTTCAAGGAGGTTATTTCAAGAGGTAAAGCACCCTTCTTTTTCATTTGGTTTCATTTCAATTTATCTTCTTTTGTTATCCTCTCCTCACATACTCTATCCATATAACCATGATAACTCCAGAATCATCTATATACTAGATTTATATCATGTAAATGAAAGAACCATCATAAATATTATTACTCCCTCCCTTTTATTTTTATAAACGAAATCGATGTCCATGAAGTTTGGATTTATATCCTTCGTGGATGATGAAGTTGCATTCCTCAATATTTCTTTATTTGATGGTAATGAAACCATATTTATGGCTGAACCATACTATAATATATTTATTAAAACCTAATTAATAGTCTGGAACCATAATATGTACATATAATTAAGTTATATGACAAAACTAGTTCATAATAATCTGAATACAGCTGAATAATCGAAGTGGTTGTCACCGAATGATTCTTCCTCATTCCATGTAACCAAATTATATAAATTACCATTACCAATTATTTATGTTCATAAATAATATATAATTCCAATCCTGGATATTTATAACCTTTCCACATGAAATCCATTACTTAAAAACAAGTGAATCGGTTATAAAAATAAAGAAAACGAACACCCTGGAACAATGAAATTCAATATAATAACTTAGAAATAAGGGTAAAAATGAACTAAACAGAATTATGATAAACTAAATACATGTCTAATAGGTTATTAAATAATTTATTAATAAGTATAATTTCATATTCTAGGAGCTTAAGTTCAAGAGCGGAACACGTTTGGAGTTAATGTAATGGTTTTTCCACCCGAACTTCCATTTTTATTTGGGTTACATTAATTGTCTAATTACCTCAATGAAATTCTTATGTATTGTTATGTACTCCTCGTATATTCTGTGTGAGTATTATATATATGTTTACAAACCATAAACCTTCCTTATTTTATGGATAGTTAGACGTTTTAAAAGGAACTTTCAAAATTGTTTCCAAAATACAAGCCCGATTCAAGGGAATTTCTAAAATTCTTACCTATTTTCTAGGGCACTATTTAACCTCTTTTTGGAAACCTTTATCTTTATAAAATCACTCATTTTATTATGAAAATACTATATTACCTCACTTCTGGTTTTATATAAATATTTTTTCAAAATAACTCTTCTTTTATAAAAGAGTATTTATCTCAAGAATTGCTTAATGATTTTATAAGAGTGTTTTCATCTAATGCAACACTCTTGTTGATTCCATGGTATTATTGGGTTTAATAATTTATGAAGTCATATACCATATTTTATTTAATGGTTTATGGATAACTCTACTGTGTATGATCTATCCTAAAACCATTCACCATATTATTCTGAATGGTTAGTTTTTTATGTTTAATGATTAAAGAAATATAGTTACATTTCATATGATAGTTTCAATATGAATGAATATGTTGTTTATGTTTATCCCCACTCATATGAGGAATTAATTGGACTTATTATGTGATGTTTGGGGCCCTCTATAGCCCCTCGATGCATCGGTAGGTCTCATGAGACAAATAGACGTGGAATTGGCCGAGGCCTTTCCCAATGTGATATAGATTTTGGCCAAGGCCTTAATCATTAGACGTCTTGGCCGAGGCCATGACAAAATGTTTCAGAATGTCTGGAATATGAACTTCTCTCATTATGAAGCTAGTAATTGTAAGTTCATGCGCTTATTTGACTAGTAGAATACCCATGATTATGTTTTATTTTGGAATTGTTTACTCAAATCATTTTCCTACCATAATGTGTTCATGTTTATTACTAAAGGCATGTGTTTTCAATTATTCACCTTGTCTAATGTTTATATTATCTTCCGCTGTATTTCTTACTCTTACTCATCATTTTATCTCACCCCTTTCTTATGTTTCATTTTCTCAGGACATGAAGAAGTAATTTATGAATGACTTTTAAGCATAATCTAGGAGACGTGATGTTTCTAGTGGAATAAAATAGTGTTTTATTTCCCTTCATGTTGTAATGTTAAACTTATGTATGTAACTTGTTTCCAATAATACTAAACTACTCAGAATTTCGGGATTCGTATTCCTTGTATGTATTCCAATGTAATCAAATAAGGCACCAACTCTGGGCAACTGGGGCCGGGTCCTTATAGTTGGTATCAGAGGAAGTTTAGTAGAATACTTGGAAACTAGATTTAGAAAACGTAGAATTAGGGAAGCGTCCCTAAGTTATTCATTGAGGATATACATACAATAACGTCCTGGTATTTTGGTAAGGAATAGATTATGTGGATATTTTAAGCAATACATCCATGTCTGGATACGAGCAGGTAGAGGCGGATCTGGCACAGATGTATCTAGGGGTAAAACCCGAAAATACCTCTTTGAGCTAGACTCGAATGAGAACTAGTGCACAACAATGGGCCTTGCTTCACTCTTGGTTATGACACTCTTGAGGGATATTCTTAGGATAATTCAAATTTTCTTTACAATCCATTATTAATGATTTAAATGTAAAATATTCCTCAAAGAAACCATATTTGTGAATATGGGATTAGCCATTCGTAGGATCTCAATTTTTTTCAAAGTATTTTGTTAAGTAAAGATTATACATTATGATTCATAACCTAATCTAGTGTATGCCATTATCTAGAGATGGCACCAAGTAGAAGGAATGGAAACTTCATGAACACACATGTCCCCTTTAGGGATTTTCCTCCGATGCAAGATAATGATGTTGTCTCTAGTGCTGTGACTGGTGCTGAGCAACTCATAACTATACCAGGACAACTTACTCAGGTTATGGATAATAACCTTACCTATATGGATCATTTATATCCACAACATGGAGTAGCTATGCTGGATCGCTTTATGTGACAACAGCCTACATCATTCAATGGGACTACAAGCTCATTTGTAGCTGAGCAGTGGATAAGTTCCCTCGAGAAGATATTTCTTACTTTGGGATATAATGAAAGAGAGAATGTTGTCATAGAAGTATATCGTCTATCAGGAGATGCATATCAGTGGTGGTCATTAATCCAAAACACAAAGGAGGATGAAGATAAATAAGAGATGTAATGGATGGATTTTAAGGAAATATTATTAGAAAAATATTTCCCTCGTAAGCAACGAGCAGATATGGAGAGACAATTCTTGAATCTGAGGTAGAAGGAGGATAAACATGTTTCCAAGTATAAATCCAACTTCACAAGGTTATCAAGACATGTTTTAGACTATATACAAAATCTAAGGAGAAAAATTGATCGATTCTTTGATAACTCAAAGCCATTCCTCCAGCGGGCACTGGTCTCCCAAAGTATTTCATCATATAAGGATGTAGTTTAATGTGCCATAAAGACGGAAAAATAATTATCTAAGTCTTATGAATTTAAGGGAAATCAAGAAAAGAATCTGGAGGCTGAAAACCCTAGGAAAGGAAATAAGGTAATGGTGAAGAATGGAATAGTTGAATTTTCACCATGTGACAATTGTGGAAAGAAACACCCTGGTGCATGCTTAAAAGGAAAAGGAGTATGCTACAAATGTGGTCAGAAAGGCCATCTTGCTGGTGATTGCAAAGGGAATAAGGAAGCAAATTATGTTCAATGCTATAGCTATTGGGAGATGGGACACTATGCTAATGATTGTACAAAACTTCAAGGAAATATGCAATAGAAAAGGCCAAGGGATCAGGGACAAGCTTATGCAATCACAACTGTAGAGTTTGAAGTTCCTAATGACGTGGTGGCATGTACTTTAATTGTTTCCTCAAGTTTAGCCAATGATTTATTTGATTTTGTATCATCTCATTGTTTCATATCTTCCCAGTTTTCTAATAAAATTATATATTTCCAATTTGATTTAACAAGGGAGTTGTTAGTCAAAACTCATAAGGAAAGTATCATTGCTAGAAAGTTATGTGAATCAGTTCCCATTAGGGCATATAAATGTTCTTTATCTACTGATCTCATCATCATACCCATGATTGAATTTGATATAATCCTCGGTATGTATTTTCTTTCGGACCATGATGAAAAAATTTATTGTAAGAAGAAGGAGGTTACAATTTTTGATGACGATGATAAAGAACACCTTATCTTTAGAGCAGAATATTTATCACCTGATTCTTATCTAGATCCACCCCCAGTAGCTCAACTAAATTAAATTATTGGTGAGGAAGAGAATGAAATAACTATGGGTGAGGAAAGGAATTTTCAAATATAGGATGTACCTATTGTGAGAGAATATGTTGATGTGTTTCTAGAAGATTTACCTGGACATCCTCCAGAATGAGAAATTGAGTTTTCCATTGATTTAATTCCTGGTTCAAGGCCCATATCAAAGACCCCTTATAGAATGGCCACTATGGAATTAGTGAAACTAAAGAAACAACTATATGAATTGAGTAATAAGGGATTTATTTTCCCTAGTGTTTCTCCATGGGGAGCCCCTGTCCTTTTTGTTAAGAAGAAAGATGGATCTATGAGGTTATGTATCGACTACAGGGAGATCAATGCTATAACAATAAAGAACAAGTATCCCCTACCTTGCATTGATGATTTATTTGACCGATTTCATGGAGATCAATACTTTTCAAAGATTTACCTTCGATCTGGATATCATCAGTTGTGTGTAAAGAAGGAATACATTCTGAAAATAGCATTTCGAACCAAGTACGGGCATTACGAGTTTACAGTAATGCCTTTTGGATTGACTAATGCACCCTCTGTCTTTATGGATCTAATTAATAGAGTTTTCAAGGAATATCTTGATGTTTTTTTAGTGGTATTTATTGATGATATCTTGGTATACTCCAAAAGCTACGAAGATCATAAAAATCACTTGCGCATTATCCTGAAGACTCTTATAAGACATGAATTATATGGGAAGTTTAGCAAGTGTGAATTCTGGCTTCAGGAGATTTATTTTCTTGGCCATATTGTCTCTAAGGATGGAATCCTAGTTGACCCTGCAAAGACAAAGTCAATCCAAGATTGGCCCGCACCAACAAACATAACTGAGGTACGCAGTTTTATTGGTTTAACAGGTTATTATCGGCGTTTTGTGTAGAATTTTGCCCGACTAGCTAAATCACTAACGGAGATCACACATAAAGGTGTTAAATTTGTTTGGAAAAAATATTGTGAAGAATGTTTCGAAGAACTGAATAAAATATTATTCAATGCTCCTATATTGACTCTACCATCGGGGAAGGACGGGTTTGTTATTTATAGTGATGATTCAAAGAAAGGTCTTGGTTGTTTCCTTATGCAAAATGATAGGGTTATTACTTATGCATAATGACAGCTAAAAATTTATGATCAAAACAATCCTACTCATGATCTTGAGTTAGCTGTTGTAATCTTTTCTTTGAAGATATGGAGACATTATCTCAATGGTAAAAAATGTGAGATTTATACTGATCACAAGAGTTTGAAGTATATTTTATCACAGAAAGAACTCAACATGAGGCAAATTAGATGACTTTAAATACTCAAGTATTATGATTGCACGATACACTACCACCCAGAGAAGGCAAATATGGTGGAAGATTCTTTGAGCAGAAAGGATCATGGAGTTTTGAACCAGTTGAGAGTTGAAAGAGATCCTATTTTCATGGATCTGGTAAAGCTGGATATGGGAATAACCATGGAAGGTGAAACATCAATGCTTTTTCAAATGGTTGTCAAACCATCTTTACTAGAAAGGATAAAAATTTCTCAGGTTGATGATGAGGATTTTCAAAAGAGGATTAAAGCTATGAATGATGGGAGATTGAGTGACTTCATATGTGAAGATGGAATTTTGAAATTTGGGAAGAGACATTGTGTTCCCGATATACCTGATCTAAAATGGAAATTGTTGGATGATGCTCATAGTTCCAATTTCTCTATACACCCTGGTAGCACTAAGATGTATAGATATTTGAAGGAACATTTTTGGTAGGACAACATGAAGAGGGAGATTGCTGATTTTGTGTCAAGTTGTTTGGTTTGTCAACAGGTGAAGGCAAGAAGACAACATCCTGGTAGAGTCATGCAACCCCTTCCTATACCTATGTGGAAATGGGATGATGTTACGATGGACTTTGTCATGGGGAAACCAAATAATCCAAGAAAGAATGATACGATATGGGTCATTTTTGACCGTCTTACAAAATCAACACATTTTCTTGCTATAAGGGTAGATTTACCACTTGAATGTTTAGCAAGAATATATATTAATGAAGTTGTAAGACTTCATGGTGTACCCTCATCAATTGTTTCTGATTGTGATCCCCGTTTTACATCACGATTTTGGAAGAGTCTTCAGAAGGCCCTAGATACTAATCTTCATTTGAGCACTGCCTACCACCCACAAACTGATGGACAATCAGAACGGTCTATTCAAACATTGGAAGACATGTTGAGGTCTTTTTCACTTGATTTTCAAGGCATGTGGGATTAGTATTTACCTCTCGTAGAATTTTCCTACAATAATAGAATCCATTCAAGTATTTAGATGGCACCCTATGAAGCATTATATGGGAGGAGATGTCGTACACTAACTTGCTGGGATGATGTTGGTGAAAGAAAGCTCGTGGGCCCAGAACCTGTTGAAGAAACAACGGAAAAGGTGAAGATTATCTAGAACCATATCAAAACATCTCAAGGTAGGCAAAAGAGTTATGCTCATAACCGAAGAAAGGATTTGGAATTTCAAGAAGGTGATCACGTTTTCTTAAAAGTATCTCCATGGAAGGGTATTATATGATTCGGTAAGAAGGGAAAATTAAGTCCCAGGTACATCGGACCTTCTGAAATTCTAGACTGAATTGGAGTTGTATATTACCATTTGGCAATGCCGCCAAGTCTCTCCAAGGTTCACAATGTATTCCACGTGTCAATTTTAAGAAAGTACATGTCAAACCCAACACATGTACTCACCTATGAAGAAGTAGAACTTGATCCCAATCTATCTTATTGTGAAGAGCCTATCAAGATTCTTGATACTAGAGAACAAGTATTGAGAAATCGGACAACTTGTCTGGTAAAGGTTCTTTGGAGGGACCATAAGATGGAGGAAGCGACATGGGATCCTGAGGAGCTTATGTTAAAGACATACCCAAATATTTTTAGGTAATATTTTGTGAAGTTCGAGGACAAAATTTTTGTAAGGAGGGGAGAATGTAACACCCCAAGGTTTTGAAAATAAATATATAATGCAATTTTATAATCTATCCATTAAACACAAATTTTCCTCTTCTATGTTTTGAATTTCGACAAATGTTCATCTAGAGTTGTGATCAGTAAGTCATTTGGAGTCTTATAGAACAAACTTGATTTTTGGTGAATAGTAACATACCCTTATGAATAGTGATATGAATATTAATATGACCCTTATGAATAGTAAATAATTATTTTATTTTATTTTATTAAGGCAATAATATAATGTGATCTTAATTAATTTTTCAATGAAAAATAAAACTAATTGCACTTTAAGATTGTTTTTTTTTTAATTAACCATGACTTTATTTAAAAATTAAATTAATAATATTTGGAAAATTAATTTTGAAAAATGGAGTTCATTTTTAAATTCTACACATAGAAAAATGGTTAGGGTAAATTTTTGGGATTTTTCTGAAATTCTAGAATTTTTTATGAATAGTAAAATACGATAAAATACCGTATATACAAATTATCAGTTAAATACACTATTCATGACATCACAAGTGATGAAAGGCCACTTGGTTCAAACTCACATGCACTTATTACTATTAGGGGTCACATGAAACAACACTATTGGTTGTCTTGAGGGAAATAATAAAATAATGAATTAAATATTCAAATTTTACTTTTCTCATCCACTATAAAAACCCCTCACCACTCCCTCTTCTCTTCACTCCTCTAAGCCTTGAAGCTCCTCAAAGTTCTATCCAATTTCCCTTCCCTAGTCTCTCCCCACATCCAATGTGAAGACTCGGAAATTTTAAGGAAATTTTTTTCTTAAATACTTTGGAATTTATGAGTATGCAGTTTCTGACGGCACCTGAATCCGAGGCCCGATGTGCCCGGAATCAATTTTTGAAGTTTTGTTCGGGTATGTTCAGTAAACGTACGAGCGGGTTTTTTTATATTTTGAACCGGTGCTCAGAATTGAAATCTAAGGACACTGATGAACTCACAGCGCCGGTATTCTCTTAAGGGGACCTTTACCGCGGTTGCGTTTTCTCAGGAGGATAAGTTAATTTTTGGGGATTAATAAAAAAGAAAGTTAAATAAAATTGTTGTGCACAATTTCATTTATCTTGGGTGGTTATTTCCTACAAGGGGGAGTTATAGGTGGGTCCCACACCCCACATAACCTCCCCTGAGAGGATTTAGTGTGGTGGGGCCCACACGAACCCGAACCCTTCCACCTCCCCTCAACTCCCCATTAATTCCCTACTGTTTATTTTGACAAATCCTCATTAATGGTGGAGCCTCTCAACCTCCCTATTCCCATCAATTGTGCCAACTCATATAATTAATGTCTACATTAATTATCTAGAACCACTTATGAATCAAATTTAATTGCATGACAATTCTATTAAATTGAGAGCTTTTTTTGCGTTGGCAAATCACTTTTGGGGAGTCTCTGGGGAATTAGAAGAGAGGTGATCCTTCTTCGACGAAGAACACTATTCTTCAACGAAGAACATCCCCGACGAAGAACGTGAAGGACTTATTCCAATGACACTTCTTCCTCGGATGAACCTCGACGTCAAAGAGTCTACGTCGCCTACGACAACAAATCTTCCTCCATCGTTGACAGGACGACACCGTTCTTCCACGATGCCCGACTACCACAACGCTCGTCTTCCGCGGCTCGACGGCGTGCGACATCAATTATGAGGTAGGGGGTTTTCTTTAAATTTAATTGAATAAAATTGTTCTTCGTTCTTCGGTGAAACCATGTTTTATCTTCGGCTATATAATACCGCCTAACGCGGAGGGTGCGGGCCGAACGAACACGGCCCGACGACCCTCCGTCGATCCTTGTTCTTTTTCGATGGCGAAGGTGACGGAAGGGACGGCGGCAACCGGAGAAATAGGCTGTTGTATGTCGGCCGCATGGAGAGGAACCGCGGCCCGCATCCGCGGGCCGCTCGTCCGAAGAAGAACTGGAAGGCTAAAGCCGGCTGGCCTGAAGGGAGACCACGGCGCCGCAAGGGGCGCCGCGCTGCGAAGAACCACGGCCCGCACTCCGCGGGCCGCTTCAGCGGGCGAATCGGCCGGCTCGTTAGCTGACTAGGTTGGAGAAGGCTGCGGCACCTGCAGGAGCCGCACGGAAGGAGAGCGGCTTGCTCGGGGCGCTCGCGCCGGGAAGACCGGCAGGCTTCGACAGGACTGACAGGAGGGTGGCGTCGCCGGTTCGGGAAGTCGGGGGGCCGCGCCCCCCGCATCGCTCGGCCGCCTGGGCCGGGCCGCTCGGCCAGCCACGCCGAGCCGAGCCCCGCTGAGGCGGACCGCACCCAGCCGGGCCGGGCCGTGCCAGCCGCGCCGAGCCGCGCCCCGCTGGGCCGGGCCGCGCCAACCGGGTCGGGCCGCGCCCAGCCGGGCCGGGCAGCGCCCTTGCGCGGACCCAGCCGCCTGCCACGGGCCAGGTCGAGCCCCACCGGGCCGGGCCACGCATTTTTCGGTTCATTCTGACCTCTTAGCCGGGTTGGACCTTCCGAATCAGGACAAGCCGACCCGCTATCCCATCGGGCTTGTCGAGTCGGGCCCGTTGCACTTAAACGTGAATAACTTTAAGACCACGCGTCCGATCAACGCGCCGTTTGTGGAACTGGGACCCTCACGACAAATAATTTCTTTTGAAATACTCTAAGTGAGTTTTGGAAAAATTTGGAAAACATCCGGGTTTGGAACGAGCATAATTCAAACCGGGCCCCTAGAACGGAAAAGCCAATAACTCTCAGACCGGGCGTCCTATTGACGCGTCGTCTGTCGCGTTGGGTTTCTTTTGACGAGACAGAACCTTGGGATACATAAACTCTAGAATTTATGAGATTTGATGTATCGACCCCCTTTGCTCGAGGAGCGGACCCTCCTGGAATTGAGTGTGCTGTGTGCGGGAACCCTAGAGCTGGTTGTGACTGCGTCAACTACTGTACTGGAATCCTTCATGGGTTCGACAGCAACAAATATTATATTGGGATCCTCCATGGGTTTGACAGCTATGACTACCGTACTGGAATCCTCTGTGGGTTCGACGATGATGACTATTGTTCTTGTATCCTGTGTGGGTCCGGCAGTTTGACCTCTGTACTTATATCCTGTGTGGGTCCGGCAGAGTAGCTGGTCTTGTATCCTGTGTGGGTCTGACAGCTTAGCTGGTCTTGTATCCTGTGTGGGTCGGACAGCTTAGATGAATCAGTGACTACATCTGATCATCTCTATCTCTATATGAAAGATGTATACCTGTGTGAGCTGAGTCTTGACTTTCAATCATTATCATCTATGTGATTGACTTCTTTCCTGTGTGGACTGGGTTGTACTTGGGGTCGAGAGTTGGAGTCGTACTGTGGTTGATAACTTAGGTATATGTATGGGCATATACCTAAGTAGGGTTGGTTGATACTTCGTGTTTGTATCTCTCTTCTGTGGTTTATCCTTTGTGAATTCTGGGAGACCCTCGAGGGTCTCGGGGTCCCTACTTAGTATCGTATACTCACCCCTGCACGGGATTTCCCGCACTACATTATGTTGGATGCAGACAACGGACAGCACTAATCGAGGTAGAGACTTTTAGAGTTGGACGGTACCCGGAGGTGGACCACTTGGCGAGACGTACACGGAGCAGACGGACATACTTGAGGTGTTGAGGAGGCTATTTGTACCCACCCTTCAGGTGGGATTCCCGGAGGAGGACTCAGTGGTTGTTGTTTTAATTTATTGTAGTTGTGATAGCTTTCAGTTGTACTGTACTTTTAGTTGGGTTTGTATACTGTCCCATTTACTTTTCAGCACTTACTTTTGTACTCAGTTTACTTAGTGCTTACTTCATTTGTGTACTCTGTTGTGTTGTTTACTTTTATAAAGGCAATGCCTTCCCTTTTTATCGGGATTTACGCCTTTGGTGCTAGTCACCAGCCCCTGGCCTATGGAAGGCGGGTTTGGGGTAGTCACGGCACGGGCCCGAGGACGGGTCGTGACAAATTGGTATCAGAGTGGTCGTTTCTACCTCAGAACTCAGGACTCTAATCTTTCTTTCTGTGAAGCAATAGTGTTAAGATTATTGAGTGTGGTTTTTAGTCTAGGGAGTCCAGTGTTGGTGCGGCGGCCGATGTATCCATACACCAGGACCCTGACCTCTGATTTCCGACTCAGTGCACGAAAACACTGATTGCGTGTATGTTTCCTTTGAAAAGTTTTCTTTGTGATTACTTTGTGTCAGCTCACCAGGTATATTGTTTGACTGTGGAGCACCTTTTTCTTTCAGGATGGCCCCATGAAGGCAGTGATCTAGGGTTCCGAGTTACGTACGGGATGGTAGTCCACCGAGCGATGAGGCCTCGGTGCAGGGCCCCATCACAGCGGATGCACCAGGGGTACCACTACCTGCTGGGCCACCGATACCACCAACTCCAGCAGCAGAGAGTGCATGCCACTTGAGTGCGTTGCACGAGTTTCGCGATAGAGGCCTCCCAAGTTCTGTAGAGAGACGGACCCACAGGCAGTCGGGGATTGGGTGGAGGCTGTTGTTAGAGTTTTCAGATTGGTAGGGACACCAGTCGACCTTATGGTGATCCTTGTCGTGAGTCTCCTGCATGCAGCAGCAGGTAGATGGTGAATCCTGATTCTCCAGGTGCATGACGAGGCATCTTTACTTTGGACGGACTTCGAGTGTCTCTTCTGCTCAGAGTTTGTTCCAGCCACCCTTCATGAGGTACGGATTGAGGAGTTACTACATCTGCAGTAGGGCATCATGTCAGTAGCTCAGTACTCAGTGAGGTTTACTGAACTCTAACGCTACTCCATGGATATTTTATGGGACCCATTCTTCAGGGCCGGAACTTTCGATCAGGGACTGTGTCATGAGATCAGGGCTTCAACGATTCCCCTCAGCATCCTGATGTAGGCAGGGGTGTTAGAACGAGCCCTTCTAGTGGAGATCTTTCTCGTTGAGCAGTCACCAGCGGCGAGACCCACTACAGGGCGACACGTAGAAGAGTCTTCTGCAGATGGCAGTAGACAGATGTCACAGGGGTCCAAGCGGACCAGGACATCAGGTGGGAGACCTCAGGATACAGTTTCGGTTGTGCGGGTCACACGAAACAGAGTCAGTCTTATAAGGAGCAGTTAGTGCTATGCATGCAGCGGGTAGGGCCACATGGCTCATGACTGCCTGACCCACCATGTAAATGAGCAGCAGACAGTAGATGGACCTCCCAGGCATAGGCAGAGGTTTGACCATGGTGGTCAGTCGGGAGCGGGCGGACGTGGCAGAGGAGCTGGTCGAGCAGCGGGTGGTGGACGACATTTCGAGGCTCTACCACCACCACCACCAGGAGGTCCACCCCGACCACAGGGAGCTGGCAGACAGAGGCGAGCTCAGCTCCAGGCAATCTAGGCCTATGACCACGGCACACTCGATATGATTTTAGGTACTATTTGTGTCTACTCCACCCTTGCTACAGTACTTATAAACACAGGTGCGAGTCATTATCTTATTGCCGCTGCCTTTGTTCGGAACTCGGAGATTCTGACGGATTCATTGGCTCGATCTTTACGGCTAGAGACTCCTACGGAATCAGACTCGATGATTACGCACTCGTGATAGCAGTATGAGCTTACTCTAGGAGGCGAGAGCTTCTCCTGGGATCTTCTTGTAGCGGCGTCGAGGCCTTACGATGTCATCTTGGGTATAGACTGGTTGTTTACAGTCTATGCTCAGATCGACTGTATTAGGTGCAAGGTGTGGTGTATCCGCATGGATGGGACCATGTTCACCTTTACCGGCGAGAAGGGATACTTTGAAGCGCAGGATGGACTTACGTAGAGGAGAGGGCAGCCAATCACACATTAGTTGGCTAGTCTCATCCTCGTAGTGGTTGATATGCGGAGTTCGAGTTTTCCTGTTGTGGTGGATCAGTATGCGGACGTTTTTCCTGATGACGTTCCAGGACTACCTCCTCGAAGAGAGGTAGACTTCTATATATACATGTACCCTGATACAGCACCGATATCTACCCCAGTATATCGGATGGCTCCTGCCGAGCTTCGTGAGCTACGGGTACAGCTGGAGGACTTGTAGGGAAATGGATTTATCCGGCCTGGTGTTTCACCCTGGGCTTCTCCGATTCTTTTCTCCAAGAAGGCGTATGGGAGCTTGTGACTGTGTGTCGACTAACATCACCTGAATTAGGTGACCTTAAAGAACAAGTACCCACTTCCAAGGATTGAATACCTCTTCGATCATCTCAAGCAAGCATGATGGTTCTCGAAGATAGAACTCAGTTCAGGCTATCACCAGCTCAGAATTCGAGAGGAGGATGTGCAGAAGATGGCCTTCAAGTGTCGGTATGGCCACTATGAGTTCTTGGTTATGCCCTTAGGCATAACCAATGCTCTAGTAGTGTTCATGAGTCTCAGGAACAGGATCTTCCAGCCTTACCTCGATCGATTTGTCATAGTCTTCATTGATGACATACTGATTTACTCAAATACTGAGGAGGAGCACGCCTACCACTTTCGGGTTGTACTGGATACACTCTGAGAGCACCAGATTTATGGTAAGCTCTCGAAGTGCTAGTTCTAGATTCGATAAGTTCACTTCTTAGGACATATCATCTCGGAGGCAGGGGTAGCAGTAGATCCAGCGAAGATCGAGGCAGTTCTTTCTTGGGAGCCACCCAGAAGTGTGACGGAGGTTTGGAGTTTCCTGGGCCTTGCAGGATACTATCGGAGGTTTTTTTTCAGACTTCTCCAGAGTTGCAGCACCGCTTTTAGCTTTTATGAAGAATGGGAAACCCTTCGTGTGGTTAGATAGATGCCAGTAGATCTTTCAGGAGTTGAGGCAGAGATTGACCAGTGCACTCATCTTGAGGCTACCGGAGGAGGGAGTTGGGTACGTAGTTTACTACGACGCATCAAGGACCAGACTCGGGTGTGTCCTGATGCATGAGCGAGCGGTGATCGCATATGGTTCTCAGCAGTTGAGACAGCATGAGCAGAACTCTGTTACCCATGACCTGGAGTTAGCAGTAGTGGTCTTCGCCTTGAAGATGTGGTGGCACTATCTGATAGGCGAGTGCTTTACAGTCTACTCTGACCACCAGAGTCTCAGGTACATCTTCTCGCAGAAAAACCTGAACCTGAGATAGTGGCGATGGCTTGAGTTCCTCCAAGACTATGACTTTGAGATATTCTATACTCTTGGGAAGGGGAACTTTGTATCTGATGCTCTCAGCAGGAGATCGGGCATTCAGCTGCTAGTAGAGGCGACGGAGCAGCTAGTCGTGTTGCAGATATCCTTTGTGGATATAGATGGAGCATCCTTTCTTCAGTCTCTCACAGTCACTCCTCCACTTCTTTAGCGAGTCAGAGAGGCACAGCATGGGGACGTTGACTGTGAGGCACGATGTGCTTAGATATCCATAGGGCAGGTGCCTGATGGATTTTCTGAAGGAGGGGAGCACGTCATCCTCTTCAGGGGACGTACCATGGTACTAGTTGCACTACAGGAGGAGGTGCTAAGAGAGTTCCACACTTCTCCTCTAGCGGTACATCCAGGAGTGGAGAAGATGTATCAGGACCTCAGACGATAGCACTGGTGGCTGGGTATGAAGAAGGCTATAGCAGAGTTTGTTTCATGATGCCTCACTTGTCAGCAAGTGAAGGCAGAGCACCAGGTACTACCAGGCTTGGTATATCCCTTAGAGGTCCCAGAGTAGAAGTGGGACGGGATCTCCATGGATTTCGTGACGGGGCTTCCACGTACATCCAAAGGACACGACTCTATCTTGGTGATCGTAGACCGACTCACCAAGTCAGACCACTTCATACTGATCAGAGAGCAGGGCTCAGTAGAGGTCTTGGGATGCCTTTACATATAGGATATCATACGGCTTCATGGTGTGCCATCGACGATCATCTCCGATCGGGACGCACTCTTTACTTCCTGGCTTTGGAAGGGGTTGTAGGAGGCATTTGGGACGCAACTATGGTTGAGCACCGCCTTCCATCCCCAGAAGGATGGACAGACTGAGAGGACCATTTAGAATCTCGAGTACATGCTATGTGCATGTGTCCTCAACTTTGTTCGTAGCTGGAAGGATCACTTTCCCTTGGTGGAGTATGTTGACAACAATAGCTATCACTCCACCATCGGGATAGCACCTTACGAGGCAATGTACGGTTGACCTTTCAGATCACCTCTGTGCTGGAATGACCCAGGGGAGTCAGCACTTGTAGGACCAGATATGGTTCAGGCTATGATAGAGAAGGTTCAGATCATCCAGGAGCGGATGAAGACTGCACAGAGCAGACAGAAGTCCTATGTTTATAGGAGACAGAGACCACTAGAGTTCGAGGATGGAGACAACATATTCCTACGGGTCTCACCTTGACGAGGTCTATAGAGATTTGGCCGGGGTGACAAGTTATCTCCATGATTCATCGGACCTTTCCAGGTCCTCAGTAGGGTAGGCGAGGTGGCTTACTGTCTGGACCTTCCACCTCAGTTGCACAGGGTGCATGACATCTTCCACATATCCCAGCTGAGGAGATACGTGCACGACCCGTCCCACATCATCGATCATGGGGAGATGGACATTGATAACAGGGTGACATTCACGGAGGTCCTGGTGGAGATCGAGGATCGATAGGAGCGGGTCCTATGTGGACAGTCGATTCCTCTGGTGCGCATTCGCTGGCAACACGGGAACCTCTAGGAGAGCACTTGGGAGCGGGAGGCTCAGATGCATACTCAGTACCCCCATTTGTTCCCCAAGTGTGTGTTGTAGCTTTACGGGGACGTAAATCCCTGAGGTGGGGGTAATGTAAAGACCCAGAGATTTCAAGGAAATTTTTTTCTTAAATACTTTGTAATTTTATGAGTACGCGGTTTCTAACGGCACCTGAATCTGAGGCCCAGTGTGCCCGAAAACAATTTTTGAAGTTTTGTTCGGGTACGTTCAGTAAACATACGAGTGGGTTTTTCTATCTTTTGAACCGGTGCTTGGAATTGAAATCCAAGGACACCAATGAACTCGCAGCGCCGGTATTCGCTTAAGGGGACCTTTACCGTAGTTTCGTTTTCTTGGGAGGATAAGTTAATTTTTGGGGATTAATAAAAAAGAAAGTTAAATAAAATTGTTGTGCACAATTTCATTTATCTTGGGTGGTTATTTCCTAAAAGGGGGAGTTATAGGTGGGGCCCACACCCCACATAACCTCCCTTTAGAGGATTTAGTGTGGTGGGCCCATATGAACTTGAACCCATCCACCTCCCCTCAACTCCCCATTAATTCCCTGCTGTTTATTTTGACAACTCCTCATTAATGGTGGAGCCTCTCCACCTCCCTCTTCCCATAAATTATACCAACTCATATAATTAATGTCTACATTAATTATTTTCCACCTCTTTTGAATCAAATTGAATTGCATGGCAATTATATTAAATTGAGAGCTTTTTTTCCTTTTGCGTTGGCAAATCACTTTTGGGGAGGCTTTGGGGACTTAGAAGAGAGGTGATCCTTCTTCGACGAAGAACACCATTCTTCAACGAAGAACATCCCCAATGAAGAACGCAAAGGACTTCTTCTAATGACGCTTCTTCCTCGGACGCACCTTGACGCCAAGGATTCTACGTCTCCTACAACAACGACTCTTCCTCCATCATTGATGGGACGACACCATTCTTCTGCGACGCCCGACTATCGCAACGCTCATCTTCCGCGGCTCGACGACGTGCGACGTCAATTACGTGGTAGGGGGTTTGCTTCAATTTTAATTGAATAAAATTGTTCTTTGTTCTTTGGTGAAACCATGTTTTATCTTCGGCTATATAATACCGCCTAATGTGGAGGGCGTGGGCCGAACGAACACGGCCTAACGACCCTCCGTTGATCCTTGTTCTTTTTCGATGGCGACGGTGACGGAAGGGGCGGTGGCGACCAGAGAAAGCAGCGGCCGTATGCCGGCCGCGTGGAGAAGAACTGTGGCCTGCATCTTTGGGCCGCTCGGCCGAAGAAGAACCATCTGGCTAAAGATGGTCGGGCCGAAGGGAGACTGAGGTGCCACAAGGGGCGTCGTGTTGTGGAGAACCGTGGCCCGCGCTCCGCGGGCTGCTTCGGCCGGCGAACCGGCCGGCTCATCAACCGACCGGGTTAGAGAAGGCCACAGCACCCGCAGGTGTAACACAGAAGGAGAGCATCCTGCTCGAGCCGCTCGCACCGGGAAGACCAGCCGGCCAGACAGGAGGGCGGCGCTGCTCGGCGCCGCCGGTTCGGGAAGCCGGGGGGCTGCGCCCCTCGCATCGCTCAGCCACACGGGCCAAGCCGCTCAGCCAGTTGGGTCGAGCCGCACCCGGTCGGGCCGGGCCACGCATTTTTAGGGTCGGGCTGATGTCTTAGCCAGGTCAGACCCGCCGAGTCAGGACGGGCCGACCCGCGATCCCATCGGGCTTGTCGGGTCGGGCATGTTGCACTTAAATGTGAATAACTTTAAGACTGCATGTCTGATCGATGCGTCGTATGCGGAACTAGGACCCCTGTGACGAAGAGGTCCTTTTGAGATACTCTAAGTGAGTTTTGGACAACTTTGAAAAATGGCCGGGTTTGGAACGAGCATAATTCCAATCGGGCCCCTCGAACGGAAAATTCAACAACTCTCAGACCGGGAGTTCGATTGACGCGTCGTCTGTATCATTGGGATTCTTTTGACAAGACGGAACCTTGGAATACATAAACTCTAGAATTCATGATAGTTGATGTATCGACCCCCTTTGCTCGAGGAGCGGACCCTCACAGAATCAAGCGTGCTGTGTGCGGGAACCCTAGAGCTGGCTGCGACTGCGTCGACTACTGTACTGGAATCCTCCGTGGGTTTGACAGTGAAGACTAATGTACTGGGATCCTCTAGGGGTTCGACAGCGACTGCTACTGTACTGGAATCCTCTGTGGGTTCGACAGAAATGACTACTGTTCTTGTATCCTGTGTGGGTCCGAAAATTTGATCTTTGTACTTGTATCCTGTGTGGGTCCGGCAGAGTAGCTGGTCTTGTATCCTGTGTGGGTCCGACAGCTTAGCTAGTCTTGTATCCTATGTGGGTCTGACAGCTTAGATGAATCATTGACTGCATCTGATCATCTATATCACTATACAAAATATGTATACATGCATCAGCTGAGTCTTGACTTTCAATCATTATCATCGATGTGATTGACCTCTTTCCTGTGTGGACTGGGTTATACTTGGGCTCGAGAGTTGGAGCTTTATTGTGGTTGATAACTTAGGTATATGTATGGGAATATACCTAAGTAGGGTTGGTTGATACTTCGTGTTTGTCTCTCTCTTATGTGGTTTATCCTTTTTGGATTCTGGGAGACCCTCAGGGGTCTCGGGGTCCCTACTGAGTATCGTATACTCGCCCCTGCATGGGCTTTGCCCGCACTACGTTGTGTTGGATGCAGACGACGAATAATGCTGATCGAGGTAGAGACTTGTAGAGATGGATGGTACCCGGAGGTGGACCACTTGGCGAGACGTACATGGAGTGGACGGATGGACTTGAGGTGCTGAGGAGGCCATCTGTACCCACCCTTCAGGTTGGATTCCCAGAGGATGACTCAGTGGTTGTTGTTTTACTTTACTGCAGTTGTGCTAGCTTTCAGTTGTACTGTACTTTCAGTTGGGTTTGTATACTGGCCCATTTACTTTTCATCACTTAATTTTTTACTCAGTTTACTTATTGATTACTTCAGTTGTGTACTCTGTTGTTTTTTTTTTACTTTTATAAAGGCAATGTCTTCCCTTTTTATCGGGATTTATGCCTTTGGTGCTAGTCGCCAGCCCCTGGCCTATGGAAGGTGGGCTTGGGGTAGCCAAGGCATGGGTCCCGATGATGGGTCGTGACATACAAGAAGCTTCTGGTCTTTCCAAAAGACCAAAACCTCTTCCCTTAAGGAGTTTTTCAAGGAGGTTATTTCAAGAGGTAAATCACCCTTCTTTTTCATTTGGTTTCATTTCAATATATCTTCTTTTGTTATCCTATCCTCACCTCCTCTATCTAAATGACCGTGATAACTCCAGTATAATCTATATACTGGATTTATATCATGTGAATGGAAGAACCATCATAAATATTCTTACTCCCTCCCTTTTATTTTTATAAACGAAATCAACGTCCAGGAGGTTCCGATTTATAACCTTCGTGGACAACGAAGTTTCGTTCTTCAATATTTCCTTCATTACTAGTCATGAAACCATATTGATGGCTGAACCAGACTATAATATATGTATTAAAACCTAATTAATATTCAGGAACTAGAATATGTACATATAATTAAGTTATATGACAAAAATAGTTCATAATAATCCAAATATCGCCGAATAATCGAAGTGGTTGTCACCTAATGATTCTTCCTCATTCCATGTAACCAAATGATATAAATGATCATTACCAATTATTTATGTTCATAAATAATATATAATTCCAATTCTGGAGATTTATAACCTTTACACTTGAACTCCATTACTTAAAAACAAGTGAACCGATTATAAAAATAAAGAAAAGGAACACCCCGGAATAATGAAATTCAATATAATAACTTAGAAATAAGAGTAAAAATGAGATAAACGGAATTATGATAAACTAAATACATGTATAATAGGTTCTTAAATAATTTATTAATAATTATAATTTCATATTCCATGATCTTAAGTTCAAGAGCGGAACACGTTTGGAGTTAAGGTAATGGTTTTTCCACCCGAACTTCCATTTTCATTCGGGTTACTTTCATTGTCTGATTACCTCAATGAAATTATTATGTATTGTTATTTACTCCTCATATATTTTGTTTGAGTATTATATATATGTTTAAAAACCATAAACCTTCCTTATTTTATGGATAGTAACACGTTTTAAAAGGAACTTTCAAAATTGTTTCCAAAATACAAGCTCGATTCAAGGGAATTTCTCAAATTCTTACCTATTTTCTAGGGCACTCTTTAACCTGTTTTTAGAAACATTTATCTTTATAAAATCACTCATTTTATTATGAAAATACTATATTACCTCACTTATGATTTTATACAAAGATTTTTCCAAAATAACTCTTCTTTTATAAAATAGTATTTATCTCAAGAATTGCTTAATGATTTTATAAGAGTGTTTTCGTCTAATTCAACACTCTTGTTGATTCCATGGTATTATTGGGTATAAACATTTATGAAGTCATCTACCATTTTTTATTTAATTGTTTATGACTAACTCTATTGTGGATGATCGATCCTAAAACCATTCACCATATTATTCTGAATTGTTAGTGTTTTATGTTTAATGATTGGGGAAAGATGGTTACATTTCATATGATAGTTTAAATATGAATATATATGTTGTTTATGTTTATCCCCGCTCATATGAGAAATGAATTGGACTTATTATGTGACGGTTTGGGTCCGCTATATCCCCTCGATGCATCGGTAGGTCTCATGAGACAAATAGACGTGGAATTGGCCAAGGCCTTTCCCAATGTGATATGGATTTTGGCCGAGGCCTTAATAATTAAACGTCTTAGTCAAGGCCATGAAAAAATGTTTCATAATGTCCGGCATATGAACTTACCTCATTATGAATCTAGTAATTGTAAGTTCACGCGGTTATTCGACTAGTATAATACCCATGATTATGTTTTATTGTGGCATTATTTACTCAGCTCATTTTCCTACCATAATGTGTTCATGTTTATTATTAAAGGCATGTATTTTCAATTATTCACCATGTATAATGTTTATATTATCTTCCACTGTATTTATTAGTCTTAATGAGTGTTTGATCTCGCCCCTTTCTTATGTTTCATTTTCTCAGGACATGAGGAAGTAATTTATGAATGACTTGCAAGCATAATCTAGGCGATGTGATGTTTCTAGTGGAATAAAATAGTGTCTTATTTCCATTCATGTTGTAATGTTAAACTTATGTATGTAACTTGTTTCCAATAATACTAAACTACTTGGTATTTTGGGATTCTTATTCCTTGTATGTATTCCAATGTAATCAAATAAGGCACCGGCTCTGGGCAACTGGGGTCGGTTCCTTACACCATTTTTATATACAGGGTATACTTTGACAGTTATTTTACTATCTAGAGAAATATTGATAAATATGTATTATTTATTCAATATGATTATTTGATAAGGCATATTATTTATTTTGATTATTTTATATGAGGAATTCATTTGACTAGAAATGATAGGTGGGGCCCTGACTTTATATAGCCTCTTGATTCATTGATAGGTTCTCATGAGACAAATAAGTTAGCCAAATTAAACGAGTTTCTATACGTAGTTTTAAACCTTCTTATGAAAGGTCTTGACGGTATAGGTTTTCATGTGCCTCAGACATAACATCCAATAATTAAGAATTTCCTTGATAGGTATTTTAGTGATTATTATTATTTTTATCCATGATATTTTAATATGTTAAAATCTTTGGTCATTATCATTTTATTGATTAAATGGTATTTATTTCTGTTGTTTACCTTTCCATATTGATTATGCCTTATCTAGTTATTTAAATAGAATGTGTTATCAGTTATTTACCTTTACATGTTGATTTACTCTCATCAATTTATTATGGATTTTGTTTTACATACCCTTATTAATCATTTGAGCTCACCCTTATTATTTTTTCTTTCTCCAAGTTATAAAGAGGAATCCTTTGAATGGGTTTCAAGGATTCTGAGTTTTTACTTATGTTATGCTTTATTTTCTTTTCCCAATGTATTATGGGTATCAAGTATGCAATCTATAATTCCAAAAATTCTAAACTGATTGGTCCTTTGGTATTTGATTCCTTGTTATCATACCAATGTAATAAAATAATGCACTGGCTCCAGGCTTCAGAGGTTGGGGTGGTACAGTTAGTATCAAAGGATGTTTAACAGCAACCTTGGAAACTAGATTTAGAAAACATAGATTTGGGAGCATAAACCTAAGATAGACTTTGAAGATATGTACAGAAGAACATCCTAAAATTTTGGTAAGGTATAGATTATGTGTGTCTTCTTAGAAATACATCTCTCTCCGTATAATATAAGTGGACATAGTTCTAGCCAAATGTACCTAGGGGTAACAAATCTGACAAGGTGCATTAGTCATGATTCAATATAACCAGGTACATGACAATGGGCTTTACTGCACACCTGGTTTGACACTAATGGGGTATATACTTAAGATAATTCACATTTTGTTTTCAAACCATTATAAAGGATTTAAAATTAGTGATGTCACCAAATTAACCAAAATTTATGATTTATGATGCATAATTTTTTAATTTATGTTGAGTGTTATTTCATTTTTAAAATTCATGATTCTTTGAGATAATCCATCATATGCCATTATTTAGAAATGGCACCAAGAAGGACGAATGGTATCAACATTGAAAGAAATTGTGGGGGTTTCTATTATGAGGAAACTAATACAGGTGGTATTGGAACGAAACATATTATAGTGATACTAGGTCAACTTAATCATGTTATGAAAAATATCCTTGCCCAAATAAGTAGCTTATTACATAGATATAATCTTCTATACTGAATTTATTTATGCGATATAATCCCCCATTGTTTAGTAGGACTACTAATACAATTGTAGCAGAGTAGTGGATTAAGTCTCTAGAGAAGATATTTATATCCTTAAGATTTAGTGAAATGGAAAAGGTTACACTTGTGATTTATTATATCAAAGGTGATGCTGATAAATGGTGTAACTTGATCTAGAATACTATGGTGGAAGAAGAAGTAGAACTTGTGGAATGGAGAACTTTAAGGAGACATTATTCGATAAATACTTCCCTTGAGATCAACAAATTGAAATGAATAGGAAGTTATTTAGCTTGAATAAAAAGGAATAGGTGAGTGTTTCAAATTATGGATCTACCTTTAAAAGGATATCCAAGTTCACTATGGATTATATATGGAAAACAGAGTGCAATATCAATCACTTATTTGAAGGTCTTAAGCCAAATATCTAAAGGTCACTGGTTTCTCGAAATTTTTCATTATATGATGAAATAGTTCTATGTGCCATCAAGATAGAGAAGGAATTTTCTAGAATCAATATATTCAAGGTAAAAAAATACAATAATAGGCCATCTAAGAACCATGAAAAAGGGAATAAATCAAAGAAGAAAAAGAAGTTTGAGTAAATTGTATCTTGTGAAAACTATGGAAAAAAACACCCTGGGAAATGTTTAAAGGGGATGGGAGTTTGTTATAAGTGTGGTGATAGAAGTTGTTAGGATCATAAATTCAAGGGGAAGAAACAGATCAATGATGTTCAATGCTACAATTATAAAGATATGAGACACTATGAAAATGAATTCCCCAAGTTTCAAGGGAACCTACCATAGAAGAGGCCAAGGGGAGATGTCCAAGATTATGCAATCACAACAATGGAGGTAGAAATACCAAATGAGGTCGTGGAAGGTACATTAATTCTATCTTAAAATTTATCCAATGCCTTTTTGATTCTAGATCATCACACCCTTTTATATCTACCTAGTTTTCTAAGAAAATTATACATTTCCCTTTTGATTTAATAAGAGAGTTTTCATTGAAAACTCCTAAGGTAATTCTCATTGCAAAAAAATGTGTTGGGTAGTCCCCATTATAACACATAAATGTGATTTATGTGCCGACCTCATTATCATACATATGGTTTACTTTGATATAATCCTAGGTATAAACTGTCTTTCAAAATATGATGTAAAATTTTATTGCAAGAATAAGTAAATTACAATTTTTGAGGAAGATACAGAATTCCTCATCTTTAGAGTAGAATATTCCTTACCTGATTCATATCTAGATCCACCCCCAATAGCTCTAATAAATGAAATTTTGGGGGAAGAATACCAAACAACATAAATTGATGTAGAAGGTAGTATTCAAATTGAGGATATACCTATTTTACAGGAATACATTGATGTATTTCTTAAGGAATTACCTAGACAACCCCCAGATCATGAAGTTAAATTTTCTATTTATGTAATCCATGATGCAAGGTCAATATCAAAGACTCCCTATAGAATGGTCCATGTGGAATTAGTGTAGTTGAAGAAACAATTAGAGGATTTGGGTAATATGGTATTTATTCTCTCTAGTGTTTCATCATGGGGAGCCACAGTTCTATTAATTAAAAAGAAAGATGGATACATGAGGTTGTGAATTTATTATAAGGAAATAAATGATATTAAAATAAATAACAAGTACCCTCCAACTTGAATTAATGAATTATTTTATCAACTTTATGGAGCCTAATATTTTTCAAATATTGGTCTTTATTCTGGGTATCACCAATTTCGAGTAAATATGGAATACATTCCGAAGACATCTTTTTGGAAGAGGTGTGGACATTACGAGTTTACAGTAATTCCATTTGGATTTACTAATGCACCCTCTATTTTTATGGACCTAATGAATAGATTATACAAGGAATATCTTGATTATTTTTTTTTTTGTATTTGTTGATGATATTCTAGTGTATTCTAAAAGCTATGAGGATCGTGAGGATCACTTATGGATCATTTTTAAGACTCTTAGAAGGGAAGAGTTATATGGTAAATTTAGTAAGCGATATTTTTGGATTCAATAAGTTCCTTTTATTGTCCATATTTTCTCAAAGTATCAAATACCAGTTGATCCTGCAAAGATAAAGGCTTTCATAGAATGGCCAACACCAATAAACATAACTAAGGTACATAGTTTTATTAGTTTGGTAGGTTAATATGGGCGATTCATTTATAATTTTTCTTGATTGGTTAACCCGTTAACCAATATTACACATAAAGGGTTTAATTTTGTTTAGGAAAAGGAATGTGAATAATGCTTTGAAAAACTAAAGAGAAGATTATTCAATGCTCTGATTTTGACTCTACCATCTGGAAGTGATGGGTTTTTCATGTATATAGTGGTACATTAAATAAGGGACTTGGTTGCGTCCTAATAAAAAATTATAAATTTATTACTTATGCATCAAGGAAATTGAAGACTCAGGAATAGAACTATCCAACTCATGATCTTGAGTTAGCAACTATAATCTTTTCTTTGAAAATATGAAGACATTATCTCTATGGTAAAATATGTGATATATACATAGATCATAAGATCTTGAAATACATATTTTCATAGAAAGAACTCAATATGAGACAAAATAGATGGCACGAGCTACTGAAATATTATGATTTCTTAATATACTACCACCCAGGGAAAGCGAATAAGGTAGAAAATGCTTTGAGTAGGAAGGATCATAGAGTTCTAACCCAAATGAGGATTGAGAGGGATCCAATATTCATGGATATAGTAAATATGTATATGGTAATTTCTAAGGAAAGGGATACATAAATCATTTATCAAATGATTGTAAAATCATCTTTATTAGAAAATATAAAGAATTATCAATTTGATGATGAGGACTTTAAGAAGAAAATTAAAGGTGTAAATGAAGGAAAATTATAAGATTTTTTTTGGAGATGGTGTTCTAAAATTTGGAAAGAGTATATGTGTTCCATCTATACCTGATCTAAAAATGAAGTTATTGAACGATGATCATAGCTCGAATTTCTCCATACACCATAGGATCACAATGATGCATAGAGACTTGAAGGAACATTTTTTGTAGGATAACATGAAGCAAGAAATTGTTAATTATATCTCCAGATGTTTGGTTGTTTGACAAGTGAAAGCAGTGAGTGGCATACTAAAGTATCCTTATAACCTCTCCCTATTCCTGTTTGGAAATAGGATGAAATTATTGTGGACTTCGTCATGGGACTACCAAATAATCCTAGTAATAATGATTAAATATGGGTTATTGTTGATCACCTAACCATGTTTTCACATTTCCTTACTATAATAGAATACCTACCTCTTGAACGCATCACAAGGATCTACATTATTGAATTTTTAATACTTCACGGTGCACCTCTATTGATTTTTTTCTGATCAATATTCTTGCTTTACATTGAAATTCTAAGTCTTCAGAAGGATCTTAACACCAAGATTCATTTCAGAACTACCTTCCATCCTCAAACTGGTGGATAGTACTAAAGGACTATTCAAACAATGAAAGACATGTTGAGGTCATTCTCACTCAACTTTCAAGTTATTTGGGATCAGTTCTTAACTTTGGAAGAGTTTTCCTACAACAATATTTTTTATTCAAATATCCAAATGGCGTTGTATGAAGCATTATATATAAAGACATATCATACTCCAAATTGTTGGGATGAAGTTGGTGAAAGGAAACTCATAGGCCCAAAACATTTTTAAAGATGTGACAACAGAGGTAAAGGTTTTCCAGTCTTGTATTAAAGAATCTCAAAGTAGGAAAAAGAGTTATGTTGATAATCGGAGGAAATATTTAGAGTTCAAAGTGGGAGATCATGTTTTCTTGAAAGTATATACATGTAAGGGTCTTATAATTTTTGGAAAGAAAGGGAAATTGAATCTTAGGTACATAGGAACCTTTTATATTCTTGAACGTGTAGGATTTGTTTCTTATAATTTGGAAATGCCTCCAAATCTCTCAAAATTACACAATGTGTTTTGTATATATATGTTAAGGAAGTACATTCCTGACCCAACGCATATGATCACCTTAGATGAAATAGATTTGGATCCTGAAATTTCATACTGTGAAGAACCCATTAAAATTATTGATACTAGAGAGAAAGTATTGAGGAATCAAATAACTCATCTAGTAAAGTTACTCTGGAGAAATCACAAAAATGGAAGAAGAAATATGGGAACCAGAGGATTCTATAAAGGAGAACTACCCACATCATTTTGAAGGTAATACCCCTAAAATTTCGAGGATGAAATTTCTTTATGAGGGAAGAATGTATCATTCCTATACTTCCTTTTAGAATAAATTTAATTTTGTTGATAGTTTTATAATGCACACAATACACGACTTAAACAAAACATTATTTAGTCATGTTTTGAACAATCAATTAAAATTTAACACTTTTAGAGAGTTTATATAGTAAATTTATATATTATATATGCAAAAAATATTTTTACACTCATCCAATATATTTTATAGGTATAACATAAGAACAATCCCAAAATTACACATCAAATATTATGTTTTTATAAAGGAACTTTTACCTCCTTTTAATGATGAAACTATTTTAAATATAATTTTTGAAACTTTATATATTTTTTATGTCAAAATAAACTTCATATTTGAAATAAAAACATAAAAAATTATGTTAGGGTAAATTTTTGTTTTTTTCTGTGAGGTTTCATTTTTTAATGAATAGTAAAAATGTTGAATTGTAATTCAAAGCTACATTTTCATCCAAATTATTTATAGTGATAAATTAAAATTTTAATTGGTTTTAAAGTATAATTAGAGGAAAAAAATTATAATTTTATTCAATTTATGTAATTGAAATCAATTTCACATTGAATTTTTATATAAAAATGTTTCAATATTTTGTGTGTTTAAAATTTTAATAACTTGTTTTCTCACCTCTTCAATAGGATTCATTTTAAATTAATTATTGAAACTTGTGTATTTTAAATTTTTAAAAATGTATTTCATATTTGAAATCATTGGTTGCAAAATATATAAATAGGTTTTTTATTTTTTTGTATATAAATAGTAAATTTAATAATATTTTACTTACCACGGTTAAGGGGTAAATCGGGTAATTAAGGGTAAAAACAATATTATAAGTATTATAAAATTATCATAACACTTGTCCAAAATTCATTGGATAAGATATTTATAACAAAAATATTCTTTTAGTTGATTTTATGTCCACTTGGAGCCACTTTAATAACTATAATGCTTTTATAGTATTTTATTCTATGGAAAGTCTAATATGTCACACTATTATTTTTAATAAGTATTAAAAAAAATATATATAATTATTAATAATGTATATTTGAATATAAATAGTCATTGGAAATATAAAATTATTATCTACATCATGCTAATTTATTTTTAATTTTTAGGAAATAAATAATTAATATAAATGCTTGTATAATGATGATGTGGTAATGATTCAATTAATAAAAAATCAATTAAATGATATTATAAATATTAAAAGAAATATAATTTTAATTAATTAAGGTAATAAAAAAAATTATAGGTGAATATGACATGTTAAGGGTGTGTTAATTTAATTTTTTAAAATTTATATTACTAGATTGATTTTCTTAAAGTCAATATTATGAATGGTGTCAAAATGGACGCTTATGATATTTTATGAAAATAATATTTTATCAAATTATTTAAAAATTATAAAAATACTAAATAAGGAAAATGGTATGATATATGGTATAAAATATCTTAAATTTTCCATTTATAGTTCAATTTATACTGTATAACTAAATATTACATCCTATTAGTATAGAAAAATTGGTTACCATAATTAAAATTAAATAGGACAATTAAGGGTTAATCATAATGATAAGGATTAAAATGAATCCAAAACTTGCCTAGAATATATTATTTGATGATATTAAATACTTATATCATATTATATTCTAATACATATCCTTTTTGAGGTATTTTTATTTAAATTGAATTTATTATAAATTAATACTTTGAGAAATTCCAAAAGTGACCCTCACCTTTATTATAAAAGGACATCTCCTCCCTCACTTCCTCACACCACATTGATCCTTATATCTAGACCAAACCCTAACCAAATAATCTACCAACTTACATCCCCTAATCCTAGAAGACTCTCTTTGGTCATAAAGAAAACTAATAAAGTCATTTGGTATAAACCAAAAGAAGTTACCCAAATAAGTGGTAATGTTCTTTAACGATTACTTTAGTTTTATTTATTTTCCCACTCCCTACTTTATTATTATTCCATGATTATATAATAACAAAATTATCCTAAATATAATTATATTTTTTATTCTAAAATTTATACCTACACCTACACACACTTCCATCTAATGGGTAATGAACACATTGTTTATGTGTGTGATGAAATATTGCCTCACAAAACAATGATTGTTCATTTTTCCTTTAACACCTTTCATGTTTGGGAATTATGATGGTAAATATATTTATATATGTTATATATTATATTTATTATGTATTTATGAGTCTATAATTCTTTTATAACACATACCCTTATACTTTCTATTTTTTGTAAATATGATAGCATCGTTTGTGGAAGTGTGGACTACCACCCCCTCAAAGTAATGTGATTCGTTCACACTATATATGGAACATATAAAGGATGGTTTTATTAAACTTATGAGACGTATATGGAATAAATATAATACTTTAATTATAATATACATATATATAATTTAATTTTTATTCTTTTAATATGATAAAGAAATGAAAGGAGCGTTCATGTGTACATACGGACTACCATATCCATGAATGATGCATTTAATTTCCTATATCCAAATTTTATAGAATATTATAAATATATATATACTGAATATATATTATATTTAAAAAAATTACATTCTTGAGATGATTAAATCATAATCTAAGTAGTAGTAAAAACAAATAACAAGTCAAAACATACTCGAGAAACAAGGAAATTAACACCTGAAATAGTGAAAATGATGAAATATTATTAAAAAATAGGAAATAAAATAATATAATAAGATCATATATTATATCATAAATATTAATAATTTTCTTATATAAATTATTAACATGCTTAAAACTATTATAAAAGAGGTTAAAGTATGTTCACACAAAAAAAGAAACACAAGGTAAGGGATTTCATCTCAATTTAAATTATATTGTTACTTATTCATTGTTATGAACCAATTAACTTTAATATAGAGTATATACTATCCATTTTTTCATTTAATATATTTATTCACTCATAAAATATATACCATTTTTATATGCAGTGTATACTTTGATAGTTATTTTACTATCTGGAGAAATATTGATAAATCTGTATTCTTTATTCAGTATGGTTATTTGAAAAGGCGTATTATTTAATTAAATTATTAAATATGAGGAATTATTTTTACTACAAATTATTATTGGGGACTATAATTTATATATCCCATTGATTCATCGACAGTTTGTCATGCGACAAATAGGTTGGACAAATTAAATGGGTTTTTATCTGTAGTTTTAAATCGTCTTATGAAAGGTCTTAACGGCAAAGGTTTTCATGTTACTTAGACATGATATACAATAATTAATCATTTTCTTCATAGTTATTTCAGTAATTATTATTATTGTCCATGAGATTTTCATATGGAAAAATATATGGACATTCTCAGTTTATTGATTAAATGGCATGTATTTCAGTTGTTTACCTTTCCATTTTTATTATGCCTTATCTAGTTATTTGAATGGCATGTGTTATCAGTTATTTACCATTACATGTTGATTTTATCTCATCAATTCATTATTGATTCCATTTTACATACCCTTTTTGATAATTTGATCTCACCCTTATTATGTTTCTTTTCCCCAAGCTATGAATAGAAATCCATTGAATGAGTTTCAAGGATGTTGAGGTTTTACTTATTTTATGATTTATTTTATTTTCCTAATGTATTATGGGTATAAATTATGTAATATAGAATTCCAAAAATTCTAAACTAATCAGTCATTCGGGATTTCATTCCTTTTAATCATTCCAATTTAATAAAATAATACACCGGCTCTGGGCTTCTGGGGTGAGGGCAATACAATCTATATAATTTTGTATGTATCAATTTCCATGATGGTGGTTGGGTGGCCTATGAGATTAATTACTGGAATATTAAACTAAATTTTTATTTTTGTATTTATGTATTAGAGACTTTATATGGGGAGTGATGTTTTAAAAATCTATTAATTTTTTTAATTCACTTATATTTATAAGTGAAATAAGTGTAGTCTACTTAGAAAATGTGACCTTAGGGGGGTCGCTCTGACTCGGTAGAGGCTAGTGTGTATGGGATATATGTTGAAAGGGTTGGTGTGTTTTTCTCCCTTGTTTGTGATATATCTTGTTGATGTTTATTATTTATTTATTCCAACTTCTTTATGGTCCTATCTATAATCTTACAGATGGGTCAATTTGTATTAGATGGCCTCTCTAGAATCCTTCAGAAGGATATATCTGATGTGATGGCCTCCATAGAATCCTTGGGATGGGTCGTTCTAGTGATATAACATCCCAAGAGTCTTGAGATGTTTTCAAATATTTGATATACCATTAATATTAAATATAATAATTCCTTAGGTTGTTATATCACTTGTTCCAAAAAAGAGAATATAGGTTACCAAATTCTATATATTATAAATTATTTTTAGGTATTCATAATTTTAGGTCTACATATATTTGTTCCACCCCTAGGAATCTCTGATTACCATCCATGTATATGAAATAACTCTTTATTTATTAAAATGGTTTATTAATACATTTTAATATCTTCCAATTGATTGAATAAGAGTTTATTATTCTTGTTTATCATATTTGGGTTTCTTATTACTCCTTAATTACCTAAATTATATTTTCATTTGTTTAAGGTATTTGATAAAGACTTTATGTGTGTCAAAAAATAGTTATTATTTTAATTTGTTTCTTAAGAATCATCCCCTATCTCTTTTATGTTTGTTATACTATTCTGAGTAGTAGTCATCCCATGGATGACTGTCGCTTAGAGTATTTCAAGCAATATAGGTTCATGTCCACAAGAGATAGAAGATGTGTGTAAAACAAAAAAATGAAATGATAAATTTTTGGGAAATGATCTGATGAGTATGACAGTTATCTATAACTTTCACCTTTGAATGAATTTATAGGATAACACCTAGCCTAGTATAGTAATTATTTTCTTAAATTTAATTACCCATTTTCTTCAAAGCATACTAAAATTATTTGAAACAATCATATGTTGGGTTTCCCTTATTAGAATTATCTATAACTTTAACCTTTGATAATGAATGTCTTATGTGTATTTATTTATTGATTGTAGAAAAATTAATATTTTATAACTCTAATAATATGGATATGGATATAAAATGGATGTATCTAATCATTTGACAAAAGATTATGAATATGGGGTTAAATATTTCATCAATTTTGCAATAGAGCATACATACGGACCTTCTCAAATCCTTTTTCTATGTTTACATTGTTGCTATTAAATAAAAATTAGTTAGGAAGAGTTGGAAGAACATTTTATTTGTCACGGAATAGATCAAAGCTATAACTGTTGGAAAAACATGAGGAAAAACTGAATGTGCACACCGATTGGGGTGATACTATGGTTTATGTATCATTTGATATGAATACCAATGTAAATAATAATGAATGTCGCATGAAATAAATGAAAATGGAAATTAAATATGACATTCGTGACTGTAAATAGTTATTTGAGAAGTTAAATTGTTGTTCCAAGAGACCATTGTATACTAGTTATACTAAATATACAACATTCTTAGCTATATTGAATTTATATAATTTTGAAAGCTGGAAACGAATCGAGTGAAACTAGTTTTATAGAACTAATTGGTCTTCTAAATAATATGCTAACATAAGAAAATGAACTACCATGTAGAATATATGATGTTAAATGAATGTTATGTTCAATGGGTATGATCTCTAAAAAATACATTCTTGTCCAAATGATTTCATATTGTTTTGAAATGAACATGAATCACTCATAAAATTCCCTAAGTGTGGCGTAGATGGATATAAGAAAAATGAATCAAGTCCTTCAAAATTTTTAGAGTAATTTCTAATCATTACATAGTTTAGAAGACTATATATATTTTAGGAAACCGTGAGACAATTGGCATGGCATGAAGATATAATAATTAAATATAGGAACATACGTCATCTAGAAGATTCTCCTTAGTGGAAGAAAATTGATTATGAGTATCTAGAATTTGAAAATGAGTTGAGAAACTTTCATATTGCATTATATTTAGATGGAATAAATCCATTTGGTATACAGAGTAGTACTCATAGTACATGTCCTATCATGTTGGTAAATTATAACTTTCCACTATGGTTATGCATGAAGTGAAAATACATTACATTGTCTATGCTTATATCTATACCAAAGCAACTTGGTAATGATATTGATGTCTATTTGGGTCCATTGATAGAAGATCTAAAATTGATCTGGGATACATGTGTTACAATGTATGATTCTTATAAAAGTTAAGAATTCACATTGAGTTCCATGTTGTATGGGAAGATGAATGACTTCCCCGCTTATGGAAACTTATCAGGCTATAACATTAAATAAATGTTGGGGTGTTCCATTTGTGAAAAACACACACACTCAGTTTGATTGAAATATTCCTCAAAAAATATGTTTTTAGGAAATCAAAAATATTTACCTCGATGGCATAAATATTGATCCTAAAAAACAACATAAAATGGGAATATCTAACAAGGTAAAATACCATCTCTAGTAATGGGTGATCAACTGTATGATAAAGTAAGACAAATTGACACTATTTTCAGTAAACCATTTTTTTAAAACCTTATGAAATTAGGTTGGAAGAAGAGATGGATTTTATTTGAATTACCATATTGTAATTGTTTGTAAGTGAGACATTTTCTTGATGTCATAAATGTAGAAAAAAATGTATTTGATGGTATTATTGTCATGCTACTGAATGTTCTTGAAAAAATGAAACATGGAATCAAGGCTAGGTTTGACATGATTGACATGGGGATAAGAAAGGGGTCGGCATTAGTAAAGGGTAAAAGGTGGACTTTTCTTTCACCAGTATCTTACACTCTATCCAGACAAGAAAAATACATTTTTTATTTTATTTAATAGTGTAAAAGTTCTATAGGTGTATTCATCAAATATCAAGAATAATGTGTCAATGAATAATTTGAAATTACAAGGACTAAAATCACATGACTATCATGTTTTGATGCAAAATTTGATGTCTGTTTCTTTTTGTTGCATTCTGCCACAAAATTTATGACATACATTAGCCAGAATCTATTTTTTTCAAATATATATGCAGTTAAATTATAGACCTCAAGAAGTTTCCAATCATGTATAAGGAGGTTACAGTTATATTATTTGAATTAGAGATGTTATTCCCACCATAATTCTTTGATATAATGGTTCACCTGATGGTTCACTTGGTTAGAGAGGTTCAACAATGTGGTCCTGTCCATTAAAGATGGATATACCCCCATTGAATGGTATATAAAGATTTTGAGAGGGTATGTCAAGAATTAAAGTCAGTCAGAAGGTTGTATTATAGAACGATATATTGTTGAAGAATATATTGAATTATATACCAAATTACCTATCATAGGTTAACATCACCGTTCACCCAAAGTCTTGTCACAGTGGACGCTTTATAGGTGAAGGGATTTCTAGAAGATATTTTGTTACAATTACCTTGATAGAGCGGGAGCAAGTTCACCTTTACATTTTACATAATAGTGAAGATGTTGATCCATACATTGATTCCCACAAATAAATTCTTAGATATTTGAATCCATCAAGGTTTGAAGGATGAATATCAAATACACATAATCAATAGTTTATAAGATGGTTCTAAGATCAAATTTATAAAGAGTTATCTGAAAATCCGAATTTAATTTCCAAATGACTTCAATGGCTAGCTAGAGGACTGAATGAAAATTTTATAACTTACACTGGTTTTTTAATTAATGTATATATGTTTTAAACAAAATAATGGGTTTACTATAGTAAGATGCAAAAAAAAATGTGTTACGCTTGTGGTAGAAGTGATGCACATATCTGGTTTCAATGACAAAAATATAATTTATGAGAACATGTCATATTTTGTCATTATTGAATAGATATACGAGTTTGATTTTACAAAATTTCAAGTTCTAATTTTCTATTTCAAATGGGTTTACAATGTGAGTGTAATAAAAGTTGGTGAAATGGGATTCATGAAGGTGAATTTCAATATGGAAGGGGAAAAGATGATATGTTCATAATGGAATCACAAGTTGTTCAAGTATTTTATGTCTCAGATCCAATAAACAAGAATTGGTTAATTATCCTACTGGTGACTAAAACAAATGACGGTTCAAATGAAAATTCAATTGAAGATGACCCTTTCATTAGAATATTACAAAAATTTCATCTCGGTACCAATGTAGAAAAGTTATTATATGTTATAGAGGAGAAAAAAGAGGGGATTTTCATTCTCTATAGAGGAACCAAATCCCTAAAAATTTTGAAAAAATAAAGAGAGTTCAATGAGAAGGTAAAAGTGTTTTTTAATATACTATGTTTTTCCTCATGATATTATATGTTCTCTACTACATTAACATAATATAAATTAAATGTTTGACTACTCATACAAACAATGTATTCTACATATGATGATTTTACCAATCCCTCAAAATAACACACTATAATGAAGGAAACACTTTGAGAATATGTAAAGTTAATGTTACGATATACTTTCTCTATTTTACCAAAATATTATATAGTGAAATGTTGATTTAATTTTCATAATTCCTTGCATGTTTTATTTATTTTAGAATATTTATATCTTTATTTAATGCCTTTTTTTACCAAAAATTCCATATACTTCTCCCTCAAAACCTTTTCACCCCTAAAGAATTTCATTTATCACTTTCCTTCTAGTTCTCTCAAATGCCTTTATAGGAAGAGTAATGATGCTTCCTCTGCTCAATCAAAAAGGTAATCTTGATGTTTTCATAGTAAAATCATTGTTCATATAATTAATATATTGTTTCATATTTATTATTAATTTATTTCTTTTTAGTATTACTCACATAATGATTTTTTTCTTATACATGTGGATTCTTTTATTTGAGTTGGGGTGGTCTCCCCATATTTCATGCCTTTCTACACCAAAACTTCCACAAATTTCTTATAACATAAAACCTTTTCACCCATATAGTTTTTACATTTATCACTTTCCTTCATGTTCCCTCTACAGCTCAATCATATAGGTAATACTGATGTTTTCATAGTAAAATCATTGTCCATAGAATTAATATATTGTTTCATATTTATGTATAATTTATTTCTTTTTAGTATGACTCGTATAATAATTTTTTACTTATACATGTGGATTATTTTTTTGAGTTGGTGTGGTTTTTTTAAATCTTCTCATGCTCATGAAAGATTAGACTTTGAGCCTATAATTGAGATAATAACAGCAAGGAAATTCATCAAGAATGCGTACAACCATCACGAAAAATTGAATTCCTACTACTTATTTAATTAATTTTTTCATCATTTTATCTATTATTTGTAAGTTAATTTCATTATAATTTTTATATAATACTTATTTAGTTTTTTTATATATATTTTTTGAAGTTATACTTTGCTTTAAACTATCTTCAACAAGCCACAAAAGAGAAAAAATGTTTCTTTCTTCCAATGTTTCCATGATTTCCATTTTCATTGTCTTTCTTTGTCAAACTCCTAATACTGCATATTGAATCGATGTTCTTAGCTGAAAAACCTTTCTCATTGATGAAATATATAAGTGTATAGGAAGATCATATGCCCATTTTAGTGACTTCTCGTGATATAATGGGCACATGAGCTTCCTCTTCAATTTTGGATTTCAACAATGTGAAATGTTTTTCAGATAAGAACATTGATTCAATATGATGTGTAGGTAGTTCAAAAAATAAAAGAAATTGAAATCATGGAATCATTGGAAGTTATGATTTTTTTGAGACTTTTGGATGTGTAGAAATCATTTGTACCTCAATCCAACGCACGGTTTGATCATTATGACTCCAAGTGCTTATTTTTATTTAAAATTAACATTAATTTTAGTAAAAAAGACAAATAACATACTCCAAACCGAGAAAAGATATTATTATTATGATGATAATTTAAGAAAATTATCCATAAATAATTTGGGACATATAGGAATCATCCACACCTTAATCTGACACATGGTGTGACTGATATGACTCCAAGTGCATCTTTTTATTTAAAATTGACATCAATTTAAGTAAAAAGGAAAAATAACCTACTCAAAACCAAAAAAAACACAGTCATATTATTTTGATACTTTATTGAAACAATTCATAAGTCATTTGTGACATGTAGGAATCAGCCTCACTTTAATCTAATACACGATGTCCCTGGTATGACTCGATGTGTCTGTTATTAGTTTAAAATCGATAGTTTAGTTTAAAAAATGTCACTCACTGAAAACTGAGAAAACACACTCAAATTTTCTTTATAATTTAGGACATAGATTTATAATTTATTTTTGACATGTATAAATTAGTATCAAATCAAACTGTTACATGATGTGATCGATATGAGTCAAAGTACGTGTTTCCACTTTAAAAATATATATTAGTAAAAAAACAAGTGACGTACTCAAAATCGAGGAAATTCGTTAATATTATTTTTATACTTTAGGAAAAATATCCATAAGTCATTTGACACAATTAGAAATCATCCTCACCTCAATCTGACATACAATGTGATCGGTATGACTCCAAGTGCTTCTTTTTATTTAAAATTGACATCAATTTTAGTAAAAACGACAACTGACTTACTCAAAACTGAGAAAAAACATTCATATTGTTTTTATAATTTATTGAAATTATCCATAATTAATTTTTCACATGTGGGATTCATCCTCAACTCAATTTGATACACGATGTTCCCGATATGTCTCTATCTGTCCGTTATTAGTTTAAAATCAACATTTTAGTTCCAAAAATGTCATTCATTGAAAACCAAGAAAAAGTGATCAAATTTTCTTGATAATTTAGTGCATAAATTTATAATTTATTTTAGATGTATAGGAATCATTCTCATTTCAAACTGATATATGAAGTGATCGGTATGAGTCAAAGTGCTTATTTCCAGTTTAAAATGACTTTTTTGTAAAAAAAACAAGTGACATACTCAAAAATAAGAAAATTCATTCAAATTGTTTTGATACTTTATAAAAATGATTCATAATTCATTTGAGACATGTAGGAATAATTCATACCTCAATAAGATGCATGGTGTGACCAGTATGACTCCAAGTGCGTCTTTTTATTCAAAATTGACATGAATTTTAGTAAAAAGGACAACAAACTTACTCAAAACTGAGTAAAAGCATTTTTATTATTTTTTATACTTTAATAAAATGATCCATAAGTCATTTTATATGTTTAGGAATCAGAATAACCTTAATCTGATACATGGTGTGACTGGAATGACTCCAAGTGCGTCTTTTTATTTAAAATTGACATCAATTTTAGTAAAAAGGAAAACTGACCAAATCAAAACTGATCAAACACATTCAGTTTTTTTTACTTTATAAAAATTATCCATAATTAATTTTTATTTGTTTAGGAATCATCCTCACCTTAATCTGATATACTATATTTCCAGTATGACTCATCGTGTCTGTTATTAGTTTAAAATCGACAGTATAGTTCAAAAATTGTCACTCATTGAAAACCAAGAAAACACAATTTTTTTATTGATAATTTATGAAATCAATTCATAACTAATTTTTTATGTATAGTAATTTTTATCACATCAAACTGATACACTATGTGATCGGTATGAGTAAAAGTGTGTGTTTCCAATTTAAAATGACATTTTAGTAAAAAAAACACAAGTGACATACTCAAAACCAATTAAAATAATTTTTATGGATTTTATACTTTATTAAAATTATCCATAAGTCATTTGGGAAATTTAGGAATCATATACACCTCAATCATATGCACGGTGTGACTGGTATGACTCCAAGTGTGCCTTTTTATTTACAATTCACATCAATTTTTGTTTAAAGGAAAACCGGCCTACTCTAAACTGAGAAAACACATTCATATTATTTTGATATTTTAGTAAAATTATCCATAAGTCATTTTTAATGTGTAGGAATAAGCCTCACTTCAATATGATTTATATTGTGACCGTTATGACTTCAAGTGTGTCTTTTTATTTAAAATTGACATTAGTTTTAGTAAAAATGGACAACTGACCTACTCAAAACTAACCAAACACATTTGGATTGTTTTTATACTTTATTAAAATAATCTATAAGTCATTTTTATGTGTAGGAATAAACTTCACCTCAATCAGATACATGAAGTTTCTCATATGACTCAATGTGTTCGTTATTAGTTTAAAATTGACATTTTAGTTCAAAAAGTGTCAATCACTGAAAATTGATAAAACACACTCATATTGTCTTGATAATTAAGGAAAAAGATTCATAAATCATTTTTTAAATAAATTAATTATAATCACATCAAACTGGCACACAATGTGACCAGTATAATTCAAATTGTGTGTTTCTAGTTTAAATTGACATTATAGTAAAAAAGACAAGCGACAAACTCAAAACCAAAAAAACACAATTGGACTATTTTGTTACTTTGGTAAAATGATGCATAAGTCATTTTATATGTTTAGGAATCATCCTCACCTCAATATGATTCACGGTGTGACCGGTATAACTCCAAGTGCATCTTTTTAATATATAAGTGTCATTTTAGTTTAAAATTCACATCACATTGCCTAAACTAAGAAAACAAGACTAGATTGTTTTCTCATCATTTTATCTGATATTAATTAATTAATTTCATTATCATTTTTATCTTATACTTAATTAGTTAATTTTCATAGAGATAATTCTTGAAGATGAACAAGAAATGGTGTGATGATCAAGAATCAACTGCAAATCAATATGATACACATTTTTCCTAGTATGACTCAAAGTTTAGTTTAAAATTAATAATTTTTATTAATTTATTTACATATATTATTACTAACATAAGAATTTTTTTTCTTATACAGATGTGTTTTTTTCTCGATCAGGGGTTAGGATCAAAAGAAAAAGGAACGCTTATATTTTTGAATGTATGTAATAATTTGTACTTATGTAATTGTATAAACAAATGTTTGAAATGTCTATAATATAGTGTTTTTTTCTTTTATTTTTGTTGTAAGTTTTATTTAATTTTAATTTGGTATTGGTACTTTATTTTTCTAATTTCATGGTGTTTTTGGTGATGTGGTATGTTGTTACAGCACACTACAGCATGTCCCTTTATCAGTGCTTTTTTAGCGCTGATAAAAGACTAGGTATTTTAATCTCTCCCTGGTATTAAGTGCTTATCTAGAACTAATAAAGTCCATTTTTAGCACTGTTAAAGTCCTATTTTGTAGAAATGTTTGAGCCGAGGGTGATTTTTTGAGTTGAGGTCTGAGGGACTGAGAAATTATTGTTTGGTATTTCTATTTAGACACTAGATATTTGAAATATGGAACGAGGTGTTGGGTGACATGATTATAGGTGGAACCTGAGGGTTAACCAGATTGACTTTTATCAGGGGATTCCTTGGGAGTTAAGACATAGATCATTACCACTAAAACTATATATATGTAGATAGGTTTTTTATTCCATATATATAATTGGGGGAACATTTTCAAACTTATATCAGCGATGGTTGAACCAGGTTATCTCTTCCTTGTGGCTACTAATAACAAGGGAAGCATATTATTTATTAAATGTGCATGTGTTTCCTTTTTATAATTTTTAGCATACACTTTCATAAATATATATATAAGACAAGAACACATTGGTGGTGTCCTATTGAGATTATTCTTACACCCTACATGATCCCCTCGGAACATGTGTAACTTTATATCTCTGAGATTCATTAAGGGATTAGGATCTGGATCCATACTTTAGTGATCAAGTTTTTTTGCTTAGTATGGGATGGATGGCAGTGGACCATTATGGTTTCTCTACATTAGATGGATTTGTCTTTTGATATTTTACATGCTTTATATATGTATGTACATATGTTTGGCCATGGGAAACCCAGTTATCTATTACTTTATATGACCTAATATATATGTGTTTTTTACCAATAGTATGTTGGTATTATTCTTTCTACCATTTTTTTATGCTTCTGTGGAGTTTATTGTGTTGCTTCTGCTGATTTATGGTCTTCTTATACTACTATATTTTTATGGACAATTATTATTATTATCACCACCATAGGTTATAGTCTCCCCACTATCACCTCTCAGACCCTTACTATTAGTCTACGGACTTTGGAATATGGGGAGGTGTACCTAAGGCCCAATGGCCAACCGGTCTGGAGCACTGTTCAGGAGGTAAAATGGGTTGGGGCACTAAAAATGGTATCAAATCGGTTTTCTTTTCTTTTTGGTATTACTGTTTGGTTTATAGTAGACTGTATATTATGATGTAGTTGGGAATTAATGTAGTGATCTTCTTTGGATGCCTGAAGCCCCATGCATGCGGGACAGACTAAGTTTCCAAGGCTGGAAATTTATGTCCAGCTGTGTGATTTTACAGTTGTTTTGATTTCCACCTTAAGTGGAACAACTGGGTGTGATGGTTATATGTTATATGGATTTTGAGTCATGGCCTAATATGGAAATGGAGATTTGATTATGCATCAGGATAGGCACTTAGGCTTATATTATGTGTTTTGATTGAGATTTTCATTGGGATCCTAGAATGCACTAAGATGGGTTGGTTTGTTTAAAGTTTCAACAAAGAAGTTAAATAGTGTTTTCTTACTTATCCTCTTTCGGTGTCATTATACTCAGCCAACCTAAGCATGTGGTTCCAATGATATTTGTATGTGATTCTATGTGATTCTATATGCATGTGATATATGGTTATGACCCTCATAAGGGTAGGCAGGGATGATGATAGGGGGTGAGTTGTTTAAAGTGTCAACAAAGAAGCTAAATAGTGTTTTCCTGGTTAGTCTCTTTGGTGTCATTCTACTCAGCTACCCCAGATGATATACTCATTCTGTGATGCCTGACTCTGATGTGGGTAGGTAGGGGGCATGAGGGTCAGATGATACTTGATACCTAACTCCGATGTGAATAGGTAAGAGGCTATGAGGCCAGATGTCATGTGACATGGTGTAGTAAGGGAGTGTAATGGTGGTGAGATAAACTGAATCTTATAGATTTCCCTATCTGTGATATCTGTATATAAATATTGTTATGGTTGTTTGACCTTCACAATTGGTATTCAGTGGGATTCCAGCTAGATAGCTTCTAATAGAGTGTCAGGAGGGTGGTGATATAGTGTCTCATGAGCATGCACGGGATGAGAGCCCTGAGGGTTGGGAATAGGCCCTGAAGGGTCAGGATGATTATGAGATATAGGTATAGTCTCTAGTACAGGTGGGACAACTAAAGATAGTGTACTTAGGGCCATGTCTAGATGAGCAGCTCAAGTTGAGCCAGGTTTGAGTCATACAGGGTATCGATAGGGGGTCTCAGGGAGCTGAGATATCTATTCCATACTTCATTTGAGAGTTCAAGTCTTAGTACACATTGCTATTTAAGGGTGAGGGTGGACCATAGGCAATGGATAACTGGATCAGGTCATTTCAGACCATCTTTGACTAGCTCAAGACACCCCTAGGTCAGAGGGTGAAGCTGGCTATGTACATGCTCAGAGCACCAGAAAAAAAACTATTCGGATGTATAGGTATAGGAATGTTGACATGAGGGACTGGATTAGAAGGATTTTGAGGTTAGGTTCTTTAATCACTTATTTCCAGAGACACTGAGGGTTGACAGGGCTCGTGAGTTCATGAATCTCAATTAGGGGATATGTCAATCAGTGACTATATATCCAATTTCATTGTCTTTTCATGTTTCACACCTACTATAGTCGGTGATGATATCATCAGGGTGTGGTTATTTAACGATGCATTGCAGCATTCCATCAAGTTATAGGTAAATATATTTAGGTTTTATTCATTTTTAGTGACCATCAATTAGGCGCTGATAGGTGAGGGGAACTTTTCGGACTGGTCTTATATGAGATGGTTGAAGATGTTAGGTAATCTAGGCACTGATGCTTCAAGTAGCAAAAAGTTAGGCCATGAGGAATCTGAGTAGGGTAGTCAGGCCAAATATTCAAGTAAACCACCGCAAAGTGGGTCTTTAGTTGTGTGCTTCCAATGTGGGTATCGAGGACATGTTCAAACCTGATGTGATTGGGTTCTGAAAGAGTGTCGGGCATCATCCAGATGGGACATTTAGAGAGGTTATATATAAATCCTTCTCGAATAGCTGGAATCTAGAGACCAAGGTAGACATGGGGATATGAAGTTGGATGGGGAGAGGTACCAGTAGCTAATAGCTAGGATTCAGTTGCATACTGAGGTCATGGTAGAGATAGCAAGACCTAGTAGTGGATTCAATGGGTTGTAGTTGGTGTAGCTCCTTAGGGAGGCCAGGCCTTAGGTAGTCGAGATTTGGGTCAGGTGCATGCAATAGACTTTCAAGGTGTAGAGAAGGTTGGGGAGCCGACTACAGTTAGAGGTATACCGTGATTATGGGAATGACATTATTTTTCTATTTTTGTTTTGGATTTGGATGGTTTTGGTGAAAAAGGTGCATGAATATTGATTTTAGACTAATTAGGATATGGTTAGTAGGTTAGAATCAATTATAATGTGTGATATATCTGTGTGTGTGTGTGTGTTGTGTTGGTGTTGGGATTTATTATGGGCATCGATGAAATGTGGGTTATATATGAGGTGCATAGACATCTAGGCATCGATGTGATACAGGTTTTATATGAGGTTCATAGGAATTGGGATTTTTATGGGAATGAATATGTATATATGATTTGATTTTATTATGGGAATCTATTGAGATTCAGGATCATTATGGGAATCTTTTGAGATGTGGGTTCAAATGAGTGTCGTGTATGGAATAGGTACTTTTGGGAATCTGATGAGATGCAGAATATGATGGGTGTCAGATTTTACATTGGATTAAATTAAGAACCTGATGAGGTGAAGGAATAAAAATGTGCCTTGGGAGGACTTTTGAGTCCATGGATGGTCGGTGGACTATTGGAATGCTTGTTTTGGGTTGATAAGAAACTAGGTAGGTAACTCCTAAGGTGGGGATCTTTGAGAGAGAAGTTGACCTATGACTTAATAACTAGGGTAGATTAGGTTAATAAAATGTGATGGGTATGTCCGGTAACCACTTTGGGTAATTATTTATAGATCAGGGATGATCTATGTTAAGGTGAGGATATTGTAACATCCCGGGTTTTTGATCGGGTCATAAATCCTCAAACTTTTTGATTTTTTTCTATTTTGTGGTCATAAAAACCTTTCTTTTGATCTTTGATCCCTGATTTAGGGAGTTTTCTTGACCCAATTCCTTTTTTTATATGTATTGTAAATCTTGATAATTTATTTTGGGTTTTGAATGAGTTTCAAGTGTATCATGGCTTGAAAACTCAGTTTTAGGAAAGTATGAACAGAGGTGCTTGGTTTGGAAAAATTTTGAAGCCTCCCATGAGTAACCATGTAGCCCTACAGTGTTATTGGTCATGGTTTGACAAACTGTGAAGTAGGGGTTGCACGTCCGTGTGAGGCCCCTACAGTTTTTAACATAGGTTTTTTTCATGGTATGTGCATGGTTTGAAAAATCGTGCACCTAACCCATGCGAGTGTGGTTCTAAGGTAGTGAGAACCATATGGTTGGTGCATGGTTATCCAAACTGTGTGTCCAAACTATACAGCTCATTTATTTAGGAGAAATTATGAATTATCCTTTACCTCCTTTATATTTTTTTTCCTCTTTCTCATCCAATTCACCCAGACAGCAGAGGTGACTTCTCTATTTTTCTCTCACCTAGGATATGGCCTAAATTCCTCATATGGAATACAATACTTAATTTGTTGGTGGCTATGTATTTGTCTCAATAATACCTTCAATCAACTAGCTTCACTTTTTAGTTTATCTTTCCATAGAGAATGTTAAATATGTGCAAGCTCTTTTTCCTTATTTTTAGGGTGTTCATCTAAAACGTCATTTTCTTCTAATTCATCTCAAGTTAGAGGCTCATATTAGATGAGAGAGTGACTAGTAGTACAAGTTAGGTGGTTTCTAGATTTCTCCTTTATTTTTCAAATGTTTTAGGGTGATTTCTATATACTCTTTGTGGGTAGTCTAAGAAATACCCTAATTAATTAATGCATGTATTATTAAATTTTTTAATTGATGATATGAGATGCCTATGGGCATGATCAAGCTCCACTATAATTGGTTAAGATTGGTAAGGGGGTTGAACCAAACTGGAAAAAAAAATTGGGTTTATAAATTGAATTATTAAATTGTTTTTATTGATATGATTGGTTCCATGGAAATATGATGGGATAGGCCCAAGGATTGTGGTGATGTTGATCACCTGGATTGAGGTGACATAATTTGTTAGGTTGGGCATGGACTGAGACATATGGGGTGATGATGATCACCACATTGAGCCAACACAATTTTCATATTGAGGTAGTGAGGTCATAAATATGGGGTAAATGGATCATGTGACTTGATATGGTTTGACCATCAAGATTTAGAAACACGTTCATAGGGACATGAGGTTTTAGATGATGTGGCTTAGGTTTTTTAGTGATTTTTTCTCACCATTTGTTGTCTGACACACCGTTGCAGTTGTGTTCACATGGATAAGACTCAGATGAGGTGGTTTTAACCACTCATTGTGGTTGTAGGCCCTCGTAGGTCATACAGCTTAGGTTATGGTGTTGACCATATGATACGTTGGGGTTGATCCCTATAGAAATCCACGTGGATGGTGATGGACCATCATTTTATGGTGTTGAGACCATAGGTTGGGGGATGAAACTCACTATTACACTTGAGACTAATGGTCCAATATTATGATGGGAATGATATCATTGTGCCTTAATACATCATTTATTGATCCAACAGTTATTATATATTGGAGGATAAACATCACTATGCCTCAGGACGTTGGTCTTTGAGCTGACAGTGATTTTCTGAGCTGAGGTCTGAGGGAACATGTACTTATTGTTTGGGAATTCCATTAGGTCATCTTATATTTTACTGATGGGAAAATATGCTAGGTGAAATGATTATAGGTGGAACCTAAGGGTTCACTAGATTGACTTTCATCAGGGGATGTCTTGGGAGTTGAGTTATAGATCCTTGCCACAATAATTATATATATGAAAACAAGTGTTTTATGTCATATATATAATTGGGGTCATGTGTTTAGACTTATCTCAGTGATGGTTGAAGGAATTTATCACTTCCTTATGGTTGTTGGGCATAAGGGGAGTAGGTTATTTATTAAATGTGCATGTGCTGCCTTTTTATTAATTTTAGAATACACCTACATAATTATGGATGTAAGATAGGCACACATTGGTGGTGGCCTACTGATATTATTCTCACACCCAACATGGTCCCCTTAGGATTCATATAGACTTTATGTCTTTAATATCAGGTAAGGGATCAGTCTATGGAGAAGTATCTTAGTGATCGAGTTTCTCTACTTAGCATGGGATGGATGGCAGTGGACCATGGTGGTTCCTCTTCATCGGTTGGAATTTTCTTTTGATGTTTTTCATGATTTATATATGTATGTACATATGGTCATCCATGGTATACCCAGTTATTTATTGTTTTATATGACCATCTATGTATGTGTTGTCGACCAATGGTATGTTGGTATTATTCTTTCTACTATTTTGTTTATGCTTCCACTCAGTTTATTGTGTTGCTTCCACTGATTTATGTTCCAATTATACTACTATATTTTTATGTACCATTTTTATTATCACCACTATAGGGTATAATATCCTCACTATTACCTATCAAACCCTCACTACTAGTCGGCAGCCTTTTTCATAAGGGGAGGCACACCTAAGGCTCAGTGGCCAACTAGCCTGGATCACTATTTGGGTGGAAAACTGGGTCCTGGAACTACTAACATATACTTAGTACTCCTCAGATTCTTAAGGGTAGTCTTGAATACCATCCAATGGAGGTCACCTGGGTTATATTGATATCTTCTGACTATACTTAAGGTGTGGGAGACATCTAGACCAGTACATAGCATAGCATACATGACTAACCCAATCACTGACACATATGGAGTCCTTGCCATACTTTTTCTTGACTCATGTGTCTGAGGACACATTTTCCTAAAAATATGAATGTCATGTGACACTGGAAACAATCCCCTATTAGATTTTTCAAAATTGAATATCTTCAGTATCATGCCAATATATGTACCTTGACTTAGGTTGAGTAATATCTTGGATCTATCATGATGGATCTTGATCCCAAAAATATATGTTTTCTCACCTAAGTCCTTCATAGATAAGCATTTATTCAACCAGGCCTTAATAGACTATAAGACCAGTATTTCATTTATAATAAGTAATATATTATCGATATAAAATATTATGAAAACAAATTCACTCTCACTAATCCATTTATAGACACAAGGATCACATTAATTCTTTGTGAAACTAAATTTATTTATGGACTCATTAAAACAAATGTTCCATGACCTTGATGCTTTCCTTAATCCATAAATTGACCTTTTCAATTTGAAAACTTTTTTGGCATAATTTTTACCAAACCCTTCAAGTTATCATATAGACATCTTTATAAAGGTTACTATTAAGGAATATAGTTTTGAAATCCATTTTACAAATCTCATAGTCATGGAAGATCATACTAGAAAGTATAATTATGATGTATTTCAACATTGTAACAAGTGAAAATGTTTTTTTATATTCAATTCTTTGACATTGTTTAAATAACATTGCAACTAATCTTTCTTTATAGGTACTAACTTATCCATCCATGTATAGTTTCTTCTTTAATACCCATTTACAACCAAAAATCTCTATATCCACTAGAGGATCTACCAAAATCTAGACTTAGTTTTGATATATGGAATCTATTTTAGAATTCATGGATTCCTTCCACTTGGAAACATTTGTGCCACTTACTACTTCATTTTAGGTTAAAAGATTAATATTATCAACTAATAATGAGTCACCATACTTGGTGACTAGAAAACCATATCGTTCTGGTTCTCTAACCTATATTTTAATATTATATAGTATTTGAGTCTCTAGAAAAAATTCTTCCACAGGGCTTTGTGGAATTTGTTCCTATGCCAACTCTTGTTTATATTAATCCTAGACGTCATCAAATTCTATCTTTCTCCCACTATCACTTTTGAGATATGATTCTTCTCAATGAATGTGGTACGCCTTTCAACCAAAACCTTTTTTTATAAAGGGTTTCATAGGTAGTATCCTCTTATTTCTTTGGTATATCCTATAAAGATACACTTTGGGCCTCAGGGTTCAAGTTTGTTACCTGAAGATTCCTAAACAAACACTTCACATCCCCACACATATAAGTACAAAAAACAGGTTTCTTTCTATTCCACAATCAGTATGGAATTCCATATTCTACTTTAGTTGTAACTTGATTTTGTATTAAGTTTGTTGTTTGTAATGAATATCCTCAAAGGGATAATGTAAGACTTGCATGACTCATCATTGATCTCACCATGTTCAATAAGGTGTGGTTACTCCTTTCTCTTACACCATTTTGTTGAGGTGTATAAAGAGGAGTGAGTTGGGATAGGATCCCAAAATCCCATAAATAATCAATGAAGTCTTGATTAATATATTCACCACAATAGTCTGAGTGTATTTTCTTAATCTTTTTACCAATATAGTTCTCAACTTAATTCTTGTATTCCTTGGATTTGTTAAAGGAATCTGACTTATACCTCATTAAGTGAAAATATCCATATCTACTTAAATCATCATTAAAATTTATAAAGTATTAGTACCCACCCCTTGAATCAACAAGAAATAGTCCACACACATCAGTATAAACTAATTCAAGAAGATCTTTATCCCTTTCACATTTTCCACTAAATAGAGTTTTGATAATTTTTTCTTATAAACATGCATGACATGCACCAAGTGGTTTTAGTTCAAAATAATATAAATATACTTATTTGTATAATTTATTCAAATGGTTTTCATTTAAATGACTTATTTAGTGATTCCATAGTTGGTTGTGGTATGAGTCATGTGAATAATTTTCACTATTGATTGTCATTACTTGGTTCATGTACTCTAACACATAAAGACTATTATTTAAATGTTTCTTACCATAACAAATTCCATCTTTATAAAATAAGAAACATTTATTCAAAAATTTAAAAATAAATCCATTTGTATGAATTCTGCATATAGATATAATGTCTTTGGTAATGGATGACACATAATAACAACCTTTAAAATCCAATATTATTCTCATTGTCAATGTGAGGTGGTAGTCACTAATACCTACAACATCAAGTTTAGATATGTTGGATGCTTTTAGAACTACCTCCCCTCAGTCAAATCTTTCTAAATCTAATTTTCTCTTGTATTTGATTACATATGTGTGCACCAAAATCTATATTTAATACCCAATTTATAGAAACAGATAAATTGAACTCAATGACAAACGTACATGAAATTTCCCATTACTTATTTATCTGGTTTCAATTTTTCTTCCAATGTCCCTTCTTGTCACATGTGAAATAGATAAAATCATGTTCCATTTCTTTCCCCTTGATCTTTATCTTCTTGGAATGGAATTAAAAATAATATTTGGGCTTAAATATCTTCTCTTGGACTTTCTGTTTATTCATCATAAGGACAAAAGTATTTTAAGGATTCTTCACCTTATCTACTTGGTAGAGAAGAGTAAGAAGATCTAGGAGATACTTCTCAATGTTTTTCAAATTAAAATTAACAAAAAATATATATAATCTCTAAGGTAGTGATACGAGGATGATATCGGTGTTTAGTTCACCAAAATGTCAAACCTTAGAACCTATAGGTGCTCAATGTAGCCAATGATCATGACTATATGAGACCCAGTTGGTGAAACCTCTCCATAATTACTCTAAAAATGAGCCTTGAAGATATCAAACCATTTTTGTTTTTCTATCTCTTAGTAAATACCATAGAGATTCACCAGTATTCTATAAACATCCATGTTTTTGTGTGACTTAATGAGTTCACTAGATATTGATGATATTATCAAACATTTAACATCAACCATTTCATTTAATTGTTTTTCATAGACTAGAAACTCCTCATCACTCACCTCCTTTCACAGGAAAATATGGTATTGAGGATTCTAACACGTAAGATTTCTATTCATGTAACAACACAACCCGAAGGCATCTAAACCACTCCAACAAGTCACTTCCAGTTAGGAGATAGTATTTATCCAATATATATCATAAAGATAATGTGGATGATGAAATTTCCATTATTATACATTTTTAAATAGAATATTATTATTACTTTTCTTGATTACAAATTATGTGATAAATAATAATAATTATATTTTATTTATTATTAAATCTCCTCTTATTTTATCAAGTCTCAATATTCCTCTCCATTAAACTTGTAATTTCTAGTTTCTTTGATATTATAGTTCAAATGAGCCATTTTTCCTTTCTTATAATCCATATGGAGGCCATTAAAATTACTAGAAAGTATTTAGGTAGGTGGTCTTTCCAACTATAGGTTTGCAGCTTTTTAATCCATTCAGTAGACTCCCTTATCTGGAAATCCTGACTCATATTTCCTCAACACTTACCTATAAATTTTTATTGGAAAAATGATTTCCATTAAACCCAATATATATTTTAGTTAATTCAACCCAATATCTTAGTTAAGACTTCTTGATAATTAAAAGTTCCCCCGATGGAGGTCAAACTGATACTTAAACTATAGTTTTGTCTTAATTCAGATGATGGAAGGCATAATGACTTAATATTAACTTGAGGTATTTTGTTTTATTATGTGTAAAAATTTTATTTTTTTATATTTTACATGTATTGTTAATATTAAGTGGATTTTACCTAATTGATTAACCATGTTTTGATAAAATATTTACACATAATCCATTTATTTATTTTCTATCTTTGTACATTAATTCATTTATTTATGTTATCACAGTCTTGCATCAATAAAATAAATAATGCATAAGAATTAAATAAATAAATAAATGACCTGATCATGAGCTTATCTAATGGTTGATTTATTGATTGAATAATAAATCAACCTATAACCTAGGGGAAATCTATATGTTTCGATCTTGGCATGAGTTGTAGCATTCCACCTATCCACCTGTGTATCACCTAGTTTAGAAACATCTTAGTTTCATCTTGAACTGCCTCCACACACCTTTGGAAAATCCTTTAATTACATGTGTTTATAAATCACACATAGGTGAGGGGAACCAAAGAATTGGTTAAGGGGAATTACATAAATAACCTTGGACACATAGGTCCTATATAATAAAGAAGAGAAGGATGGATTGTAGGACATCATATTTAATTTAATAAATAATAATTACAAAATCATGCAATAAATTTAAATTAAATAATGCTAACACATGCACAAGTCTTGGTCAAACTCACGATTATTCATAAACATGCAATGATTATGCATTTAAAATAACTAGTGAGTATTCATTTTAATTCATTCTTTGATAAGATAAAACACACACAAATTAATATGATTGATTGTCTTATTAATCAATTAATTAATTTTTTCTTATCTTTAAATCCCTATCCGCTGTGAATTTAAATAAAATATTTTATTTTATTTTATTTAAAACTCAATAAAATAGTACATAGCTTTGTACTTGGAAGAAACCTAGAGATTACATGTCTGAACTACTTAGTATGGTATAAATTATAAACAATGCACTCAGATGAAATGTTTTTTACATGACATATATCATAATTTCATGGCGTGAATAGGCAATTTAATGCCACATTGAACACATGAAAATTAGTTAACCTATACAATTGGATGTGTTGAGTCTTTAGTGCATAATAACTATACATGATTCATATAATTGAATATTACATTGAATTAATTAAGCATTTAATATAATATAAAACCTAATGATAGGCATGTGATTTCAACTTAATGACTAACAAAAAACTCAAATTGATGAGGTTTAATAGATTAATAAATTAAATTTGATATTTTTGTGTAAATGTGTAAAGTATACGGCATGTGAAATCTAGAAACAGTGTGTATTTATCTTCATTTTATATCTATATTACATGCCTAGGGACTCGGCATGTGTAACATCACACTACATTTTCAGGTACTTTTTGATGTTTCTAAGTACCTCTATTTTGGAGTAAATACTTGGGGTGATTTTGGGTGAAATTTTAAGGAAAACTAAGGGACTTTGAGTTGTGCACGGGCGGCGCACGGTTTTTCAAACCGTGTAGCTAAACCATGCAAGAAGGGATGTTGAGGCAGTAGCTTCCGCACGTGCGGTGCACGTTTTGTCTAACCGTGCGGAAAAACTGTGCATGAAGTGTGGCCAAGGCAGTAGCTGATGCACGACTAGTGCACGGTTTGTCAAACCATGAGAACTAATCATGCGGCCACTTAAATGAGATCCTTAAATTGTGGATCTCACTCGGTTCTGCCTCTAAGTGCCTCATTTTTCCTCCTAAGCAGCCCTAACTCAAGATTTTTCTTCTCTTGAGGTCATAGAAGGTTCTCCCATCGTTCTAGAGGTGATACAAAGACTCCTCTTGGTGAATTGAAGTCAGATTATTGAGTTATGTGATCGTTCTTCATCGTTCTTGACTGGTTTCTTAGATCTACTTAGATCTACTTCTCTTCTTCTCTAGGTTTCTTGGATCCATGCCCATTGTGGGTAGATCTAAGTGTGTGGTATCAAATTTTATGAGATTTGGTCTTGATATTTCTAGGAGAAGAGATCTAAGGCGGGTTCTTAAAAAAGAAAACTGGTTTTCTTGAGCGTTCTTGACCGTTGAGGTTTTGGTCAAAACCTTCGAGGTAGGTGGTTCCGTCCCGACTTGCCAAATTTATTATCAATGTATTCGCTTAATTTATTTCAATTATTGATTTAAATTCAATTTCTCAAGTTTCTTTCAATTAAATTGATAAAAACTTGATTCCATTGAATTGAGATATTTGAAATGGTTTTGGCATAGAAATTTGGGAAAACCCCAATTCCATTGAATTGGGTGTGTTTATAGAAAATTGGTCGATTTAAATTGTTTAATTTAAATTGTGGATTTTATGGAAATTTTTTCAATTAAATTGTTGAATTTAATTGTGGAAATGAAATTTGTAATGATGGAATTGGTTTTGAATGGATTTAAAACTTATGAAAATGGCTTAAAATGATTTTATAGAAACCCATTGGTTTTATCTTGTGAAAAAGGCATGTTTTTTAATAAAACCTGTTATGGTTTTAAATGGAATGAAGTTGGAACTTTTGAAATGGAAGAATGGGATTGATCGTATTTTAATCATTCTTAAAATAGTTCACCCATCATGTAAGAGCGCATGCAAGCCTTAGGTAGTTAGTGAGTTATTTGGATACACTCTACGCTACGACAACGTTCTAAAACATACTTGCAGTGGGTCACATCCCCGACGGGTTGGTGACGAGTCTCCTTTAGCCAGTGTCATAGGGATGTGTGTATACACATTTTTCTGAGTTCACATAGAGAGTGTGGAATCCTATAATTAGTTAATACTATAGTACCTTTTGGCAGATGACCATGTTGCTCGCTTGTTTGTTTATATTTGAGATATAAATGTATGCCAATGCTTTTGAACTGCCTTACATGCCTACTGAATTTATATAAACAGTTTTATATAAATGTTTTGCTTAAGCCATTGTTTTAGAAATATTCCATCATTGTAAAGCCTTTGCGTAAATTAATTTTTCCATCATTTGAAAATGTATAGCATGTTTTTGTTAAAATATGCTTTTGAATTGACAAACCTATTTATTTGAAAATTGAAAGTTTTTATTTGGATAATCTATATTTGGAATCTATTATGGAATCTTTGGTGGTATCCTACTGGGCTTAGGCTCACACCCTACTTTTTCCTTTGAGTGTTCGTAGATTTTCTTCTTACAGGATCGAGCAAAGGGAAGGGACCTCTTGGAGTTGGATCTAGTTTTTGATCTCTGGTCTTGGTTACTTGTGTCCTTAGGGACTTTGGGATTGTTTTTACCTTTTTAGTACTTGGGTTGTAGTACTTTGGGATTTTTATGTCTCTTTGTATTCTGGTACATTAATCCCAGTGGAGTTTCCTTTTTTTATACATACTGTCTTGTTTCTTTTGATTCCGTATTCTTGTGGAAAAATCGTTCTCACTTGCATGTTGTGTGATTCCAGGTGCTAGTCGTCGACCAGTGGGGAACGGTAACGCCCTTCAAGCTATGTCAGGGCCGGCTTGGTTATCGGGTTACCAGGGTACCCGGGCTGGTTCGTGACAAAGTGGTATCAGAAAAAGGTTAAGCATCTATCCTTGATTACAGTATGCATTTGAGTTTTCTTGTCGGGACTTAGGAGGTAGTTGCGATTGAGTGTCTGGCCAGCTCTCACCACAATGAACCTTAAGTCACCAGGGTTGGTTAGGGAAATATGACTTGTGGATTAGTTCTAGTATTTTCCCTGTTTGGATTTGGATATAGTGGAATCCAAATCTTTTTATCCCTTCTTTTAAGAATAGTTTTCCTTGTTACTCAGTTTGGGTGTTAATATATGTCTTTTTTTGTTGTGTAGCAACATGCCTCCGAGAAGACGTGATAATAGGATCCAAAAATAGGATGTTGTTGAATCTCAGCAAGTGAGTCCTACTGTGGATCCGAATCTGGTTGAGGTGATTGTTCTCACTATACAAGCTCTAGGATAGGCACCACCTCCACTTTCTGTTTAGACTTCGACTATAGATCCTCAGAGTGATATTCTCCAAAGTCATTCTCAAGAATTCTTATGCCAGAATCCACCAGTTTTCAAAGTCTCCATTGACCCTCAACATGCTGAGGAATGGTTGAGTAAGATTGAATGTCTGTTTGGGTTCTTGGAGACACCTGAGGTGATCAAGGTGAAGTGTGCCACCTTCGTACTAGAGGGACCTAGTAGGAGATGGTGGGACACAATGGTGATAGCTGGGAAACATGAGGGTCTGGAGTGGAAACACTTTAGGGTTCTTTTCACTAACCAGTTCTATCTAGAATCAATGGTGTTGGCCAAGGATGTGGAGTTTTTCAAGCTTGAGAAGGCCAACTAAACCATGACTGAGTACTCAAATCGCTTTTCTGAGCTGGTACAGTTTTCTCCTGAGATTGTATCTAATGAGAGGATGAAGGCTCAGCAATTCGAGTTGGGACTTTGACCAGATATTCGTTCTCAAGTTTTCCTACTGAAGCTACCCACTTATGTCGATGTTCTGGATAGGGAAATGATGGTTGAGATGGACTTGGTAGGAAAGTCAGGGTTGAAGGACGTTCTTTTCCCTCCTAGTGGCAGTGTTAGTTCCTTTAAAGGAAAACAGAAGTGTGACATTCCTCATGGTAGTTCTCGACAGCAGAGTCATTCCAGACCTCCAGTAGCACCAGGAGGGGATTCTTTGACTTGTATCAGTGTGGAAAGCTAGGACATTCTAAGAGGGTTTGCACTGAGGCACCCAAGAACTATAGGTCCTGCGGAAATTTAGGGCACCTACAGAGATTCTTCCATCACTTATCTACTCCGAGTAGTGGAATAGGATCATCAGCACCTCCAAATATTACGAGGAAATCAAATGTTTCACGTACAAAAGGGTTCCAGCCACAGGCATCCAGAACGAAGCTTCTTCACGCAGTGGAAGAGTCACCAGAGGTAGTTGATATAGGTCCTGCAACTTTAAGAGGTACCATTACTATATCTTCGTCTTTAGTGACATCTCTTTTTGATACTGGTGCATCTCACTCTTTTATTTCAACCCACCTTGTTAATCCGCTTAATCTGCCTATGGAAATTTTATCTTGTGCGATGGATATTACTACACCCCTTGGTACAATGAGAGCGAAGGGTCTCCGTAGTCCTACTTGTGTCTTATCTCTATCAGATGTTGATCATGTTTGGATTTTCTTGGTTCTCGACATAAAATCTTTTAACGTCATATTTGGGATGGATTGGCTCATTGCCAAAAAATCATGGATCGATTGTTATCTTCGACGGTTCTACCTTACTACACCTAGTGGTGTGCCTCTTGTTTTTCAAGGAGAATGGGACCCAAGGTCAAGCAGAGCTGGACCCTCTTATCCAGAGTTGGGGAAAGTTATATCAGTGCTTTATTTTGATCTATAGAGAGATTCAATGTGTGGTGATCTTCCTCCAGTCGTTGCTGAGTTTCCTGACGCGTTTCCTTCTGACTTCTCTGGTTTTCCACCAGTAAGGGATGTTGATTTCTCTATTGACTTAATGCCTGGTACTCAACCAGTTTCTTTTTCCTCTTAACAAATGGCTCTAGTTGAACTAAAATAACTGAAGTCTTAGCTAGACGATCTTCTTGAGAAAGGTTTTATACGCCCGAGTGTTTCACCTTGGGCATCACTTGTTCTCTTCGCCAAGAAGGCTGATGTTTCTCTTCTCTTATGTGTTGATTATCTAAAGCTCAATCAAATTACGATAAAGAACAAATATCTATTACAATTAATTAATGATTTGTTTGATCAATTGAAAGGGGAAAAGTGGTTTTCAAAAATTGATCTTCGATCTGGTTACCATCAGTTGAGGATAAATGAATCTAACATTCCTAAAACCGCTTTTTGGAGTAGGTATGGCCATTATGAGTACCTTGTTATGCCCTTCAGCCTAACAAATGCTCCTAAAGTTTTCATGGATTTTATGAACACAGTTTTTTGTGAGTATCTAGATACTTTCGTGGTGGTCTTTGTGGATGAAATTATTGTCTACTCCAAGTCTGAGGAGGATCATGTGCATCATCTGAGAACATTTATGAGTCTTCTAAGGAATCACTGACTTTATGCCAAGCTTTCAAAGTGTGATTTCTGGATTCGGGAAGTGAAATTCTTGGGACATGTCGTGTCAAAACCAGGAATATCATTTGACCCTCAAAAGGTGAAGGCTGTTATGACTTGGGAACAACCACGAAATGTTTTCGAGATTCGGAGATTCTTGGGCTTAGTAGGATATTATCGTCGGTTTGTTAAAGACTTATCAAAGTTATTTTCTCCAATGACTTCTCTGACTTTAAAGGGAGTGAAGTTTTCCTGGAATGATAAATGTCAGAGTTATTTTGTTGAGATAAAGTGTCTTTTAACTACTACGCCGGTATTAACTCGTCCTGAGGCTGGGATAGGTTATGTGGTCTTCTGTGATGCATCGTGTTTAGGTTTTGGATGTGTACTCATACAGGGTAATCATGTTGTTTCCTATGGGTCTCGTCAGCTTAAGTCTCATGAGAAGAACTATCCTACCCATGACCTTGAACTTGCATTTGTAATGCACGTACTTAAGTGCTAGAGACATTACCTTTATGGAGAAAGGTTTACTATGTATTCATACCACAAGATCTTGAGTTATATCTTCTCTAAAAAAGATTTGAATCTCTTCCAAAGACATTGGGTGGAGTACCTGCAATCTTTTGACTTTGACATTGCCTACACCCCAGGAAAAGGAAATGTTGTTACAGATGCGTTAAGTAGGAAACTTCCATCACAGGCTGTGAAAGAATCTTCAGAAGAGTGGAGTTTGATGGCTCTTTTTCCTCAGTTGCATATTGGAGTTCAATGGAAGGGGAATGAAGTTTCTTTATCTAGTTTCCAGTTGACATCTGCTATCCTCAAGTTAATTCTTCAAGAACAAAAATAGGATGATGAATTCCATAGCATTAGGGACTCTCTTTATGGTGGGGAGACCGACACTCTGTGTTCGTTCTCTAAAGAGGGTGTTCTGTGTTATCTAAACTGTTACTTTGTGCCATTAGCAGAAAGGAAGGATGTGATGGGGGGTTTCCATAACTCTCAATGGACTGTACACCCAGGAACCACGAAGATGTTCTATGACATGGGACGATAGTTCTGGTGGCCAGGTATGAGATGAGACATTGCTGAGTTTGTATCTCGTTTCCATACATGCCAGTAGGTGAAAGCTGAGAACCAGAAACCTTCAGGTTTGCTTCAACCACTTCCATTCCCTACATGGAAGTGGGATGAAATCTCTATGGACTTTGTGGTTGGGTTACCTCAAACTCGAGGAAGAAGAACACGATATGGGTTGTGATAGACAGGCTGACCAAGTCAGCTCACTTTATACCTATTCAAGATACAGCCAAAGTTGAGGAGTTGGGAAATATCTATGTGAAAGAAGTTGTTCGTTTTCATGGAGTTCCGTCTACTATAGTCTCTGATAGGGATACTAGGTTTACTTCTCGCTTTTGGAGAGGCCTTCAAGAGGAACTGGGATCTCAGGTTCGTTTGAGCACGGCCTACTATCCACAATCAGAAGTCCAGACAGAAAGTGCTATTCAAATCCTTGAGGATATGCTACGCGCTTGTGTTCTTGACTTTGTTGGTTCTTGGGATGATCATCTGGGGCTAGTTGAGTTTTCTTATAACAACAGTTATCAGTCTGCAATCAAAATGGCTCCTTTTGGGTCTTTGTATGGTCGTCCTTGTAAATCCCCTTTATGTTGGTCGGAGATTGGTGAAACCTCTTTGGTAGGACCGAGTTTGGTCCAAGAGATGATAGCTAAGATCCAATTGATTCGTCAGAGAATGTTGACAGCACATAGTCGGTACAAGTCTTATGTTGATCGTCACCATAAACCTTTAGATTTCTCAGTTGGTGACCAGGTATTCTTGAAAGTTTCACCCCGATTGGGTCATCGACGGCTTGGGAGGCAAGGGAAGCTTGCTCTTCATTTTGTGGGACCTTTTGAGGTTATTGGTCTTGTGGGGAAAGTTGCTTACCGTCTAGCTCTACCACCATAACTGACATCGATACATAACGTGTTCTATGTATCGCAGCTGTGAAAGTATCTCTCTGATCCATCTCATGTTGTGAGGTGGAGTGATCTTGAGATTGAACCAAATTTATCTGTTACTGAACAACCAGTCATGATTGTTGATTCTGAGACCAAGGTACTTCGTGGGAGAACAATACCTCTAGTTCATGTACTTTGTCATCATGGTTCTGATTCTCATGAGACGTGGGGAAGGGAGGCACTAATGTGAGATCAGTGGCCTCATCTTTTTGACGTGGAGGTTTCTTCATAGGCTTTCTGGGGACAGAAAGGTCTTATGGTGGGGAGGTTGTAACATCACGTTACATTTTCAGGTACTTTTTTATGTTTCTAAGTACCTTTGTTTTGGAGTAAAGACTTGGGGTGCGTTTGGGTGAACTTTTAAAGAAAACTAAGGGACTTTGAGTTGTGCACGTGCAACGCACGATTTGTCAAACCGTGTAGCCAAACCGTGCAAGAAGGGAGGTTGAGGTAGTAGCTTCCACACGGGCGGTGCACGGTTTATCTAACCATGCGGCCAAACTATGCATGAAGGGTGGCCAAGGCAGTAGCTGACGCATGGATAGTGCACATTTTGTCAAACCGTGCAAACTAGTCATGCGGCCACTTAAATGAGATCCTTAAATTGTGGATCTCACTCGGTTTTGCCTCTAAGTGCCTAGTTTTTTCTCCTAAGTGTCCCTAACTTGGGATTTGTCTTCTCCTAAGGTTAGAGAAGGTTCACCCATCATTTTGGAGGTGATCCAAAGACTCCTATTGGTGAATTGAAGCCGTATTCTTGAGGTATGTGATCGTTCTTCATCATTCTTGATTGGTTTCTTAGATCTACTTAGATCTACTTCTCTTCTTCTCTTGGTTTCTTGGATCCACGCCCATTGTGGGTAGATCTAAGTGTGTGGTGTCAAATTTTATGAGATTTGGTCTTGATCTTTCTAGGAGAAGATATCTAAGGTGGGTTCTTGAAAAAGAAACCTGGTTTTATTGAGCGTTCTCGACCGTTGAGGTTTTTGTAACACCCCGCCCCTACCTCATTGGCTTGAGGAGGCAGTGAGGGTTACTTGGCCTTAAGCAATGTTCCCAAGGCACCAAAGGCTGGAAATAAATGTACAGGGCTCCGAGAACAGATTGGGGAACGATTTTCCCTGAAGACAAAACCAACCAAACAATCCACAAACTGTATGATGCATGTTAACAAACCCAACCAAACCATCCACTAACAACCAAGTTGTTCCACAATGCAAACAAAACCCAATAAAACTAGACATGTCCACAACACATTAGAGTAAAAACCGAAAACTAAACATCCAAACACCAACAATCCATGACACTACCACAGCTTCATACCAATATCCAAGCTCCAGGCTCCACCATGACATCACAATGCTCCATTAAAGGAGGGAGATGCCTTACCATTGCCCACGTCATGGTACACAACATATGCAAAGACACCATAGTGCCAAAGTAGGGGGTGAGTACTAAAACTCAGTAGGTTTTTCCCAAATGACTTCCCTACCCACACCACTAGGATAAAATCGTTAGCACATTTATATAAAACAGTTATATAAAATAAAACACAAGTGCAACCATTTTTCATAAACCAAATGTGCCCTTACCAAGACATCATACCACAACCAAGCATCCAAGGGAAATCCAACCAAACATTCCACAAGTCGTTTCATCATTTCCCGTTAGCACCACAATTTCCATCTTACAAATCAATGCACAAATCAACCAAAACAATCAAACAGTGGTGCTTCTGTCCAACCGTTCACCCATTCACAACTAGTGGATCTTCTCATCCACTTATCCTTTGATGGTGGCCCTTCAATCCACTATCCATCCCTCTTTATTATATTGGTACTTCCTGCCCACTTCCACATGACATTTTAGACATTCACAAGCAAGCATCCGACCCACCAAGAACACAACATCATGCAATCAACCAAATTCCATTGCATATAAATCCACTACAATAAATCACCCATTTATTGAAAACCATTTTCCATGCCAAAAACCCATTACAATAAAACAACCCTTTTTATTGGATACCATTTCCCATCAATCATTTCACAATAAACCATAGCATTCCATTTTAAAATTCTCATTTTAAAATTCACAAAAATAGCATTTCATCACAAAACCCCCTTTTTCCCAAAAACCCACAAATGTATTTACAACCATATTCACACATAAATATACAATTAATTTCAATCATAAAAAATTAATTGTAACATGAAACCACTAGTTCTAACCAAGTGGAGTCGAGAGAGAATCCATCTACCTTTAGGGTTCCCGAGAAATCGACCCACAAGACACCGCACCTCAAAACTGGCGAACGCACCACTGAAACCTCTCTAGATCCATTTCCCTAACATTCACAAGCCTTAATATTAACATCCAAGGAAACCCCAGACCTATATCTACACACAACAAGTGTAGATCTAGAAAACCAAGAAAGAGAGGGATATAGATCTAGAGGAAAACAGAAGAGAAACAAGAGGAGAGACTTACCCAGGAGAAATCACCTTGAATCCACCTTGAAACCCCTTAGAATCTCTTCCAAAATGAGTGGGAGAGCACCCCTAACCCATGAGAACCCAAAAACTTGAGTGAGGCTCGAGTGGGAGGAAGAGAGGAGTGAAATGGGGCAATCCCGAGTGAGCCCGGGTTTTAAAACCCTAACCTTAAGTGGCCGCACGATTAGCCCGCACGGTTTGGCAAACCATGAACTAACCGTGCGCATGCCATTGCCTCGAGATCCAGAGTCTGCACGGTTTCCTCGCACGGTTTGGAAAACTGTGCGTAGTCCTTTCAGAGCCCACTGTCTCCCCTGCACGGTTTCCTGGAGCATACGCACGGTTTACACTAACCATGCTCAAACCGTGCACCCTTTAAAATCCTCCAAACTCATACAAAACCATTATAAACACTCCCAACCTCTTCCCAACTCATTACATGAACTTTAAACTCATAAAAAATGCATAAAAAGGCTACATAACTCAAATCGGGGGTGTTACAGTTTTGGTCAAAACCTTCGAGGTAGGTGGTTCCGTCCTGACTTGCCAAATTTATTATCACTGTATTTGCTTAATTTATTTCAATTATTGATTTAAATTAAATAGCCCAAGTTGCTTTAAATTAAATTGATAAAAACTTTATTCCATTGAATTGAGATATTTGAAATGGTTTTGGCATAGAAATTTGGGAAAAACCCAATTCCATTGAATTGGGTGTGTTTATGGAAAATTGGTCGATTTAAATTGTTTAATTTAAATTGTGGGTTTTATGGAAATTTTTTCAATTAAATTGTTGAATTTAATTGTGGAAATGAAATGTGTAATGATGAAATTGGTTTTGAATGGATTTCAAACTTATGAAAATGGCTTAAAATGATTTGATAGAAACCCATTGGTTTTATCTTGTGAAAAAGGCATGTTTTTTAATAAAACCTATTATGGTTTTAAATGGAATGAAGTTGGAACTTTTGAAATGGAAGAATGGGATTGATCATATTTTAAGCATTCTTAAAATAGTTCGTCCATCATGTAAGAGAGAATGAAATCCTTAGGTATTTAGTGAGTTATTTGGATACACTCTACGCTACGACAATGTTCTAAAACATACTTGCGGTGGGTCACATCCCCGACGGGTTGGTGATGAGTCTCCTTTGAACAGTGTCATAGGGACGTGTGTATACACATTTTTCTGAGTTCACATAGAGATTTTGGAATCCTATAACTATTTAATACTATCATACCTTTTGGCAGATGACCATGTTGCTCGCTTGTTTGTTTATATTTGAGATATAAATGTATGCCACTGCTTTTGAACTACCTTAAATGCTTTCTGAATTTATATAAATGGTTTTATATAAAATTTTTTCTTAAGCCATTTTTTTAGAAATATTCCATCATTGTAAATCCTTTTCTTAAATTAATTTTTCCATCATTTGAAAATGTATAGCATGTTTTTTTTAAAATATGATTTTGAATTTCCAAACCTATTTATTTGAAAATTGAAAGCTTTTCTTTGGATAATCTATATTTGGAATTTGTTATGGAATCTTTGGTGGTGTCCTATTGGGATTAGGCTCACACCCTACTTTTTCCTTTGGGTGTTCGTAGATTTTCTTCTTCCAGGATCGAGCAAAGGGAAGGGACCTCTTGGAGGTGGATCCAGTTGTTGATCTCTGGTCTTGGTCAGTTGTGTCCTTAGGGTATTTGGGACTATTTTTTTCCTTTTTAGTACTTGGGTTGTAGTACTTGGGTTGTAGTACTTTGGGATTTTTATGTCTCTTTATATTCTGGTACATTACTCCTAGTGGAGTTTCCTTTTGTTATATATATTGTCTTGTTTCTTTTGCTTCTGCATTATTGTGGCAAAATCGTTCTCACTTGCATGTTGTGTGATTCTAGGTGCTAGTCACCGACCCGTGGGGATCGGGAATGCCCTTCGGGATATGTTAGGGTCGGATCGGTTATCAGGTTACCAGGGTACCTGGTATGTTTCATGACAGCATGTACTTCTTATGAGAATTTATGAATTACACAACATGTTTCAAGGATACATGGTGTATACTTCTAGTTACACAACCTCCATTATTTACACATCATACATTAAATGCATGTGGTGTATTAATTACATGGCATGGTTTGACCCTTTTTTCAATTTTAATGAATGTGGACTACATAACGTGTAGTCAAACTACATGGATCATATTCTAGAAAATTCGTGTGCCGGCCTGTCTAGTCTATACATGGTGTATTAATTACATGTGGCATGTATTAATTACACGAAGTCCCAAAATCCACACGGGCATCCTTATGTAATGAACAAGGATACACAACATGTAACAAAGGATTACACATTGTGTAGTCTTATATTATACAACCAGGATCCTTAGAACATCTAGATGGGATCTTCATATGTAAACTTCATTAATCGTTAATCAATCTTTGTAATATTTGTGAGAAATGAAGAATAGGAAGAAGATATTTTTATTAATAGATCAAGAATGAATTGAAAATTGAAATGAATCTAAACATTTAAATTTGAAATGATATGAAATAAAATATATAATTATAAATTTGAACATACCCTCTCTGATATCACTTGTAGGTTCTAAGTGCAATGGAAGTTCATTTGGAAAGAAATAAATCAAAAATTATTTTGACTTAGTATTTCTTGAAACCCAAAGAGAGGATCTTCACACATTAAATTTATAATTAATTTATTTATTATTGAGAGAAAATAATACCTTTTCATGGGAACTTTATTCAATTATTATGTTGATCTTATAAATAACCCTATTTGGATTACCTTTGTTTCACTTAGAGGATCCAATTTTAGAATACATCTAACAGTGATCTGCACGTGATCATTTTATCTATGAACTAAACCAATTGATTTTTGGGTTCTAGCATAGTGAATCAATCATCTTGTGTTTTTTTTCTTGATTGCTTCAAGATCCTTCAGTCTTGAAGGAGTTTTTTCATCCTTGAGAAGATGATAGGAAGGATTCTAGAGAGATAAAGTGAGAGAGATAGAATACTATTGTGCACAATGATTCTCTATTCTCAATTTTCAATTAACCCTAGACAATAGATATAACCATATATTTATAGATCTTGGGTTTAGATTAAAAATATTATTTAATTTCATATTGGCCCTTAAATAATATCACTATATTTAACATACCTCATTATAAATAATATTATTATTATTATTATTTATCATTGAAGAACATTTATTTTTTGTTTTTAACAAAATTTTGTATTTGTTGACAACTAATATTTTATAAAAGAATGTTTTTTAAAAAGAGGTGAAAGTTTCTGAATGTTTGAATACAAAAATAATAGGGGGTTTATTTTTAAGAAATTTTTTTTCCAGACACAGAGAATCGGACTGAGAAATTGGACACATAGAATCGGACCAAGCAACACTAGACATAGAGGTGGTCAGAAAGTTGAAGTTCTTGATCGGGCACACCATCGGTCTCAATTCCATCAGTATGAAGCTAAATATCCATCAAACATAGTGTTTTTTATAAAGTAAGAAGTTTTTGAGTGATGAAATCATAATGTTTATGAAGAGTTCTAAAATAATATGGTGAAGTCAAGATTTAGAAAGTTTTTATACTTTATAACCTAAGTCAGATGATGCTTTTATAATCTTAAAGCTCTCATAAATCAGGAAAACTATCATGATAAAAACTTCTGAAGAAATTGAGGAATCTTGATGTTTGTATTGGTTCCAAAAACCCAAACATGGAAGATCAGATCTAGAATTATCTGACATAGAATTTTTCAAAAGTTTGGATGAGTTATAGCTGATGAGGTCTTAATAATTTCAAATTTGTAGAGTGTAGTTAATGATAATTCAATCGTAATGATAATTTAATCTTAATGATAATTCCATCATTATGAGGATTCCATTATTATGAGAATTCCATCAAATTGAATTTAAGAAGGAAAGGTGATTGTATTGATTCTAATAAGGAAATTCAATCATACTAACTCTGATGAATATAGTCATGTCATAATGAGCTAAGGAATTTTTATCATAATGAAGCTGAGGATGTTATATAGGACTGAAGAAAATTTAGTATGTTCGAGAAGACTGATTTTAGATAAATATTTAGAAGGTTTGAATCAGTCAAACTTTAAGTTTAAATGCGATTGTTTTTTGAAGTTTTGAAATTTGGGTAAGCAAGAAAAGTTTTTTGGTTTCCCAAATTTTCTATTCTGAGTCGCCTATAAATAGAAGCACAGTACATTCATACTTTGAAACTTTTTCTTGTGAGGAAAATCTAGAGGAGTTCATAATTATTATAAAATATTTCTTTACAAAATAAGATAATAGAAGAAGGTAGGGAACCTAAAAAAATTACCAGACTAAGAAAGATCATATTAAGAATTTTAGAAGAGTTTGAGAATTTTTAGATTGAGAATGGGTTCATCATACTGAGTCCATTAGAATGAATTCATCATACTGTGGAAGTTCAGATTGAGTTTTGAGTAGTTTATGATAAGTGTAAGTTTTTTTATCCAGATAGAATAGAAATTTTCTTTAGTAACATAATTAGAAAGGTATAATCGCATCGAGTTGATCATATTGAGTCAATCAGACTAAGTTCCATCAGACTTGGGGCTATCAAACCCAAGAAATTATTTGGATCATAATGAATAAAGTCTTTATTTTTTTTTGGATCAATGATTTTGTAAGAAACTTTTTAAATTGACATGATTTAGCATAATCATTCCTATCGGGATATAGAAGGTGTCTAATGGGAGTTGGAACAAGTTGTATTTAACTATTTATAATAATGAATTTCTATAGAGCCATGGGAGTGGCTATGGAAAAGATGTAGGATCTCACACTAAGACTGAACCTTGTAAATCTCATGTGATTTACTTCCTTTCCTACTTTTGTATTCATGGTTATTTACTAAAATATGATAATGATATAAACTTTAATAGGTTTCATGGGTTAAGTTTTAAATGTATTGAAACTTATAAAAATTGAACAACTAATTCACCCCCCCCCCCTCCCATTCTCAATTATTATTCAATCCTTTGGAACTTCAATTAGTATTAGAACGATGTTCCCTTATTGAATCATTATCATAGATAATATAAATTCTATCAATGGAAGAGTAATTCCTATATTTAATGGAAAAAAATATTATAGATGGAAAAATAGGATGAATCCTTATCTCTTATCTCTTGGCCTGAAATTTATTAATGCTGCTACAATTGGTTTTCCACGTATTGAGAAAGATGCTCCTATGATGTTTACTAATAAGATAAATATAGAAGTTTATGTAAAGGATATAAATTTTATCCTTATGTATTTATCAAAAAATGTTTATATGAAGGTGATGGGTCTCAAAACTTCAAAGAGTATGTGGGAAAAGTTTGGAAGTGTTTTCAAAGGGAATACTAAAGTGAAGGAAGCAAAGCTACAAAAATGGAATAGTAAGTATGAAGTCATAAGAATGATAGATGAATAAACTATTGATAAATACTTCACTATAGTAAATGAAATTGTTTCCAACATCATAGGATTTTGTGGTGTCCTAGAAGATTCTACAATTGTAAAGAAACTTATGAGAAACATTCTGGATGGATTTGATTCTAAAATTTCCTCTTTATAAGATAAGGATGATTTATATCTTGATGAATTTCATAAATTTCTTATTTCTTATAAAATGAAGAAATCTATAATGTTCAAAAATAATATGAAATATGAAATATATTTTTAAGAAATGAGAAAAAGGAAAATACAAGATGTCAAAGATGTTGATCCTTGTGAATTTGAAGATAAATAGGATGATGAGTTTAAGGAAAAAATCGTGTCTCTTATATCTAATAACAATCAAATAGTAAGATAAACATATAGAGGTATACTTTCCCTCAAATTTTTTGAGTGTGGTGGAATAAGAAACTTTGCTATGAATTTCCCCAAGAAAAAAGTTGGAGAATATTGATACAATTCATATGAAAAGATTTCAATGGAAGAATTATAAAAAAATTAAAGAAGAAAGGTATCAAAAAAATATAAGAAGAATTTCACTGGAGATAAAATAATTATGTTAAGTAAGAAAGATAAATCATAATCAACTGAAAACAATTCTTAGAAAGATGAAAGTTCAGAAAAAATTCAAACCTTTATTGAAAAAGTTTAGGAAAAAAATATTCCTTAGATAGTGAAGAAGGTAGTGAAGAATCATATAGAGAGTATCAACTAAAAATATAACTGGTTATATGTCTTGAGAAAAATATAACTCTCAAGAAATAAATTAGAGTAATGAAGAAATATTGTGAAGAAGTTAGTGAAAGAAGAAAAGTTGTCATCGGGTAGAAGTAAAAATACGTTTAGTAGATCTTAAATTACAAACTTAGAATTGCTAAATAGGGAAAGATGGTTGAAGATCTCAGTAAGAATTCGGCGGCTAAGTAAGAAGAAGTTAACAATTTTAAATCAAAACTTCTTGAGTCCTAAATTACCATGAGTAAGATGAATGAAAACTTCAAAAAAGCTTCAAAAGTAAAATTTGAGACTTCTAAAGTTGCTGGGAGAGCTCAAATTAAGAATCAGGTGAAATACTCACCCACCAAAAATAATGTTTCATATAATTTTTCTAACATTTTAGTTTTTGTAAAAAGTATTTGGAAATATTGGGTTGAAAAATGGTGTGAGAAACCTATTTCATATACTAAAGATGAAAACTCACTCAGGGGGAAAGATGGTCCATGTCTAGAGATTGTTAGAGCGGGAAGAAGTTATTAACCTCAATAAAGTTTTTATAGATAAAGATCTTGCTTCAATAGAAAATAAAGATTTGATGGATATTACAGGTGTTGTGGAATATATGGGCATGAGGATTATAATTTTTGGAATAACTTGTCACTTCTTGGAAGAAGGTTTGAATAAATTGAAATAAATGGTATAAGAATGATGAGTAACTTTCTTAATTCATAGGAATTTAGAAAAGAAAAATCTCAAGATGTTGGAAACTTTCGAACAAAAAATAAATTTGAATGTCTAGAAGAATTTTTTGGAAGATGTGATTAGGACAGTCATCATGATGAAATATGTATGACACTCCTTCCAGAACAAGTTTTTTATGGTAGAAAATAAAAGGAATCTGGAAAGAATAAAGTTGAGAAAAGAGATTTTGTTGTTGAGAGAGCTTTGAAAGTAAGTAAAAGGAACAAATCATGAATAATTGATAGTAGTTGTTATTCATATATGAAATGTGATATAAAAATATTAAAACATATTGAAATCCATGATGGAGGAGTAGTTACCTTTTGTAATGATAGTTCCTTAAAAATCAGAGGAATTGGAATTGTTGAGATTTAATTAAAAAAGTTGAAATCTAAGGAAGTTTTATTTATTGGTGGGATAAAACGTAACTTGCTCAGTGTAAGTAAAATTTGTGATGGTTGAAAAGAATTTATATTTATAAAAAGATTATTGTATCATAATAAGTGTGAAATATGGATAAGTTTTCAAAAAAGTAGAAATAATTAGTGGTAATATTTTTCAAATTAGAGAGGTTAATAACTCATGTTACTTAAGTGATAGAGATGAAAATAAATTATAACACTGAAGGCTTGGGAACCTTTAGTAGAAAAACATAAAAAAACTATCTAAATTTGATGTTTTCCATTACTTTAAATAATTGAAAAGAAGATATGGATATGTTTTTGTTACTTATTAGAAAGGTAATATGACTAACAAAAGTAATATGAGAGTTGAGATCCAGTCTACCAAACCTCTTAAACTTATTCATTCTTATTTTTGTGGGATGATGATACATCAATCAAAAAAGTAGATTTATACTTTATCACTTTTATTGATGATTTAACTCAGATGAAAAACATCATGTTTATAAAACACAAGTCATAATCTATGGAAATGTTCAGGTTTTTCAGAAAAGAAGTTGAGAAAGAAATGGGGGCTTATATAAAGAAGTTGAGAATAGGTAATGGAGTCAAATTCACAAGCAATAATTTTGAAAATTATATGATAAATCATGGTATCAAACATCAGTATAGTACTCCCTACACTCCATAACAAAATGGAGTATTGGAAAGAAATAATAGAAGTTTGGTGGAAATGGGAAGAAGTATGTTAGCAGAATACAAACTTTCAAAGTTCTGTTAGAGAGAGACTGTTAGTGTTGTTGTACATATTCAAAACAGATGTTTATTAAGACCGTAATCCAACATGACTTCTTATGAAATATGTTATAACAAAAAACCTTAATTTAAGTACTTTAAAAAACTTAGAAGTTCATGTTTACTTAAAATCAAAAATATGGATTTGGGAAAGTTTGATGAGAAAGCTAAGGAATGAAATTTTATGGGTTGTTCACCAAATGGAAGAAGTTACAAATTTCAGAACAAATTTTGGAACAAATTTTTACAAAATTTAGTTTAATCATATGATGTTAAAGTTATTAAAAATAAAAAAAATCCTTAAAAAAATTATTGATAATGTTGAGGAGGATAAACTGAAGGTTTCCAATAAAAGTGAGAATGATACCGAACAAAATTATCAAGATTCAGAAGACTCGTGTGGTGAGGAAAGTTTATCTTGGAAAGAAGATTTGAAATTACATACCTTACAAAAAAATGTTGAGATCGAAAATATTCTTGTAAATTAGAAGGCTTCAGTTCAAATCAGAATAAATTTGGGATTGGAATATCAAACTTCACTTATCTCAAAAGCTGAACCAAAATAAGTTTCATAATCTATTAAAAAATAATAATTGGTGAATGATATGAATAAATAATTTGATAAAATTGAGAAAAATGAAACATGGTAAATTGTTATGTGTTTGAAAGGTAAAAAATTTATCAGAACAAAGTGGGTTTACATAAACAAGTTGAATGGACATGGATAAGTTTCAAGAAACAAATCTATGATTTTTTTGTAAAGTTTGTTCACAGATGCAAGGTGTGGATTTTAATGAAACCTTTTCCATCAATGTAAGGTTATAAACTATTTTAATGTTTCTAGAAGTATCTACTCATTAGAATTACAAAGTATATCAGATGGATATAAAGTTATCATTTCTTAATGGAGAAATTGAAGAATAATTTTTCATTGAACAAACTTGTGTATTTATACTTAATGAGGATGAAAACATAGTTTTCAAGATGAATAAATCTTTGTATGGGATGAAAAAAGCTCCACATGCATGGTATTATAAGATTGAAAATTGTTTGAGAATATTGAATCTTTCTATAGAAAAATTTGATAGCAACTTATATGTGAAATATATTGACGTCGGAACTATAATTGTAAAATTTTATATGGATGATTTATTTTTTTCTAGGGATAGAGAAGATGTTTGTGAAACATTTGATGAATAAATGAAAAATAAATTTGAAATGTCAATATTTGGAGAACTAACTTTCTTCCTTGGATTACAAGTTCAACAAAAAGAAAAATACATTTTCCTATCTCAGGAAAAGTATGTCAGGTAATTTTTACAAAAGTTTATCATGGAAGAATACATTGAATTTTATACTCCTATCTCAGTGGGGATGAAGTTGAGTAAAGTTGAGTCCAGAAAAAGTGTGAATTAGAAATAATTTCAGAATATGATGGTAAGTTTACTTTACCTTACATCTTTAAAGCCTGATATTGTTTATGTTGTGACTTTTTGTGCTATGTATCAAATTAATCCTAAAGAATCACATATTTTGGCAGCAAAGGGAATTCTTAGATATGTCAAAGGAACAACTTCATATGGGTTGTTATATAAAATAAATTTTGAAATGAAGCTTCATGGTTATATTGATTCCAATTGGGCTAGAGATTGTAATGATAGAAAATCAACCTTAGGAGGAAAATTTTTCTTGGGGGAATGTTGTGTAAGTTAGAATAGTAAGAAACAAAGTTTAGTAACTTTGAGTATAGTGGAATCAGAATTTGTTACGGCTACTCAGGCTTGTACTCATATGTTGTGGATGAAAGTTCAATTGGAATATTTGAAAATAAAAGGTTCTAAACCATTGAATATACTTTGTAATAATCAAAAGTGTAATTGATATTTCTAAAAATCTTGTCCAACATTCAAGATCAAAACACATTGATATAAACTTTCACTTTATAAAATAGAAAGTTGTTGTTGGAGAATTTTTGCTATAATATATCACAATGAAGTATCAAATTGATGATATCTTCATAGAGAGTATTCCAAAATAAAGGTTTGTTGATTTGAGGTTGCAAATTCATGTTCAGCCTCCTCCAATGACTTCTTAAATCTCATAAGGAATTTACCCACTGTGATTTGGATTATGTTGACAAAGGGGGAGAAAAATTAAAAACTTTATACTCTATAAGAAGTTTTTACTTATCTTTCTTTTATGAATTTGAAGATTTGGTTATTAGATAAGGGGGGAGAGGAAAAGAAAAGTGATAAAAGATAAAAGTGAGGGTGAGTTTATCTTAACATGGTTGCAACTTTTATTTTCATCGATGGATGTAATTCCATAAAAAATATTACTTTATACAGTAGTGTGTCATTAGGACACTCTCTTTCGAGAAAGGAGGTATTTTGGTAAAAGTCAAAAAAACTTGAGATGTTTACAAAAGTTGAGTTGTGAAATTTTTCTGAGAGATGAAAAAGTTTTTAACGAGTGTTGTCAAAAAATCCAAAAGGATATATTGAAGAACCTTTGTGTTTTTTTTTAACAAATTTTTCTATTTTTTAACAAATAATCTTTTTTAAAATAATTTTTTTGAAAAAGAGGTGAAATTTTATGAATGTTTGAATCCAAACATAAAGGGGGGGACATTTTTGTTGTTAAGAAAGTTTTTTTTCCAAACTCAGAGAATCAAACTGAGAAACTGGATATAGAGAATCAGACCAAGCAACACCAAAAATAGAGGTGGTTATAAAGATGAATTTTTTTATCAAATGCACCATCAGTCTCAAGTCTGTCAGTATAAATCTCAAGATCCATCAGACATAGTGTTTTTTATAATGTCATAAGTTGATGAGTGATGAAATCTTAATGTTTTTGAAGAGTTATAAAAGAAGATATTGAAGTAAAAAGTTAGAAAGATTTCATAATTTCTAACCTAAGTCAAATGATGATTTTCTAATCATGAAGGTCACATAAATCATAAAAACTATCATGATAAAATCTTTTGAAGAAATGGATGATTCGTAATGTTTGTATCGGTTCCAGAAACCTAGAAATAGAAGATCATGTCCAAAAGTATCAGAAACAAAAGTTTTCAAAAGTCTGAATGATTTATATATGATGAGGTTTGAAGAATTTTAAAGTTGCAAAGTGGAGTTAATGAGAATTACATCATAATTAGAATTTCATTGTAATGAGAATTCCATCATTATGAGGATTCCATCATTATGAGGATTCTATTAGACTAACTATAAGAATGAAAGATTATTGGACTAACTCTGATAAATAAAGTTAATCAGACTAAATCTGATGAAGATAGTTATATTATAATGAGCTAAGGAAGTTTCATCGTAATAAAGATGAGGAAGTTTAATTGTAATGAAGTTGAGGAAGTTACATCATATTAAATATAAGGAAGTTATATCAGACTGAAAAAAATTAGTATGTTTGAGAAGACTGATTTTAGAGAAATATTAAGAAGGTTTGAAGTAATCAAAGTTGGAGTTTAAATGTGATTGTTTTTTGAGGTTTTTGAAATTTGGGTAAGTGGGAAAATTTTTTCAGTTTATCAACTTTTCTATTTTGATTCACCTATAAATTTAAGCACAATTCATTCATACTTTTCAACTTTTTCTTTTCTGGAAAAGGAGGAGTGTTGCATAATTCTTATCAAGTTTTTCTTTCCAGACTGAGATCTCAAAAGAAGTTTGGACACCTGAAATTTTGGTTTATTAGACTAAGGATGATTTTATTGAGCATTTGAGCATAGTTTTAATTTTTACAGATTGAGAATGGGTTCATCGTACTGATTCTATTGGACTAAATTCATCATAATGTGGAAGTTCATATTAAGTTTTGAGTAGTTTCTAAGAAGAGCAAGTTTTCTTATCCATATAGAACATAAAGTTTCTCTAGGAAAAAAATTATAAATGGAGAATCATATTGATTCGATCATATTGAGTCAATTATACCAAGTTCATGGGACTAAATTCCATCAGAATTAAGGTCATCAGACCTAGGAACTTTTGTGGAGTAGATTGAACAAAGTCTTTATTCTTTTTTTTTTTTGCCCAAATTTTTTGTAAGCAACTTTGTAAACTAACGAGAGTCAATATAATCATTCCTATCAATAGATATAAGGTTTATAATGGGATTTTGAAAAATTTGTATTCATTTATTCATAATAGTGAATTTTCATAGACCCATGGGAGTGGCTATGAAAAGGATGCAGGTTCTCACACTAAGTACGAACCTTGTAAATCTTATGTGCTTTACTTTATTTCCTACTTTTTAATGCATGAGTATTTACTAATAGCTGATAAGGATATAAACATTAATAGGTTTTAAGAGTTAATTTTTAAAAGTGAACAACTGATTCACCCACCCCCTCTCCCCGTCAATTTTTATTTAATCCTTTGTAACTTAAAGCATGCACTAATTCACACAACTAATAGATATTATTTACTGGCTTCCAAATAAATATTCATCACGGGACATGATCTTGGTTTTTTTAAACTCCTTGACATTTATTGAATGCTAAAATAAATATTTCATTAAATATTTCATTCATCAATAAATATTTGTGATCGATGAAACTTAAATAAAATACTCCTCAGTCTTGGGAATGATATTTATTCCATGAATTAAATTCAAATAGAATTTAATCGAGATCAATGGAAACACTTAGTGTGTAAATTTCTGTGATTATTTTTCATTGGTATTAGGTGGGCTTGTCTAAAGTCCGAGATTATTGTTTAATAATGGGTTAAGGCATCTAAGAGAAATAACTTAATGTCACAACATTGAAAACCACATATAAACGTTCATTTTATAATATAATATGTTTCTCACAATATATCATCAAGCAGGTTGCACATCTATGTTATCAACCTATATGCTTGATATGTATTTCTTTGACTATTTGAAATAAACACATCATTGTACCATGGATATGGAATTTTTTACTATGGTTATATTCCAATCAAAAGGCAAAGATATAAACTTCCATAAAGATATAAGGGAAAAATTATTTATTGAATTATTCATTAATAAAACATCACTCGTGACACACCCAACATGTCCAACTTCACCATGAACTTTATTTTCATGGTTTATGAAATGCATCTAAGTTTTAAAGTTGTAACATTCATTAATAATAATATTGAAGTTTAAGAACCATTACACATGCTCATAGATAGGAATCTTCGATGACACCAAAACATTAATAATTCCTACTGGTGATTCTATTCCCATAATCACTCATCTTGGAAATTACTAAGTGCAAACTTCATGAGAATAAGCCTCATCCAATTACAAGTACCTACACCTGACAATCACATTTTATGTGGAACATCAGAGAATTTTATCTAACTATATAACTATATTTAATAATATCATTATTTAATTTCAAGATTCTCATCATAGAGGGGAACTGCTATGACCTTATCAATGCGATAGATACTCTAGGTCATTATTCCATTAAAGTTATGTATAATAATGAACAGTATATAATAAGATATTTTATTAATATTAAAATCATTAAATATGAATATAATCAAATTATAAATAGTTGATCCTAGGATACCAACTCCAAGAGTTTATTTCTTGATTCCCTTATTTACCATAGATAAAACATCTTATATTTCCTTTAACACATTCCCCTGGGTGCCCATTCCCTCATTTTTTACATGAAGGATATTGAATATTTTTCCTTCATCATCTTTATCACTTGAAATTCTATGAGACTTTATCATTATATTATTTGGTATATTTTGCGACTAAATTAAATTCACATTTTTAATCATAATTATTAATAGTTGGTTTGAAATAATCACAAGATTTCTCACTCCTTCTCTTGTCATGTTAGGTTTCTTATTTGGATAGTCTTTGCATTGTCCATGGCATCCATTATTAACTTGGTTCCATCGGTCTTCAACCATTACTAAAACAAAAAGGGGTTAAAATGAGTGATTAATAGTTAAAACATAATAGAATTATCATAAATTATCTTTTGAAAAACTCAACCTTGAAATTTATTATTCTTTAAAACCATCACATTAGATTTTGGTTCAACATAAATCACCCTTGGTTTAATATAGGTTTATTTAGGTTAGGTTCTATCATACTCTTTAACCTAATTCATTAACATAATAAATATTTCATAATTTATTTTAAATAAAATGTTATTGACCAAAGAATATCCCTGAGGGGTGTCTAGCTAGGTGTTCAATATTAGGCCCACTCATCATGCACCGAGTAAAGATCGAGTTGATACTCAAAAAACCTTTTTGAGGTGAGTACTGCTAGGTGAATCTATGCTATAACCACATCCACTTTCCAGTATCATAGGATTGATTTAATTTCTAGGAAAACCACATACTAAAAACTTCACTAAAATTTTAGGATGTTATCCTATACTTATACTTATCTCAAAGACTTATCTCTGGGGGTTTTACTAAATTTCTATTATCCTAATTTCCAAAAATAACTAAACTAATCCTCAAAAATAAATAAGACCTTCTTGGATTCCAACTATTAATCCCTATGATAAACATATATTTTTTTACATCATTTCAATAATATAAAAATTAAATCTCACAAAATAATCTCACAATCCTAAGAATAGAAGGTTTGGTGTCTTTGAGGACTAGTTATATGAGCAACTTATTTTACAATACTTGTGAAAATTTCTCCACAATTAATATACACTAAAATCCCTTATAGACCTCTCCTAAGTTATACTCATATTCATAACTTGAGGAATAGAAACATAAAAAGGGGTGAGATCAAATGATCAGCAAGATAAATCATTTCATCAAGGGTTAGATCAAAATCAAATGAGAAAATATAGGTAGGGGATACATGTCCTATTAAAAAGAACAAGGAATAATAAGAGTTGTTCAAAATTCATGATATTGAAGCATGTAATATCAAGTGAAGAAACATGTAACATGGAATAAGAGTGTGAGATAAGCATAGAAACATGGAATAAGATAATGATATCATAAGTTCATGGAATCAAAAACATGTGGAAACAACATAAAACATGGAATTATAAACACAATTCATGGATCACCGCTAAGATAACATAACATAGTATACTTAGGTTAATCGCCTGTAATCCATATATAGTATCTCATGAGATGAAAACATTACCCAATACATTATAGTGATATCAGGGTAAACCCTTCATATTCATATCATGTACATGCATATGTGTACCATGAGTAAAAGTGACCATACATAAATCATAAGCATGATAAAACCCATGAGAAAGAAGTGGGTTTCAAAATATTGTCTCAAAGCATAACTAAAGGATATATCATAAATATTCCTAGGAGAATAAGAAATTAAATAATTTTATACATTAATGTTTTAATGAATCAAAGGTCATGAACATGGTATTCCAATGTAAAAAAATCTATAATAAGGATTGTAAAAGTAAGAATAAAAAATGAACCACTTGGTGATGCATTATGAAATGGGTAAAGGATATTTTAAAGAATGAAGGAACTTATTATTTTCCTTTTGAATATAATTTTACCAAATGGTATTTATATAAAATAATGAGGGTTTTCAAAAACTATTTATGGTTTAAAACATTTTAATGGTTGGTAATTGACATGAAATAAAAAATTGGTATGTTCTCTTAAATCAAGATTACGTAAAAGAGAGAAACATGAAGGGAACTTCAAACAAGTATTACCCCAAAAAAAGGATACGTAAAAAAACTAGGTGTATATATAATGAACATATATATAGAATATATATTAATTATATGAGAATAATATAGAGGAAAATATAGAAATATAAATAGAAAGTGTATCCCAAAAGTAATGAGGGTGGTTCAAAAGATCCCTTTTTGTGTTTTAAAACACCTTTGTTGCAATATCATATCATAAAAAGGGATAACAAAACATTATTTTTAAAATATTAGAAGTTAAATATGAAAGTGACATGAGATAACACGTAATTAGGTTTCTAAATATAAATGAAAACATTGTCAGGAATAAAAAAATATGGACAAGGAGGGGAAACCATTGTTAAATAGGATGAAAAATATTCTTAATAATGGTGTTCTTTTTATAGAAGAAATTCATCAAGGTAAAATATTTTAATTTAAAAAATCATTTTTACTATATAGGAATATAAAGTGATAAGAATTAAAATATTAGGGTGGAATAAACCAATCCTAGAAGTAATTATTTCAAGATGAAACATAATAGCTCAAAGAAATGGGTTTTGAGTTAAATAAAACCCTTACAACATCATAATATTTCAAATTGAAAATCCATGGAAGGTAGAAAATAAGATGGATTTTTAAATAACCAAGATTTCATAAAATTTATGAAAAAAATAAATCTATTTCCAATACATAAACCATAAAAAAATAATCATGTGTTGAATATGAATCACATCTAAATGAAACAAAATGGAGATCCAAAAACCCTTAGCTTGGGTCCTGATTCATTATGAATATACACCTAATGTCCTGAAAATTTAAATTAAGTTTATTAAAAACATTATTAATAATTTTTTTCATCTATATTTCATTTTCTAAGGTTTATTTATTACCATGTGTTATTAATTTGTTAAATAGTATTCTCTTATGTCAATTACTTGAGATGGTTCGATCAATTTCTCTAAAACTTCCTCAGAATATTAGTTGTGGTCAACAGTGTTATAAAATTGCTTCATAATATCTAGAATTATAGAATTGGAAGACTTATATTATTCTATTAGTACAAAATTTATAAATTTATATATATATATATATATATATATATATATATTCCTAAAATGGACTCCAATTAAGAAAGGTGCATCGGTATGTTTATTTAAGGTGGTTAAGTTTACTAAGACCGTTTATTATCAATATCGCTTATATAATGTAAAATATTACTTTTTCATAACATTAATAGTTTTATAAATATCATTATTATACATTAAATAGATTTTAAATCCATTCAAATTAGGTGGTAATGGAAAATCAAAATATGTTGTTTTGTGGAGGCAGTAGTCTGCACGTACATGGATGACACTCTCATTTTTCATAGAATGAGAGGGGTATAAAAATAAAATAATTATAATTTCAGAATATTAATCATGTTATAATTATTATATTTTTTATTAAATAACTCTTTTGTACAATCCATGTAAGGTTGTTGTGGAAAATATAATACACCGTCCATGGAAGAAGTAGTCCACACAAATTTATGATGATGTCTTAATTTTTTGAATGGTTTTGGAGGGAGGTATAAAAGTGAAATTACATTAGTATAATAACACTCATAATATTAATAATATTAATTTTATTATACTTTCATGGATAGAAAATATTTGAGATGGTGGAGGAATAGAAAAAATAAGAGAGCTCGGTTGAGAGCATTACCTATCCCTTTAGATGTTCTCCCTTGGATAACACCTTAAGGCTCTTTATCTTGGTCTTTTGATAAGACTAAGGCTTCTAGTATTTGGGGTGGGGGTTAATTAGGGACTTATTTAGTATCTCCTTGAACCAATTTATCTTTTGAAAATTACAAAGATTTATTTGTTTTATTTTATTTAATTATATTAATACTTTGAATTGTGTATTGATTAAAGTATATTCACCTTTGATCATATCATAAAATTTATTTTCTTGAAAAAACTTTAGATTTCATGTTTTTATTTTTTATAACATGTTATACAAGTTTTAGTTTTAGTTCCTAAGATATATAAGTCATTTTATACCTTAAAATATCATTTAGGCATGTTTTATACTATTCCCATGTAACAAAATTATTGTTCACCACATAGCCAAATGCTTAACCACGTAGCTAATTTGTGAACCACATAGTTGTTTTGAAATCTACATAGTCAATTTTCAAGATTCAGTTACCTTATATATTTTGACCATATCTTGAGCTACAAAGCTCTAAATTGTGTGATTATTTTTTTATAAATATAAGAAGATTATATACATCATCAAATTTTGAATTATTCTATATCATATCTGAAATTAAGTTTAAAGTCATTGTATTTTTTAGTCTGATGTATACAGTTTTTAAGAACTATTTTTCTTTTATTTTTTATCATATATTTAGTTTTATAAATCTGATTAATGTGATCCTTGATTATTTATAAAGCTAATGAAATTTTATAAATATGATTCAAAAGGAACCAAAGTTGATTCTTTCTTTTTATATTTATGTTTTATCTCAAGAATTTGAGAATTCAATCTATTTACAGTTTTCAGGAAATCTCTTACATGAATTTCTTACATGAATCGCTTAGGTCGATTCACTTACATGTTCAATTCACTTACATAGAGAAAAATTCCTATGTGAAAAATTCCTATGTAAATTTGGCTACATTGTTTAGTGAATTTCTATAGTTTTTCCTAAAATCTGGAAAAAATGCATTGTTTTAAATTTGGTTTCATATATTGATTTGTTTTAAGTTTATTTCTTATTTTTAAATTACACTAATGAATTTATAAATTCATATTAATTATGTGGAACCTATGAAAAATGTTTCCTGTTATTTTAAACATGTTTTTATGAAGATCAAAGGCTATTTTATTTTCACACATGAAATATATAGCTTGAAACTCAAAAATCATTTTTATTATTTTATGATGTTTTATTAAATTTTATTATTTATAAATTAATATTAATTGATATTAAACTCATTAAAACTTTTTTTGATATCATTAATTTAGTGTTATTAATTTTTTATATTATCCACATATTTACTATTTGTTTTAAATGGAATGTGTTTGTATTTTGAATTTTAAATTAAAACTTGTGATTTTCATGGGATATTTCATTAGGATATTATTATAGAGGCCATTTAAATTGTTTAATGGGTTATTTCAAATCGGTTGTAATTATTATTCATTATTTTAAATTTTGGCCATGATTTGAGTGATATTTTAGAACATTAATATCTCTATTTTCTCTCTCTTTCTAATAATTCAATTTTATCATTTTTTGAATTTTAAATTCTATAACCTCTCTCGGATGTGTTGAGTTTGTTTTTTTATAAATAAGTTTGGTCACTAATACTATACAAGGTGGGAAAGGGACAAAATTATGATATGATACTTTTTTATAAGAGCCTTCATATTTATATATGATACAGTGATACTGAAAAGTGGTGTGGTTCTTATGATGAAAATTTCTCACTAATAATGAAAGATATCTCAAGGGATGTACAAAAACTTCTATGAATTCTTCTACTGCCTTGATGGGACAATCAATCTGATCAAACACTTATTTCATTTTGGTTGCTTGATTTTATAACACTTATTCTCATCTATCACATTCTTTCACTTTATCTTTATACTTTTATATAAAAAATCATTTTATATATTTGGGTTGTGACTCATGGATTCTAAATACATGACTATTTAGGTTGTGACTCCTGGTGTCTGAAGAGAGGGTTGTAATTGGGTTGTGACTACCCATACAAAAGTCAGGTTTCTTTCTATTTATACTTACACTATAAGAAGTAGGTTGTAATTGTTTTATAATTCCCCTTAAAAAATTAGTATAGTGAACAATGTATCTCTCACTGAATAAAGAGGTATAAGAGTAAACTCGGTCCACTTTGGATCGAGCTACTATAAAAAATATCATTGCATTATTTCTTTTATTCCACTACAAATTATCACTATTAATTAAGATGAATGAGGATGGGTAGCGGGAGACCTCTCCCTCGGTTCGAAGATGATTTATAGGGTTTCTGATTGCTCATGGTGGTTCCACACTTCCTTGTCTTCAAACTTCTTCCTCCTCCCAGTAGATCTATGTCGGTGGTTCCCTCATCGTTGAATCTTTTGTTAATGGCTCGTGTCCCATGTGATTATGTTGGTGTTCTCCCCTTTAATTTTACAGTGAGGATGATAGCTCCAGCTTGTTCTCAATTGGTCTCAGGTCTAGGTTTGTTCTCCAGATCTGAATTTGTGTAATGGATTGAGGTTCTTAGATCCACTGATGATGAGACATTCGGCCAGAATTATGCAGCAGTGGTGAATCATGCTTCCTCGAATGCGGCATTGCAGGGAGCTCAGATGAACCTTGTTCTGTCTTAAGGTGATGATTCATGCGGATCCTATGCTGATTCGATGAAGAATCTTTCATCTACAGTGCCAAAACTGGGTGGATTCATGTCCTAGTAGAATTCTTCGTAAGTTATCATCAGCACACATTGAATCCAACCTTATAGTATTTTCTGAGAGAATGGAAATTGGAAATATCTATCTAATTTCATGCATTGTTTTACCTAAAAGTGAACAACCATGGAATCTTGATGATTTGGTTCTTAGGATCTCGATTTTGTGGGGTTTTCTACCTAGAAATGTGTCTCTCTTGGTTGAGGATTCTTTAATTGTTTGTTTCCTTTAGATGACTTAAATATTTGATCATGGGTAATTGGATCCTTGTTATTTAAATGAATTTTCTTTATACTTTAATGTCTCTCGTTCACAGGATGACTTTTTTCAGGTCTGGGTTCATCTTCATAGACTCAGTTGGGTCCTATGGAATCTGAAGATCTTGCATTACATTGGCGTGGAAATTGGGACTCTTATCCATCTTGACAAGGAGACTGGGGATGTTTGGTTTGGACACTTTACCAGGATGCTGGTGGAGATTGATCTTATCTCCACCCTGATTGACAAGGTAACCCTTTTGAATCCTTCTGATAACATCCAAATTGATATTGAGTATGAAAAAAAATCATATTTTATGCAATGAATATATGGATGTTGGGCACTCTTTGGAGCTATGTTGGAAGAATGTTTCATGTGAGGAATGTGGGATGAGAGTTCACCTATCCAATCTCTATCGAAAGAAGTAAAATATTAAAAATGTGGACTTTTCAAAACCTATTGTTTATGAAGGAGATTACCTCAAAGAGACTGTTACCAACGTGAAGGATGTGTTGGTTCTTGACTCTCAAGAGACTAATGGAAAGGGAATACTAGTGGAGTCTCCTATGAGGGTGACTAGTGGCCAGCCAAGTGATTTAACTAATGCTACTACCTCTTCTTCTGGAAATAAGCAGAAATCTTGGGCTACCATCTTCTCTGAAGAGGAAAATGTCAACGATTTTGATACTTCTAACAATGGCATAAGTGCTGACTTGCAGAAAACAAAAATGAATTCAACTCCCCAAATTATAGGCAGTGATAATGACTTGATGTTTGAACAAATTAATGGAGAAGAAATACAAAAATCAGTTTATCATTAGCTTTCATACGAAAGGATGGATTCTTCAGGTAATTGAAAGGGTAAGAAAATTTTAGAAGTTGATTATCCAGTCACCTCTAAAACTTTTCCTGCTTATTCAAAATCTTTCATGGATAATGAGGGTTTACATATTGTTTTATATAAGAAGACAAGGTCACCATTTGATCTCAAAGTTTTGGTTGAGCAACTAATTGAAGGTAACCCAACACATTCTCCTGGAAAAAAATTGATGGTGAAATTGAGATACAGGATACAGTCCTTGGTTCTTCTGATTCACTTCATGAAGAGACAAAATACCAGAAGATTCTTCCTTAGTATGGAGAAATATATGTTGAGGGTATGATGAAACCAATGTCAAGGGACACATATCTTGAAAAAAACCAAATAAAAGTATATGGATAGCTCTAAATCTGAAAGCACTGATGTCAAGACCCTACTTGAAATGATTAAATCTCTTCCTTCAATTAGGGGGAGATCCAGAGGTCGGGGGCATGGATGTGGAAGAGTTGATTGGAATGTAATTTGAGAAAAAGAAAGAAAACTAGGTGAAATATTGAGGAAAAAGATAGGTAGATAGCTTTTATGCTTTGGGTAGATTGCTTTGCTTTCCCATACCCTATTTGTTTTCTTTATTTTTCTTGCTTATTTCTAATAAAAGAGGCTTTTCCTCTATCCTTTTTAAAAAATAACTATTAATTAACTTTTATAATTAAATTAAATCATTAACTGACTCATTTAAAGAAATTTAAATTTGGTATATTCACCCCCCCCTCTAGATCATCAATCATCTTCCTATCCAACCTAACAATTGGAATCAAAGGTAGTTCTTTTTGGAATTTACTTAATCCTTCAATAAACCTTTTTTTTACATTTTATTATGCTAACAATTTCCTAAACCTCACATTCTAAGGAAAAGATCTATAATATGGTGGGAATGAATGCAAATGATGGATGGAATCCTCATATTCCACCTCATTTTTATGATAATTATTATAGTTAATATTGATCCAAAATGGAGGCATACCTCAAATAATTAATCATAAAACATTGTTCGATCATGGAAAAATCATACACAGTATTGTAAGTTGACACATATACTCTTACAGAAAACGATGCTTCTAAATATGTTTTAAATTGAAAAAATTTAAATATTTTATATTATGTTATTAATAGAAGTGTGTTTAGTCATGTGTCTGTATGTAAGAAAACTCATGTAATATGGAATATTTTACAAGTTACTCACCTTGGCTCAGATAATCTAATTAAAACCAAACTTGGAATGCTTCAATCTGATTACCAAGACATCTAAATGGTTGAAGATGAAACCATAAATCAATTGTTCCACCTATTCACAATCATTATAAATAGAATGAACTCCCTTGGAGAATATTTTGGAGAACCTGGTAGTAGTTTAAATATTCCTGATAGCTCTACCCAAAAATTGGTATACAAATAAGGTTTCAATTGATGAAACTAGTAATTTAAAATAATACACATTGGATAAAATCACAGGAACACTAATTCAATACGAACTTGAGTTAAAGAATATTTTGGAAGAATATAATTAAAATAAGAAATGTATTTCTTTCAAATCACATATAAATGTTATTACTAACTCTTCTGAATTTTATTCATAGTAAAGTGATAAAAGATAAATCAAAAATATAAGAAAATGTATTTATAATTTGATGAAGAGAAAGAAAAATTTTATGAAGCGACCAAGTAAAGATCAAAATAATGATAGAAAAGAAAATAATGGAACCACATTTAGTCCATATGTGACCTATTATGAATGCAGAAAGAATGGACCTATCAAATCATACCATCTTAAGTTGAAGAAAGAAGGTAGAGATAAGAAATACAAAAAGGGATTTAAATAATCTTATCATGCTGGATAGAGTTGCACCAAAGTATCCAACTCAAGTGATGAATCTAAAAGTGAAAAAATGACATCTAACCTCTTCTTAATGGTAGTAAATACAATCAAGGTATATAATAATTTTGATTCTAGCTATTATTTTGACAGTGATGGTTATAGCATTGATGAGTTATATGAGGAAAATGAAAAACTTCAAAAGGATGTTTTAAGAGTTATTGAGCTATATAAATAATTCAAAGAATAAAATAAGAGTCTTATCAAGGATCGCAAGAAATTCAATAAGGAGAATGGCACTCGTAAAGAAGAAATAAGAAATTATGATTTGCATTCCAAATATAATATCTATGATTATTTTGAGTCTTTTCATAAGGAAAATGATAATCTTATAAAGGAATTTGTGAGCTTAAAAGGAATGTTATCCACTTTTGTTCAAGGAAAGGAAAATTATGATAAGATGGTGGCTATGATGAAACAAAACAAAAAAAACTGGTTTTGGTTACAATCCACAGATTCTTAAATTATACAAGTCTTCTTTTATTAAAATTTCTACTGGAAAGGTTTATTTTGTTACATGTTTTAAATGTTTTATGTAAGGATATTATATTAATGAATTTTATCTTAAATATCCTCAATATATTGGCTATATTAGAACTTTTATTTCAAATAATTTATCTTTTAGAGTTCCTTATAATAAATTTTTTAAATCTGTTTGGGTATTTAATAATTCTATTGTTAACCTAGATAGACCCAAAATAGAATGGGTACAAAAAATGTCAAGTAATTTATTTTTATAGGAAAATGTCTTGTATGTCTCAAGAACAACACATGGTACATGGATAGTGGTTGTTCCCAGCACATGATCGATGACCTATCAAATTTTCTCTCTTACACCAAATTCGATGGAGGATTTGTCACGTTTGAAGATAACTCTAAAGGAAAGGTTAAAGGTTTTGGTGAGGTAGGTATTTCAAATATTTTTTTAATTTTTAAAGTTTTTTATGTTGAAGTTTGAAAAAAAAACTTAATTAGTATTTCCCAATTATGTGATGATGATATGTATGTTAAATTTGAAGATAATAAATGTTTAGTTTTTTAAAATAAAAATGGTTTATTTTATGCTAATAGATTTGATAGTATTTATTTTATTATTTTTTCTAATCTATCTAATAAAAATGTTAAGTGTATCAATTATATAGAAACAAATGATGTTCTCTTGAATAGAAAGATTGGTCATGCTCATTTTCAAACGATACACATTTTATCCAACCATAGACGTGTTCTATATTTACCCAAGTTAAAGTTAAGTAAAGATTTTTTTTGTGATTTGTGTTTAAAAAGTAAGTAGAAAAGACAATCATTCAAATCTATCAATCATGTTTCTACTTATAGACCTCTTGAATTATTACATCATGATTTATTTGGTCTAATGAAAATTGCGAATTTAAGTGTTAATAAATATGTTTTTATCATTATTGATGATTATAGTGGATTTACATGGGTTTATTTTATGTCTCATAAAAATGAAATATTATCTAGATTTATTGATTTTTGTAAGCTAGTTCAAAATATGAAAGGTTGTTTAATTGTTTCTATAAGAAGTGATAATGTATGTTTTTTTCAATTTTAGTTTTGAAAAATTTTGTGAAGAAAATGGTTATGCTCATAATTTTTCTGCTCCTGGGACACCATAGAAAAATGGTGTTATAGAACAAAAAAAGTAAAACTATTCAAGAAATGGATTGAACCGTACTTAATGAATATATTTTAACAAAATAATTTTGGGTTTCATCTTTTAATATTGATTGCTATGTTTTGAATGGATTTTATATTAGATATTTTTTGAAGAAAACCCCTTATGAATTATTTAATGGTATAAAGTCAAAGTTCGATTATTTTATATTTTTTGATTTTAAAGTTTTTGTCTTAAATAAAAAAGTTAATTTAGATAATTTGATATTAAAAGTGTTGAGGTATCTTTCTTGGTTACACTTCTAACAGTAAATCTTATAGAGTTTATAATAATCATATCATGACTATTGAAAAAAAATTATATATAAGGTTTTATGAATCTTATGATACTCGTAAATCTACTTTGGAAAATGTTGAAGATAATTTCATGGATTTAAATTTTTGAGAAGAAAACCCTCTAGATAATGTATATGTTTAGGGGGAGTAAAATGATTCTCAATCTTATCATAGGTCATAGAGAATTTATAAAGATCATTTCATTGACAATGTGATTGGTAATGTTGGTTCTGATATAAAAACCAGAAGCTCTACTTTAAACTTCTTTGATAACTTTGCTTTTTTTTCTTATCATGTTATTAATAATGTTTTTGATGCTTTAAATGATCCAAATTGGGTTATTTCTATACAAGATGAGATTAATCAATTTCTTAGAAATAATGTTTGGTCTTTAGTTGAATTTTCTAAGGATAAGTAGGTAATCAAAACTAAATGGATATTTATAAGAAAGTTGGATGAATCTGGACAGATTGTCAAAAATAAAGCCAAACTTGTTGCCCAAGGATACTCTCAAGAAGGAGGTATAGACTTTGAAGATTAATTTGAACTTGTTTCCAGGTTAGAGGCTATTAGAATCTTGTTATATTTTTCTTATTTTCAAGGTTTTAAGTTGTATCAAATGGATGTTAAAATCACTTTCTTAAGTGGTTTTATAACTAAAGAAGTTTGTGTTTCTTAACCCCCTATTTTTGAAAATGAAAAAATTTTATAATCATGTTTTTAAATTATCTAAATCTTTGTATGGTCTCAAACAATCACCTCATGATTGGTGTGAAAGGATTTCTTTGTTTATATGGAATAATGGTTTTAAGAAAGGTAATGTATATCCTATTATTTTTATTAAAATAATTTCAAATTATAATTTAATTATGAAAATTTATGCTGATGATATAGTTTTTGGTTCTTCTGGTGAATTACTTTGTAATGATTTTTCTACCTTGATTTCATCTAAGTTTGACATTAGCTTAATATGAGAATTAAATTTCTTTCTTAGACTTAAAATTTCTCAAATGAAATAAGGGGTCTTTCTTAATCAATCTAAGTATGCGAAATACTTGGTCAAAATGTTTGGTCTTGATTCTTATAAAAATATAAAAACTCCTATGAGTACTGGTTATAAATTAGATATTGATGCATCTGGTAAATCTTTTGATATTAAATTTTATAGAGGCGTGATTGGTAGCTTGATTTATTTAAATGCATCTAGACCTGATATCATGTTTAGTGTTTGTCTATGTGAAATATTTCAAGATAATCCTAAAGAGAGTCATATTAAAACTATAAAAAGAATAATTAGACATGTTAAAGGAACTGTTAACTCTAGTTTGTTTTATCCTAAATATAAATTTTTGATTTAATACCCTATTCTAAGTATGATTTTGGAGGCTATATAATTGGAAAAAAAGTATATCAAATATGTATCATTTTCTTGGAAAATTTTTAATTTCTTGGTCTTCTAATAATAAATTGTTTGTTTCTCTATCTACTACAGAAGTTGAGTATTTTTTTCTAGTTGTTGTGCTCAATGTTTATGGATTAAGAAAACTTTATGTGATTTTGGTATTTATATTAATAAGTTGACTATATGTTGTGATAATACATCTACAATTTCTATTTCTAATAATTTTTTACAATATTATAGAATGAAGCATATAAATATTAGATTTCATTTTATTAGAGATCATGTGAATAATGGAGATATTGTTTTAGAGTTTATCCCTACTGAAAATCAACTAGCATATATCTTTACTAAGCCTTTAGATTGTACTGAGTTTTAAAATATTAAATTTGAGCTTGGAATGTTGGAATATTAATAGTTTTATATTTTCATGTGTTTATGGGAAGTTTTAATGTATTTATATGCTGAAATATTTAGATTTAGATGAAATCTATAATATATGGAATATATTTTTTAGATTTATTTTGTTTAATTTTTATATATATATTTTTGTTATATAACTATTTTAAAACTTATCATACATCTTAGATAATGTTAACTTTTTGTTTAAACGTTCAATTTTCATAAAATATTATTTTTTTAAATATTTCTCATTATTTTTCTCAAACATTATTTCAAAAAAAAATCTCGCTACATTTACTTTAAGTTTTAACAGTAGGTGTCTTAATCATGTCTCCTTGATACATGTTTAAAAAAAGATCTTTATAGTAGCTCCTTAAAATATGTTTTTAAAATATGAACTTTTAAGAAAATTATATATATAATTTACATTCTTTTTAAAGAAAGAATTTTTCTTTTGAAACCGTATCTTTTTGATAATTTCAAAAGGAGGGAGATATTTTTGAAATTATTCTTGGTTTTGTAATTATCAAAATGGGGGAATGTTGTGTGGATCCTTGAACCACTTTATGTTTTGATAATTACAAAGGTTTTTTTATTTCCTTTATTGTATTAATACTTTTAATTGTGTTTTGATTAAAGTATGATCAAATTTGATCATATCATAATATTTCTTTTCTTAAAAAATATTTAGATTTTATTTTTTGATTTTTCATAACATTTTATACAAGTTTTATTTTGAGTTATTATGCTAAATAAGTCATTTGGGACCTTAAAATATCATTTAGACATGTTTTTTATTGTTATCATGCAGCAAAATTATTGTTCACCGTGTATAAAAATGCTTAACCATGTAGTCGATGTGTTAACCATGTAGCCGTTTTGAAATTCATGTAGTCAGTTTTTTAAATTTAGTCACCCTCTATATTCGACCATATCTTGAGCTACAAAACTTCAAATTGAGTGATTATTTTTTATTGGAAATATAATAAGATTATATAAATCATCAACTTATGAATAGTTCTATATCATATTTGAAATTAGGTTTGAAGTCACTGTATATTTTTAGTCTCAATTCTGTAGTTTTTCAGAACTATTTTTCTTCTATTTTTTATCATAACTTGAGTTTTATAAATCTAATTAAGGTGATTCTTGATTATTTATAAATATAATAAAATTTTATACATATAATTTAAAATGAACCAAATCTTATTTTTTCTTTATTTATGTCTATTTTAGATTTATGATTTGAGAAGTCTATTTATTTACAATTTTCAAGAAATCGCTTACATGAATCACTTACGTTGATTCACGTGTGTGGTCAATTCACTTATGTAGAGAGAGAAAATCCTATATTAAAAATCCAACATGAATTTGGGTACATAGTTTAGTGAATTTCTTAGGTTTTTCTAAAATTTGGAAAAATGTTATGTCTTCCGTTTTGTTTCATATATTAATTTGTTGCAAGTTTATTCCTTATGTTTAAACTATTATATTGACTTTATAAATTCATATTAATTATATATAATCTATGTGAAGTGTTTATCATTGTTTTAAAACATGTTTTTATAAATATCAAAGGTTGTTTTATTTTCATGTATAAAACATACAGCTTGAAACTCAAAAATCATTTTTATTATTTTATGATGATTTTTTCAATTTTGTTGTTTCTAAATTAATATTAATTGATATTAAACTAATTAAAACTTTTTTTAATATCATTAATGTAGTGTTATTAATTTTTTATATTATCTACGTATTTGTTGTTTGTTTTATATGGAATGTTTTTGAATTTTAAATGTTAAATTCAAACTTATGATTTTCATGGGATCTTCCATTGACCTATTATTACAAAGACCATTTAAATTATTTAATGAGTGATTTCAAATTAGTTTGAATTATTCTTAACTATTTTAAATTTCTATCATGACTTGAGTATATTTGTGGAATGATAATATCTCTTTTTTCTCTCTCTTTCTAATAATTGAGTTTTATCGTTTTTGAATTTTAAATTCTCCAACCTCTCTCAGCTTTGAGTTTATTTGTTTTATAAAGGATTTTGAGCCTTATTGTTATACAAGGTGGTCAAGGGATATAATTCGAATATGATACTTTTTTATTAGATATTTCATATTTACAAGTGATAAAATGTTATAGAAAAGTGTTGTGAACATTCTGCATGTGCTGAACATTTCTCAATACTATTGGGTGATCTCTCAAGGGCTGAACAAAAACTTCTACGACTTCTTATACTACTTTGACGATCCAATCAAGCTAACCAAACACTCAAGAATCAGTGCCTATGTTTTATTCTTCTTCTATCTATTTTTTTTTTGGGTTGCTTGAGTCTATAACACTTCTTCTCATCTCTCACATTATTTCACTTTCTCTTTATACTTTTATGTATAAAATAATTTTCTATCTTTGGGTTGTGACACCTGAATTTTAAATTTAGGACCATTCTGGTTGTGAATCTTGGTGTCTAATTTCAAGGTTTTAATTGGGTTGTGACTCTCCATACAAAATTTAGCTGTCTTTCTGGTTATACTTCCACTAGAAAAAGTAGGTTGTCATTGGGTTATGATTCCCCTTAAAAAATCAGTATAGTGCACATTGTATCTCCCACCAAGTAGATAGGTATAAGAGTAGACTAAGTCAAATTTGGACCGAACTAATATAAAAAACTTCTTTTTGTTCTTTATTTTATTCTATTGACTCTATTAATTAATTTTTATAATTTAATTAAATCATTAATCAATTTATTTTAAGAAATTTTAATTTGGTCTATTCACCCCCCCCCCCCCAGACCATATATCATATTTGTTGAGTCAATAAGGTTTTCCTTATGACTTTTCCATTCCTTCATACTTAGGGGAGATTTTTTAGTCAATAAGGTTTCCTTATGAATTTAAAATTCCTTCTTGTTTTGAAAATCACAAACACCTTATCTTAAGAAAAATCTCTTTTTACCCTATGTTTTACTTCTATAAGGAAAAATTTCCTTCCCAAAGGAAATTTATCCTTACAATGTTTTTATTGTTCATATCATAATTTTTCTAAGTGTAAAATTCGGTTTGTAACCAAAACCTCGGAATCCTATAAATACCTAGATATGAAGCATTCTGTTTTAGGATCCGAATTCTCAGAATTCTGGTTACAAACTCTTCTGAGTTCTGACTCCGAATTCTGAATACGAATTCTGGTTATGAACTCTTCTGAGTTCTGACACTGAATTCTTAGAATTCTGGTTACGAACTCTTCTGAGTTCTGAATCCGAATTCTTAGAATTATGGTTATGAACTCTTCTGAGTTCTGACTCCAAATTCTGAATACGAATTCTGGTTGTGAACTCTTCTGAGTTCTGACTCCGAATTCTGAATACGAATTCTGGTTATGAACTCTTCTGAGACTTGACTCTGAGTTCTCTAAATACAGACTCCGAACTCTTATGAGTTCTGACTCTGAATTCTCATGAACTTTGACTCCAAACTTTGTAAGTTCTAGTTCTGAATTCTTATGAATCCAGATTTCTAATTTCCTTGAAATTTATACTCTGGAATTCTATAGAGTTCAGGTTCTGAATTCCTAGAAAACATAATCCGAATATCCTTGTATTATAGACTCTGAATTTATTTTTGGTTAGACTCTGAACTTTCATTTTATTACATTCTGAATATTGGATTTTAGTTATGTAACCATATTTTTTCTTACACTTGTTTTCTTATAAAACAATGTCGTGCATTCAGTTACTAACTAACTATTGTTTGAGTGACACGTGTATAGGTCCCTCCGAAATTCAAGGGAAAATATGACTGTTGGAAGAGGGAGACGACCATTGGTGTTGTGCCTATAAATAGGATCTCATTTGAAAGAGATCATAACTTTTTGGGACAACTTTTGATCTGAAGTGATTTCTAGAGAGAGATACTCTCATGCTTAGTGCGTACTGAACTTCTGGTTCATATTTTCTTTGTGAAACTCCGATTGTTGTTGTGTATAATAGAGGGCTTTTGGGGATAGGAAGACAGAGGTTCCGACTACCTTGAAGTTGATGGCTTCCTTGCTGAGGAAGACATAGGTGCTGACTACCTTGAAGTTGAGGGCTTCCTTGTTGAGGAAGACAGAGGTGACGACTACCTTGAAGTTGAGGGATTCCTTGCTGAGGAAGACAGAGGTGTCAACTACCTTGAGTTGAGGGCTTCCTTGCTGAGCAAGATAGAGGTGTCGACTACCTTGAAGTTGAGGGCTTGCAGGGATAGCAAGACAGACTCTGATCTTCACGTCGAGGGTTTACCCTGGTGTGGGTAAGATAGATTTTCTTGAAATTATAAATCAAGGGACCTTTATCCAAGGATTTTGGATACCCTTCTCTTTGGGTTAAAAGATTTACTACTTATTACTTGTTTTGTTACAAGTTTTCCGCTGCATTTGTATTGTTGAGGAAAGTATAACTATCTTATAATTCCTTATACTTGTACTTTTATTTAGTAATATTCTATACGCTTTAAGGTAGAATCTTTATCTCTGTAAACTTTCATTAAGTTTCATTTTCCGGAACCATATTTCCGGTTCACTTTCTCAGAATCATATTTCCTGAATCAAGCAAGTGTGAAGAACTTAGAGGTTTTGTGAATTACCTTGTTTAACCTTGTTAAACATAACCATCTTTAAAAGTTACAAAGGAATTTTTTTAAAGAATACAATTCACCCCCCCCCCCCTCTTGTATTTTAAGAATCATTAGATACTTTACTCAGTATCTCTTTTATTTCGATCATACATTTGGTATTTTAGTTTATATCATACTCACATACCATCTCAATAATTGGTATCAGAGCATGTGAACTTGAATCCTGAACCAATCCAACAATTAGCTTCAGAATTTTGGTCCAATCTGAATTAATCTCACGATTAGATTCAGAAGAGAATTCATCCTATTCTTTTCTCAGAATCAGTTTTTCAGGCTCATATAGTTCGGATTCATTTTTTCTTAAAGATACTCTTGTTCTATATTTTCCTTGCTTAGGAATATTTTCCGTGTTTTCAAACCTTTATTACTAAAAATTTTGTGTGGAAAGATTTTTCTATAAGATGGCAAGAATCAATGTTGGTTCCATAGACAATCTCAATCCAACTAGACCACCTATTTTTTATGGAAATGAGTATGAATATTGGAGAGATCGCATGAAGACTTTGATTATCAATAATGGTGTTGATAATTTTGTTATGCTTATTGGAGGATATAAAATACCTGATAAAGAAGTTAGTACCTTTACCAATCAAGAAAAGCATGAATATCAACTGAATTATAAGGTACGCAATACTTTTCTTTGCTCCATGACTAGAAATATATATAGCCAAATATATTTATGTGAAGCTGAAAACAGTAACTGGAAGAAACTTGAAGTTACACATTTTGGTACTTCTAAAGTTATAGAGACAAGAAGAGCTATGTTGAGAGTTGAATACCATGGCTTTAACTTTCCTTATGGAGAACCTATAAGAAAAGTTCAGCAAAGGTTTATGACTATCATGAATAGATTACAGTCTATGGGAGAAAAAGGTTTGAATGGTGAGGCTCTTGTAGATAAAATCATTGATATTATGCCAAATGAGTGGGAATCCAAGAGGACAGAAATTGATGAGAACAATAAAGTCACCCAGATTTCCTTAGATGATCTGTTTGGAACTCTTCTTCAACATGAGACTAGAATGAAGAGAGATGATGAAAATGTTAAAAAGAATAATGGGAATGGAGGAGTTTCTTTTACTACTACTTCAAACCATATTAAAGCCAAAAATCCTGATAGAGTTACTAGATCCAAGTCTAAGAAGGTTATTATCCAATCCAAATCTAGTGGATGTGAATCTTCATAAAATGAGTTAGAAAATCTTGCTCGAAGGATGAACAAGATTATAGGGCAGAATAATTTCCAATCTAGATATAATAAGAAAGAAAGGAAAGATAAGAAAGATTCAGAAGTTACATGTTATGAATGCAAGATATCTGGATATATAAAACCTGATTGTCCTATGCTTAAGAGAAAAGAAAGAAATAAAAGGAATTCATAGAGAAACAGAAAGAAGTATTACAAGGCTAAAGCTAGGAAAGTCTTGAAATCTAATGACACCTGGAGTGCCAGTGGTGGTGACTCTTCAGATGAATCTTCATATTATGAATCTTTTGGATAGAAGAATCTTGTTCTAATAGCCAGAATACCTATTGAAAATATTTGTTTAATGGCTAAGGTACAAAATGTTGAATCAATAACCAATGTTTCTTTAAATGAAAATTATAGTAATGATAAATATTATAACTCTTCGGTTGAAGAATCTTCTTCTAATGAAGATAATACTTTACCTTCCTATGAATAATTTTCTAGGTTTACCAAACTCCTTGAGATTGAGAATTCAAAACTCATGAAAAAACTTGATAAGGAAAAATATAGGAATACTATTCTTACTAAGGAAATATCATATCTTTCTAAAGATCTTGATAAGAAAAATGTTGATTTTGAAAATATTTCAAAAAATCTTGAGGAAGTAAATTCTAATAAGAATAAACTTTCTAAAGATCTAGAAAACATAATTTCTAAGAAAAATATTTTCAAGCCTATCTCTAGTTCCAAATAAAATTTTTTAGAAGAGAAGAACTTGGTTATCAAACTAAAATTCAAAATATTTTCCTTGATGAAGTGTTTTTCAAACTTTACCTTAGGTAAGGAAAATTTTGATAAAATGTATTCCCAAATCCGACCTCTAAGGAATATTTCTGGTTTTGGTTATATTGGTTCTAAACCGATTTTTAGTAACAGTTAAATTGTTCCTCAAAGTGATCTATTCTGCACTAAGTGTCATTGTGGTGGACACTGGGCAAAAAATTGTTCCTTAAACAAAACCCAGTCTTTAGGATTTCATAAATCCTATTTTTATAAAAAGATGTGGGTGCCTAAAATCTTACTTTCTGAGAATTCTAGATCCAAGCAAGTTTGGATTCTGAAAACCTAACTTTTTCTTATTTTCAGGAAAATAGAGAAGGTACCAATAGCAATACATGGTACATGGATATTGGATGTTCCCAGCATATGACTGGTAACAAAAACTATTTTGAAAATATTATCAAGACGAAAGGAGGAAAAGTAACTTTCCGAGATAATGCTGAGGGAGAATTATTGGTATAGGTAACACCGTTCTTCTTGGAAAAACTTTAATTTCAAATGTTTTATTTGGTAAGGGTCTTAAGCATAATATCATTAGCATAATCTAATTATGTAATGAAGGTTACCTTGTGAATTTTAGGGATGACAAGTGCTTAGTACACAATTCCAAGGAAGAGTTTATTCTTTCTACCCATAGGCAAGAGAATGTTTACACACTAAAATTAGAAGACCTTAGGATCCAAGATCTACCTTGCCTTAGTGCAATGGAAGATCGTTATTGGTTATGGCATAGAAGGTTAGGACACTGTAACCTTAGGAACTTATGAAAACTTTCTAAGAAAAGATTATTTAAGGATCTACCAGTGCTTATATTTGATTCTTCAGAAGTTTGTGACCCTTGTCAATATGTAAAGCAACATAAATCAAGTTTTAAATCAATCGGTGAAGTCTCAACTACTGATGCATTACAGTTAGTGCATATGGATCTCCTTGGTCCTACACAAACTGGAATCATTGGGGGAAAGTATTATGTATTTTTCTTGGTTGATGATTACACGATATTTACATGGGTCTATTTTCTGGCAAAGAATTATGAAGCTTTTTCTTATTTCAAAAGTTTTAGAGCCATGTTAAAAATGAGAAAAATCTTTCATTGAAAACTATTCATAGTGATCATGGTGGAGAATTTCAAAATTCATATTTTGAAACCTTTTGTAGTAGAAAAGGCGTTACTCATAACTTCTCAGCACCTAGAACACCTCAAAAAAATGGTGTTGTTGAAAGAAGAAATATAATTCTTCAAGAGATAACTAGAACCATGTTGAGAGAGTATTCTGTAGCCAAAAATTTTTGGGCTGAAGCTATAAGTACTGCTTGTTATACTATAAATTGTGTTTTTATTAAACCTTTTCTTAATAAAACTCCTTATGAGTTATGAAATGGTAGAAAACCTAGACTTTCCTACTTTAAGGTTTTTGGTTTCAAGGTATTCATTCTGAATACTAAAGATAATCTTCATAAATTCTCACCAAAATCTGATGAAGGAATCTTCTTAGGCTACTCCACAACTTCTAAGGCTTATAGAGTTTTCAACAAAAACATTTGTATTGTTGAAGAGACAGTACATGTGAAATTTGATGAAACTGATCCCTTTGTTTTTAAACAACCCCAACCTACATCTTCAGATGTGTTTTCAAAAAATGATTATCAACCTTTGTTAGAAGATCCTTCTGATAAGGAAAATGCCCAAGAAAATATTTCTGAAGCATTTATGCCAGAAGATTTTCTACCCTATGTTGATGAACAGGTTTTACAAAACCCAAATCAGTTGTTTCTAAAGAATCATCCTAGTTATAGAATCATTGGTGATGTGAATCAACCTGTAAGGACTAGAAGTTCCTTAAGAAATGAAATAGAACATCTAGAATTTCTTTCCCAGTTAGAACCAAAAAGCACTGATGAAGCTTTAGGTGATGATGATTGGATTAAATCCATGCAAGATAAACTAAATGAATTCGAAAGGAATAAAGTTTGGACCTTGGTTGAAAGACCTAAGGAAACTTCTGTTATTGGAGTAAAATGGGTTTTTAGAAATAAGTGTGATGAAAATGGAATCATTGTTAGAAATAAAGCTAGATTGGCTGCTAAAGGCTATAATCAACAAGAAGGAATAGACTATGAAGAAACCTATTCTCCAGTAGCTAGACTTGAATCTATTCATATTCTACTTGCCTTTTTAGCATTCTTCAATTTCAAACTTTTTCAAATAGATATGAAATGTGTTTTCCTTAATGGTTATGTTCAAAAGGAAGCCTTTGTTGAACAACCTTATGGTTTTGAAGATACAAAACATCCTGATCATGTTTTTAGACTTACCAAAGCTTTGTATGGACTTAAGCAAGCCCCTCGAGCTTGGTATTATAGACTTAGAGGATTTTTTCTTCAAAATAACTATGTTAAGGGAAATGCAGATCCAACCCTTTTTATAAAGAAAGATAAGAAAAATGTTTTGATTGTTCAAATTTATGTTGATGACATTATATTTGGTTCAACTCAGCAATCTTTAACTGATTCCTTTGTGGATATAATGAAATCTGAGTTTGAAATGAGTATGATAGGTGAGTTAACATTTTTTACTAGTTTTCAAATTTCCCAAAAACCAGAAGGAATCTATATATCCCAAAATAAGTATATTAAATATCTTCTTAAAAAGTATGGATATGATAACACTAAAAGTATAAGTACTCTCATTGGTACCTCAAACACACTTGATCTTGATGAAGCTGGGAAACCAGTAGATCAAACATATTTTAGAGGTATGATAGGAAGTCTACTTTACTTGACAGCTAGTCGTCCAAACTTAATGTTTTCAGTATGCTTATGTGCAAGATATCAATCCAATCCTAAGGAATCTCACTTAAAGGTAGTGAAAAGAATTTTTTGCTACTTAAAGGGAACCATGGATTTAGGACTCTTTTATACTTCTGGAAATGATTTTGTTTTAAAAAAAATTCAGATGATGCATTTGGTGGATGTAGAATGGATAGAAAGAGTACATCTGAAACTTGTCATTTCTTAGGAGATTCATTAGTTTCTTGTTCATGTAAGAAGAAACACTCAGTAGCACTTTCCACTACTGAAGCTGAATATATAGCAGCTGGAAGTTGTTGTGATCAAGTGTTGTGGATGCAACACACACTCACAGACTATGGTATGAGTTTTTCCAAAACACAAATTTTGTGTGATAATATAAGTTCCATTTCCCTTATTAAAAACCCTACACATCACTCTCGTGCAAAGCACATAGACATTAGGCATCACTTTCTTAGGGATCACACACAAAAAGGAGACATCATTCTTCAATTTATCGGAATGGAAGATCAACTTTCTGATATTTTCACAAAATATTTACCCTCTAATAGATTTGAATACATTAAACAGAAGTTAGGAATGATAATCGTAAGGTAATATTCCTTGTTAACTTCATATGGAATCAATCTCCTTATAGTAATAAACTTCTTTTCATAGGGGGAGTACATTTTTTCATAAGTTTTACATGTTTTTCGTAATGAATTCTTACATATTTTTCGTAATGAAGTTTTTCATATTTTTTGTAATGAAGTTTTTCATATTTTTTGTAATGAATTTTTTCATATTTTTCATAATTAAGTTTTTCATATTTTTCGTAATGAAGTTTTTCATATTTTTCGTAATGAAGGTTTTCATATTTTTCGTATTATAGTTTTTTTTTTAAATATCCATAATAGAGTTTTTCAAAATTCTTCATAATTAAGATTTGATAATTTTTCATAGTCTAAAATTTTCGTAATGAACATTTTTGTAATGAAGATTTTCGTAATGAAGATTTTTGTAATGAAGATTTTCGTAATGAAGATTTTCATAATGAGGATCTGTGTACTCAATTTTTTTCCATACTCAAGTTTTTTTTTCAAAATATAAAGGCCTTCAAGAATAATTTTCCTCAATACGAATAATTATCCTGACAATCCAAAAGGTATGATTCTTTCTTGAGTTTTTGTAATCACATTTTACTTTCTGGTAGTTTCTTTTGTTTTTAAAATATTCTCGGACTCTAGTTTTCTTAAATCCGATTATTTTTCTTTAAAAACCTCAAAAGACTGGATCCTACAAATTTTCCTTACGGCTATCATTTCAACTGTCAGATATGATCAGAAGAATTCTCATACATTGGATTGAGTTTGGAAGTCGAATCGTCATCAAACACCTATATAAAGGACCCCCCGAAGGGTTGTCCCACATCGATTTCAAGCCTTTGCGTGTCGAAGCTCTGCCCTCCTACAAAAGCTCGTTCCGAACTTCTCAGAGTTCTCTCAAGTCTGAATGTCTGGTGAAGTTCTTTCTCAAGATATTTCTTCTATCAAGACAATTGTGGAGTGGCAAGTATACAGGGAGAGGTTGGTTCATCCGAACTTCTTCAACAAGTATGATTCCATTATCTTCAAGAACATCACGATTAATGGATGGGAAAGTGTTTCCATTTCAAAGCCAGGGGATCAAGACTTGGTGTATCCAGAACTACTTATTGAGTTCTATGAGTCAGTCAATATCTTTAAGGAAGAAGGTAGAGATAAGTTTTCATTCAAGAGTTATGGAAAAACCTATACCCTTTCATACACCAAGGCTGCTAGCTTGGTGGGGCTGTCTTATGAAGGGGAAACCGAGTTCTGTTCCCACAAGATTCCAAATGTTCAAGGAAGTTTTGTAAAAGTGAAGTCTATGGAGTTTCTTGGACTTTCATATGTTAAGACTTCAAAGATTGGTCATTTGTCTACAAATTATCGGATCCTTGAGTTGTGGGTTTAAGGGTTTATCATTCTGAGGAAGGGTGATAAAGACACGCTGAAGAAGAGTGATGTGTATATCCTAGATTTTTTGGTAAATCTAAGGAAGATAAACTTGATGAAGCATTTTCTCATTACGATAGAGAATATCAAAAATGGAAACTTGAAATCTCAGATTATAATGTATCTAGCTATCCTTTCCAAGATTATTGTTCGGTGTCTTGAGTCCTTCAAAATCTCTTGCAGTTCCAAGATGGGGAATTGAAAAGTTATGTTAGTAAGTTATGATACTTTGAAGAGAGTGAATATTGGGTTTTCTAAGGAATCAGGAGAATTCTATGATCTACCAGAGGAGGAAGCAGAAGTCATTCCGAATAAAAAATAAGTGGTTGAACCATCAAAAAATGATGGAAAGAAGAGGAAATTGAAAGAAGTAGAAGAAGAAGAGAAAACTCCAGAGGCTAAAAGAACTCAATACGCACCTCCAAAGCCCAAGAAGCAGAAAGATTATCCGAATGATGTTATAGCCAAATGGAGGGAGGATAAGAAAAATTGGAAGGAAGGGGAACCACGGTTTGGCCTAGATCCTATTGAGGCCAAGGATTTAAAAAAAAAGACTACTAAAGAGATTGAGAAGCAAGCCAAGGAAAAGAAGCAAAAGAAGAAGATGACTGAGGCTGAAATTTGTCAATCCCTTCTGAGGGATACTGAAATAGCATCCGAGAATATCCCAATACCGAAATCATTCTTGGTTGAGAATTTACCTGAGACTCCGGGGAATAAGTTTATGACTCCGTAAATATCCCAGGAGAAGGTTTTTGAAGAAAATGAAGTTGTCGAATGAGTGGAAAAAGAAGAAAGTAATGGTGGCACTGAAGATCTTATTAATCAAGTTGAAGATTATCATGAAAAGGAAACCCCTTCTAAGAAGTTATCAATCCAAACTTCTAAAGCAGAGTCTTCAAAGCTCCCAACTCCTAGGAAGGATAAAGAAGGTGAAGATGAGAAGGGTGAAGAAGAAGTTAATAAATTTTCTAACGAAGAGATCTATAATCATCACTTTATACACCCTGAGGATGCTGAGGCTAGAGATGAGAAAGAAAAAATTGATGAATATATAATTGTTCAGTTGTCTGAAAGTGTGCATGAATCTCCAGATGAAGAAGCTGTTCCGAGAACTGATAAAGGGAAACAGGTGGTTATTGATACACCAACCAAATTTGTTATAAGGAATAAGGAAGTTAGTGGATCTTATAAGAGGAAGCTTGTCGAGCTAGAGGAAGAACCATCACCAAGAAAAGTTTCAGATTCGGAATCATCAGCTCTGGGATATGATTTTTTCATTCAATCACTGAAGAAGCTTGTTGACACCATTCCGATCTTTCCAACCATTGACTCCAGATGTTATATGCTCCAACATAGCTTGAATCAAAAATTGGATTCTGTATCCATGGTGATGGATAGGTGCATAAAGATTGAGGCTGATCACAAGAACTTCCTTATCAACTACGATGCCCATAGAAAATCTTGTAAGAAAGTGGTCAGTTGGTCAAAGAATATAGTTGAAGATTTGAGAGAGCTTGATGAGTTTCAAGATGATGTTAAGGAAACTTTTGATACTCAAGATAGAAAAATCAAGGATCTCACAAATAGATTTGAGTAAAAACTAAATCTTGAGCAGAATACTCAGATTCAGGAGGTCAAGGATCTGAATGGAAAGCTGAACTCTGTTGCTCAAAGCTGGAAGAGATAAAGGGATCTCCGAATCGAGATTGATGAAAATCTAGTGAAGAAAAATGACTTGTTAAAGGCTCAGGAAGAGGCTCTGAAGGATCAGGATGATATAATCAAAGACTTAGAGAAGCAAGCAGAGGAATATCACAAGGAGCTAAAGAATCTAAAAACCATTGTGAAGAAATTCATACCCAAGGAAAAGGAAGGAAAATAAATCTGATCTTTTGTTGTATTTTTTCCTTGTACAAATTCTTCCAATCTTAATGAAATTTTGGTTTCTCATTTTTGTTTGGATGTTTGTACTAATATTTTAGGTAACATATTTTTTTTCCATTCCCTCAAACTCTTTTTGAAAATCACAAAGGTGGAGAAGGAGAAATAATTCTAAGTAAAGAATAAATATCCCTAAGCAAGGGTGAGTTTATCTAAGGGGGAGTTTTCATACAGAAATTTTCTTACTCAAGATAATGAAAAATATCATTCCGGAAATCTAGAATACAATCCTTAGTGTTCCAAAGCCTGAGGGGGAGTTACTCGTATTCATGTTTGTCAATGTGAAAAGGGAGATAAGTTTTATTTCAAAATATAGAAAAATTTTCTAAGTCTTTATATTCTTTTTCGTAAGGATGTTTGTGCTTTCCAAAAAGGGTGATATTGTTGATTCAATAAGGTTTTACTTATGAATTTTCTATTCCTTCATACTTAGGGGAGATTGTTTAGTCAATAAGGTTTCATTATGACTTTACAATTCCTTCTTGTTTTGAAAATCACAAACACCTTATCTTAAGGCAAATCTCTGTTTACCCTGTGTTTTACTTCTATAAGGAAAAATTTCCTTCCCCAAGGAAATTTATCCTTACCATGTTTTTATTGTTCATATCATAATTTTTCTAAGTGTAAAATTCAGTTTGTAACCAAAACCACAGAATCCTATAAATACCTAGATATGAAGCATTCTGTTTTAGGATCTGAATTCTCAAAATTTTGGTTACGAACTCTTCTAAGTTCTGATTCCAAATTCTGAATACGAATTCTAGTTCTGAACTCTTCTGATTTCTAACTCCGAATTCTCAGAATTCTGGTTATGAACTCTTCTGAGTTCTAAATCTGAATTCTCAGAATTCTGGTTATGGACTCTTCTGAGTTCTGACTCCGAATTCAGAATATGAATTCTGGTTACGAACTCTTCTGAGTTCTGACTCCGAATTCTGAATACAAATTCTGGTTACGAACTCTTATGAGTTCTGACTCCGAGTTCTCGGAATACAGACTTCGAACTCTTATGAGTTATGACTCCGAATTCTCATGAACTCTGACTCCGAACTTTGTAAGTTCTGGTTCCGAATTCTTGTGAATCCAGATTCCGAATTTCCTTGAAATTCAGACTCCAAAATTCTATAGAGTTCAGGTTCCGAATTCCTAGAAAACAAAATCTGAATATCCTTGTATTATAGACTCCGAATTTATTTTTGGTTAGACTCTGAACTTTCATTTGCTTACATTCAGAATATTGGATTTTAGTTATGTAACCGTATTTTTTATTACACTTGTTTTATTATAAAATGATGTCATGCATTCAGTTACTAACTAACCGTTGTTTGAGTGACATGTGTACAGGTCCCTCCGAAATTCAAGGGAAAATATGACCGTTGGAAGAGGGAGCTGACAGTTGGTGTTGTGCCTATAAATAGAAGCTCATTTGAAAGAGATCAGAACTTTTTTGGAAAACTTTTGATCAGAAGTGATTTCTAGAGAGAGATACTCTTATGCTTAGTGTGTACTGAACTTCTGGTTCAGATTTTCTTTGTGCGACTCCGATTGTTGTTGTGTACAATCGAGGGATTCCGGGGATAGGAAGACAGAGGTGCCGACTACCTTGAAGTTGAGGTCTTCCTTGCTGAGGAAGACAGAGGTGTCGACTACCTTGAAGTTGAGGTCTTCCTTGCTGAAGAAGACAGAGGTTCCAACTACCTTGAAGTTGAGGGATTCCTTGTTGAGGAAGACAGGGGTGCCGACTACCTTGAAGTTGAGGGTTTCCTTGCTGAGGAAGACAGAGGTGCCGACTACCTTGAAGTTGAGGGCTTGTGGGGATAGCAAGACAGACTTCAATCTTCATATCGAGGGCTTACCTTGGTGTGGGTAAGACAGACTTTCTTGAAAGTATAAATCAAGGTACATTTATCCAAGGTTGTTGGATGCCCTTCTCTTTGGGTTAAAATATTTACTACTTGTTACTTGTTTTGTTACAAGTTTTACGCTGCATTTATATTGTTGAGAAAATTATAACTATCTTATACTTACTTATACTTGTACTCTGATTTAGTAAGATTCTATACGCTTTAAGGTGGAATATTTATCTCTGTAAACTTTCATTAAGTTTCATTTTCCAGAACCATCTTTCCGGATTCACTTTCTCGGAATCATATTTCATGAATCAAGCAAATGTGAAGAACTTAGAGGTTTTGTGAATTACCTTGTTTAACCTTGTTAAACATAACCATCTTTAAAAGTTCCAAAGGAATTTTTTTAAAGAATACAATTCAACCCCCTCTTTTATTTTAATCATCATTAGATACTTTACTCAGTATCTCTTTTATTTCGAACCTACATTTGGTATTTTAGAGTATATCATACTCACATACCATCTCAACAATATTCTTATCCAGATTAACTGGACTAGGATCGATTTTTGGTGGAGCTAAATGTAACACCCCAAGTAAATAAAGAATATGAAATTTTTATATTTATCCATATTTGTGAATAAAATATTAATATTACTTTAAAGGTAACTCTATGCTTGATGGATTACCCAATACGCAATAACGAATTCCTTTGAAATCTTACGTTGCACTCTAATAATAAAATAATTTTATTTTAAATGATAGTTAACACCTAGCCGTTGTAATGACGGGAATGAACAGAACTAACTAAAAATGATTATATATGTTTGTAAAATATTTTTACTTTTTACAATAAATGTTAGAGGATTAAAAATGCAAATGAATCCAATTTTAAGCATAAATATTCTAATATTCTTTAAAAGGTCGATTAACCGCCTTTTGATGGAAAACCCTTTTAAAATATACTTTTGACAATTTAATATGTTTTATTTGAAAAAATAAAATTCTTCTTTAGAATCGGGACATCAAAATTTACTTTGTGTAAATTTTTGGTATTTTTCTGATAATGTTCATTTTTTAATGAATAGTGAAAAGTGTTGTATTTTAATTCAAAACCTCTTTTTAATCTAATTTATTTATATAGTTAGATTATCTTTTTAATTAGTTTTAAAGTGAAATTAGAATATATTTTTACCATTTAATTCAATGGTGGTCATTGGAATTAATATCACTTTGAGATTGGACATAAACGAGTGTCAATCTTTTGATAGATATTGTTTCTTAAAAACACGCTATTTGATTTGACAGCGGGATTTAATTATAAAATTAATTAATGCAACTTCTATGTTATGAATTTGGTAAAATAGACATCATTTTTGAATTTGGAATATCAAATATATCTTAGGGTGAATTTTTTGTATTTTTCTAAAAAACCTTAATTTTTTTATGAATAGTGAAACCACAAAGTGGTAGTTACAAAAACTGATTTTTTGTTTAAATGGAACTTTACCACTTTTGTGATTTGAATTTCAAAAATCCAATATAAATGATTTTCATTATTAAGTAAAATTTGGTTCAATGGGATGAAAATAATTTTTGATGAAAAGTAACTTTTAAGTTTTATTAATCGCGATTAAAGGTAATTAGTGTGATTTAAGGTAAAAATGATATTATAATAAAATGAAAATATCTTGACACTTGTCCTAACCCTATTGTATGAGTCATGGCCGACCAAGACAACCCATGGGTAGATTTTTGGGACCCCATGGAGCCACTTGGGTAAGATAATGACATTATTGCCTTTTATTTAAAGTAAAAGTAAAAATGACATGAACATATATTGTTTTAATAAAAAAAATTACATGGGGTTATACAAGTCAGATTTTTTGACTATAAATAGTAATTGGAAATATAAAAAGATTTCATACATCATAGTATTTTTTTTATAATTTTTAGACATTAAATAAATTAAATTATTTATGACATCATGATGATGCAGTGATTACCTCATTATTTAACGATTTAAATAAAATGAAGATATAATGTAAAATCTAAGACCTACACATGTCAAAAACCTATTGGATGGGTGGATTTAGAACTATTATCACCTTATCCTCTAAATACATCAATGTGGGACCTTTAAAATCCGAAACACATTTGAAAATAAAGTAACATTTTATACCTTTCCAAGAGTGCCCCTCCTCTCCTCTTATAAAAGGCCCCCACCTCTACCACCTTAACCACACTTCTCAAGACTTTGTCTCGGATAAACTGTGATCATTTTGTCTCTCCACATCCCTCTACTCATCCTAGAAGCCTTACCTTAGTCAGGAATCTCTTCAAGAAACCCCTTTGGTTCAAACCAAAGGGAGTTATCCGATTTTAAGGTAACGTCTTCACTTGTGCTATTTTGTTTTATTTTGCTTCTCCAACCCCCTAAAGTATTTTTATTCATTTCTTTTGTAACAACACCAGTATATTACATATACTAGTATGTTGTTATAAGAATTATTAGATCTACACTTGCACACACCTACATCTAATGGTTAAAGAACATACTGTTTCTGTGGATGGTGAATTTCTGCCTCACGAAACGATGATTGTTTAATATTCTTTTAACACCTTAAAAGGTGGCCATTAAGATGTCACTATATTTATATATGATATATAATATGTTTATGTTTTCCTTAAGATTCTGTATTTTTCATTTATGGCATACCTTTATGGTTTCCATTATGGGTAAACGTGATATCTTCATTTTAGGAAGTGCGGACTACCACCCCCTCAAAGTGATTTGATTCGTTAATACCATATGTGGTACGTATAAAGGATATATTTAATGATATTATATATGATACCATACTGGAATTATAATACTATTATGTATCATTATGTTTTAATTCCATTAAATATGAAATATAAATGGAAGTAGCGTTCATGCGTACGTACGGCTTACCGTCTCCATGAACGGTGCATTTCATTTCTTACCTCTAAATGATTATGTAATATTATAAATGCATGTATATAATGGATATATATTATATATATTATATCTACATAATGAATATAATTCTGGATATAATGGATATTTTACCCCATGAACAAACTTGTGATTATAAAGAGTTTATTTTTGACTCAAGTACCAAGTATCGACAAAACGACCGTTATTAACTTAAATGATTACATAATGTGCATAAAATGGTAATAAATGATATAAAAGGAATAATGAACTTGAAAAAGTTTCTTAAGTAAGTAGAAATTAACTCAAGTTTATTATTCAGGAGATTAAAGAACGATCGAGTCAAGTCGGACACGAGGTAAGGGATCTGACCTCTCTCTTTCTTTTTAAGTACTCTCTTTTATATCATTTCTTTTAAGCTCATATTTTTTATGTTGGGGGATATTATTTTATATTACTCTTTCTGTAAATTTTATGTTAATATGATGAGATACCCTATTTGATCTCATCAATCCATTTTTGAAGTTTTATGTGGCGTCGTTAGGCTGCTGAATTTTCATAAGGGGATTTTCATCTCACTTTTTATTCCCGTGAGATTAATGCTACATTGGCCACTATTTCCTTTTGTTTGGTGTATGTACTGCCCATTATTTTACTATTTGTGTAATATACTCTCATATATGGGTAGTTAAATCTTCATTGTATGACCCTTCTTTCATGGGGTGTACGTTTCGGAAGTTACCCAATTCGGTAAGGGAACCTTTCACCCTCCTCTTTTTAAAAGACTTCTTTTGTTATGTATTTTAATTCACATAATATTATGTTGGGACATGTTCTTCTATATCCTTATTTATGTAAATTTTATGTCTAAGTTATGAGATACCATTTTCTCTCTCATCAACTCATTTTCTGAATTTTAAAGTGACGTCGTTAGGCTGTCGGATTTCTGTAAGGGAACTTCTTGACCCACTTTCAATTATTTGGGTTAAACCTCTACTTATTGATTTTATTATGCCAAGATTATGTGTGGAATCCCTATGTTTTAATTTCCACAAACCTTTGTGTATATATACTATTTATACACATAATCATCTCATTGATAAATTCTTACAAACTTGTATGGGAAATCATAACTCAATCTCATTTCATTGAGTTAAATATCTATGTCATTGGTTTTGTTTTTTCAAGATTATGTGTGAATGACCTATGATTGTTTCACACTTAATATCCACTTATATTGGGTGTATTTATATTTCTCACATGTAATTATGTGATAGATTTATCCTTAATTTAAGGATACCATCTTTATAATGGATTTCATCTCAATTTACATTTCCATTGAGACTTCATTGTTGTTATGAACCAATTCACTCTTATATGGTGTGTATACTGTCCTTTGACATATTATATCATGAATCCATTTATTCTCATGATATTATAAATTTTGGATTATATGTTATTCCGCAATTATTTGTATTCAAGAGTCTCTCATTTTGTTAAAAACTCTTTAATAAAAATATCATTGTAAATGTTTTAAATATTCATTATTCTAAATCTTTATCTTTAATGTCCATCTTTTCAAAATGGTTTTCAGTATTTATTTATTTGGAAATTAATGTTTTAAAATTATAATTCCATTAAAAGCTTCAAAGTGGTATGGGACACTTTGATTCAAAAATCTCTTTTAAATAGTTTTTGAAAATGGATTGATTAATTCAATATCTTGGAATTACTTATTGTGATTGAAAATGAAATGTTGTTATTAAAATGTTTATATTTTCAATATTTTATGTGTAATGATGGTACTTGGACATTTTATGGGTGGTTACGTGATAAACCATATGACGGGTGGTGCCGTGAATACCAGGACGGGTGGTTACGTTATAACCTCCAATGCATTGGGTATGGAAGTCAGTCGTATGGCTATTCCATTAAGTATGTGTGGAAGTCGACCGTATGGTTATTCCATTTAAGTATGTTTATGTCCCAAGTTACCTTTATATGTTATGTTTTCTTTATATGGGTTTTATGGTAATCTTTTGGTTACAAAAGGGTAAGTAATGGTCTTTTATTCAGTGAAGAGTTTTTACCACTTCATAAAGGTGAAAAGTATTACTTTAGTAAAGAACTCATGGTTTACTTGTTGTTTTGAAAAACTAACAGTTTTCCTTCTTTGTGTATCCTTTACTGGGATTTTTATGCTCATACCAAGTTTTTGAAATGTTTTCCACAGGACTTAAAGATGAATAAGTTCGAGGATGGGATCAAGGAAAGAAATTCTATCTAAAACATGGAACTAGACATGTTTCTTTTTAAGTGTTTTTTTTTTATTTTATGGAAACTTAGTAGAAGTGTCTACTATGTAATCTTTTGAGATGTAATAGTTATGACCTAATTCTCTAAAAATATAAACCTGAAAATATCCTCTATGTGAATTATTCATTTAATTCATGATTAAGTAATGTTTAAGGTTGGGGCCTTATAGTTGGTATCAGAGGTCGGTTTAGATAACTTTAGAGGTTAGGGTATTCTCTAAGCATAAGTAACATTACCATAATGGTTAGGATTTCAGAATGAGTCCTAGTTTTAGATAAAGTGAATGAGTAAGTATATCTTAGTGTTTATCTTCCTCTTTAGTACATGATGGTTTTGTTGATATACTCACACTGACCTTTTTGGTTTTAGTAAATGGCTGGATCTAGCAGGCACTAAAGTAACAGTGGATGTGAAGGAAACTGTGACAGTTTTCTGAGCGAGCAACTGAATGATATGGGAGCTGCAATGAGAACTCTTGTGTTTATCCTCAACCAACTATCTGGAGTCATGATTGACCACCTAAACCTTGGTGATTTCTATAAGGCATCATATATGCGAGAAACAAATCCCTACGGAACTACAGGTAATAATCATAAAGGTAAGTGTGTTCAAAAACCTATGTGTCAAAGATGTGGAAAGAAACACCTAGTTAAATGTTTCAAAGGGACAGAAATATTCTATAGATGTGTAAATGAAGGTCATAAAGCAAGAACCTACCATGGAAAAAGGAAGCATCCAGTTGACTCGAGGAAAGGGAAAGAAGTTCTTTCTGAGGGATCAATTGAATGTTTTAAATGTGGTGTGCATGGTCATTATGAAAAAACATGTCCTATAAAGATGTTTCGGGAATGGGATCACCAAGATTGTACAAATATTCGTTTACCAATACCTAATGCCATTACGATTGAGGATGAAGAAACTGACAATGACCAATCAAAGGTATGGATTATTTCTTAACTTTTGTTTTCCTATTTTGGAATCTTAGGATATGATTCATGATTTTGTTTGTAGGAAAGACGTATTTCAGAATAAGTTGGAAAGGAATGGTTAATGGATAATGAAGAATGATGAATGAGTAAGAAGTCAACATATAAGGGCTTCAAGAGTTATGGTGAAATTCTTAAGAGTATTAAGTATCTTTCAATGATGGGGTTACATTAGAAGAATTTTTATAGTATGTGTAACCCTGATGTTTGATATATGAAAATTTTATTCAAGGAATAGTTATATGTTCTTTTGTGGATATAGTTATAAAGAACCATTTGGGTTTATATGATCCTTACTTTTGAGGTAATTATGGGTTACTATATGTTATGATGAAAAGTGAAAGGCATGAGATAAAATTGAGGTTAAATTATGTTATGATTTTATCTCTTTTTTGGGGAATGATTTGAGAATTATATAGTTTGGAAAAAGGACAACACGTAGACTGTGTGACAACCTGTCGCATCGGACGAAGCTGTGGGAATCGAACCCACAACTAAAGTTCAACTGGTATTTATCGCCTACCACTGGACTACGTGAAGTCCCTGGTTAGTTTGAATAATTCTTTATAGTTAGATGATTTTATGAATCAAGAATAAGTTTATTTTGGGTTATCTATGGAAATGATTATCCTGTCATAGAGAATATGTGATTAGGCTAATTACTTTTCAATGTGAGACTTCAAGAGTAACTGGTGTTATTTGGAGATAAATGTTAAGATTTACTTTGGAAGACAATGTGATTAAATCCTTCAGAGATTTGGGTTTCAATGTTAATTTGGATTACTTTGAAGAATTTTATGGATAGTTGTTTATTTAATGGTATTTGTTGAGCTTTGGGTATTGTTGGACAAATTTTGGAGATTAGGATTAGTTTTTCTTTTTGTAAAAAAAATAATATATCCTTTTTGGGTATTATCTGATCTCATACTAAATTTTTTTGTTTGGTTTTGGTTAATATCTAAAGACATGGGAAATATATAGTTCTCTTTTGTGGATCAGGTGATTCTTGAGAAGTTGATTATAGTACTCTTAATGCGAACAAGTCTTCCTAAATACTCGTCTTTTGGGGAAAGTATGAGTTTGTGTAAGAAATCTAGTAAAAGTTGAAAGTAAACATGACAAGTAAGTATGTTTCCTTAAGATTAAAAATAAATTCCTCAATGAAAAGTAACTTAAAACAAAAATGTTGTCTGTTAACTTTTCCTACTGGGGAATCGAATACCGTTTAACCCATCACAAGTTTGTGATTTTCTGGTGGTTAACTTTCTCCTAAACATGTTTTCTATCACACTCCCTCAGAACATGACCCTTTGTTTTTTCTTCCATATCCATATTTTCATACTTGGAATCCTAGTATGGGTTAACTCGGGTGACCTTTGTACTTCCCTTTCTTTATTTTAAAGTGATAGTTTAATTTACTCCTTTTCCGATGTGGGGCTTTCAATGAAGTTTCTGATCCCAATTTTAAAATTGTGAGAACGCAATTCCCAAAAGGGGGGAAGGATGTAACACCCCAGGTAAATAAAGAATATTACATTTTTATATTTATCTATATTTGTGTATAAAATATTAATATTACTTTAAAGGTAACGCTATGCTTGATGGATTACCCAATACGCAACAACGAGTTCCTTTGAAATCTTACGTTACACTCTAATAATAAAAATAATTTTATTTTAAATGGTAGTTAACACCTAGCCGTTGTAATGACGGGAATGAACAGAACTAACTAAAAAATGATTATATATGTTTGTCAAATATTTTTACTTTTTACAATAAATGTTATAGGATTAAAAATGAAAATGAATCCAATTTTAAGCATAAATCTTCTAATATTCTTTAAAAGGTTGATTAACAGTCTTTTGATGGAAAACCCTTTTTAAATATACTTTTGACAATTTTATATGTTTTATTTGACAAAATAAAATTCTTCTTTAGAATCGGGACATCAAAATTTACTTTGTGTAAATTTTTGGTATTTTTCTAATAATGTTCATTTTTTAATGAATAGTGAAAAGTGTTGTATTTTAATTCAAAACCTCTTTTTAATCTAATTTATTTATATAGTTATATTATCTTTTTAATTGGTTTTAAAGTGAAATTAGAATATATTTTTACCATTTAATACAATAGTGATCATTGTAATTAATATCACTTTGAGATTGGATATAAACGAGTGTCAATCTTTTGATAGATATTATTTCTTAAAAACACGATATTTGATTTGACAACGGGATTTAATTATAAAATTAATTAATACAACTTTTATGTTATGAATTTGGTAAAATAGACATCATTTTTGAATTCGGAATATCAAATATAGCTTAGGGTGAATTTTTTGTATTTTTCTGAAAAACCTTAATTTTTTATGAATAGTGAAACCACAAAGTGGTAGTTACAAAAACTGATTTTTCGTTTAAATGGAACTTTACCACTTTTGTGATTTGAATTTAAAAAATACAATATAAATGATTTTTATTATTAAGTAAAATTTGGTTCAATGGGATGAAAATAATTTTTGATGAAAAGTAACTTTTACGTTTTATTAATCGCGATTAAAGGTAATTAGTGTGATTTAAGATAAAAATGATATTATAATAAAATTAAAATATCTTGACACTTGTCCTGACCCTATTGGATGAGTCATGGAAGACCAAGACAACCCATGGGTTGATTTTTGGGACCCCATGGAGCCACTTGGGTAAGATAATGACATTAATGCCTTTTATTTAAAGTAAAAGTAAAAATGACACAAACATGTATTGTTTTAATAAAACAATTTTTACATGGGGTTATACAAGTCAGATTTTTTATTATAAATAGTCATTTTAAAGCTAAAAATATTTCCTACATCATAGTATTTTTTTTATAATTTTTAGACATTAAATAAATTAAATTATTTATGACATTATGATGATGCAGCGATTACCTCATTATTTAACGATTTAAATAAAATGAAGAGATAATGTAAAATCTAAGACCTACACATGTCAAAAACCTATTGGATGGGTGGATTTCGAACTCTTATCACCTTATACTCTAAATACATCAATTTGGGACCTTTAAAATCCGAAACACATTTGAAAATAAAGTAACATTTTATACCTTTCCAAGAGTGCCCCTTCTCTCCTCTTATAAAAGGCCCCCACCTCTACCACCTTACCCACACCTATCAAGCCTTTAGCTCGGACAATATCTGATAACTTTGTCTCTCCACATCCCTCTCCTCATCCTATAATCCTTACCTTAGGCAGGAAGCTCTTCAAGAAACCCCTTTGGTTCAAACTAAAGGGAGTTACCCGATTTTAAGGTAACGTCTTCACTTGTGCTATTTTGTTTTATTTTGCTTCTCCAACCCCCTAAACTCTTTTTATTTATTTATTTTGTAACAAAACCAGTATATTCCATATACTAGGATGTTTTTATAAGAAGTATTAGAGCTACACTTACACACACCTACGTCTAATGGTTAAAGAACATACTGTTTCTGTGGATGGTGAATTTCTGCCTCACGAAACGATGATTGTTAAATATTATTTTAACACCTTCAAAGGTGTCCATTAAGATGTAACTATATTTATATATGATATATAATATGTTTATGTTTTCCTTAATCTTATGTATTTTTCATTTATGGCATACCTTTATGATTTTCATTATGGGTAAATGCGATATCTTCATTTTAGGAAGTGTGGACTACCGCCCCCTCAAAGTGATTTGATTCGTTAATACCATATGTGGTACGTATAAAGGATAGATTTAATGATATTATATATGATATAATACTGGAATTATAATAATATTATGTATCTACATAATGAATATAATTATGGATATAATGGATATTTTACCCCGTGAACAAACTTTTGATTATAAAGAGTTTATTTTTGACTCAAGTACCAAGTATTGACAAAACGACCATTATTAACTTAAATGAATACATAATGCGCATAACATGGTAATAAGTGATATAAAAGTAATAATGAACTTTAAAAAGGTTCTTAAGCAAGTAGAAATTAACTCAAGTTTATTATTCAGGAGATTAAAGAATGATCGAGTCAAGTCGGACACGAGGTAAGGGATCTGACCTCTCTCTTTCTTTTTAAGTACTCTCTTTTATGTCATTTCTTTTAAGCTCATATTTCTTATGTTGAGGGATGTTATTTTATATTCCTCTTGTTGTAAATTTTATGTTAATATGATGAGATACCCTATTTGATATCATCAATCCATTTTTGAAGTTTTATGTGGTGTCGTTAGGCTGCCGAATTTTCATAAGGGGATTTTCATCTCACTTTTTATTCCCGTGAGATTCATGCTAAATTGGCCACTATTTCCTTTTGTTTGGTGTATGTACTGCCTATTATTTTACTATTTGTATAATATAATCTCATATATGTGTAGTTACATCTTCATTGTATGACCCTTATTTCATGGGGTGTACGTTTCGGAAGTTACCCAATTCGGTAAGGGAACCTTTCACCCTCCTCTTTTTAAAAGACTTCTTTTGTTATGTATTTTAATTCACATACTATTATGTTAGGATATGTTCTTATATATTCTTATTTATGTAAATTTTATATTCAAGTGATGAGATACCATTTTCTCTCTCATCAACTCATTTTCTGGATTTTAAAGTGACGTCGTTAGGCTGTCGGATTTCAGTAAGGGAACTTCTTGACCCACTTTCAATTCTTTGGGTTAAACCTCTACTTCTTGATTTTATTATTCCAAGATTATGTGTGGAATCCCTATGTTGTAATTTCCAAAAACCTTTGTGTAGATATACTATTTATACACATAATCATCTCATTGATAAATTCTTACGAACTTGTATGGGAAATCATAACTCAATCTCATTTCATTGAGTTAAATATCTATGTCATTGGTTTTGTTTTTACAAGATTATGTGTGAATGAACTCTGATTGTTTCACACTTAATATCCACTTATATTGGGTGTATTTATATTTCTCACACATAATTACGTGATAGATTTATCCTTAATTTAAGGATACCATCTTTATAATGGATTTCATCTCAATTTACATTTCCATTGAGACTTCATTGTTGTTATGCACCAATTCACTCTTATATGGTGTGTATACTGTCCTTTGACATGTTATATCATGAATCCCTTTATTCTCATGATATTATAAAGTTCGGATTATATGTTATTTCGCATTTATTTTTATTCAAGAGTCTCTAATTTTGTTAAAAACTCTTTAACAGAAATATCATTATAAATGTTTTAAAGATTCGTTATTCTAAATCTTTATCTTTAATGTCCATATTTTAAAAATGGTTTTCAGTATTTATTTATTTGGACATTAATGTTTTAAAATTATAATTCCATTAAAAGCTTCAAATTGGTATGGGGCACTTTGATTCAAAAATCTCTTTTAAATGGTTTTTGAAAATGGATTGATTAATTCAATATCTTGGAATTACTTATTGTGATTGCAAATGAAATGTTGTTATTGAAATGTTTATATTTTCAATATTTTATGTCTAATGATGGTACTTGGACATTTTACGGGTGGTTACATGATAAACCATATGACGGGTGGTGCCGTGAATACCAAGACGGGTGGTTACGTTATAACCTCCAATGCATTGGGTATGGAAGTTGTCCGTATGGTTATTCCATTAAGTATGTGTGGAAGTCGACCGTATGGTTATTCCATTTAAGTATGTTTATGTCCCAAGTTACCTTTATATGTTATGTGTTCTTTATATGGGTTTTATGGTAATCTTTTGGTTATAAAAGGGTAAGTAATGGTCTTTTATTCAGTGAAGAGTTTTTACCACTTCATAAAGGTGAAAAAGTATTACTTTGGTAAAGAACTCATGGTTTACTTGTTGTTTTGAAAAACTAACAGTTTTCCTTCTTTGTGTATCCTTTACTGGGCTTTTTATGCTCATCCCAAGTTTTTGAAATGTTTTTCACAGGACTTAAAGATGAATAGGGTCAAGGATGGGATCAAGGAAAGACATTCTATCTAAAACATGGAACTAGACATGTTTCTTTTTAAGTGTTTTTTTTATTTTATGGAAACTTAGTAGAAGTGTATACTATGTAATCTTTTGAGATGTAATAGTTATGACCTAATTCTCTAAAACTCTAAACCTGAAAAGGTCCTCTATGTGAATTATTCATTTAATTCATGATTAAGTAATGTTTAAGGTCGGGGCCTTATACTAAATCTTTGAAATGGGTGGATAAATTTGGTGGAAGAGATCCCCTTTTAATTAAAGAAAATGGAACTTTTGTAAATACTCATTACTTTTACCATGAGGGCATGACATTTTTCAAGTGTCAAAGGCTTCAAAATGGAAAATAATTGAGTGGGGTGAGGTATGATTGAGCATCATTCCACCATTCATTTGGTTCCATTTTAAATATGTTTTTAGTCTTTTAACATTAGGTTTTTAACTTTTATCATTTGGGTTTTTACCGTGCTGACTACTTTTAAGCCAAATAATTTTTATATAATTAAAAATATAAGGTAACCTATCTTACCAATTTTTATGTTCTAAACCTAAATTTATACTTCATATAATATAATTTAATTTCTAAATAATAGAAAAATAACTTTTAAATTAAAAGATTTAATATATAGAAAATTTATTTTGTAGAAAAATTTTGTTTTTACCATTATGTGTTCTTAATCTTATTTGTATTGATACCAATTGAATGAGTACTGATATATTTATATATTGGTTTAAAATTTATATTGGATTCATTATTTAGGAGTGACTAATTTATTTGATTAGATAGAGCAGTTGTATTCGCCAGAGCAGAGCTAACCGGACTTGGAAGAATGAGAGGGTATGACATTGTCATTGGTACCAGGTCTGTGCATCTCTACACAGGACAGCTAGTCAACCATTCATGCAAAGGTGGAGAGCTGACATCATAATATATGCTGGGGAGGGACAGTTTTAAGTTTTTTTTTTTGGGATGAATTCCTCTAAGACCTTCGGGTCATGTAATTGTCACTAAAGTCTACGGTCCATTTAAGGGTTCTTCCTCAACCCTTAAAACGTAGATTATCAAAAATAAATAAATAAATGAAAGTCTTCGGGCTATTTAGGTTGGCAGATAGAAATTGCATTGTTTTAATAAAACAATTTTTTGAAAATAACAGTTTTACGATTATCACAGTAATTAATTTTAATCCTTGTAATCTTATTTTTATGTCTAAAAAAGAAATTATCATTATTACATAATATGAACGCGTTGATCTAAAATGTGAAATCTATTTTGTTAGATTTAATTTCTACAAGTGATGAAAACTAATTTTTAATATAAGTGAATAAAAACAGTTTTTAGAGTAAAATATTACTTAAGTTTCCACGACCCTGAGGATGCAATTAAGTGGTAGCTACCCCTATGGGTATCAGAGAGGTGTCGAGTTCAATCCTTACTAAGTTCTTCCCTGCATTTGTGTGTTGTATGATTTTTTTTATAATATTGCTCATTCCCCCCGCATTGATGTAAATATTACTTAAGTTTCCAAAACGTTAAACATGAATTTTATACATTCAAACTAGAATTTTTAAAGGATTTATTTTACTCTATAAATATATATTTATATATAAAGATGAGTTTCAAAAACTTCTTATATTATGATAATGTTATAAAAGTGACGATATTAGCAAAATCGATATTTTTTCACTATTCAACTAAAAATCAATTATTTTAGAATAATCTCAAGAATTCATCCTATGTTAATATTGAAATTCAGAATCCAAAAATGAAGTTGCTTTTTTCAAATTCAAATTTTAAAATTTATAAATATAACTTTTAAATGAAAAAATACAATATATAAAGGAAATTGTTTTTACTGAAAAAAATCATTTTAAAACTTTAAGTGTTCTTAATACTACTTTGTATGTGTTTCTAATTAATTACAATAATTTTATTTACTAAATGTTTTTATTATTCTTATGTTTTCTTAATGATATTTATCTAATATGTTGCAACTCGTTTTAATTCGGTATTGTTTATGAAACAAGCTATCGAACACATTATCTTTTAAAGGAAGATATAATTTAAAATCTCAGTGTTACAAATTTCATATACAATAATGCATTTTTTAATAAATAAAATTTATCTCATGTGAAAAATGAGATAAATTTCATGAAAAATAATAAATCTTCTAATTTACAAAAGGAAACTTATCTCATCTATTAGGTGAGATAAATTTTAGATACATTGATACTTCTTTTAAAAAATAAAATTTATCATGTACACAATTAGATTATTAAAAAACAAATTTATATAATGTTGAAAATGAGATAAATTTCACATATCATATTATATATTTAATGAAAATAAATTTAATTCATTCATGAGATGAATTAAATTTTATTTGTAATGACACATTTTTTGAAGAAAAAAAATCTGATGTACGAGATGTGATAAATATAATGCACAAAGATATATCTTTCATAAAATGAAATTCATTTCATCTACAAGATGTGATAAATTTAATGTATTATATTGTATTATTTATAAAAAGAGATTTATGCCATGTTTGAGATAAAATAAATTCCATGTACAATGATAAATTTTGTATAATATGTAAAAATAAATAAATTTCAAATATGATGGCACTTATTTTTAAAAATTAATTTTATTGCATGCATGACATGAAATAAATTTTATGTAAAGTGATATAAATTTTATAAATTTACATCTACGACATGTATAAGATGACTTAAATTTCAACTACGACGCATAACTCAAAAAAATGAAAGTCATCGCATGTATGAAATGAGAAAAAAATTATACACAATGGTTTATCCTTTATAAAACAAAATATCTCATATATGTGGCAATAATTTTATTTATAATGATACATCATTTAAAAATAAAATTTATCTTTTGTGTGTGATGCGATAAATTATGTGTACTATGTTATGTTTTTCTAAAAATGAATTTTATCGCCTTTTCAAGGTGATATAAAGTTTTTGTATAGTGATACATCTTAAACAAATAAAATTTATTACATGTATATGATGAAATAAATTTCACATACATTAATGTCTTTTCAAGAAGGAAATGCATTCCATTCATTGTTTAATATAAATTTAATGTATAATTATATCTTCTAAAAGAAAGAAATTTTATCTCATGCATGATATGTGATAAATTTCATGTGTAATGATACATCTCTTATAAAATGAAATTTATCTTATAAAGGATATGGGATAAATTTTACCTACAATGAATGATACATCTTTGAAAAAATAAAATTGATATGATATAGATAAATTTTTCATATAGTTATATATCTTTTATAAAATGAAATTTATCTCATGTAAAAGATGATACCACTGCAAGAAAAAAAGGGTTTTGGGATGGTTTTTTCTTAAAACTGTTGTTAAATGTGTTCTTTTTTGTGGAAGTGCTGATTTAGGTTTTTTTTAAAATATATATATATATATATATATTGGGGCTTGTTTATAAAACCACCGCCAAATTAATGGGAAAAATATTAAATATTAAATATATAATTATGATTTTTTATTAATAATTAATATTTATTATTTATAGTCATTTATTTTTTTATTATTTAGAATTTAAATTAGTTATAATGTGTTGATTATTAATTATATATAATTATTAATTAATGGTTATTTGAAATTTAAATTAATTCTTGTATAGGTTGAAAATCGGACTTCAGCATCAAATGACCATACATTTTGATATGGGTGTTCATTTTACCTCTACAACCAATTAAATGGAAGCTTATGAAATGAGATAAAACCACATTAGATAATAATTTTATAATAATTAATAGAATAAATTTTATTATAGTTTTAAGAAAAATTGAAAATCATACTTCAGCTTCAAATGGCAACTTTTGATCTGGGTGTTTGTTTGGGCTCTACCACATATCAAATCAAAGTCTGCGAGAAACTCTACATCATGTTGATTTGGGGGACCTTAGTTGCTATTTTTTGAGGTTAAGAGGGCCAAAATGCCTCTAAAACTGGGTTTTTTGTTCAGATGTCATGATTTTGGAACATTCGATGAAATTTGATCTTCGTTTAAGAGTGTTTTCATGTGTTTTTTAGGTCGTGTATGATTTTATTCCATTGATTTACATTCATTTGATTTGATGGTGTTTCATTTATTGTGATTTTCCCTCTTTTGATGATTTATTATCTATTATATATATGTATGTATGTACTTTTATACATTTATGTATATTTATATATAATTTATATATATTTATCACTTTTTATTTAAAATTATATATACTTGTATCTATGCATTGATATGTATATGTATTTATGAATATTTGTCCATATTTATATACATTTGTAAATATTTATATGTGTGTGTATTTATATATATTTATGTAACATAAATGTGTGTTTATATATATTTATGTAAATTTCATTATATGAATATTTATTTACAGATGATTATTTCCATTTATTATTTATTATTTATATGTGTGTTCGTTTATTATTTATTCATTTATTGGTTATTCATTTATTAATTATTTATTATATATTGATTTATTATTATTTTTTAATTTATTGTTAAATTATTATTTAGTATTTATTTACTATTTATTATATATTATTATATAATATTTATTATTTATTATTACTTATTTCTTACTTATTATTTATTATTTATTATTTATTAATTTATTATTTATTATTAATGTATTATTTATTACTTATTATTTATTTATTTGATTATTTATTATTTATTATTTATTATTTATTTATTATTTATTTATTATTTATTTATCAATTTTTTATTTGCTACTTATTTATTATTTATTATATATTGATTTATTATTTATTTACTACTAATTTATTTTATATTGACTTATTATTCACTATTAATTTACTATTTTTCATTATTTATTTATTATTTGTTAAATGTTTATATATTTATTGTTAATTTATTAATAATTTATTGTTATTTTGTTACTAATTTATTACTTACGTAATATTTATTATTTATTTATTTTTTATTTAGAATTTATTTTTGTTTATTATTTATTATTTATTTATCGTTTATTTGTCATTTATTTATTATTTATTTATTACGTATTTATTATTTATTTAGTATTTAATTATTTATTGTCTTTTATCTATTATTTATTAATTTATTATTTAGTTATTAATTATTTTTTATATATTGATTATTTATTATTCTTTAATATTATTATTTGGTTTTTTATTTGTGTGTGTGTATATATAAAAAAGTTGTTGAGATTGAAGAAGCGTTTTAAAGTTCTTCATATTTAGAAGACTAAATTTAGGCATGGGGGGTGCATTCTCCCATCCGCTCCTTTTCCAGTTCCACCCCTGAAATTTCGATGGTCACCTCGCTTTCAATCCACGGGCATTCGCAACAGCTTTTGGTACCTTTAAACGCCATACCCATTCTCCATCTCCCTCTTCTTCCTCTCCATGACAGAACATCACCCGTAACCACAGTGGATGGGCAGTAAATCATGGGACGGTTCTGCGGAAAGGCTCGATTATCCATGGCCGCCGCCCAGGTTTTATTACGTGCATGAGGACTGATCAATTCCATGCAGACTGAATTTCAAACACACAGACACATCCACCCAAAAGAAGCGTCCAAGGCGAAGAGATCGACCAATGGGTACGAAGATAAAGGGCATCTTCAAAGGCCTCAGATACATTTCTCAGATCTTCGGTGAGTTAACAGAAACCCTAAAGTGGAGGGCGAGGAAGAAGACGAGGGTGGTGATATATATGAATGGTTTTGCAGATGCAGAGAAGGAGCAGGAGATGCAGATCGGGTACCCCACGGACGTGAAGCATGTGGCCCATATCGGATGGGACGGACCCTCCGCCGTTCACTCCCCCAGCTGGGTACTGCAAATTATGCATCTTCCGTGGAGGCTAAGTCATGGAGTTTTTAGGGTTTTGGGGTTGTCATCATACACCTTTTTTGTTGCAGATGAATGAGTTCAGATCGCCGGGGTTTTCGTCGGCGCCGGCGAGCCCCAGTGCAGAAAACCGCCGGAACACGGCGGCCAAATCTGTCTCCGAAGGTTTGCCGCTCCTTGTAAAAAGTGTTTAATAAATTAATAACAATTCGATTTTTTTAACTTATTTACCATCGTCAAAATAGTTATTTTTTAAAAAAATTGTCATGATGAATAAGTCGATAAAATAGTTTTTTAGATAAATTTATTTTAATCGATAAACTTATTCATATAGAGAGATTCAACTGACTATTCAAAAAATGAAACTTTTAAAATTTATCTAAAAACCATTTTAAACTTGTTCATAAATAGATTCAAAGTGACATTTCAAAAAATAAAACTTTTGAACATGTCCATATACAATGCTAAAAATTTCATTTCATAAAATGATGCTGAAGATTAAAATGTCTGAAATATCCAATTTTGAAATTATTTCTTCTGAAATGCCTTGAATTTAAAAAATGATGGTGAACGATCACCTTACTAAATGAATGTGTGATACAAATGTAAAAATCGTATTTTAGTGTGGAAAGTCCCATTCAACCCATACCAATCCTCATATTATTTTGGCAGTGATGCCATATTTAAAGTTCAATGTTGTTATTTTTAATTTATTTTTCTTAATTTGGTTTGTATCATAAATGATTATATTTATTCCGGTATATAATAAATGTTAAATGTTGTCGTCACAAAAATAAATGCATGATTTTTTTTTTTTAGGTTAAATGAGTTTGATAAGGTTTTGCTGGGCATACCATAGTTTGAAACACGCTTACAGCATTAATTAAAGCTTTTGATTGAAGATAGCCCAACTTGTAAATGGAGAATAAAATTAATAATAAAAATACGATTTATGTTGTCAATAATTCAACGAACCATTTTCAATGATTGAACTGTTCAGACCAATTTTAATTAAAATATACACTATATTTCATTTAAAAAAACTTATATTTTTTTTCAAAAAAAAATGCATTGTAATATCATTTTTTATATAGTATCGGTATAGATATTTCAATAAAGAATAGGCCATGCACCCGATCGAGGGTTCGAGTCTCCCAGACCATGGATTTCTGTGGCTGTTTTGATTTTGCGCGGGAGCGGTTCGGGTATAGGAAGCTGGGTGGGTGCATACGGTGGGTTGTACTAGCCCGGTCCAGCTATGAGGTGGCCGGTTTGCCGGGTTTGAGGGTGGACCCGGTAGTTAGACCATGTTTTCATCGGGTCAAATACCAACACTGGCCGACCCGGTGAGGGGCCCGGGTCGAGTTTAACCGGCTAGTCAGTCTGGCTTGAGTTTGATGAATATTCAGCAAATGCGTATATTTCATTATTTTTTTATATTAACAAATTGAAGGATCTCATTGGGAATTAATTTTAAATCCAAAACTTGATCGATCATTTTTTATTTTTCAAATTTGAGGCAATTAACACTAGATTTAATTTTTTTAAGTTAATATCTTTCACTGGAATTAAAATTAAAATTCGGTTATTATTTCCTTATACTCCATTTTCACAAAAAAGTAATAAAAAGGGTCAAAAAAAACAACTTAAATGATTCAAAATATTAAAAAAAAGTACATTTTTTTATAATGAAATTTATTATTAATTATGGGGGAAAAGATATTTTTGAAAATGTATGCTAAATTAAATCACATTATTAGAATTTTAGATAAAGGTCATAAACACCCTGCACGGATCAATCATTTGACGTCCTTCGCTCTCTTGAGAACATTAAAAATGGCCATGCAGATCCTAGCCGGAGAGGCACCCGAAACTTGCCGGAATTGCCAAAGTCATCCAGAAGGCAATTCCTGTCGGAGATTACTCCGGCCATCGGATCTCCCAACAGCGATTCTTCTGGCAAATCCCGGCACTCCCTGCGATTCCAGTCCGCCAGCGCCTCAAATTCTCCGGCCAGGGAGCCCTGCACGGGCAGGGGCAGAGGCCGCCCGGACGGCGGAAGAGCCGCGCCGACGAACCCGCAGGAGCTCCCCAAGAGATCCCGGCGGAAGAAATCCAAGGACTCCGGCACCGGCAGCGTCTCATCCCGATCCCGAGCTAGAGCCCAGCCCGCCGTGACTTACACCACCCCATTCTCGGATCCCGGGTCCGGACAAGGACACAAAACGGATGATCCAGAGTTTTACCCAAAATCGCCACTGGAACGACGCAAAGAACTGGTAGGGTAACAAGGAACTGAACAGTAACGTCATCTCCCCTGTTGAAAGTCTGGTTAGGTTGCTGCCAGTAAGAACAGGACTTGTTGTTTTACTCTCTTCCCCCTCTGTAATTCATGAATGCTGTTTATCCGAGCATGGGATCAAAATAGTAAGAAAAACAAGCCAGTAAACAGTGAATACGCTGTCCATTTGTGTTCGAAAAACAGAGGCATCGCAGCTTCTGAAAATAAGCAGAGTATGAACCGCTTAAACAAAAACACAAAACCTTCTACTTACAGATTTTCTTAGAACCCAGTTCAAAGGATAGTAAAAAAAAGACACATGATAATCATAAGCTGCTGGGGAAGAAGATGATCGGGAGAGGAAGCACCGGAATACAGTAGGACAGCGCTGCGTAACTGGGGCTTTCTGCACAGTTTCAAGTACCCCAAACTTCTGTTGTTTTTAGCAGACATTAAACCTTCATCCATACAGAGATCCGGGTTCCCTGATAATTTAAGCTTACCCCCGATCCTTACGGTGAATTCAGAGGGGAATGGGAGCCTGCCGCTGAGCATGTTGTTCTCCAGATTCATCTCCTTCACGGATCCCATGAGCGCGAGCTCCTGCGGGACTTCCGCATCCAGATGATTGTTGTCGAGCCCCAAGTAACACAAGTTCCTCAGGAACAACCCCATTGATGGAGGGATGTTGCCGACCAGCCCCGCACCTGAGAGCCCCAGAGAAAGGACTCCACCGAGATTTCCCCAAATCTCCGGGATCTTCCCTCCCAGATTGTTCCCGCTCAGATGCAGCTCCCTCAGCTTCGGCATCTCCCTCAAGAACAGCGGAATCCCGGAGTTCGCGAAACGATTGTAGCTCAAATCCAGAAACTCCATCCTCTGCAAGACCTTCAACCTCTCCGACACCTCCCCGCTGAGGCGATTGTGGCTCAGATCCAACTTCGAGAGCCGCGAGAGGCCTCCGATTGACCGTGGGATTTTCCCATTAAACCCGTTCCCGCTCAAATCAAGAATCCTTAGTTTCTTCAATCTCCCGAGGCTCTGGGGGATTTTTCCACCCATGAGATTCCTTGATAGTGTGATCTCTTCCAACTCCGCACACCCACCGAGGCCATCCGTGATGCTTCCAGAAACTCCGGTCCCGGTGAGGATCAACCTCCTCAGACGAGGATAACGCCCCATTACCCCGGCGAAAGGCCCTACCAGAGATGGGTTTTCAATGAACACGAGCTCTTCCAGGAAGGACCCGAATGTCGCCGGAATGAATGGCACCGAGATTCGGGATTCGCCGGAGAAGCACCTGTAGAAGAAGAGCTTCCGGAGGTATCTGAATGTGAAGAGAAGCTCTGAGAAAACGGATTCCGGCGTGCATGGCGGGTTGGGCGCGTACTCGGAGATGTACCCAAAACTCAGCTCCGTTACGCGCAGCGTCTCGTTGCCACTTCCGCCGGAGAAGCGGTCGCAGACCAGCCCGTGAGGACCGGAGGCGCATAGGTCATCGTGGAACATGGTCCGCCATGGGATACCCGAGTTCAGAGCCTCCAGGACTCGGTAAACGGACTCCGCCTCGCCCGAGTCAAGACCGGTCGAGCCCTGCGCGACGACCATGGGGAGAATGATAGGCGACGCGAATACGACGACCATTATTAATAAACCAGTGACCGGAGAAGCGAGAGCAGCGAGACCCATCAAATCGGGGTGGTTTGAGCTTCAGGTATGCCTGCAATGGAGGCAGACGTGTAAGACGATGATGACGGTGGGAGAGACGAGCTTTCTGCCAGGAAACGTGAACAAAAAGCAGCCGGCCGGCCGGCAGCCTCGTCGGAGATCTCACTGAACAGGGGATGGTGCTGCCCGCCGCGACGGAGGGATTCGCTTTTTTGGCCCCTTTTCTAGCGCCCCTCCGCTTCGCCCAGCCCATCTACTTCATTTTCTCCGCGCACTTACATTATTTTTAATTTTAAATATTAATAATCAATGGAATCTTAAAATTATTTATTATTAAAAAAGCCCGGGGTGGTACTCAGCCGCTTAAAGGGTTTTCTTTATACCCTAGAAAAGTAGAATTTATTAATTCCAGCATTCACCGGCAGGGGACACGTGGCGCATTTATTTGTACCGGTGAAGAATTTAATTAAATAGAAAATCTGTTTTTATTTTATAAAAAAAATCCATTTATTCCATTAAATAAACTGCGTATGATTAAAATGGATTTTTATTATTATTTGACCGATCGCTAAGGGTATTTATGGCAATTCAGATGGAACAGTGACCTTTCCATTTCGGCGCGCAGAACGAAAACCCTGTGGTCCGCTCCATGATCGGCGCCCGACGTAAGTCCAAAAAAGAAATAAGGAAAAAAGAAGATTTAATAACGCCGGCCTCGAACACGTCAACAAAACGGAGGAGCCGATCTACGGGTCGAAACGCGCCACGCGTCCCCCGGCGATCCCGCTCGAGCGCCTCCCCCGGGGGGGCATGGCAGGGGATCGTAAAAAGGGACCAACAAACGCCTGCGGGCGCAGCGGGGTGGAGCCGACAATGGAAGCGACGGCGCCGCCTACCCCTCCCCGATAGCAGTGCAGGCGGTGCTGCACGCGCCGTGTATTGGTGTGCGAGCCACGTGTCGGCGATGAGGTGAGGTGGCGTCACGTGTGTAATTCGGCGCCGGTGCATGCCAATTTCATGTCGAGGCCGTTACTGTCCCGTCCGATCAAGCTTTCCAAAGTGGTCCCCTAAACTACGCCGCCCTCACGCGCCGAGCCGACTTACTTTTGTTGACAATTTTTTTAATCTATATTAAATCAAAAAATATTTAATGAATATTTATCATAGATATCTTTTTATTTTGCCTCTATGTCTTCCCTAATCAATTCCGGATGCCTGAGTTTATTTATTTGTATTTCTCCGTGCCCTGATCAATTGTAATTAATTATCTATTATTCAAAAAATTATTGTATTAATGAAAATTGAATTTGTTTTGAATTTTAGTAAGGTTCGTTAAATTGATTGAGAATTTTATAATTTTTTATTGTTACTTTTTTACGGAACACGTCATATTTGTTTGTCTAATGTTATTTATTCATTTACATGCAGTTTTTTACATGAAAAAATAATTTACTATAAAATGTAGTTTCTATTGTCTTAAACTTCATCTATATTTTTTGTCCAATATTGTTTATTATTTTGCTTTATTGTGTTTTTATTTGCTGTATTTGTGAATTTTTAAGTGAATTTTTAAACATACTAATGTATCAACAATTGCTTTAATTATGTTTAAGATGACAATGCAATTATTCTTTCATTATATATTTATTAAAAAAATATTTTTTTTGTTTGAAAGCAAAAAATGAAATATTTATCAATATATTACAACAATTCGAGAAGGGAATTTACAAACCTACAAAGAAACATAAAAACACACAATTTGCAGTAAACCGATAAATACTCGAATCCGAGACCCCCAACACAAATATTTATCAATATATATGTCATCTTATACTATCATAACATTTTAAAAAATCGAATATTAAAAAGAACAAGAACGTGTTACTTATTATATGAGTTTTTTATGTGATATATAAATTACTTGTTACGTTTTTTACTGTTTTTTTTTTTTTTGTAAACTTTATATTCTTGAAATAAAAATAGTTTAATATTTTAAATTTCATTCAGCTTTTATAAAAAAAATGTTCTATTTTCTTTTCATATTTTTATGGCGTTTTAAGCCTGTAAAACAACTGTTATGTGAAAGTCAAAACAATCTTGTTTTTTTATGTGTGTTTTTTTTATGCGTTTTCATGATAAATGTGAAATATTTGAGAAAATATATGCGTTTTCAATGTATAATAATATTTTTAATGGTATAAAATTTAATATAATATATATATATTTTTTGCATTTAAATCTTACAAGGCAATTGTTCCCTGAAATTAAAATGGTTTTGTTTTTGTTTCATTCCAGGTGCTTTATAACAAATTTTAAATATATGGTAAAAATATTGTGTTTCGTTAATATACTAGCATTTTAATGTGTTTTTTTTAATAAGCACAAATTGTATATTGTGTGATTTTGAAGGATTTATATATTCCGGACTCTTTAAAATATTTTTCCCACTCAAGAGGCCCCATTTATTCGCACAAGCCCACTCAAACACCACCCAACTCGGTAGAATAAAATGTTTGTGTTTTGATTGTAAATTCAAGTGATAGTTGAATATAAACGAGGTACGTGAGTACCTTATATTGATATAGTTTCTTACTCGATATGTACATTGTATTTAGCATGACTTATCGAACGTTATGAAAAGCCAAAGCAACGACTATCCTCTCAACGAAACACAAAATGACTCATCATAGGAGAATTCAATTCAAAAAATGATAAATGATGCATTTGGATTTACATGATACAATAAACAAAATTTTAATAAATCAACATGACCTTCAGATGATCCGAAGTCCTGCTCAAAACTTCAATGAGAAAAAAATGAGTTTTATAAATTAGTTGAAGTCAAAAATCAAGAATTGTATGAAGGGCATGTCAAGTATTTGAAAATGTCTTTTCTACTCGAGTAGTACCATATCAAGTGTCGTTATGGAATTAATGAAAAAACAATGTCCATGATTTTGGAGTTTCTTCATGATGCATTTAGTGAGGCTAAAATTCTTACATCATTTTATGAGATGAAAAAAATCATAAACAAGTGTAACATTCCGACCTATTCTGGAGATATCTCAGGTGAAATATCTGGTACTTAGGTTGTTTTTAAGTATCTTTGATTGGAGTTAAGACTTGGGATGTGTTTGGGTGGAGTTTTGAGAAAAATTTAACAAAAAGGGGGTTGTGCACGGTTGACGCACGGTTAGAGCAAACCGTGCGCCCAAACCCAAATAACCGTGCGACCCTGAACAGTGAGAGGCACGCGGTTGACGCAGGATTTCCCCTAACCGTGCGTTCTGCCCAAAAAACCGTGCACATGGTTTCTTTTCACCCAAAAATTAGTTTTAAAATACCACGAACCCCCGAAACACCTCCTATTCAACCTAGACTCGTACCTATACGTGAAGGACCCCGGGACACCTTGAGAGGGGAGGGGTGAATCAGGGTGACCACTTTTTCTTTTAATGTGATGAATCTTGTTCCCACGTTGGTAGGAACTTGTTGAACCTGTATGATGATTATGATCAGAAATCAAACATTCACATGCACAGAGAAGACACAACCCTTTTTACTTGGTTCACCACTAAGGGCTACGTCCAAGGAGCATACGCCGACAGGTTGTCGGTCGTACCAAAATCCACTATGCTTCACTAGCGGTAGATTACAAAAGTTCGGGTACAGTTACTCTGTCCCAGGCTCACTGTCTTTACAAAGGTTCAGGGATAGCCCACTGCTCCCCTCAGGTCACTCCCGTTGACTCCCCCTGACACACTGCCGTTGGTGAAGTCCCACTCAGTTTATAGACGTGAAGGTCTCTTCATCATTTTCATAAGAATGCATCCTCTGTTGTATGTAGATGCTCTATTGAAGTCCTATTCTCACCAGAAGCAGAATATCACTTTTCCTCGAATGTATCAGGTAGTCTCTTGGCTTTCGTGCAGCTCCGAACAGGCCGGCGGGCTTCAGCAAAACCTGGCGCGCTTCTCCAAGCCGGACGCGCAAGTCTCAATACGGCGCGCAAGTCCAAACTGGCGCGCAAGTGTCACCAACGCACCTGCGCGACGCTTCCTTCCCCGACAACAAAGTTGCGCGGTTCACTTCCTTTCTCTCCCAAACCGCCTTGGGCGCACAACAGACAACCGGCGCGCAAACTCTACTTGCGCGACCAAACTACCACCTGCGCGGCTCAACCACCTGCGCGACGAGAGCTCGAACAATCTCTCAATCTTGAACTCCATTGAAAATGAGGAGGGGTGGTCCAGTATTTATAGGCAAACTGGACCCCCTGCGCGGAGGCGCGCAAGTCCATCATTGGCGCGCAAGTCTCGGTTCCCACAACTTCTGTCGCACAACTCACTTGCGCGACCCAACCAATACTTGCGCGACCTTCTTTCCTTAGCCAAATTTTGAAGTTCTGATCCTCAAAAACATATGGCGCGCAAGTCTTTTATACTCCAAGACCTCGGCGCGCAAGTAACTTTGCCAAAAACACTTTACTTTATTGGCCGATTTTCAGGCCCAAAAATTTGACAAACACTGGGAAACGACGCCACCTTCACTACTGTCTTCTGCTTGAACAGTATGATCTCTTTGTTGGTACACATCCTGAACATCCACTGAGGATTGACAACAAACACAAACCATTCGCCAAATCATGCTTTGAAGACCCTGGTTCCAACAATCTCCCTCTTTGGGTTTGTTGGCAATCAGAATAAATTCAATAGATCTCCAACCATGAGCAAACCCAAAACGCAAGAATCAACTCAGCCAACACTCTAAGTCTACGTGAGCAATGCTCGGTGTAGAAAACAAGAAAAGAAGCTTGAATTGGGTTCCGGTGTTTTGAAATTCTCCATGACGCCCGATGTTATCCTTCTTATACTTCTCATCGCAATCTTATACTTCTCATCACAGAAGAATTTCGTGCCTTGAATTTATTCCGTTCTCCCCCATTGACAATAAAACCAAAGACCGATAAGTTGTTCAATGTTCAGCTCAATCCATACTCCCCCTGAATAGTATCTCCCCCATAATCCTGCATCACATCTATAAGCAGATAAAAACAGTTAAAACAAACGGGGAGAGGGGATTTCCGGAGCCTCCTTATGCAGTAGGAGGTGGTTGAACACCGAGGTTCAACCGATGCTTCTCAAACACAGCCGCGGACAATGGCTTGGTCAGGATATTAGCCACTTGCTTATCAGTTCCAACATGATCCATTCTAATCACACCTTGTTCAACCTTTTCTTTGATAAAATGATACCGTATTTCAATATGTTTTGTACGAGAATGCTGAACCGGATTCTTCGTAAGATCAATTGCACTTTTGTTATCACAATAAATCACCATTGGTTGCTGCACCTTATCACCAATATCTGTTAGCTGCTGCTTCATCCAAAGAAGTTGAGTGCATGCTTTTGTGGCAGAGATATACTCAGCTTCAGCCGTATTAAGAGAAGTACTTTCTTGTTTCTTGCTCAACCAGCCAACACATTTCTTCCCAATATAGAAAGCTCCACCACTAGTGGACTTTCTGTCTACCACATCACCAGCCCAGTCAGCATCTGAAAATGCGGATAATTCACTGTCCCTGCCTGCAGCAAAAAATAACCCGAAGTTATGTGTACCGTGAATGTATCTCATGATTCTTTTTACTGCTGCCATATGTTCCCCTTTTGGATTACTCTGAAAGCGGGCTGCAAGGCATGTGGCAAAGACAATATCTGGCCTTGTCGCTGTCAGGTACAGTAGGCTTCCAATGATCCTCCTGTACATGGTGGGATCAACAGAGTCCCCATCCTCATGCTTTCCAAGTTTAGTTCCAACTGCAACCGGAGTTGACATTGGTTTGGAGTCTTGCATATTGAACTTCTTCAGTAGCTCTCTTGCATATTTTTCCTGAGAAATGAAAGTGTATTCCTTCTTTTGAATCACCTACAGCCCCAAGAAATATGTGAGCTCCCTAATCATAGACATTTCAAATTCTGATTTCATGTGGTTGGAAAATTCATCCACTGATTTCTGCCTACTGCCACCAAATATGATATCATCAACGTAGACAAGAACCATGAATTGATCTTTTGGAGAATTCTTCACATAGAGATTGTGATCAACTCCTCCTCTTTTGAATTCCAACTTCTTGAGATATGAATCCAGCCGTGAGTACCATGCCCGTGGTTCCTGTTTCAAACCATATAGAGCTTTCTTCAGTTTACAGACCTTTGTTTCATCAGTACCCAAAACAAAGCCCACTGGTTGTTCAATGTAGACTTCTTCTTCGAGTACACCATTCAAGAATGCTGTCTTAACATCCATTTGATATACTTTATATCCTCTTTGGAGTGCCATGGCAAGGAAAAGCCTGATTGACTCCAGTCTAGCCACTGGAGCAAAAGTTTCTTCAACATTAATGCCTTCAATCTGAGAGTATCCTTTACATACCAGACATGCCTTGTTTCTGATGACACTTCCATGTTCATCAAACTTATTTTTGAAGATCCATTTGGTACCAATCACATTTTGACCTTCGGGTCTCTGGACAAGATCCCATGTCTGATTCTTGTCAATCTGATCTAATTCATCATTCATGGCTTTCACCCAAGATTCATCATTAGCAGCTTCTTCGAATGAGGATGGCTCTACAACTGATAGAAATGCAGATTGCGTGTTATTCCTCATTCTCCTTGTTTGAGTGGGTGCACTCCTGTCCCCAATTATGTTGGATGGATCAATCTCAGCTCTTCGATTTCTCCTGCGAGGTTCAGTAGCATTTTCTTCAGCCATAGTTTCTTCTTCAGATTCTTCTTCTGAGTCAATATCATGATGTGACTGCTGAGTGTTTTGAACAACTTCATCTATTTCTGCATTTGTATTTTCTTCACGTTCACATTCTTCCTGAATTTCTATCACATCAGTATATGACATCCTTGAAGCATTCGTGGTTTTCTCTTCAATTATCTTAACATCACTACTTTCCACAATTCTTTCCAAACGCTTGTTGAAGCATTTGTAGGCTTTGCTGTTCATTGAGTAACCAAGGAAAATTCCTTCATCTGCATTGTCGCCATATTTCCCTTGATTTCCTTCTTTGTTCCTGATGAAGCATTTACTTCCAAAGTCATGAAAGTATTTTAGAGAAGGCTTCCTTCCATGCCACAATTCATATGGTGTCTTCGTCTCACCCATATAAAGTCCTGTTCGATTCTGAATGTACACTGCAGCTTGAACAGCCTCTTTCCAGTAATGTCGTGGAATACGACTCTCAATCAGCATAGTTCGTGCCATGTTGTTCACCTGTCGATTCCTACGTTCAACAACTCCATTTTGTTGTGTTCTCACAGCAGCTACCTCATGCTGTATCCCATGCTTCTCTAGATAATTCTCAAATTCAATGGATGTGTATTCTCCTCTATTGTCAGATCACAACACTTTGATTGTTTGTCCAGTATCATTCTCGGTGATTCGCTGATATGTTTTCATGCAGTCAAGGACTTGTCGTTTTCTGTGAATGACCATCACACATGCCATTCTACTGTAATCATCTATGAAAAGGACAAAGTACCTTTCTCCATGTGTTCCGGCAACATTTATTGGACCACAAACATCTGTATGAATCAGATCAAGAAGGTGAGATGCCTTTTTCTTCTTTGGCCGATATGAACTGCAGACCAGCTTCCCACGAATACAAGCATCACAAGATTTTTCATGCTCACGCTTCAGGTTGGGGATGTCCATGACAATTCTCAATTTTGATATTTTCTCCATGTCTTGTTGATTGATGTGTCCCAATCTCCGATGCCACAAATTGTTTTCTTCTTCAACAGTCATGTAACATACATTTTCTTCACTATCAACCTGATACAAGTTGCCTTCTGTTCTGCATCATTTCATAAGTGAATTTCTAGTTTTTCCCTTGATAGTGCAGCCTTTCTGATTAAAAGTAACTATAAGTCCTGAGTCACAGAGTTGACTCACGCTGAGGAGATTATGACGCAGGCCATCTACGTAAAGGACTTCAGTCTTCTTTAGTTCTCCATTTGCTAGTTGGGTACTTCCACTCCCTTTGATTTTTAGAGCCCCATCATTACCAAATCTTACTATACCATCAACATTCTTTATGATATTCGTTAGTAGGCCGGCATTACCCGTCATATGAGATGAACAACCGCTATCCAGAATCCAGGTACTGTTGTTCTTTGTAGCTTTGAGGGCTACCTCTGCAAGGTTCGATTTCTCAATCTTCTTCCTTTCCTTCCATGAGACATTAGATTGAATATATAGAACTGATGGCCTTTCAACTATGTCTTCCGCATACCCAGGTTCTTCATAGTCAAAGTCTTCTTTGAGAGGTGAGAACCTGTTTGAAAGAGAAACACTGTCTTGCTGACAAGACTTGACTTGTATTGAACTTTGGTATGAGGTGTCTATGTCCCTTCTCTACCTGCAATTAACGGCCTTATGACCAAAGTTAGAACAACGAAAACAATATCCATAGAAATTATTTCTTCTATGAGAATTAGGATATGAGATTGTTCTCCTTTGTTGAGCATCTATATCTTCTCCATTCAGATAGCTTCTTGCCTCTTCACAATAAGACATGGTATGACCCAGATAGCCACAGAACTGACACTTCATGAGAGGAAATGTCTTCTCACTTGAATTTCTCCTTATACCTTCTTCCTTGGGAGAATAGTAAGACTGTCTGTCATTTTTGAAAGTTTGAGGATAATTTTCGGGTCTCCTTTTAGTTTGGATTGAGGGTTCCTTTTTCAGCACTCTAGGTAACATTTCATCATGTTCAACTTTCATCTTATCTTTCTTTTGGATCTTTTCACTTCCATCAGTTGATGACTCAGCCTCACAGCCAATTCCACTCTTTCCCATGCAAGCGGGTCTTTGATCACTCAAGATTTTTCCAACCCCATATGAACCACACTTGGCTCTTGCTAGTAATTCTGCATCTAAGAATCTTCCGAACTGTATTTTCTTCCTCGATTCTTTTGGAACTGATTCAGTCTCCAGTTTACTCCTTAGAGTAACTACTTCCTCCTCAAGACCCTCAGCAGTCTTGGATTTTTCATCAAGTCTGGATGTGAGGTCATTGATGACCTTTGCCTGCTCTTCAATTCTCAGCTTCAGATCAACTACATCATCATTGCTTTCAATTATTTTAGACTGTACCTTCACAAATTCTTCCAGTCGTTCAATTTCAGCTTCAAGTTGATCAACATATTCAGTTGATTCTTCTACAATTGATTTCCACTTATTGCAGCTCTTACATTTAATCTTAAGCTTACTAACTGCATCCTTAAGTTGCACCTCAGGATCTACACAAGTTCTTAGTTGTTTTTCTCCATCAGTATCTTCTGACTTTTCAACAGTGGCCATCATAGAAGCATGGTTCCCAGTTTTGAAATCTGGTTCTTCTTCATCACAGAATTCATTGTCATCTTCTTCCTCTTCACAGACAAAACTCTTCCTTTGCATTTTCTTACCAGATTTGAATTCTCCCTTTTTGAAGAACCTTCTCTGAGGCTTCTTGAAGTTTTCATCTTCACTGTCATCATCATTGATATTCTTCAAGCACTGAGAGGCAATGTGCCCAACTTTTCCACAACGAAAACATGCGAGAGGTAACTTCCCTTTGAATTTCCCTTTCCCTTTCTGGAACTTCTTTGCAATGAGAGAAAGAATTTCTTTCTCTTTATCATCATCACCGCTACTATCCTTTGATATTTTCAATTTATCCATGGCCTTGAATGCCATTTCCTTGCTCACCCGAGTCGTAGCATCTTCTGGTTTGACTCTCATTTCATATGCTACCAAGCTGCTCAGTAGATCATCTAGAGAAAGTTTGGAAAGATTTATTTCCTCAAGGGCTGACACCTTCGCATTATACAGAGGTGGAAGTCTTCTTAATATTTTCTTTACAATATCAATGTCTTTGATTTCTTCGCCTAGACCCCGAATTGCTCCAACTACTTCAGTAATTCGATTGAAGAAAGAGTCTGCATTCTCGTCTGGATGCATCTTCAGATCATCAAACCAATTGTGTAGCACTTGCAGTTTCGCCTCCTTCACTTTGCTATCTCCTTCATAAATATTCTCAAGTTTATCCCACATGGATTTTGCTGAGGTGCAATTCATCACCTTCAGGTAGATCTGATCAGAAAGGGCTGCAGTGAGAGCATTCTGTGCTTTAGCATCTGCATCAAGAAGTTTCCTGTCTGTTTCAGTCATAACCAGATCTGTTGGATCAGTGACTTGTATTCCTTGCACAGTAGAAAAAAGAACTTCCATTCCAAGAGATCTTAGATGAGATCTCATTCTGTTCTTCCAGATCTGGAAATTGCTTCCATCGAAGTGAGGGACTCCCTTGACATTGACTGCGTTTTCCATGACGAAGAAGGTCAGATTCAACACCAGCAACCTTTACCCTCTGATACCACTTGAAGGACCCCAGGACACCCTGAGAGGGGAGGGGTGAATCAGGGTGACCACTTTTTCTTTTAATGTGATGGATCTTGTTCCCACGTTGGTAGGAACTTGTTGAACCTGTATGATGATTATGATCAGAAAGCAAACATTCACATGCACAGAGAAGACACAACCCTTTTTACTTGGTTCACCACTAAGGGCTATGTCCAAGGAGCATACGCCGACAAGTTGTCGGTCGTACCAAAATCCACTATGCTTCACTAGCGGTAGATTACAAAAGTTCAGGTACAGTTACTATGTCCCAGGCTCACTGCCTTTACAAAGGTTCAGGGATAGCCCACTGCTCCCCTCGGGTCACTCCCGTTGACTCCCCCTGGCTCACTGCCATTGGTGAAGTCCCACTCAGTTTATAGACGTGAAGGTCTCTTCATAATTTTCATAAGAATGCATCCTCTGTTGTATGTAGATGCTCTATTGAAGTCCTATTCTCACCAGAAGCAGAATATCACTTTTCCTTGAATGTATCAGGTAGTCTCCTGGCTTTCATGCAGCTCCGAACAGGCTGGCGGGCTTCAGCAAAACCTGGCGCGCTTCTCCAAGCCGGACGCGCAAGTCTCAATACGGCGCGCAAGTCCAAACTGGCGCGCAAGTGTCACCAACCCACCTGCGCGACGCTTCCTTCCCCGACAACAAATTTGCGCGGTTCACTTCCTTTCTCTCCCAAACCGCCTTGGGCGCACAGAAGACAACCGGCGCGCAAGCTCTACTTGCGCGACCAAACTACCACCTGCGCGGCTCAATCACCTGCGCGACAAGAGCTCGAACAAACTCTCAGTCTTGAACTCCGTTGAAAATGAGGAGGGGTGGTCCAGTATTTATAGGCAAACTGGACCCCCTGCGCGGAGGTGCGCAAGTCCATCATTGGCGCGCAAGTCTCGGTTCCCACAACTTCTGTCGCGCAACTCACTTGCGCGACCCAACCAATACTTGCGCGACCTTCTTTCCTTAGCCAAATTTTGAAGTTTTGATCCTCAAAAACATATGGTGCGCAAGTCTTTTATCCTCCAAGACCTCGGCGTGCAAGTAACTTTTCCAAAAACACTTTACTTTATTGGCCGATTTTCAGGCCCAAAAATTTAGCAAACACTGGGAAACGGCGCCACCTTCACTATTGTCTTCTGCTTGAACGGTATGATCTCTTTGTTGGTACACATCCTGAACATCCACTGAGGATTGACAACAAACACAAACCATTCACCAAATAATGATTTGAAGACCCTGGTTCCAACAATACGTTCTTGGACGATTTCATAGCTTTCTAGAGGGGTTCTAAGGGTGTCTGACCTCCGTTCTTCAAGATTTAAAGCCCGGATTGAAGATCTTCTTTTCTCCCGATAAGTGGATCTCATCCCGATGCCCATCTCATTCATTCTTCTATCTTTTCTTGATATTTTGGTGGAATTTTATCTTATGTTTCTTTAGATCTAAACCGAATTGGTGAGATCTAGATCTATGATTGTAGATCTAGATATATATTGATTAGATCTTGATATCCTTCATACTGATGTAGGGATTTAGATCTGGAACTCAGATATACGTCGTTGTGCTGCTCGGATTTTGAGGATTTCTGTTGAATGAACGTCCGTCAACGAATTGAGGTACGTGCTCTAAAATCTAATTATCATAGTCGTGGATTTGACGCGTGTATGCAAAATTGTAGAATTGCTAGCATTCTTTAACAATTGAAGAATTGATCAATTGATTTATCGAAGCATTGTTAAATTGAATGATTAATTGAAGAATTGATCATAAGATTAAGGGGTAGTCTTATTGGATAATTAATTTGGGGAAATTGATTATGAGAGTTGGGGAACGTAGTTTAGATAATTAACAAGGGGATTAATTATGAGCTATTGAAATAACTAAATTGAGATAATTAATTGTGAATTAATTATGCGTTTTTGATATTATGATCTAGATAATTAATTGTGGAATTAATTATGAAGAATTGATATTTAGAATGAGATAATTAATTCTGAAAAATTAATTATGGGTTATGAATTGTGTTATTGATTAATTAATTAATGAATTAATTATTGGAAATGACGTACTTAATTAATCGGGGAGTTAATTAAGGATATTGATGTATTTAACTAATTGTTGAATTAGTAATGAAATTGAGGTGAATAATTAATTATGAATTAATTATGTGTGAAAGAATGAGAACATGGTTATTCTAAATTGAGAAGTATAAATGGTAATATGGTCATTGTACTTGTGAGTAAAGGAATGAGAACATGGTCATTGAAATGAAAAGTATACATGATAACATGGTCATTGTACTTATGAGTAAAAGAATGAGAACGCGATCATTCTAGTGAGAAGTAAGAATGATAACATGGTCATCTTACTTATGAATTTGTTATTTGTAACTTTGGAAATCATGTGTGAATTTAATGAATGGTAATAAAGACACACCGAGATATGGTATCACATGATAATACTTCAAACTCCGGCATGAGTCGAATCAGGTACTGAGATATCATATCAACTTTGACTACTTCGAGCTATGTGTAAAGACCCGGAAATTTCAAGGAATTTTTTTTTCTTAATTTATTTGGAATTTTACGAGTCTGTGGTTCCTGACGACACCTGATTCCGAGGCCCGGTGTGCCCGGAATCAATTTCCGAAATATAGCTCGGGTACGTTCAGTGAACGAACGAGCGGGTTTTTCTATCTTTTGAACCGGTGCTCGGAATTGAAATCTGAGGGCACCGATGAACTCGCAGCGTCGGTAATTGCTTAGGGGGGCCTTTGTCGTAGCTGCGTTTTGAGTGGGTTGAGGTTTAATAAATGAGGATTAGTTTAAAATGGATAAAATTTGTTATGGACAAATTTATCTAAGGAAGATGAATTTAATCCTACAAAGGGGGAGTTAGAGGTGGGGCCCACACCCACCTAACCTCCCATGGGAGGGTTTAGTGTGGTGGTGTCACAACTCGTCCCAGTGGGGCCCGCGCCGTGACTCCCCAAGCCCGCCTCCAATAGGCCAGGGGCTGGTGACTAACACCGAGTAGGCATATCACTAACATGGGAGGCATTGCCTAAGTACCTGTACACACACACACACATCTCTAAGCCCACAAATGCTGAAACGTAAAACACCGAAGAACAAAAATGCATGCATACAACTAACCCAACCAACAAAGTACGACGAAAGGTAGAGTACTGTAAAAGTAAACTGGGCCAGAATACAAGCCCACCAAAAACAAGAGTCTGAAAAACTGCAAAGTCCAACCTATAAGCACAAAGGTACTGGGACTGCTACTCGTATCCGTAGGAGCGCCTCGGCCTGTAGGGAACTCAGAAATCTCGGTCCTGTCCTGGTCCGCCCTGGACTCTGTCAAAAGGCTGCTCGTCTGCACAAGACACCAGACGTGCGGGCAAAGCCCGTGCAGGGGTGAGTATAACAATACTCAGTAGAGGACCCCAAAAACCACAAAGCAGTACACAAAGTAAAGATACAGTTAGCTATGCATAGTATATGTTTACAGAACATATAAAACAAACCCGATATACTCAAAATCCAGACCCGTGGTCTAAAGACAAGTCACGCAACCGCATACCCCCGCAAGGGATTCCGTTCGAAGATTCCGTGATGCACTCGTTCTGGGAGAACACACTCCATGAGTCTTATAGTTCTGATGACGTCCATCCGAGAAGTGATGTTCATCGGGAACCGTCACGAGATATAGCTACACTCATTACGGGAGACACACTCCTAAGTGGAACGATTACGATAGATAGAAGCACTCATTACGGGAGACACACTCCTGAGTGGGAAATATCTCGATACACAGATGAGGATCACTGCTAGGGCCATGGCGGATACCGCGACTCATCCGAAATTCACCTTCTAGGTAGAGGATCAACGCCCGGTAAAGTTGGTCACGCCGATGCCTGACTCTACCTAGGGTCTGGAATGGATAGAGGATCTCGATCCGAGCCTCTCGGATGGATGCCTGACTATATCACAGAAAGTTCTGCTGAAGGGATCATACTAATGATAAAGGAAACGATTCCTGACCTTCAGGGAACGAGAAGAAGGGGCACTAACCCAAACGAAAGATGTCCAAGGCACGGTGAACAAGAGGACCATGTCGTTTTCCAAAAAGTACACGGTGTGTAGAAATTATACACGCCGTATTGTCCGACCCCGGGTACTGCCCGTGTACAACGGCTCGTGTCGTGTAGAAAACTTTTATACACGATGTGTAGTACAGAGTACACGCAGTGTCTGGGTCACTGGGGTTGGCTCCGTGTACTCTGGCCATGTACCCGTACACGGTCACCAACCCGTGTACTCCAACCCGTGCAATCTGCACACGGGGTGACCCGCGCTGTTGAACTCGCCTGGCCGGGTGAGGGAGTACACGGTCGTGTACTCCATCCCGTGTCCATGTATCCCCGAGATACACGCCGAGCTCCGCGTAGCCGCCTCTGCTGAGCTGTACACGCCGTGCCGCCTGAAGCCGTGTAGACCATCCCGTGTCCGTGCACCACCTGAAGTACACGCCGAGCTTCGGGGAAGGTCCAACATGCCGTGTGACCGGGGTCACACGCCATGTGATCCTTCTCTGACCCCGAAACCCTAGCCGCCACTATCAGAACTACACGGTGTGTTCTTCGGAAGTACACGCCGTGTATTCTAGAAATTTCCAAAAATGCGGACCTCCGTCGTCGCGCCTCCCGTGGTGCTCCGATCATTGATTCGGCCGTCCGATCGCCACAAAACCTTCAGGTTTTGGTCGCCCCAACACCACGAAGATGTTTCCGTCATTTTCGAGCCTCCGATCGGCTCCAAAAACATGTTCCGACCTTCCCGCATGAAGAACGCTCTTTTCGATCCGGTCCGATTCATCGTCCGCCATCGCCGCTGCACCTCCACAAGGTCGTTGCGTTGTCGAACCTTCGATTTGGGATTGTTGCGTCGCAGAAAGGATGCGCAACGATCCGTTGTTCGTCGCCCCGCGAAGAACGTGAAGAACGCGCGAAGAAAAAGGAGGAAGAAATCCACATAAAAAAAATGAGGAACGAACCTCCGCCGTCGTTCGTCACGACGTTGATCCGCTCTCATTAATAGGCTTAAACGGAGCAAGAATCAACAACATAAAACATGAATCAATTTTCCTAAAAAATCAACCCAAAGGAAACCCTCCCGCAAGAACGCACGAATCCACGGATCAACTTGTTCCCGGTTGATTCGTGTTCGTCGTTTAAACTAAAAAATGGGGAAAAGAAATCGAAGTAACAACCCCTACCTTTCGAAAGGATTGATCGTTGACGAAGGCGCCGTGCTGTCGTTGTCGTCGAGATCCTTCAACGTTGTTGGCATAGCGATTCTCGACTTCGATCCGTCGTTGTTTTCCAATGCGTCCTCCTCCGCCCAAGCTCCATGAGAAATCTCTCTCTTTTTCTCAACTTGCAGGGTTATGAGGCTAACCCTGCGAATTTTCCATAAGGATTCATTTATAGGGGAGGATTAAGTCGTGATCAAAAAAAGGAAACGTTTTGAAATAATAAAATAAATTATTAATTTATTTTATTCCTTCCAAAGGGCTTTCCTTTTTAAAACGTCCCAAATTAAATTTTTGCAGCCGACCTGCGCCGGTTGAGGTTAGAGTCATTCTTAGGCAAAGTCATCGTCCCAGACGCAACAGTGCACTCAGATTTTTAATCCGGGCATCCATTTAGAAACTGCCGCAACTGCGTACAAGCGCCAACCCATTTGACTTAAAAAAGTTCAAACTACCATTCCGGGCTCACTGGACCTCGGAATGATGTGTCGTCTTCACGCCCGGTCTCGAAATAATTCCATAATATTAAAAAAAAATAAACAGAAAATCCGAGACATTACATTCTCCCCACCTTGGGGATTTACGTCCCCGAAAATCCAAAACAAAGGCTACTAAAAAAGATGAGGGTACTGGGCACGGATCTGGGCCTCCCGCTCCCACGTGCTCTCCTGAAGATTCCCATGCTGCCATCAGACACGCACTAAGGGAATCGATCACCCACAAAGGATCCTCTCCTGCCGATCCTCGATCTCCACTGGGTACTCAGTAAAGGTCACTCCATCCTCGATGTCCATCTCTCCCTAGTCGATGACGTGCGATGGGTCATGTACGTACCTCCTCAGCTGCGACATGTGGAAAAAATCATGTACCCGATGCAACTGTGGTGGTAGAGCCAGGCGGTACGCCACCTCGCCAACTCTGCCCAGGATCTGGAAGGGTCCGATGAACCTCGGAGATAGCTTGCTGCCTCGGCCAAATCTCCACAACCCACGTCAAGGTGAGACCCAAAGAAAGACGTGGTCTCCCTCTTCGAACTGCAGAGGTCTCTGTCACCTGTTAGCATAAGACTTCTGCCGGCTCTGTGCAGTCTTCATCCACTCCCGGATGACCTGCACCTTCTCTATAGTAGCTCACACTAACTCTGGACCCATGAGTGCTGACTCTCCGGAGTCGGTCCAGCAAAGTGGTGACCGGCAGGGTCTCCCATACAAGGCCTCGAACGGTGCCATACCAATGGTGGAGTGGTAGCTGTTGTTGTACGCAAACTCCACCAGTGGTAGGTGATCCTCCCAGCTGCGACCAAAGTCCAAGATACAGGCCCGTAACATATCCTCCAGAACCTGAATGGTCCTCTCTGTCTGACCATCTGTCTGGGGATGAAATGCTGTGCTCAAGCGTAGCTGAGTCCCAAAATCCTCCTACAATCCCTTCCACAAACAGGATGTGAAGCAGGCATCTTGGTCTAAGACTATAGTCGAGGGGACTCCATGAAGCCGAATTATCTTCTGTACGTAGAGGCGTCCCAAGCTCTCTACGGAACTCTTCTCCCTGATAGCTAGGAAGTGGGCCGACTTGGTGAGTCGTTCGACGATCACCCAGATGGAATCGTGCCCCTTGGACGTCCGTGGTAAGCTTGTCATGAAGTCCATTGATATTCCATCCCACTTCCACTCTGGAACTTCCAAGGGGTGAGCTAACCCTGCTGGAACCTGGTGCTCAGCCTTCACCTGTTGGCATGTGAGGCATCGAGAAACGAACTCTGCTACTGCCTTCTTTATGCCTGACCACCAGAACTGTCGTCGGAGATCCTGGTACATCTTTTCCACTCCAGGATATACCGACAAAGGGGGTGTATGAAACTCCCTTAGGACCTCCTCCTGGAACGCCACTGGTACAACAATGCGTCCTCTGAAAAGAAGTATGTGCTCCCCACCTTGCGAATATCCATCAAGAGCATGTCCTGTGGTTAACTGAGCACGTAAAGCCACACAGTCGACATCCCCAAGCTGTGCCTCCCTAACTCGCTGTAAGAGTGGAGGGGTGACAACCATCAACTGTAGGTAAGATACATCCTATCCATCCACAAAGGATAACTGAAACTCGGCTAATTGCTGTGTCGCCTCACTCAACAGCTGTGAGCTCGACCTTCTGCTAAGAGCGTTCGCCACCTTTTTCCCCTTCCCAGGAGTATATATGATCTTGAAATCATAGTCTTGGAGGAACTCTAGCCAACGCCTCTGCCTCAGATTCAGATCCTTCTGTGAGAAGATGTACTTGAGGGTCTTGTGGTCAGAGTAGACAATGAACCGTTTGACCATAAGGTAGTGTCGCCACATCTTCAATGCGAAGACTACCGCTGCCAACTCGAGATCATGGGTCGCATAGTTCTTCTCATGTGGCCTAAGCTGGCGCGAATCATAAGCAATCACTGCATGCCGCTGCATCAGGACACAGCTGAGCCCGGTCCCTGATGCGTCACAGAAAACTACGTAATCGACACCCTCCTCTGGCAATCTCAAGTCTGGGGCGCTCGTCAAACTCTACCTCAACTGCTCGAAAGCTTGCTGTCACTTCTCCGTCCACACGAAGGGTTGCCCTTTCCTAGTCAAGGCTGTCATCGGTGCTGATATCCGGGAGAAGTCAGGAATGAATCTCCGGTAATATCCTGCTAACCCAAGGAAGCTCCGTACCTCTGTCACGCTCCGAGGTGGCTCCCATGCTAACACAGCCTCCACCTTGGCTAAGTCCACAGCTATTCCATCTGCTGAGATGACATGCCCCAGAAAGTGGACCTCCTGAATCCAGAACTGACACTCCGAGAGCTTTCCATAAAGCTGGTGCTCTCGGAGTACGTCCAAAACCATCCACAGGTGTCTCACGTGCTCCTCCTCTGACACCGAGTACACAAGGATGTCGTTGATGAAGACCACTACGAACCGGTCCAAGTACAACTGGAAGATACGGTTCATCAACCCCATGAACACTACGGGGGCGTTCGTTACGCCAAAGGGCATCACCAAGTACTCATAGTGACCGTAGCGACATCTGAAAGTCATCTTCGGTATATCCTCATCCCGCACTTGTAGCTGGTGATAGCCTGATCGAAGATCAACCTTCGAGAACCACTGAGCCCCTCTTAGATGATCCAAGAGGTCATCAATTCTCGACAGTGGATACTTGTTCTTCACCGTCACCTGGTTCAGGCGCTGGTAATCCATGCACAACCTCAGACTCCCGTCTGCCTTCTTGGCAAACAAGACCGGGGCCGCCCAGGGTGAAACGCTGGGTCTCACGAAACCCTTGCTTTGCAAATCCTCCAACTGCACCCTCAGCTCGCGAAGCTCTGCGAGAGCCATCCGATAAGCTGATGAGGAAATCAGTGTCGTCATGGGGTGTAAGTCGATGTAGAAGTCAATTTCCTGGCGGGGAGGTTACCCTGAAACATCTTCCAGAAAGACGTCCTCATACTTCGCCACCACTACTGGGAACTGAGAGCTCACAACATCTACTGCTTCGAGGGTAAGGCTAGCCAATTCGTGAGTGATCGACTGCCCCCTCCTATGCATGAGCCCACTTTGTACTGCCTGGGTTTCCTTTTCTCCGATAAAGGAAAACCTTGTTCCATCATGACGGACACACCACACTCTTTGCCTAAAACAATCAATCTGAGCATGGAACAAAGATAACCAATCCATACCGAGAATGACGTCGTAAGGCCTCGACGCTACCACCAAGAGGTTCCAACCGAAACTCTCACCTCCAAGGGTAAGATCACACTGTCTGCAAAGGTGCGTGATCGTCGAGTCTCCTCCTGTAGTTGTCTCCAAGCGTAAGGATCGAGTCAACGGTTCTACCAGAATCTCGAGGTTTTGTACAAGACATGTGGCTATAAGGGAATGACTGGCACCTGTGTCTATGAGTACGACAACTAAGGTAGAAAAGACATAGATCGTACCTCGAATCATCCCAGGATCCCCTGGGTCGTATGCCTCGACTGCATGCAGCTATCCCCGTCCCTGTCCCCCAGCTCCCTGAGCCTGGTGCGGACCTCCTAGGGGTGGTGGTGGAAGTATGTCGAATCATCTTCCACCACCCGCAGCTCTCCCTGCTCCTCTGCCATGTCCGTCGCCTGGCGAATCTGCCTGCTCCGTTCTCTGCCTCTGCCTCGGTGGTCCATCCACCACTTCCCTGTCAGCAGCTCGACGTGTCGGGCAATCTCTAGCGAGATGCCCCCTACCGTCGCATGCGTAGCACCGCTTCTCCCTAGGCTGACTGGATCCCGCCTGAGAGCCCTGGACTGTCAATCCCCTGTCCTGGGTCCTCCTATGACATCTCCCACATCCAGATCCCTGTGTCTGACGTCGGCTCCCTGCTGCCGGTGTCTCCGCACCTGTCTGCCTGCTGCTGACTACCAGCGGCTATCTCTGCTCCGCCAAGAAGCTCTCGATTACCAAGGCCCGCTTGAGCACTCCAGCATAGGCTGATATGCATAGAGGCACGAAACTAGCTCAGATGTCTCGCCGTAGACCTCGCTCAAAGGTCTGAGCTCTAAAGTACTGGTCCCTGACCATATCCATCGAGTACCTAGCGAGGTTGGTGAACCTCGATGAATAGTCCTCCACTGTCATACTGCCCTGTTGGAGCTGAAGAAGCTCCTGGATGCACACAGCTCTTAGCGTAACCAGAGAGAACTCCTCCCCGAAGAGTCGCTCAAACTCTGTCCACGAAAGAGTCTCCTCGTCGTGAGTCTGTGTGGTCAGACTCCACCATCGTCTGGCCGAACCCTGAAGAAGGCTCGCTCCTAGGATCACCATCTGGTCTGCTGGTGTCCTCACTAGACAGAAAACTTTGGTCACCGCCTAAAGCCAGTCTTCAGCCGCCTGAGGGTCAGGCTCGCCTCGGAACCTGAGGGGCCTCTGTCTCTGAAACTCATGGAGCGCATTGAGCCTGCGCTCCTCACCGGTCGGTACCGCTGGTACCACTGGCTGCTCCACTGGTGGTGGTATAGCAGGTGCACCACCTGGTGGAAACGCCTGGGGAACTGGTCCCTGTATCGAAGCCTCGTCATTGAGGGGGTCATCCTCGTGCTTCTAAAACCTAGCGGGTACGCGTCGCGAATGCATCCTATAAGGAAACAAGATGTTTCATGGTTAATGAGTATATCTGGATAGCTGACACCAAGGACATGGAAGAAACAACCCATTCCTATATGATGCATGTACCTTTTATTTCCCCACAACTAGTGTTTTCGTGAACCGGGTCGAAAAGCAGGTTATCAGAGTCCTGGTGTATGGATATGTCGGCCTCCGCACCAACACTGGAGTCTCTGGCCTGAAATCCAAACCCGAAACACTCAACACTATTGCCCCAACCAAACTCACAGACACTTGTTCCTATGGTAGAACCGACCACCTCTGATACCACTCTGTCACGACCCGTCCCAGTGGGGCCCACACTGTGACTCCCCAAGCCCGCCTCCAATAGGCCAGGGGCTGGTGACTAGCACCGAGTAGGCATATCACTAACATGGGAGGCATTGCCTAAGTACCTGTACACACCCACACATCTCCAAGCCCACAAATGCTGAAACGTAAAACACCGAGGAACAAAAATGCATGCATACAACTAAACCAACCAACAGAGTACGACGAAAGGTAGAGTACTGTAAAAGTAAACTGGGCCAGAATACAAGCCCACCAAAAACAAGAGTCTGAAAAACTGTAAAGTCCAACCTGTAAGCACAAAGGTACTGGGACTGCTACTCATATCCGTAGGAGCACCTCGGCCTGTAGGGAACTCAGAAATCTCGGTCCTGTTCTAGTCCGCCCTGGACTCTATCAAAAGGCTGCTCATCTGCACAAGACACCAGACGTGCGGGCAAAGCCCGTGCAGGGGTGAGTATAACAATACTCAGTAGAGGACCCCGAAAACCACAAAGCAGTACACAAAGTAAAGGTACAGTCAGCTATGCATAGTATATGTTTACAAAACATATAAAACAAACTAGATATACTCAAAACCCAGGCCCTTTGTCTAAAGACAAGTCACGCAACCACATACCCCCGCAAGGGATTCCATTCGAAGATTCCGTGATGCGCTCCTTCCGGGAGAACACACTCCACGAGTCTTATAGTTCTGATGACGTCCGTCCAAGAAGTGATGTTAATCAGGAACTGTCACGAGATATAGCTACACTCATTACGGGAGACACACTCCTGAGTGGAAGGATTACGATAGATAGAAGCACTCATTACAGGAGACACACTCCTGAGTGGGAAAGATCTCGATACACAGATGAGGATCACTGCCAAGGCCATGGCGGATACCGCGACTCCTCCGGAATTCACCTGCTAGGTAGAGGATCAACGCCCGGTAAAGTTGGTCACACCGATGCCTGACTCTACCTAGGGTCTGTAATGGATAGAGGATCTCGATCCGGGCCTCTCTGTGACGCCTCAGGTTTTATGAACCGGTTTATGTAAGAAGTGTTATGCCTTTAATAATGCCTCTTGTTTTATTTGTTTTTCTAATAAGGAATTAGAAATAAAATAAAACATGGAGAATAAGGTAAAATGACATTTATTAAAACATTACATTACAACGAGACCCAACTAGTTGAAAATACCATGCACAAGACCTAACACAGCCACAACAATACTACAAAGAACCACAACTCGAGCAATTGGATAATCCTCATCTTCAGAGTCCATCAACGTGAAAAGTATAACAGCCAGGGCCACAGCACACATGCTCAACGCCAATGGTATGAGGAGAGCCATCCTTCCTGTTCAAGTGTTCTGTTTTAAGGGGTACCCCACATCCCTGTATTTATATTAGTCCTTTGAGTTATGACCGTTATGTTTATATATCCGTTGGGTTTTCAAAACGACCGTTGTGTTCCCACTAATAAAATTTACTTTAAAAGAGAACTCGGTTTTATTCCCTCATAACCTTATTCTTAAAAACATTCTTTCATAGAAGATTCTTCGTTTTTATTCTTAAAAGTAAATCTCCTCGTTTTTACAAAATCCCGATGAATACCTAGGTAGTTGGAAACTTGGTATTATTTTTATAAAAAAAATATGTTTAGAGGGAATTCGTAATAATTATATCTTTTTATCTCTTAAATTATGAAAAATTTTGGGAAAACTTTTGGTCTTTAAAAGAATTTTATAAAACCAATAGTAGAGTATTTTAAAAATACTAATGATTATAATAGTATGTCTTTTAAAAAAAGTTTATACCATGAGTTAAAATATTTTATGTAAACTTGAAATTGGTTTTAAGATTTTAAGTTAAAACTAGTTGTTTTTACTCAATTCCTACAAATGGTTATATTTCACTCAATTTTGAGCAAAGTATATAATAAAACTAATTTTTTATAAAAAATTGAGAGGGACCCGGCCAGCCAAGGGCATCCTCAAGGGACAAGCCCTCAGGCCACGACCGAGACCCCCCAGGGACCCGAGGTACCGCCATCGGGCTCCCCAGGTGTGCGTGCGCGTTTTGAGAGCCAGCCAGAGGCTCGTAGTGGGCCGAGGCATGGGTTACCCAGGTCGCGTGCGGGCCCGTGTATAAGGCCGCGGCTCACGCCGCGTGAGGGATGGGCCAAGGCCTGCGGGGGGGGGGGGACCCGTGTATAAGGTCCCGTGTGCATGTGTGTTGGTGTTATTGAACTGAAGGCCGCACGCTATGGTTTTTATACCGCGCCTCAAAACTTTTTCGTTTCGATGTGGGACGAGCTCCCTGCGACCGGGACCGTCCGATCAACTCCCGCGTCGATCTCAGCCGTCCAGCCCGTTTTAAAACGCGCGACCCTCCCCCACGTCTCCGTAGCCGCCCAATCTCTCCCAAGATTCGATCTCGACCCTCAGATTCTTTTAAACGATCATCACATCTTCCACGCTCCAGCCGTTTGATCGCACCAAGAACGAATCGGCGCCGTCCGTTTCTTTTCGCGCCAAGCAGACCGTGTCGCCCCACCGTCTTCTTCCTAGCACCGAGGCCCTGCGCCTGTAGACCTGCACCAAGGACGCCAGGCCCCTCCCTCCCCCGCACTGCTCCTTGACTTCCAAGCACCCCCCTCCTAGGTCCATGTTCTCCCGTCTTCCCCACGTCGGTCTACGTCTGGGTCGGGTCACCAACGAGGCACCGAGGCCGTTATAAACCCCCCCTGCTTCGTTGAAGCCCGAGGCAGCCCCTTCCTCTCATCCTCCTTCTTTTCCACGGACACCCAGCAGCCGGCTCCGAGCTTCCTCCTCAAGCTAGGTAAGGGTTTTTCTTGCATCCTTGCCTTGTTTCGAAATAACCTACATTTTATATACTCACGGTGTATATATATATACAGTTTATACATATATATATATATACTTAAACATCACCCTCTCAGGTTGCTTTGTCTTCAAAGATTTATGCCTTCGTGATTTTAATGGGTTGTGTATGTAAGGATCCTTGTTTTATTTGAAACCTTCGGTATATATATATATACAGCTTATATTAGTTTATATATATATATACTTAATATATGTACCCCTTGAATGTTGTCGTATTCAAAGGGTCTGTTTTCATGCACATATAGGAATGTTTACATGTTCTGTTTTCTTTTCTAAACTCACACCTTTATACTCTCGTAGTATATGTAAAGTTTATACATGTATATATATAATTTTGTATAATGAAATTCATCCGGTTTAAAACGGTCCTACTTAAGGTTTAATACAATGGTTACAAAAGAATTATCTTATTTCGTTTAAAAACCAATCCTAAGAAAATTATGTTTTGTATGTACATATATACGGGTTACCTATTTTATATATATATAACCAAAACTCTATCTATTTTATTTTTAGATTTCAAAATGAACCAACATGTAATATTATGTACCATATGTTAATGTGGGTTGTTTGAAAATGTTTTACCATGAAGGGTGAAATTTGGTTTGATTTAAGACGTGTTAAAGGATTCAAGATTTGATGGATCATGATATCATGTTGTATTTATGTATTATCTTAAGACATAATGAACCTACCTTGTTGAATGTGTTAACTAATCAAGTCATGATTTAATTTATTTATACAATCAAGGGCCTATTTATCACCATAACTAATTTCAAGTGTTTTTCCTTAAGCACTCCTTTTCCATGGAATTATAATTCATCATTTAGTATATCATTAATCATATGCTTTAGTGTAAAGGATGTTTTACTAAGCCATGTATGCCTTTGATTAGTTACTGATATTTTTTTTTATTTTTTTTTATTTTTTTTGTACATAATGTATGCTTATGACATATCACTAAATGAACTAAGAAATTAAATCACCCAAAGTGGTATGGGACACCTTGGGTAAAAATGAAAATGAATGAGATATTCAAGTTGGTATGGGACATCTTGAATATATGAATGGTTTAAGTAAAGCATGAACGATGTGGCTCACATGATAATAAAGGAAAATTTAAGGGTGCGCCCTGATAGCGCTCCAATGCATTGGGTAAAGGCTTAATCTCTAGAGATGAATTTTTAGACTGATACCTTGGTGAATAACCTTGGTAATTTTACGACACCTTGGGGATGGACCTTGGTGAAACGAAACGATTGTCAATATTAAATGTTGATGCCACATAATTCAAGTTATGTAACAAGTTCTTTCCAAGATAAAGTTCATTCATGACCGATGCCTTTAAAGTTTTTATAAAGTTCATATTTTCCTAGCTTTAAGATTGAAGCATGACTGGTGTTATCACTTAATAGAATAGTAACTAGCATATGAACATTCAGTTGTTTCCTTATGCGCAACTCTGATTATGCATTACTTTTAACTGTTTAAATTTATGCTTAAGTAAATCACATGTAGTACTTGTTCATAACAACCATTATCACTCCTTCAAGATTTGACATATTTGTTTCATGTTTTTCTTGAGAACCTTGATTAAGTATTTTTATGGTTTGTGTGTTACAATCTTTCTTAGTGAATGTTCAAATCCTTTTAAAAGAATGTTTTCAAATGTTACAGTATTTTAAGTTCTTTTAAAACCCCCCTTACTGAGTATTTCAATGCTCACCCTACGTTTTGATTTAAAATTTTCAGGCGTCAGCTTTTGAAAGATGAATTGTTTTAGAAGTTGCCGGTTTCCCAGAACCCGAACCGCACACGATCCTCTGTGTGGGACATGATGTGTTGTTAACAAAGTGTATTTTATTTTAAGATAACACATTATGTTCAGAAGGCACCGACTCCTATGGTTTTTTTTGGGTTCGGGGTCTCTACACTCTCGGATGGATGCATGACTCTATCACAGAAAGTTCTGCTGAAGGGATCATACTCCTGATAAAGGAAACGATACCTGACCTTCAGGGAACGAGAAGAAGGGGCACTATCCCAAACGAAAGATGTCCAAGGCACGGTGAACAAGAGGACCATGCTGTTTTCCAAAAAGTACATGACGTGTAGAAATTATACACGCCGTGTTGTCCGACCCCGGGTACTGCCCGTGTACAACGGCCCGTGTCGTGAGGCTGGTCGTGTAGAAAACTTTTATACACGATGTGTAGTACAGAGTACACACCGTGTCTGGGTCACTGGGGCTGGCTCCATGTACTTTGGCCATATACCCGTACACGGTCACCAACCCGTGTACTCCAACCCGTGCAATCTGCACACGGGGTGACCCGTGCTGTTGACCTCGCCTGGACGGGTGAGGGAGTACACGGTCGTGTACTCCATCCCGTGTTCGTGTATCCCCAGGATACACGCCGAGCTCCGTGTAGCCGCCTTTGCCGAGCTGTACACGCCATTCCGCCTGAAGCCGTGTAGACCATCCCGTGTCTGTGTACCACCCGAAGTACACGCCGAGCTTTGGGGATGGTCCAACACACCGTGTGACCAGGGTCACACGCCGTGTGATCCTTCTCTGAACCCGAAACCCTAGACGCCGCCATCAGAACTACACGACGTGTTCTTCGGAAGTACACGCCGTGTATTCTGGAAATTTCTAGAAACATGGACCTCCGCTGTCGCGCCTCCCGTGGTGCTCCGATCATTGATCCGGACGTCCGATCACCACGAAACCTTCAGGTTTTGGTCGCCCCGACACCACGAAGCTGTTTCCGTCGTTTTCGGGCCTCCGATCGGCTCCAAAAACATGTTCCGACCTTCCTGCACGAAGAACACTCTTTTCGATCCGGTCCGATTCGTTGTCCGCCATCCCCACCGCACCTCCACAAGGTCGTTGCGTTGTCGAAACTTTGATTTGGGATCGTTGCGTCGCAGAAAGGATGCGCAACGATCCATTGTTCATCGCCCCGCGAAGAACGTGAAGAACGCGTGGGGAAAAAGGAGGAAGAAATCCACATAAAAAAAATGAGGAACGAACCTCCGCTGTTGTTCGTCACAACATTGATCTGCTCCCGTTAATAGGCTTAAATGGATCAAGAATCAGCAACATAAAGCATGGATCAATTTTCCCAAAAAATCAACCCAAATGAAACCCTCCCGCAAGAACGCAAGAATCCGCGGATCAACTTGTTCGCGGTTGATCCGCGTTCGTCGTTTAAACTCAAAAATGGGGAAAAGAAATCGAAGTAACAACCCATACCTTTTGAAAGGATCGATCATTGACAAAGGCGCCGCGCTGCCGTTGTCGTCGAGATCCTTCAACGTTGTTGGCGTAGCGATTCTCAACTTCGATCCGCCGTCGTTTGCCAATGCGTCCTCCTCCGCCCAAGCTCCAAGAGAAATCTCTCTCTTTTTCTCAACTCGGAGGGTTATGAGGCTAACCCTGCGAATTTTCCATAAGGATGCATTTATAGGGGAGGATTAGATCGTGCTAAAAAAAGGGAACGTTTTAAAATAATAAAATAAATTATTAATTTATTTTATTCCTTCCAAAGGGATTTCCTTTTTAAAACGTCCCAAATTAAATTTTTGCAGCCGACCTGCGCCGGTTGAGGTTAGAGTCGTTCTTAGGAAAATTCGTCGTCCCGGACACAACGGTGCATTCAGATTTTAAATCCGGGCATCCGTTTGGAAACTGTCACAACCGCGCACAAGCGCCGACCCACTTGACTTAAAAAAGTTCAAACCACCATTCCGGGCTCACTGGACCTCGGAATGATGTGCCGTCTTCACGCCCGGTCTCGAAATAATTCCATAATATTTAAAAAAAATAAATGGAAAATACGAGACATTACAGGTGGGGACCACATGAACCCCTAACTACTCACCTTCCTATAACTCCCTTTGACCTTTTAAATCCTCCCTTGTTAATTTCTTGGAAACTTCCCTTCTTAAAGAGGAGCCTCTCCACCTCCCAAACTTAATGAGCCAACTAAGGGGATTTAATAACCTTATTAATTATCCTTGTCACACCTCTTGACTTTTTGAATGGCATGGAGATCTTTTAAAAGAATGAATCTTAATGAAATATTCGCTTGGCAAACTTTTTGGGAGAATTTGAGGAGAGCCTTTGTGTGAAGAAAGACGGGAGTTCCTCCTTCGTGAAGAACTTCATCCTCCCGTGAAGAATGACTCCCTCCCTCGACAAAGAACGATTCTCCATCCGTCGGATCTCTAACGAACGACGTTTGAGCCGGATCGAAGGCCTTTGAGGAAACGACGAACGCCATTGACCATCATCATCTTTATCTACTCCCTTGCGACGACATCGACGAGCCGACGTCCACCCTCTCACGATATCGTCAACAAACGACGAATGACACGAGGTAGGGGTTTTAAGTTCAAATTTAATGGATTAAATTTGTGCTCGCTTGACGATGCTGATTTATTTCGGCCACCTGTTATCAAATTAACGGGAGGAGGTCTGACCGCACGAACACGTTCGTTCCTCCTCCCCCTTTGTTGATGTTCTTCGTTGCAGTTTGGGACGAAGGTGGCACGGTGCAATGGCACCGCACGGGGACGAGGAATTTCACCGCCGCAAAGGAGCACGGTGCCGTCGCGCCGCGCCATTGAGGCCGAAGGGGGCCGCGACCGGAGCAGGGCCACGACGGAGGGGCGCGACGCTGGTCGGACAAGGCCGTGGCGGTGCAAGGAGGGGCGGCCGGAATCGCCGGCCGCCGACACTTTGGAGGGGCGGGACCACGGGGTCCCATGGCGGAAGCATCGGCCAGCCGTTTCGGAAGAACCGGGGGTCGTAACCCCCGGCTTGCCAAGAGGCGGGCCCCCCTCATGGGGGTCGTTTCTTCAATCAAGGGGGGGGGGGCAGCGCCCCCTCCGCATCCCGCTCGGCCAAACGGCCGAGCCGCTGGCCACGCGGGCCGCGCCCGTGCCGGGCCAACCCGCCGCGCCGGCCGTGCCGGGCCACGCCCTAATGGGCCGAACCCGGACCCGGGTTGGTTCGACCCGGTTCGGGCCGACCCAGGGGGTATCGGGCCGGGTCGGACCGGGCCCAAACCCCCTATTCTCGGGCAGTTTCATTCAAACGCAAATAACTTGGGATACAGACCTACGATCGACGTACCGTCAGTTGCGATGAGATCCTTGGATCGAGATGGTCGTTTCGGTATATTACACTCAAGGTTTACGAAAACTTGGGGTACGGAAGAGTTGGTTCGAACACGAAACCAACCGGGCCCTCGGAGCGGAAACACCTATAACTTGGGCTCCAGACGTCCGATTGACGTGCCGTCGAGTTTGTTGGGTTCCTCTTAGTGAAACAGACCTTTTGGATTACTCAGATCGAGGTTTGGACGCAGTTGGAGTATGGACGGGTTGGATTATACCCGAAATCCAACCGGGCCCCTGGAACGGAAAAACCGATAACTTTCAGACCGGATGTCCGTTTGACGAACCGTCAGCGGCGTTGGTGATCACGTTGATAACGGTCCCTATGAGTATACCCTATGTGAGCTCGGGGTACAGTTGAGATACGGTCGGGTTGGTTCGCACACAAAACCAACCGGGCCCCTGGGACGAAAAGGCTAATAACTCACAGTCCGGGCGTCCGATTGACGCACTGTCTATTGCGTTGAGACCCCTATGACGAGGCGGTCCTTTGAGATATTTCTTCGTGGAACCTTGTGATACTTGGATTATCGACCAGTAACTCGTGGAGCGGACCCTCTTGGTGACGAGCTAGCAGAGTGCAAAGACCTAGTAGCTGGATGAGACTTGACGACTGTTGATCGATCGTCTCGGAGTGATTAGAATAGCCCAGTGGGGTGCGTTTGGTTGTAGCGACAGACCCACGACGTAGGAGAGCTTGGTTGTAGCGGAAGACCCGCGATACTCGACAGAAGGAGTACCTCTGTATGCTATGAAGGGGTGCGCTTGGTTGTAGCGGCAGACCCATGGTGGGAAGTGCTTGGTTGTAGCAGCAGTCCCACAGTACTCGACAGGTGGAGTACTTCAGCAGTATAAGGTTAGTGAGTAGCACCACAGAGTCATGACAGGACTACTGTGCTTGACAGAGGAGGAGTTCTCCAGCAGTTGTGGTTTCGACATCATGTTTAAATCCTGGTTTGAGCTAAGTCAATGACCTTTGTGTTTTCCTCATGATTGAGATGAGTTACTTGATAACTTAGGTATATGTATGGGCATATACCTAAGTAAAGGTTATCTGTTGAGATCTTTATTTATGGTTATCCTTATTGGATTTAGTGAGACCTTGAGGGTCTTGGGGTCCATACTGAGTATCGTTATACTCACCCCTGCACGGGCTATGCCCGCACCTTGTTGTGTTGGATGCAGACGAAGGACATCACTGATCGTGGTTGAGACTTGTAGAACTGGACGGTACTTGGAGGTGAACTTCACGACGATACGGTACCCGAAGGTGGACTTCACGACGATACGGTACCCGGAGGTGGACTTCACGATGAGACGGTACCCGGAGGTGGACTTCACGACGAGTCGGTACCCGGAGGAGACAGACAGACGTGGAGTGCTGAGGAGGACATATGTACCTACCCTTCAGGTAGGAACCCAACGGACATTCCAGGAGATGCTTGTCACCTTTCATCTGTTGTCCTTTGAGTTGTACTTTACTTTCTATTGTAGCTGTACCTTTCTTTTGGGCTTGTATTTCTGGCCCCTTGTACTTTCAGCACGTTTGTTTATACTGCTTTACTTAGTGTAGATTCTGCCTGTACTCTGTTTGTGTGTGCTTTCGTTTCTTAAAGGCAATGTCTTCCCTTTTATTGGGATTTACGCCTTTGGTTCTAGTCGCCAGCCCCTGACCTATGGAAGGCGGGCTTGGGGTAGTCACGACACGGGCCCCGAGGACAGGTCGTGACAAATTGGTATCAGAGGAGTCGGTTCTACCGCAGAGCTCAGGACTCTGATCTTTCCTTCCTTTGAAGCAATAATGTTAAGGGTACTGAGTGTGGTCTTCAGTTCGGGGAGTCCAGTGTTGGTGCAGCGGCTGACGTATCCATACACCAGGACCCTGACTACTGATTTCTGACTTTGTGCACGAAAACACTGATTGCGTGTGTGTTTCCAAGAGTTTTAAAGTCAGCTCAAACCAGGTCAGTTCACCAGGTATAAATCGTTGACCGTGTTGCATCTGTTCAGGATGTCTCCACGCAGACAGTCAGTTGGAGTTCCAAGAGAGTACTCGATGACGGCCCACCGAGCGACAAGACTCCCGTGTAGGGCCCTCTTTCTATGTTGGAACCCTCGGGTGGTGTATGTCACGACCCGTCCTCGGGGCCCGTGCCGTGACTACCCCAAGCCCGCCTTCCATAGGCCAGGGGCTGGCGACTAGCACCAAGGCGTAAATCCCGGTAAAAAGGGAAGACATTGCCTTTGTAAAGTAAACAAGCACCACAGAGTAAGCAAGCAGAAAAGTAAACACTAAGTAAAAACAGAGTACAACTAAAAGTGCGGAAAAGTAAATGGGCCAGTATACAAACCCAAACTGAAAGTAAAGTAAAACTCGAAAGGGAAAACAACAACTGTAAAGTAAAATCCGCTACACCGAGCTGTCCACTGGAAATCCCACCTGAAGGGTGGGTACAGATAGCTCCACTGCTCCACGGGTTCCGCCGTCCGCTCCGATCACGTCCTGCCCAGTGGTCCACCTCCAGGTACCGTCCTGCTCTGCAAGCCTCAGCCAAGATCAATGCTGTCCGTCTTCTGCAACCAACACAACGTAGTGCGGGCATAGCCCGTGCAGGGGTGAGTATAAGCTACTCAGTAGGGACCCCGAGACCCCTGAAGGTCTCCCAAAATCCACAAAGGATAAACCACAAAGGAAGATACAAAAACGAAGTAACAACCGACACTGCTTAGGTATATGCCCATACATATACCGAAGTCATCAATTCCAATACGCTCCAACCTATGAGCCCAAGTACAACTCAGTCCACACAGGAAAGTATACGTATTCCACACAGGAAAGCAAAACGAAATCCACACAGGATAGCACAACACAATCCACACAGGAAAGCAACAGGATTCAGCTCACACAGGAATACTTCTTCGAAAGATGATAAAGATGATCTCTGATCCATCTAAGTCATCGGACCCACGAAGGATCTCTAGGTAACTAACCCCCGCAAAGACCCATACAGGATCGGGCCCACACAGGACCTGTAGGCGCTGGTTCACACAGGACCGCTGAGCGCAATGACCCACACAGGATCGGACCCACACAGGATCGGGCCCACACAAGACCTCTAGCACTGATCCACGTAGGATCGCTGAGTGCTGTAGTCATCGTCGAATCCACCAAGGATCTCTGTACTGTCGTCGTCGCAGTCACAGTAGCAGTAGCAGTAGCAGTAGCAGTCACAGTCGCAGCCAGCACTAGGGTTCCCGCACACAACAAGCTCGTTAGGGAGGGTCCGCTCCACGAGCCGAGAGGCTGATACATCAACTGTAACAAAGTCAAGAGTTGATGTATCCAAAAGTTCCGTATCGCCAATAGGAACTCAACGCAACAGACGGCGCGTCGATCGGACGCCCGGTCTGAGAGTTATTGGCTTTTTCGTCCCAGGGGTCCGGTTGGTTTTTAAGGCAAAACCAACCCGACCATACTCCACCTGCGTCCAAACCTTGTGCGGAGTATGCCAAAAGATCCGTCTCACTAAGAGGAACCCAACAGAGCTGACGGAACGTCAATCGGACGTCCGTAGCTCAAGATATGAGCGTTTCCACTCCGAGGGCCCGGTTGGTTTCGTGTATGAACCAACCCGTCCGAACTCAAAGTATTCCGAAACCTTGAGTGCGATATACCTAATCGACCGTCTCGATCCAAGTATCGCATCGCCACTGACGGTTCGTCAATCGGAGGTCTGTAGCTCAAGTTATGGGCAAAAGACCGAAGTCGATTCGAAAACGGGGGGTCCGGGTCCGGGCCGACCCGGCCCGAACCCCCCCTGGGTCGGCCCGAACCGGGTCGACCCGACCCGGGTCCGACCCGGCCCGGACGACAGCGCGGTCCGGCGCGGCGGCGCGGCCGGGGCGCCGCTCGGGTGCCACGCGCGGGGGGCAAAGCCCCCGCCTCTTCCCTCTGGCGGCGCGACATCACGCCGCGCCTTGACAAACAACGGCGCCCCCATGTGAGGGGCCCTGCTTTAAAAAAAAAAAAAGAAACGGGGGGGGGGGGGGGGGGGGGGGGCGCTGCCCCCCCTTGGTGTAATCGCGCCCCCCCACATTATGGGGGGCCGGTTTTGGCCAGCCGGGGGAATTAATTCCCCCGGTTCTTCTCCCTTCCGGCCGGCCCGACCTGGCCGGCCGGTTCTTCCTCAACGGGACCGGAAAGTCCGGTCCCCCTTCCAGCTTCCGACACCGGCGGCCCGGCTGGCCGCCGGTCTTCCCGTTCCTCCGCGGCCCGGAACCGGCCGCAGCCTTCGTCATCCGGCGCGGTGCGACGGCACCGCGCCCCTCCGCCGCGGCCCCGCTCCGGCCGTGGCGCCTTCGGTTTCCTTCGATGCGGCGCGACGGCATCGCGTTCTTGATAATATTTCCGCGGCGCGGCGCGACGGCGCCACACAACTATAGCCGTGCGATTCCCGCGTGGTGCGACGGCACCACGCCATCTCGTTCATCCACAAGAAAATAATAATATTCAAGAACAAAGGAGGGGGGAATTCGGCCGTGTTTGTGCGGTCCGACCCCCCTCTCGTTAGACGATAACACATAAACATTTATCCTCACGTTTGTCATGCTAGAACCAAGAACGAGAATAAATAAATAATCAACAACAAACCCCTACCTCGGTTTCAAGAACGATGATCGTCAACGACCTGCGGAAGACGCGCCGCGGTGGTCGGCGTCACGGAAGAAGGACGTCAATGTCGTGAAGCGAGGATTCGAAGTTCTTTGATGACGATTTCGTCGCGGGAAATCGTTGCGAAAGAGATGATGCGGAAGAAGACGTCGTCGGTGTCGCGGGTATGGCGTCGTGAAAGACGATTCCCGAGAACGTGGCGTTCTTCATCGATGTTCGAAGGTTCTTCGCATTCTTCGTCAAAGTTTGAAGAAGAAGAAGAAAGCTCCAAATTCTCACAAGATTGTCTAGAGAATTCTAACCCAAATAAAATAAGCTAATGTCTTATTTTATTTACACAACCAAACCATTTTGAAATTCAAAGGTTTGAAATTAAACAACTCAACCCATTTAATAACCCAAGTTGTCAAGTTCATTAAAAGAGGAGTTTAAGGGAGTTTAAAAAAAAGAAGGTGAATAGTTATGCTCCGTGTGGGCCCCACCACACTTAATCCTCCCAAGGGAGGTTAAGTGGATGTGGGTCCCACCTATAACTCCCTTTGGGAGAAAATAACCAACAAGTTAAAAATAAAAAGTGTTTCCACATTTTTATTTAACTTCTTTTAATTTTTCCCAAAACTAACTTTCATCCCGCATAAAACGAAACCTCAGAAAAGGTCTCCTTAAGAGAATATCGGTGCTGCGAGTTCATCAGTGCCCTCAGAATTTGATTCCGGGCACCGGTTCAAAAGTTAGAAATTCCCACTCGTTCGTTCACTAAACGTACCCGAGCCAAACTTCGGAAATTGATTCCGGGCACTCCGGGCCTCGGAATCAAGTGCCGTTAGAAACCGCGTTCTTGTAAAATTCCAAAGAAAATTAAGAAAAAATTTCCCTTGAATTTTACGGGTCTTTACATTACTCCCACCTCAGGGGTTTACATCCCCGTAAAGATACATCAAAACTAGGGAAACAAATGAGGGTACTGAGCACGCATCTGAGCCTCCCGATCCCATGTGCTCTCCTGGAGGTTCCCGTGCTGCCATCTGATGCGTACAAGAGGAATCGATCGCCCACGTAGGACCCGCTCCTGTCGATCCTCTATCTCCACCGGGACCTCCGTAAAAGTCGCCCCATCTTCAACGTCAAGCTCCCCATGGTCAATGATGTGCGTCGGGTCGTGCACGTATCTCCTCAGCTGAGATACGTGGAAGACGTCGTGCACCCGGTGCAACTGAGGTGGTAGAGCCAGGCGATAAGCCACCTCGCCAATCCTGCTGAGGACCTGGAAGGGTCCGATGAAGCGAAGAGATAACTTTCCACCTCGGCCAAATCTCCGTATACCACGTCGAGGTGAGACCCGCAAGAAGACGTGGTCGCCATCCTCGAACTCTAGTGGCCTCCGCCTCCTGTCAGCGTATGACTTCTGCCGGCTCTGAGCTGTCCTCATCCGCTCCTGGATGACCTGGACCTTCTCTGTCGTGGCCTGGACCATCTCCGGTCCCACAAGTGCTGACTCCCCAGGGTCTGTCCAGCACAATGGAGATCTACAAGGTCGGACGTACAACGCCTCGTACGGTGCCATCCCGATGGTGGAGTGGTATCTGTTGTTGTACGCAAACTCCACCAAGGGTAGGTGGTCCTCCCAGCTACGACCAAAGTCGAGGACACATGCGCGGAGCATGTCCTCGAGAGTTTGAATGGTCCTCTCCGTCTGACCATCCGTCTGAGGGTGAAAGGCTGTGCTCAGACGTAGCTGCGTCCCGAATGCCTCCTGTAACCCCTTCCAAAGCCGGGAAGTAAAGCGAGCATCTCGATCGGAGACGATAGATGATGGCACACCGTGGAGCCGCACAATCTTCTGAACGTAGAGACGTCCCAAGCTCTCCATTGATCCCTTGTCTCTGATGGGTAAGAAGTGTGCAGACTTGGTGAGTCGGTCAACAATCACCCAGATGGAGTCGTGACCTCTGGAAGTGCGTGGAAGTCTAGTCACGAAGTCCATAGATATCCCGTCCCACTTCCACTCCGGGACCTCCAAGGGCTGTACCAAGCATGCTGGTACCTGATGCTCTTCCTTCACCTGCTGGCAGGTGAGGCATCGAGAAACGAACTTTGCTACAGCTTTCTTCATGCCCGGCCACCAGTGCTGTCGTCTGAGATCCTGGTACATCTTCGCCACTCCAGGATGTACCACCAAAGGAGAAGTGTGAAACTCTCTCAGCACCTCCTCTCACAAAGCGACTGGTACCATGGTACGTCCTCTGAAAAGGATGTCGTGCTCTGCTCCAAGGGAGAAACCATCAGGTGCCTATCCTGAGGATATCTGTGAACGCCGTGTCTCACAGTCAGTGTCATCATGCTGTGCCTCTCTGACCCGCTGCAGTAGTGGAGGGTTGACTGTGAGAGACTGGAGGAAGGCTGCTCCATCTCTATCCACAAAGGATATCTGCAAAGAGGCTAGCTGCTCCGTCGCCTCCTCAAGTAGCTGAATGCCCGTCCTCCTGCTGAGGGCATCGGCTACTACATTCCCCTTTTCAGGAGTATAGACTATCTCAAAGTCATAGTCCTGGAGGAACTCGAGCCATCGCCACTATCTCAGGTTCAGATCCTTCTGCGAGAAGATATACCTAAGACTCTGATGATCATAAAAGACTGTAAAGCGCTCACCCATCAGGTAATGTCGCCATGTCTTCAGAGCGAAGACCACTGCTGCTAACTCCATGTCATGGGTAGCGTAGTTCTGCTCATGCGGCCTCAACTGACGTGATCCATAAATGATCACTACCCGCTCCTGCATTAGAACACATCTGAGTCCGGTCCCTGATGCATCGCAGTAGACTACGTACCCTACTCCCTCCTCAGGCAACCTCAAGATAGGTGCGCTGGTCAATCTCTGTCTCAACTCCTGGAAGCTCTGCTGACAACCGTCTGACCACACGAAGGGTTTCCCCTTCTTTGTCAAAGCTGTGAGTGGTGCCTCAACTCTAGAGAAGTCTGGCATGAATCTCCGATAATATCCAGCTAGTCCCAAGAAACTCCGAACCTCAGTCACGCTCCTGGGTGGCTCCCATGCTAACACAGCCTCGATCTTCACAGGATCCACTGCAACTCCCGCCTCAGAGATAACGTGTCCCAAGAAGTGGACCTCACGTATCCAGAACTGGCACTTCGAGAGCTTACCATAAAGCTGGTGCTCTCGGAGTGTGTCTAGTACAACTCGCAAGTGATAGGCGTGCTCCTCCTCAGTCGTAGAGTAAATCAGAATGTCGTCAATGAAGACCATGACAAACCGATCAAGGTATGGATGAAAGATCCTGTTCATGAGGTCCATGAACACTGTTGGAGCATTGGTTATGCCGAAAGGCATAACCAAGAACTCATAGTGTCCATACCGACATCTAAAGGCCGTCTTCTGCACGTCCTCATCTCTGACTCTGAGCTGATGATCGCCTGACCTGAGGTCTATCTTTGAGAACCACCGTGCTCCCTTGAGCTGATCAAAGAGGTCATCAATCCTCGGTAGCGGATACTTGTTCCTCACTGTCACCTGGTTCAGGTAACGATAGTCAACACAATGTCGCAAGCTTCCGTCCGCCTTCTTGGCGAACAATATCGGGGAAGCCCAGGGTGAAACATTGGGTTGGATGAACCCCTTGCCCTGCAAGTCCTCCAACTGTACCCGTAGCTCTCGAAGCTCAGCGGGGGCCATCCGATATGCTGGAGTGGATATCGGGGCTGTCCCGGGGTACAGGTCAATATAAAATTCTACCTCTCTGCAAGGAGGTAGCCCTGGAACGTCGTCGGGAAAAACGTCCGCAAACTGATCCACCACTACAGGAAAACCAGGACTCCGCACATCAACTGCTCCAAGGATGAGGCTATCCAACTGATGAGTGATGGGTTGTCCTCTCCTCCGCGGAAGTCCATCCTGTGATGAAAAGGCTCCCTTCTCGCTGGTGAAGGTGAACCTACTCCCGTTGGTGTGTACACATCGCACCTTGCGCCTAAAACAGTCAATGTGTGCATGGACCGTATATAACCAATCCATGCCCAAGATGACGTCGTAAGGCCTCGACGCTGCTACAAGAAGATCTCAGCCGAAGCTCTTTCCTCCTAGAGTAAGCTCGCACTGCCGGAACCAGTGCGTAATCGTCGAGTCTTCTCCCGTAGGAGTCTCTAGCCGTAAGGATCGAGCCAACGACTCTGTTGAAATCTCCGAGCTCCGAACAAGGGCAGCGGCTATGAAAGAGTGACTCGCTCCTGTGTCTATAAGTACTGCAGAAAGGGTGGAATAGACACAGATAGTACCTCAAATCATCTCTGGCGTGCCATGGTCGTAGGCCTCTGCTGCCTGGAGCTGTGTCTGTCTCTGCCCGCCTGCTCCCTGTGGTCGGGGTGGACCTCCTGGTGGTGGTGCTGGTAGAGCCTCAAAGCGTCGCCCACCACCTGCTGCTCGGCCAGCTCCTCTGCCTCATCCGCCTCCTCCCTGCGGACCACCACGGTCGACCCTCTGCCTCTGCCTCGGTGGTCCCTCAACCGTCTGCTGCTCCTCAGCACGGCGGGTCGGGCAGTCACGAGCCATGTGGCCCTGCCCGCCACACGAGTAGCACTGCCTGCCTCTCGAAAGACTGGCTCCTCGCTGTGTGCCCCGCACTGCTGAGCTAGTGTCCTAAGGTCGTCTGCCTGAAGGTCTGGTCTGCCTGGACCCCTGAGTCATCCGTTGACTGCCTTCTGCAGATGACTCTGCCACGTGACGCCCTGCGGTGGGTCTCGGCGCTGGTGTAGACTCAGCAAGGAAACTCTCGATCAAAAGGGCCCGCTCCAGTACTCCTGTCTGAGTCGGTATGCTGAGGGAGATCAGCGATGCCCTGATCTCGTGTCTCAAACCCTGATCGAAGGTCCGGGCCCGGAAGAATGGGTCCCATACCATGTCGGTCGAGTAGCACGAGAGATCAATAAATCTCACCGAGTACTGAGCGACCGTCATGCTGCCCTGTCACAGCTGAAGAAGCTCCTGGATACGCACCGCACGAAGGGTGGATGGGATGAACTCCGAGCGGAAGAGGCTCTCAAAGTCCGTCCAAAGTAGAGATGCCTCATCGTGCACCTGGAGCATCAAGCTCCACCATCGTCCTGCTGCTGTGTGCAGTAGGCTCGCAGCGAGGATCACCATGAGGTCTGCAGGTGTCCTCACTAGCCTAAAAACTCGTACCACTACCTCTAGCCAGTCCTCTGCTGCCTGGCGGTCCGTCTCCCCATGGAACCTAGGCGGTCGCTGGCGCTGGAACTCGTGCAGAGCTCCAAGGCGACATGCATCGTCAGCAGTTGGTGCTAGAAGTATCGGTGGCTCGACGGGTAGAGCTACCGCCGGTGCCACTACTGACAAAGGGCCCTGCACCGAGGCCTCGTCGCTCGGTGAGCTGTCGTCACGCTCGACTCTCGGAACCCTAGCTGGCTGCCATCATGGGGCCATCCTGAAAAGGAAACAGGTGCGCCATGGTCAGAACAGTATACCTGGTGATCTGATATATAAAGTAATCACAAAGAAAACTTTGAAACACACACGCAATCAATGTTTTCGTGCATTAAGTCGGAAGTCAGAAGTCAGGGTCCTGGTGTACGGATACGTCGGCCGCCGCACCAACACTGGACTCCCTGGACTGATAACCACACTCAATACGCTAAACATTATTGCTTCACATAGAAAAGATCGGAGTTCGCGGTAGAACCGAACCTCCCTCTGATACCAATTTGTCACGACCCGTCCTCGGTGCCCGTGCCGTGACTACCCCAAGCCCGCCTTCCATAGGCCAGGGGCTGGCGACTAGCACCAAGGTGTAAATCCCGGTAAAAAGGGAAGGCATTGCCTTTGTAAAGTAAACAAGCACCACAGAGTAAGCAAGCAGAAAAGTAAACACTAAGTAAAAACAGAGTACAACTAAAAGTACGGAAAAATAAATGGGCCAGTATACAAACCCAAACTGAAAGTAAAGTACAACTCGAAAGGGAAAACAACAACTGTAAAGTAAAAGCCGCTACACTGAGCTGTCCACTGGAAATCCCACCTGAAGGGTGGGTACAGATAGCTCCACTGCTCCACGGGTTCCGCCGTCTGCTCCGATCACGTCCTGCCCAGTGGTCCACCTCCAGGTACCGTCCTACTCTGCAAGCCTCATCCAAGATCAACGTTGTCCGTCGTCTGCAACCAACACAACGTAGTGCGGGCATAGCCCGTGCAAGGGTGAGTATAAGCTACTCAGTAGGGACCCCGAGACCCCTGAAGGTCTCCCAAAATCCACAAAGGATAAACCACAAAGGAAGATACAAACACGAAGTAACAACCGAAACTGCTTAGGTATATGCCCATACATATACCTAAGTCATCAATTCCAATACGCTCCAACCTCTGAGCCCAAGTACAACTCAGTCCACACAGGAAAGTATACGTATTCCACACAGGAAAGTAAAACAAAATCCACACAGGATAGCACAACACAATCCACACAGGAAAGCAACAGGATTCAGCTCACACAGGAATACTTCTTCGAAAGATGATAAAGATGATCTCTGATCCATCTAAGTCGTCGGACCCACGAAGGATCTATAGGTAACTAACCCCCGCAAAGACCCACACAGGATCGGGCCCACACAGGACCTGTAGGCGCTGGTTCACAGAGGACCGCTGAGCGCAATGACCCACACAGGATCGGACCCTCACAGGATCGGGCCCACACGGGACCTGTAGCACTGATCCACGTAGGATCGCTGAGTGCTGTAGTCGTTGTCGAATCCACCAAGGATCTCTGTATTGTCTTCGTCGCAGTCACAGTAGTAGTAGCAGTAGCAGTAGCAGTCACAGTCGCAGCCAGCACTAGGGTTCCCGCACACAGCAAGCTCGTTAGGGAGGGTCCGCTCCACGAGCCGAGAGGCTGATACATCAACTGTCACAAAGTCCAGAGTTGATGTATCCAAAAGTTCCGTATCGCCAACAGGAACTCAACGCAACAGACGGCGCGTCGATCGGACGCCCGGTCTGAGAGTTATTGGCTTTTTCGTCCCAGGGGCCCGGTTGGTTTTTAAGGCAAAACCAACCCGACCGTACTCCACCTGCGTCCAAACCTTGGGCGGAGTATGCCAAAAGATCCTTCTCACTAAGAGGAACCCAACAAAGCTGACGGCACGTCAATCGGACGTCCGTAGCTCAAGATATGAGCGTTTCCGCTCTGAGGGCCCGGTTGGTTTCGTGTACGAACCAACCCGGCTGAACTCAAAGTATTCCGAAACCTTGAGTGCGATATACCTAATCGATCGTCTCGATCCAAGGATCGCATCGCCACTGAAGGTTCGTCAATCGGAGGTCCGTAGCTCAAGTTATGGGCAAAAGACCGAAGTCAATTCGAAAACAGGGGGTCCGGGTCCGGGCCGACCCGGCCCGACCCCCCTGGGTCGGCTCGAACCGGGTCGACCCGACTAGGGTCCGACCCGACCCAGGTCCGACCCGGCCCGGCAGACAGCGCTGTCCGGCGCGGCGGCGCGGCCCGGCACGGCGGCGCGGTGGCGCGGCCGGGGCGCCGCTCGGGTGCCACGCGCGGGGGGCAAAGCCCCCGCCTCTTCCCTCTGGCGGCGCGGCATCACGCCGCGCCTTGACAAACAACGGCCCCCCCACGTGAGGGGGCCTGCTTTTAAAAAAAAAAAAAAAACGGGGGGGGGGGGGGGGGGCGCTGCCCCCCCTTGGTGTAATCGCGGCCCCCCCACATTATGGGGGGCCGGTTTTGGCCAGCCGGGGGAATTAATTCCCCCGGTTCTTCTCCCTTCTGGCCGGCCCGACCTGGCCGGCCGGTTCTTCCTCAACGGGACCGGCAAGGCCGGTCCCCCTTCCGGCTTCCAACACCGGCGGCCCGGCTGGCCGCCGGTCTTCCCGTTCCGCCGCGGCCCGGAACTGGCCACGACCTTCGTCATCCGGCGCGGTGCGACGGCACCGCGCCCCTCCGCCGCGGCCCCACTCCGGCCACGGCGCCTTCGGTTTCCTTCGACGCGGCGCGACGGCGTCGCGTTCTTGATAATCTTTCCGCGGCGCGGCGCGATGGCGCCGCGCAACTATAGCCGTGCGATTCCCGCGTGGTGCGACGGCACCACGCCATTTCATTCATCCACAAGAAAATAATAATATTCAAGAACAAAGGAGGGGGGAATTCGGCCGTGTTTGTGCAGTCCGGCCCCCCTCTCGTTAGACGATAACACATAAACATTTATCCTCACGTTTGTCATGCTATAACCAAGAACGAGAATAAATAAATAATCAACAATAAACCACTACCTCGGTTTCAAGAACGATGATCGTCAACGACCCGCGGAAGACGCGTCGCGGTGGTCGGCGTCACGGAAGAAGGACGTCGATGTCGTGAAGCGAGGATTCAAAGTTCTTTGACGACGATTTCTTCGCGGGAAATCGTCGCGGAAGAGATGACGCGGAAGAAGACGTCGTCGGTGTCGCAGGTATGGCGTCGCGGAAGACGATTCCCGAGAACGTGGCGTTCTTCGTCGATGTTTGAAGGTTCTTCGCGTTCTTCGTCAAAGTTTGAAGAAGAAGAAGAAAGCTCCAAATTCTCTCAATATTGTCTAGAGAATTCTAACCCAAATAAAATAAGCTAAGGTCTTATTTTATTTACACAACCAAACCATTTTTAAATTCAAAGGTTTGAAATTAAACAACTCAACCCATTTAATAACCCAAGTTGTCAAGTTCATTAAAAGTGGAGTTTAAGGGAGTTTAAAAAAAAATAAGGTGAAGAGTTATGCTCCATGTGGGCCCCACCACACTTAATCCTCCCAAGGGAGGTTAAGTGGATGTGAGTCCCACCTCTAACTCCCTTTGGGAGAAAATAACCAACAAGTTAAAAATAAAAAGTGTTTCCACATTTTTATTTAACTTCTTTTAATTTTTCCCAAAACTAACTTTCATCCCGCATAAAATGCAACCTCGGAAAAGGTATCCTTAAGAGAATATCGGCGCTGCGAGTTCATCGATGCCCTCGGAATTTTATTTTGGGCACCGGTTCAAAAGTTAGAAATTCCCACTCGTTCGTTCACTAAACGTACCCGAGCCAAACTTCGGAAATTTATTTCGGGCACTCCGGGCCTCGGAATCAGGTGCCGTCAGAAACCGCGTTCTTGTAAAATTCCAAAGAAAATTAAGAAAAAATTTCCCTTGAATTTTACGGGTCTTTACAGTGTACCACCAGCACTACCACCTGTTAGGCAGTAGTTGCGACCAGCTGTTCTAGCAGACGGTGCACGCTGGCAGAGCACGTTGCATGAGTTCCAGCAGTAGAGGCCTCTGAGGTTACAAGGCGAGGCAGATTCCCAAACAGCAAAGGACTGGCTGGAGGCGATTGCTAGAGTTTTCCACCGAGCTGAGACATCAGTAGAGTGGATGGTGGACTTGGCTACTAGTGTTTTTTTTTTCAGTGAGTGACCATGAGGATGGTCCGCATAGTGATGAGGCTTCGGTATGTGGACCGATGCCTGAGATAGTGCCTTCGGGTAGTGTGTCAGCTATACATCACTACCTGTTGGTCAGCAGTTACAATCGACAGTACTGGTAGGTGACACATGTAGACTAAATGCCTTACATGTGTTCCAACATCAGATACCCTTAGGTTCTGAGGTGAGCCCGACTCACAGACGGCTGAGGACTGGCTTGAGGAGGCGGCTGAGAGTTTTCTAGAGCTTATACAGCTTCGGCAGGACGACATGTCGCTAGCTGAGAATTCATCGGGGCGTACCAAACCATTCCTGGTACTCGATGAATACGATGCGATCGGTGCTTCAGGGCTCGGAATTCTGAGCGAGGTATATTTAAGGACATCCGAGCCAGCACTTTTTCTCTATGCATTCCTACTTATGCTAGGGTGATAGAAAGAACCTTTGTGGTTGAGAATTATTTTGCTGAATGGATGCATTCAGTGAAGGTTAGCAGTGGGAAAGCAGAAAACTGACACCAGTCTCGGATACTTGGGCGTATAAAATGTTTCAAGTAGAGGAAGTAAAAAGGACAGATGAATCTACAAGGCGGTAGACGTGGAAGCAGAGATAGGAGAGCAGCATGGGGTGGTGAACATTTTGACATGTTGCAACCACCCACCTTTGTAATCCCCGCTAGGCTCAGGGAGCTGGAGGGTGGGGGAAAGAGTAGCTGCATGCGGTCAAGGAGTGTGATCGAAAGGCTCTAAGGATGATTCGAAGTACGGACTGTGTCTTCTACTAGCTGCCATAACAGCAAGACATTGATACGAATCATCCCCTTCCTTCCACTAATCTTGTCCCAAACCTAGAGTTTCTGGTTAAGCCGTTGACTTGACCCTCACGTCTGGAGATACCTTTGGGAGGAGACTCGATAATCACACTTACGCCGAAGGTGTGATCTAGCCCTTGAGGTGAGAGTTTCAGTTGGAACCTCTTGGTGGCAGCGTCGAGGCCTTACGACATTAGTTTGAGTATGGACTTGGCAATCACAGTTCATACACAAATTGACGGTATTAGGAAAAAAGGTTGTGGTCTATCTACAACGTCGGGATGGGTTTTCCTTGGTCGGAGAAAAGGAAACCCCAGGCAGCATAGGATAAACTCATGGGAGGGTGTATCCGATCACTCTTGGGTCGGCCAACCTTACCCTCGTGGCTGTAGGAGTTTTGAGTTTCAGTTCTAATCAGGAAATGGAGGCCTCTAGAGTTCGAGGATGGCGAACACATTCTTATACAGGTCCCACCTCGATGAGGTTTATGAAGATGTAGCCGAGGCGGCGAGTTATCTCGGAGGTCCAACAAACCTTCTTAGGTCCTCAGTAGGGTAGGTGAGGTGGTTTACCGCTTGACCTTTCCACCTCAGTTGCACCGGGTGCACGATGCCATCCATGTATCTCAACTAAGGAAATACGTACATGACCTTCACACATCATCGACCACGGGGGGTTGGACGTCGATGATGGGGTGACATTCATAGAGGTTCTAGTGGATAACAAGGATCAACAGGAGCGAGTCCTATGTGGATGATCGATTCCTCAGGTGTGCTTTCACTGGTAGCACAAGAACCTCCAGGAGAGCACATGGGAGCGGAAGACTCAGATGCGTGCTCAGTACAACTTTTGTTTCCCTAGTTTGTGTTATAGCTTTACGGGGACATAAATCCCTGAGGTGGGAGTAATTTAAAGACCTGTAAATTTCAAGGAATTTTTTTTCTTAATTTCTTTGGAATTTTACGAGTCTGTGGTTTCTGACGACACCTGATTCCGAGGCCCGGTGTGCCCGAAATCAATTTCCGAAGTTTAGCTCGGGTACGTTCAGTGAACGAACGAGTGGGGTTTTCTATCTTTTGAACCGGTGCTCAGAATTGAAATCCGAGGGCACTGATGAACTCGCAGCGCCGATAATTGCTTAGGAGGACCTTTGTCGTAGCTGTGTTTTGAGCGGGTTGAGGTTTAATAAATGGGGATTAGTTTAAAATGGATAAAATTTGTTATGGACAAATTTATCTAAGGAAGGTGAATTTAATCCTACAAAGGGGGAGTTAGATGTGGGGCCCACACCCACCTAACCTCCCATGGGAGGGTTTAGTGTGGTGGGACCCACACGAACCCCTAACTCCTCACCTCCCCATAACTCCCCTTGACCTCTTAAATCCTCCCTTATTAATTTCTTTGAAACTTCCCTTCTTAAAGAGGAGCCTCTCCACCTCCCAAACTTAATGAGCCAACTAAGGGGATTCAATAACCTTATTAATTATCCTTGTCACACCTCTTGACTTTTTGAATGGCATGGAGATCTTTTAAAAGAATGAGGCTTAATGAAATATTCGCTTGGCAAACTTTTTGGGAGAATTTTAGGAGAGCCTTTGTGTGAAGAAATACGGGAGTTTCTCCTTCGTGAAGAACTTCATCCTCCCGCGAAGAACGACTCCCTCCCTCGACGAAGAACGGTTCTCCATCCGTCGGATCTCCAACGAATGATGTTCGAGCCGGATCGAAGGCCTTTGAGGAAACGACGAACGCCATCGACCATTGCCATCTTTATCTCCTCCCTTGCGATGACTCCGACGAGCCGACGTCCACCCTCTCGCAATATCATCAACAGACGGCGAACGACGTGAGGTAGGGGTTTTAAGTTCAAATTTAATGGATTAAATTTGTGGTCGCTTAACGATGTTGATTTATTTTGGCCACCTGTTATCAAATTAATGGGAGGAGGTCGGACCACATGAACACGGTCGTTCCTCCTTCCCCTTTTTTGATGTTCTTCGTTGCGGTTTGGGACGAAGGTGGCGCGGTGCAACAGCACCGCGCAGGGATGAGGAATTTCACCGCCGCAAAGGAGCGCGGCACCGTCGCGCTGCGCCGTTGAGGTCACGGCCGGAGCGGGCCCACGGCGGAGGGGCGCGACGTCGGTCGGACAAGGTCGCAGCTTAAAGCCGCGGCGGTGCAAGGAGGGGCGACCGGAACCGCCGGCCGCCGACACTTCGGAGGGGCGGGACCGCGGGGTCTCGCAACGGAAGCACCGGCCGGCCGTTTCGGAAGAACCGGGGGTCGTAACCCCCGACTGGCCTGGGCCCCCTCATGGGGGCCGTTTCTTCAATCAAGGGGGGGGCAGCGCCCCCTCCGCATCCCGCTCGGCCAAAGGGTCGAGCCGCTGGCCACGCGGGCCGCACCCGCGCCGGGCCAACCGACCGCGCCCGCGCCAGCCGGACTGGCCGTGCCGGGCCGGGCCGCCTGCGCTGAGCCGGACCCCCGCGCCGGCGGGGCCAGGCCGGGCCCTAATGGGCTGGATCCGGACCCGGGTTGGGTCGACCCGGTTTGGGCCGACCCAGGGGGTATCGGGCTGGGTCGGACCGGGCCCGAACCCCCTATTCTCGGGCAGTTTTGTTCAAACGCCCATAACTTGGGCTATGGACCTCCGATCGACACAATATCAGTTGCGATGGGATACTTGGATCGATATGGTCATTTCGGTATATTACACTCAAGGTTTCTGAGAACTTGGGGTATAGACGGGTTGGTTCGAACACCAAACCAACTGGGCCCTCGGAGCGGAAACGCCTATAACTTCAGCTCCGAACGTCCGATTGATGTGCCGTCAACTTTGTTGGGTTCCTCTTAGTGAGAAGAACCTTTTGGATCACTCTTCTCGAGGTTTGGACGTAGTTGGAGTATGTACGGGTTGGATTATATCCGAAATCCAACCGAGCCCCTGGAACGGAAAAGCCGATAACTTTCAGACCGAACGTCCATTTGACGAACTGTTAGCGGCGTTGGTGATCACGTTGAGAACGGTCCTTATGAGTATACCCTATGTGAGCTCGGGGTACAGTTGAGATACGGTCGGGTTGGTTCGCACACAAAACCAACCGGGCCCATGGGACGAAAAGGCTAATAACTCACAGTCCGGGCGTCTGATTGACGCACCGTCTATTGCATTGAGACCCCTATGGTGAGGCTATCCTTTGAGATACTTCATCGTGGAACTTTGTGATACTTGGAGTATCGACCAGTAGCTTTTGGCGCGGACCCTCCCGGTGATGAGCTAGTAGAGTGCAGAGACCTAGTAGCTAGATGAGACTTGACGACTACTGATCGATCGTATTGAAGTGATTCGGATAGCCCAATGGGGTGCGCTTGGTTGTAGCGGCAGACCCATGATGAAGGAGTGCTTGGTTGTAACGGCAGACCCGCGGTACTCGACAGAAGGAGTACCTCTATAGGCTATGAGGGGGTGCGCTTGGTTGTAGCAGCAGACCCATGGTGGGAAGCGCTTGGTTGTAGCAGCAGGCCCACAGTACTCGATAGGTGGAGTACTTCAGCAGTCTAAGGTTAGTGAGTAGCACCTTGGAGTCGTGACAGGACTAATGTTCTCGACAGAGGAGGAGTTCTCCAATAGTTGTGGTTTTGACATCATGTTTAAATCCTGGTTTGAGCTAAGTCATTGACCTTTGTGTTTTCTTCATGATTGAGATGGGTTACTTAATAACTTAGGTATATGTATGGTCATATACCTAAGTAAAGGTTATCTGTTGAGATCTTTCTTTGTGGATATCCTTATTGGATTTAGTGAGACCTTGAGGGTCTCGGGGTCCCTACTGAGTATCGTTATACTCACCCCTGCACGGGCTATGCCCGCACCTTGTTGTGTTGGATGCAGACGACAGACAACACTGATCGTGGTTGAGGCTTGTAGAACTGGACGATACCCGGAGGTGGACTTCATGACGAGACGGTACCTGGAGGTGGAATTCACGACGAGATGGTACCCGGAGGTGGACTTCACAACGAGTCGGTACCCGGAGGAGACGGACGGACGTGAAGTGCTGAGGAGGACATATGTACCTACCCTTTAGGTAGGAACCCGACAGACATTCCAGGAGCTGCTTGTCACCTTTCAGCTGTTGTCCTTTGAGTTGTACTTTAATTTCTATTGTAGCTGTACCTTTATTTTGGGCTTGTATTTCCGGCCCCTTGTACTTTCAGCATGTTTGTTATACTGCTTTACTTAGTGTAGCTTCTTCTTGTACTCTGTTTGTGTGTGATTTTATTTCGTAAAGGAAATGCCTTCTCTTTTATTGGGATTTACGCCTTTGGTGCTAGTTGCCAGCCCCTGGCCTATGAAAGGCGGGCTTGGGGTAGTACAAACAAGGGCCCCGAGGACGGGTCGTGACACTCTGGTATGAGTCGAAGTAGGTATTAAGATATGATATTACACAGGGAACACTTTGGGATCTGGTACGAGCCGAAGTGAGTATAGAGGTATGAGTATCACCAGGAACCCTGGAGTTAATATGATTAAATAAAGAATAAATGATAATGTTATAACTGTTTATTTATGCATTGTCTTCTTTTCTTTATAGAACTACTACACTATCTTTTGACTGCACTTGTTTTAGACACCGTTGGTAGTGGCATACTGAGTTGTACTCACACCCCACTCGAGCTGCCTGATCGGTATCCGAATAGAATTTATTGTTTCAAGAAAAGTTAAGGGAAATGGCCCTGTGTTAGATTTTTGATTTGGATTAAAGCTTGAATGAGAGAATCAGACGTGGTTTTGGACCCGCTTGGGAGTCGTTAGTGTCCTTATTTTCAGTTGTGTTTTTTTTTCACTTTGAAACTTCATAACATGTTTTCCTTTCAGATGAATATTGAATTTTTTGTTTTGGTTATCTTATGACATTGGTATTGTTCTGGTTATATATGCTTCCACTTTGTTTGTCTGTTTTTGCTGGTGTTTTACTTTGATAAAAGAGGGTATAGTCTCCCCATGACTGACTTACCAAACCCTCGATATTAATTGACAGGTTCTAATATATGGGGAGACGCGTTAGAGGTCATGTGACTAATTAGCTCGGGGCACCGTTGCGTGGATCACGCGTTGGGATGTTACAAAGTGGTATCAGAGGTCCAATTTTCTTTCTTTTTATTTTGTCTTACTGTTTGGGGAAAGATAGACACAAGACTAGGAAGAGTCGGGGCTGTAGGTTCTGGGCACAGCGGAAGCGTGGTTGGGCTGACGCCCAACTTTAAATTTTACCGTGAACAATGATTATTCCAGGATCAATACGACGATGAATTCTAGTATCCACAAAATAAAATCAAAGATTTAGATAAAGAAGAAAGAGGTCTGGAACCCAGAGAGAGAATCAACATATTTTGTTTATAATTAATTAAATTAAATTAAAGAAATACCTCCAAGGTTTTCTTTCTTCATTGATGTGTTTGACCACATATTTGCGGTGAGCCTTTTGTTGATTTGTATAAATCAAGAGTAAATCTACTCTAGCGGTAATCCATAGGTGCTCTGCGAATCTCTCGACGTCGCCTAAGGAGTCTCCGGGTGCTAGCACAAAAGGTCCTTGTGCTTGCGTCGTCCACCCTCGATCTCCTTGAGAGCTGCTTCCAAAGCGTTCTCTAATCTGGTGGAGGATGACCGATCTCATTCTTGTGAGCGTTCTTGTAGAAAAAAAAGCTCTCAAAGCTTGAGAAATTTTTCTCCAAAATGTTGTGCACAACCAAAATTGACTCTCTATCTTGTGGGTTTCCCCCTTGGCTAATAAGATAATAATTTTTAATTGATAATTTAATTCACTAGGTAATAGTAAATAATTAGCACAAGTGTCGTTACTTATTTTATTATTCCATGTGAAACCTCCATATCAAATAATAACAACAATATCATTATTTCCATGACATGTGATTAACTTACAAGTTACAATTAAATATTATTTTAATCAAATAATATTTAATGTTATTTTCTCACTGGACCTTTTAACTTAGTCCACCCATCCTCTGAAATATTTATCTGACCTTGAATAAGAACTATTTATTTATTAAATAAATAAATAAATCTAACAACATTATTCGCCAATAAATAAATAAAATGTGATCAGGAATACCTGAATAATTATTAAACCCCAACCAAGAATAATATTTATTCAACTTGTTAAATAATAAATTATTTAACTGAGATTCCGGATACACTTTGTGTGTGACCCTCTAGGTCTCTTTCTCAGTGGCATTAGGCGAGCCTGCCTAAATTCCAAGGCTAGCGTCTAGAAACATGCCAATACACCCATAGAGAAAGAAGTTGATGCCACAATGACATACCACCACATATGAACGTTTACTGTGTAATATAATTCCTTTATCACAATATCTCCAATCGAGTAGGTTTCAAGCTAGTGTCATCAACCTATATGCTCAATAACTCGTTCTTTGACTTTTCAGAAATAAAACTTGCCTAGCGAACACCATGGTCATGGATTTATTTAGGTTATATCATTTCCATTAAAGAGCCTGAGATATTAACTTCCATTAATGAGCAGAAGGGATAAATCTTTTCTCGCATTATTCATTAATGCAATATTACTCACGACGCACCCAACGTATCCTACCTCACCACAAGAATATGTTGTCATAGTTTTCACTAATACATCAAAGTGTGCGACTCATGATATCCATTAATAATAATCTTAAAGTATAAGGACCATTATACACATCCACAGATAAAAACATCCAATGACACTTATAATGTGATTTTTTTAATGTTAGGTCTCATTCTCGTAATATCCTATTGGATATTACTAGGGCGTACAACATGAGAAGGTGCCTCAAAGTCCTATGTGTCTCCACCATTGATAGTATGCATCATTTGTTTCCCTTCAAATGATATCATCCTACCATAGAACATTTATTAAAAAATAGTGTCATGACACTTCCGGGTTCTCATCATAGCGGGGAACTGCTATGACATTTTAGTGTGACAGCTACTCTTGGGACATTATCACATTCCATGTTACGCAGAAGAACAATCATGATGTGATAAGAAATTTATTAATATTCAGAACCATAAATATAAGTTTATCATAAAGTACAAATAAGTTGGTTCTAGGTCACAAACTCCAACAAGGGATTGGTAATGAGCTCGTGTATGGGAGTTGTAAACCCATGTATGAGGGAAAACCCGAGTACTCATGGTGGGATTGTTGTTATTACTGTTTTCTGTTACAGTAGAATATTATTTCACCTTGAGTGACACACTTGTGGTGTGATGTGATTATTATTTTTGGGAATTTTTGAGTATTGATTTGTGGCCCAAAATGACATGAGAGTTGAGTCTGCAAGCATCATTTTAGGCACTTAGGGTTATTGTGACATGCATCATTTTAGGCACGCATGAGAAAACAGGTTATGGGTAAGTTGTTGAACTTGAACTGATTTCCTTGTTTGTGAGATTAAAATGAAAAATGGTGCCTAACATGAATTAAGAAATATTGTAAAATGCTGAAAAAAAGATAATAATTGGGTGTCTGAATGAGAAACTTGATTATGATAGTGTTTTTACTCTTGTTAACCAAAACCCAGGAGTAAGATGGTTAAGGGTAGTAATAGCACCTCGGTGATGACTGTGTGGTGAGATTTGGGGAAAGAGACATGTTGTGACCTATAATGATTATTCCTCTTATGTAAATGTTATAAGGTTGCGTTATGAGACCTAAGACGTGTGTTTGGCATTGTAGAGAATATGCCTCCATGACTCTTGTTGAGGGGATGATGACCGAGGGGCATGGCTGGGAATGGTCTTCCAGTCAGGGAACTTGCAGCACTGATGACACCAGCTGAAGATGAAGGAGAGCAGTTCTGGGAGAACTTTGCTCGATTCATGCAATTCATGGAAAGAGACCCAGGGCGGATTGTGAAAATCACATCTAAGTTGACAAGGGAGTTTTAGTTGCAACACCTTCCGACTTTTAATGGAGAGGGTGGGCCTGAGGGAGCTAAATTACGGGTTGAGTCTATAGAGACAATACTTGACCATTTAGAGACTCCAGCTGAGAGGAGGGTCAATTTGGATGCTTATATGCTACAGGGATCAGCGAAACACTGGTTAGACATTCAGGTGTGAACTGGACAAACTAACAGTATGTTATGGAACGACTTCTTAAAGAGGTTCTTGGAGCACTTCTATCCAGATACACTGAGACAAGAGAAAGCTGTAGAGTTCATGCATATAACCCAGAGGAGCATGTCTATGATGGATTATGCTGGATGCTAGACAGATATGCAACGCTTTCAGGACTTAATTAAGTGCGAGATTAAGTCCCAAGTCAATATTTTTTTATTAAAGAAGTTTGATGAAGTGGTGGATCAGGCTCTCATAACTGAAGGGAACCCGAGGGAGGCTTCCAGTACTGGACAACTAGTTGTTACTAGAGGATCAGGAGGTGCGACTTTCGAGAGTAGTAAGCGTCGTTATGACAACTTTACCTAGGGAAGTGGGAAGCAGAGTACACAGACAAAAGGTTCAGCTGGACATGAACTTACTGGGGTGATATGTAATCGGTGTGGTAGGTTGGGACACTATTGTCAAAACTATCCTCGACCACCAGTAGAGTGACAGTCTTGCGGCAAGATGGGACACCTACATAAGTTCTGCAGGTCTTAGCGACAGACTGGACTTGAGGGAGCAGCTGGGCAGAGTCCAAGCGTGGTAAGGGGGCCTTCTACACAATATCAGTATGGTAGCTAAAGTTCTACTTGCAGAGGCGATAGAGGTAGTGGATGTGGTGCTTCAGGACTAAGGCGCCGTTATCAGTAGAGTGGTGCTACTCAGGGGAGTCAGACAACATCACAGGGAAGAGAGGTAGGAAAGTTACATGTAGTGAAACCTACACTTGTGGAGAATGAGGTTGGGACATTGATAATGAGAAGTACTATTCTAGTATCTTCTACTTTATCTAGTTCCTTATTTGATACTGGTGCCTCTCATTCCTTTATATCTGAAAAACATGTTAATGGTTTGATCTTGGAGGTGGAGTTCATGAGTGGAGTAATGGATATCAATACACCATTAGGAACACGGTCTAGAGATATCTGTCTATGAAAGGGATGTTCACTAGAGATTGGGGAATATAATTTTTAAAGGATCTCTATATTCTTGATATGACAGGCTTTGACCTGATTATGGGTATGGACTGGCTAGTCGCATACTGAGCCCACATAGACTGTTACTATAGGAGAGTTACATTTACATCTCTTAAGGGTGACCTTTACATTCATCGCAGAGAGTGGGATATCCAAGTAGGCCGAGCAGGGCCAATTAATAAGTAACTGAGAGAGCTTACAACCCAAGTTTCTAGTCTTATACTTGATGATAGGGGCATTAAGCATGATGTCTTACCACCTATGGTGGAACTGTTTCAGGATGCATTTCCTAAAGACTTCTCAGGGTTACCACATGAGAGATATGTGTAACTCACTATTGAGCTCATTTTGGGGGCTGATCCAGGATCTATTCCACTGTACATAATGATACTAACCGAGTTTAAAGTGATCAAAACTCAGTTGGAGGAGTTGGAGGATAATGGATTTATTTTTCCAAGTACGTCGCCTTGGGGATCACCTATATTGTTCATAAAGAAGGCTGATGGGAGTTTACATTTGTGTTTCGATTACCATAAGTTGAACAAAATGATTGTGAAGAACCGATGTCCTATTCTGTGTATTGATGATCTGTTTGACTAGTTGAAGGCAACTTGCATGTTCTCAAAGATCGACTTGATATTGGGGTATCATCAGTTGAGAGTGTGTAATTATGATATACCAAGGAATACTTTCAGGAGCAGGTATGACCTTTATGAGTTTGTCGTAATTCTGTTTGGGTTGAAAAATGCACTAGCGGTGTTTATGGATTTGATGAAAAGGATCTTTCATCCGTATCTAGATTAGTTTATGGTGGTGTTTGTGGAAGACATCTTGATGTACTCCAAGACTCACTACTGGAAAATGGACCTATCCCCACGGTTTTCCCCAAAACCGTCGGAATAGGTACCCCTATACCCAGGGTTTTTGAAAACTGTGGGCATAGGTCAATTTTCAAGACCTATACCCATGGTTTTGAAGAACCGTGGGTATAGGGGGGTCTATCCCCACGGTTTTCCAAAACCGTGGGTATAGGTCTTGAAAATTCACCTATACCCATGGTTTTCCAAAACCGTGGGTATAGGGGTACCTATCCCCACGGTTTTGGGGATAACTATGGGGATAGATCAGGGTTAAAATACCTATACCCACGGTTATGAAAAACCGTGGGTATAGGTTTCCCGTGTGTGGGCGGGAAATTTTTTTTTCCGCGGGAAGGAAATTTTTTTTGGCGGGAGTCTTATACCCACGGTTCATCCCTCTATACCCACGGTTTATATAACTATATTTAACTAAATACAAATATATATACATAAAACCGGTGTTGGGGTAGTGGTTAGGTGCTTCGTCTAAAGCGGAGAGGTTGCGGTTCGAAACCCGCAGGCCGCATTATTTTAGGACCTATAGCCACGGTTTTGAAACCGTGGGGAAAAACTTTTGACACCGTGGAAATTGAGTATGTTGTGTTGACACGGTGGCAGAACACCTATACCCACGGTTTTGGAAAACCGTGGGTATAGGCTGGGGACCTATACCGACGCCGTTCCAGCCCACGGTTCCCAAAACCGTGGGTATAGCCTATACCCACGGTTTTGGGGGCTATACCCAGGGTTTTGAACCGTGGGTATAGGTTATTTTTCCAGTAGTGACTCATGACGATCATTCCCAACATCTTGAAATTGTCCTAAGTTCACCAAGAGAGCATTGACTATATGCCAAGCTATCTAAGTGTCAGTTTTGGATTGATCAGGTACACTTCTTGGGTAACATCATCTCAAGGAAGGTGTGTTAGTGGACCTAGAGAAGGTTTACGAAGTGATTTCTTGGGAGCATCCCAAGAGTGTTTTCGATATTCGAAGCTTTCTGGGATTAGTTGGATATTACAATAGATTTATCCAAGGCTTTTCCCATTTGGCAGTGCAACTTTTGGGCTTGACCAAGAAGGAGATAAGGTTTTATTGGACAAAATCATGTGGGGATGCTTTCCAAGAGTTGAATAAGCATTTGATGATGACACCAATTTTGATCCTACCTGAGTCAGGTGAGGAGAACATGATTTATTGTGATTCTTATAGGATCAGACTCGGATCTGTGTTGATATAAGGAGATCAAGTTGTGGTGTATGAGTCTCGGAAGTTGATGCCACATGAATGGAATTACCCTATGCACGATCTTAAGTTGGCAGCTGTGGTTTATGCTCTTAAGTGTTGGCGACACTACCTTTTGGGAGAAAAGTTTATAGTTTATACAGATCACAAGAGCTTGAAATATATATTTTCACAGTGTGATTTGAATATTCAGCAAAAGATATGGGTAAAGTATATAAAATCATTTGATTTTGAACTGGCATATACGACTGGGAAATGAAATAGTGTGGCTGATGACTTGAGCAGAAAAACTCAGACTCAAATGGTTCAGGAGTCGAGTGCAGAGTGGAAGATGATGACTTTGCTGGATGAAATGCATGTGGTGGTTCAAGAGAGTCAGGAGAATATGAATCTGGTTTCAGTTGCAGCGGAGTCTACACTTTTGAGACGAATCAGGGATAAATAGTATGAGGATCCAAAGTGTTTGGCCTTGAGGGAAAGCTTTAAAGGCCAGAAGACACCTTTGGACCAGTTAATAGATAAAGATGAGATCATCTATGTGAAGAATTGAGTTGTTGTACCTATGAGTATACATGAGGATATCATGCGAGAATTTCATGCCTCAAATTGTACGGTGCATCTAGGTGTGACCGAAATGTAATATGACCTATGATGATAATTTTGGTGGCCAGTCATGGAAAAGGAGCTATCAGGGTTCATGACACGATGCTTCACCTGTTAGTAAGTGAAGGTGGAGCATAAAAAACCTGGGGGTTTACTGGTACCATTGCCTATTATAGAGTGGAAATGGGATGACATGACAATTGATTTTGTGGTGGGTATTCCACAATTGTTTAGGAAGAATGATTCTATTTGATTGTGGATTGACCAAAAAAGGTATAACATTTCTTTCCTATAAGGGAAACCTTTACAGTAGATCACTTGGGAGAACTATATGTTCGATAGATAGTTCATCTGCATGAGGTGCCACCGACTATAGTTTCATATTGTGATTCACTCTTTTGGAAGGGCTTGCAGAAATATCTTGGTACATAGGTTTTATTGAGTATGACTTTTCACCCACAAATAGATGGGCAGTCGGAGCGTACTATACAGGTGCTTGAGGATATGCTACGGGCATGTGTGATTGACTTAAGTGGGTCTTGGGAGAAGCACTTGGCCTTAATGGAGTTCACCTATAACAATATTTATCAGGAAACTATATAGATGACACCATACGAGTCTCTTTATTGTAGGCCATGTAGAGAATCGGGCCAGTGGCATACCGATTGGCTATTCCATAGAAATACAACACTATGCATGATGTATTCTATGTGTCACAACTATGATGGTATCACCTCGACCCTTCTCATGTGATCGATGTAGATGTGGTTGACCTGGAGATAAATGCATCCTTTTAGGAGCATCCGATACATATACTGGATCGCAGTGAGAAAGTGTTGCAAGGAAGGACCGTGACAATAGTTTGTGTGTTATGGAAACATAGACATGTGTAAGAGGAAACATGGGAAAGGGAAGCATATATGAGGGCTCAATGGACCAATCTTTTTGGATCAGAATCTTCGAAAAGATTTGAAGTGAAGCTCGAGGATGAGATGTTATAAGGTGAGGAGATTGTAAGATCCCAACCTTTTATGGAGTTATCTTAGGTGAAATTTCATGTACTTTTGTTATTTTAAGTATCTTTGATCAGATTTAAGACTTGGGGTGCGTTTGGGTGGAGTTTTGAGAAAAATTTAAGAAAAAGGGGTTGTGCATGGTTGGCACACGGTTAGAGAAAACCATGGACCCAAACCCAGGTAACCGTGCAACCCTGGATAGTGAGGGATGCACGATTGGCGAATGGTTTACCCTAACTATGCACCCTACCTAGAAAACCATGTGTGTGGTTTCTTTTCACCCAAAAATTAGTTTTAAAATCCCTCAAACCCTCGAAACACCTTCTATTTGACCTAGACTCAGACCTAAACATTCTTGTATGATTTTAGAGATTTCTAGAGGGGTTCAAAGGTCATAAGACCTCTATTCTTTAAGATTCAAAGTTAGAATCAAAGACCCTCTCTTCTGCTGGTAAGTAGATCTCATCCCAATTCCTATCCTGTTCATTATTCTCTTTTTCCTTGATCTTTTGGTGGAATTTTACCCTTTGTTTCTTTAGATCTAAACCTAATTGATGAGATCTTGATCTATAATTGTAGATATAGATCTATATTGATTAGATCTTGATATCCTTGATCTTGATTTAGATATTTAGATCTGGAACTTAGATCTATTTCATTGTGCTGCTCGGATTTTGGGGATTTTCGTTGAACAAATGTCCATCAATGAATTGAGGTAGGTAGTCTAAAATCTAATTCCCATAGTTGTGGATTTTATGTGTGTATGAAAAATTGTATAATTGCTAGCATTATTTAGAAATTAAATTCCTAAATTGGGTTAATTAGGTAAAATAATTGATTTATCAGTGCATTGTTAAATCAAACGATTAATTGAAGAATTGATCATGATATTAAGGGGAAGTCCTATTGGATAATTAATTTAGGGAAATTGATTATGATATTTTGGGAATGTAATATAGATAATTAATCAGGGGATTAATTATGATATATTTAAATGGATAAATTGAGATAATTAATTGTGAATTAATTATGTTATTTTGATATTATAATCTAGATAATTAATTGTGAAATTAATTATGAAGAGTTCAGATTTAGAATGAGATAATTAATTTTGTAAAATTAATCATGGGTTATGAATTGTGTTATTGATTAATTAATTTATGAATTAATTAACGGGATTGACACACTTAATTAATTGGGGTGTTAATTTAGGATATTGATGTATTTATCTAATTGTTGAATTAGTAATGGATTTGAGGTGGACAATTAATTATGTGTGAAAGAATGAGAATGTGATCATTCTAAATTTATAATTATAAATGGCAACATTTTCATTGTACTTGCAAATAAAGTAATGAGAATATGGTCATTGACATGAGAAGTATACATGGTAATATGGTCATTGTACGTATGAGTATGGGAAATGGTCATTCTATTTAGAAGTAAGAATGGTAACATGGTCATCTTACTTATGAATTGGTTATTGGTAACTTTGGAAAATATGTGTGAATTTAATTAATGATAATAAAGTCACTCTGAGATATGGCCTCACGTGATAATATTTCAAACTCTGGCATGAGTCGAATTAGGTACTGAGATATCATATCACCTTTGAATACTTCGAGCTCCAGCATGAGTCGAAGTATGTATTAAGACATGTCATTACCTAGGGAACACTTTAGGATCCGTCATAAGCCAAAGCTAGTATAGTGGTACGGGTATCCCCAGGAACCCTGGAGTTAATATATGATTAAATAAAGAATAAATGATAATGTGATAACTATTTATTTATGCATTGTCTTCTTTTCTTTATAGAACTGCTACACTATCTTTTGACTGCACTTGTTTTAGACACCATTGGAGGTGGCCTACTGAGTAGTACTCACACTCTACTTAGGATGCCTGATTGGTACCCGAATAGGCTTTACTATTGGAGGACGGGTTAAGGGCAAGGGCCCTGTGTTAGATTGCTGATTGGGATTGAAGCTTGGATGAGGAAACCAGATGTGGTTTGGGACCCACTTTGGAGTCATTAGTGTCCTTATTTTTAGTTGTGTTTTTAGGAACTTTGACACTTATATTGGCATAACATGTTTTCCATTTTAGATAAATATTTTATTTTCTGTTTTGGTTATATTATAACATTGGTAATGTTCATGTTATATATGCTTCTGCTTTTGTTTATCTATTTCCACTGGTGTTTTACTCTGATAAAAGAGGTTATAGTCTTACCATGACTGACTTACCAGACCATCATTACTAGTCAATAGCCTCTAGCATATGGGGAGGTGCACTTGAGGTCATGTGAACAACTAGCTTGGGGAATCGTCGTGTGGCTCACAGATCGGGACGTTACAACAAGCTTGGTCTTGATTATACAAAAATGCTTGCATGTCGCAATGACTGAAAATTTACTTTTTTTGATTTTCAAATATCCACTTTTTGGTAGAGCAGTAACTGATAGAAACACATAAATGACCCAGAGTTCTACAGAGATAACCCAAACCAAGACTACCTGGAACTTCCCCTCCCCAAAAATTACAACATTTATTCATAGATCTCCATCATCTCAAGGTTGGTCAACTAACCATCCCGTGTAGAGATGCAGGAGCCTGGTACCAATGGCAAATCCATACCCTCTCAAACATCCAAATTCAGTTAGCAAAGATCTGGTGAAATACTAAATTCTCTAAAACCTCATCTGGGTATGCTCTATGTAATGTTGAAAGATGGTAAAAGGAGATACAAAATTCAAAATAAAACGAACAAAAACATATCACATTAGTCCATGAACCACCACACGTCTCACGAATACCTATATTCAAATTAAAACCAATATCATCAGCCTTAGACAACTAAACCTCATGACGTACACCCTAAAAACTGTACACGTCGCCTCACCTTCACATCACCATCAGCTTCGATGTCACCGTCTAACACAACATCATAGGGTCAGACTTCACATGGCTCATCTTCCCCATCCAAACTCCATATCAGGGTTGAACACCATCAAATCAAATCCAAAATGAAGCATGAAAACATAAAATGGATCCATCGTGAACTATCGACAGTTGCTACCATAACCAAGAATGAATAGAACCAAATCTATACCTAAATCTTGAGGAATAAAACCAAAAAGTCAAAGAAAAAAACCAAGACACGCATGGAGAACCATCGACCACCAAATATCACATCCCAAAACCTCTAAATAACCACCGCTCTAGGTCTAACTAGAAGGGGAGAAGATAGTCTTGAGGTCAGTTCAAGGATTTAAACTACCTAGGCCTTTGAACAGTGACAAAACAATGATACTGAAACTAGCATTCAAAAACATGAACTCAATGATACGGTCTCACCTGAAAGACCCTCGACCACTGGACCACATAACCCAAAACCATTAAGAATCCATCTCTCCAGATCCAACCTGGAGAGGCATGGTGGAACGATAGGTCAGAGTAGGGTAGAAGTATTTGGGGGCTTCGACAGTGAAGACCATCGACAAAACCAACAAAACCACCCAAAGAAGCTTAAAAGAAGATGGCTACACCACCAAGAAGGAATAAAATACATCCATTAATGAAACTAGATCACAGATAATGAAAAGGAAAAGTTAAGGAGATAAGGGGAAGAAGAGAACGTGAGAAGGGGGAGAGGGGGAAGAATAAAGGAGAGAACACACAGATGTACTGCCGAACCTGAGTAAATGGTTTTAGGTGGAAACCCCAGTAGAGACAAGATAAAGAGCGAGGGGGAGAATATTCTGATAAATAATAATCCATAAGATATCATAAAAGTAGATGAAAATCAATGAGAAAAAATTAGAGTACAAATGAATATAATACTATGAATAAATTGAATAAGAAAAATCCCATGAAGGTATTGCATTGCTTTTCCCCAATACCAGGATTGTAAAGTTTATTCATGCCATTTAAGACTGCATATTGTTAGATTTGGTGTCCTAGGACCAACTGTTTGTACTTTGATTACATGTATATTCAATGAATTGAATATTAATAAAACATCTTATTATATATTGTTCATTATTCTGCATAACTCTGATATAATAATGTCCTAGAATATACGTTGCATTGATAAGGTCATAGTAGTTCCCCACTATGATGAGAACCTTGATGTTCTATGAATATATTCTTAAATAATGTTCTATGGTTAGATAATGTATTATGATGAGACACATAATACATAGGTTGTCAGGTGCGAGTAATCATAAGTGGATGAGGCTTATTCTTATAAAGTTTGCACTTGGTAATCACTAAGATGAAAGATTATGAGAATAAACCTTCTAGTAGTAATTCCGCATGTTTTATTGTCATCATAAATTTCTATCTGTGAGCATTTAATGAATCCTAGACTTTAATATTATCATTAATGCATTCCATGACTCATGCAATTAGATTTTCTGATGAAAACCGCGATGCCATATGTTCATAGAGAGGTAGGGTATGTTGGGTGAGTCATGATTAACATGTCATTAATGGATAAGACAAGGAAGGATTTATCCCTTTCATCTTTATAGAATTTTATATCTCAAACCTTTGATTGTAATATAACCATCACCCTACATTTCAGGGCCATGTTGTAACAATGTGTTTATTTCAGATAGTCAAAGAAATATGTATTGAACTTATAGGTTGGTGACACAGATGTGCAACCTGTTTGATTAGATATTGTGACAAAGATGTTAAATTTTAAGAAAATTTAATTAATAGAATAAATATTATTCCCAAGACTAAGGAATAATTTTATTCATGTTTTATTGATCATAAATATTTATTAGTGAATAAAATATATTTTTTATGAATAAAATATTTATCCAGATATTCAATAAATGCCGATGAGTTCAGACAAACCAAGACCTTGTCTGGTGATGAATATTTATTTATAATCCAATAAATAATATTTATCATATGTGCATGTTGGCGCATGTAACGTCCTGGGTTTTTGAATCGAGTCGAAAACCTTTACTGTCACGAACCGAATCTGGTCTCTATCAAAACCGGCACCCGACCTGGCCCATGACAAGGCCTGAAGGGTGTTCCTAATCCCCACGGGCTGGCACAAGTTTCTAGGTATCATAAAACGAGAATTGGGAATGATTTACCCAAGTTTATAAACATAAAACAACAAATGAATCCAATAAAACGAATCTGGATTTTTCAAACCAAACAATGTTTTAAAAAAATTCAGAACTAAATTACATAATCTAAATCAACTCAACAAGACTATAACAAAGGCACAAAACCAAAAATGAATAGCCCAAGAACCTCAACATGGCAATAGGCATCGCCCTCAAGCCATCTCCACAACACCGCATCATGAATACCCGGTGAAAACCCGAACTGTTGGCACAAAAGTTATACCCAAAACTGCGACAATAAAAATAACCAAGTCTACTTACACCCAAGGGTGTAATTAGGGTGTGAGCCAATTACTAGTAGGATACCACCACTAAGATATTCCATGTGATAAACATTCATAGATGAAAAGCATGTAAGTTTTCAAAAACATGTAATTTCTAGTTACAATTTCTAAAAGATGCAACTTAAAAAAAAGTTTTCAAGTGGGCTAATTTAAAGAATCATCACTTTCAAAATAAATTCAAAAGCTAATGAATTTTCCATCCAAATATACCATATGCCGATGATAATTATAAAGGATCTAATGAGTACAAGCAATAGGAAATAACCTCTAGGCACTAGCTAGCTGTGGGTCCTAGGTACCTCGTATCTCGGTGAGAGTAACCACAAAAAATATCCGTTCTCATGCATGAGCCACTAGTAGGGAACATACCCATAACCTAGTGGTCCCCAATAATCATCATCATCATAGTTTAGTTAGAGTTGTAAGCGTCAATCTTGCAAAGTGAAAGTGAGGCCAAACCCCATGGATTCACTAGCATACTAGTACACATCCACCCACCTAGATACTCAGGTTTTCCCTTTGCGCTCAAACAAGTTCAACAAGCCAAGAAATATAATTTTCACATGAAAATATCACTTCCACATCACACATTAACCAAACAGCCCCATGTACATCACACAAGTCACAAATTCCACTTTTCATTCAAATGCATTTTGAAATCAAACTCACACCAAAATACCCCACAACACTTTTTGCATAACTTTCACAATCCAACACATCCTTTAACAATTTTATGAAGTCCCTAAAAATAAGATAAACATCACATAACAACCCACTAACATGTTTCATAGAACCCTTTTTATAAACAAAATCCATTTTTCACATCGCACTCACACAAACAGCCCACATCACGTTCACACCTCTTTCACATTTCAGTAAATCCATTAAACATTTTTATAAAATATTTCCAATAGGATACACATCACATGAAAGACCTATTCAAATTTAAAATGGTTCATTTGAAAGTATAAACAATCCAAAATAGTTTTCCAATATGGTTTCATCTCTTACATAAATCATTAAACCACCCAAAACTTTCTTAAAACAATTCTAAATAGTGTACCAAAGCTTTTCACATAAAACCCATTTCAAAACCATATATCAATGTCAAAATCACACCAATAAAAATTCAAAACAGAATTTTCAGCCCCAAAAACATTTATTAAACTACCCCCAAGTGTTATACAAACACCTCAAACAATACCACAAAAAATCCACATGAAAAGCACACGTTTTCAAAATCACTTTCAAGAAGTACAATAAGGTTTTACACCTTAAACCCTTAAAAAAACCCTCTTTAATATATAATGCCACACCAATACCCTATAAAATCAGAATTTTCATCCCAAACAAGTTTTATTAAACCAAATTCATATGTTATAAAACACACCCAAACAATACCCAAAGGGTTGCACATGAAAAACCCCGAATTTTAAGATAAAATGAAACTATAAAAACAAATGCTTTACCAAATCCAACATAAACAGTTCACGCACCACACACAGCATATTAGAAACATTCATAACAAGTAATTCAATCAAATTAACTCATCTAGAAATGTTTACACATGGAATCACCTACCTTTTATGCCGAAACCCTCAAAACATGGTGCGAAACATCAACCGCACCACCGCCGCACCTCAAGGAATATAAATCTAGACCTAGACCACAAAATTTGACCAAAAAGATACCAAATAAAACCCTAGTTTCTAACCTCAACTTCTGGACATGAGGAACTTCAAGAAAGGGTGAAAGAAACCCTAAGGAAGGGGAAGAAATCAAGGAAAGAAACACTTACTTGGAACATATTGAATCAAACGAACCAAATACACCAAAATTTGAATCTCCAAGCAACCAAAACTAATATGGATTCTATAATGGGGATGAGAAGGTCATGTGGGGACTGAAATGGGGGAAAAATAGTGAAAATTAAAAGATTTATGAAATAATCAACTTACCTTCTCAAATATGGATGATTTGAGGAACCCTAAGAAGTTCGTCCCTAAATCTAGATTCCTAAGAGCTCCACAGAGGGGGGAAATTGTCTGGAGGTGCGTCTGGGTGTAATGGGATCGTGTGAGACTTAGAATCACCGAAAAATAACTAATATTGAATAAGTTATTAAATAAATAAAATTAATTTTTAAAATTGGATATGGGCTTCCGGGCAGTCCCAATCCCTTAAATAAAAACCAAAATAAACATTGGTTATGGATTTATAAACGCTACAAATTTTAATTGTGGTGTTAATATATCAGGGTAGGACATTTAGGAGTTGTAATGAGTGAAAAATATTAAAAAATGAAAATGTTATAAAAGAAACAAAATTTATTTTTAAATCTGGAATTGGACTCACAGTTTGGCCCAATTCATGAAAACTCACCTATTCTACATAAAACCTTTGGAAACCCCCAAAATAAAGCATTAATGGAAATTAAAATAAAAATACATTTAAAATAAGCTATGTATGTGACAATTCTCCCCACCATGAAAACTTTCCGCCCCGTAAAGTCACAACAAGGCCAAAACAACAACCAAACCCAACTGAGAAACCAAGAGGTACTCCCTTGTCAGGTTTCTCCCCCAAAGGCCAAAACACCTCCAGTGATCAATGAAGGAAGAAATACTCTCACAAACCAAACTTACACAACTTTCCTGAAACAATCAAGCACATTCAGGATTTATCCCAAATGAAAACTCCTCAAACACAATATGAACTATACTCAATCAATTTACCCAAATAAACAACCACATCGAACAAGGTTACACTTACCCTATTATAACTAAACCATTGGGCATGCTCCAATATCAATGTTTACCCAAGGAATATGTAGTTAGTTAGATATCTCCGAATGATAATACCTACTTCCCAGACAAGACCAACTAAAAATATGAGTTACTCGTATGAAGAGACACAAATGGGCTCCCCACCATAAGAGACAACTTAAATTTTTTCCTGAGACAGAATCAAGACACTAATAGGGGGAGGCCCAAACAGACTCCATAGTACAAGGGGTATACATCCATTATAAATTTACAAAATAATATGCATGATACCCATGGTGGGTCTTCCCACCACAAGAACCAACCATCTTAACCGACCGGCGTGGGCCGACACAAAAAGACCCCAAAATTAAGGAGTTGGGACGGTCACACGGTTAGTCTGCATAGTTTGGGAAACTGTGTGATAACTATGTGGATCCTTATATCTGCATGGTTATTTTTTTTGTTCATGGATAGAACTAACCATGTAAAAACTATGTGCTCAACTTGTCTAGCTAATTTTCCAACCATTCTCCAAAGAATCAATGGAAACCAACGGGGGATGGAATAAAATTGTGTGATGACATGGATACAAGACCCTCCACCCATTTCCACAGAATGGGAACAACATAAGAAATATGATGACACCATAGGTCTAAACTCTTCATATCTTTCATACTAAGGATAGGACTTTGTACAAGGGTTTAAACGACACTGGGGTTTCCCCTGACTACATGCCAGCTTTACTCTGGGACCTATGGCTGGAGCTCAAAATATTGAAGCATCTTTGGCCTCATAGTTAGGCTGTGGAAACCCCTATGTGGAACTTCTTCTTTTGGTGCCACAAAAAACTACACTGCATACCCCGATGGGTTCATCGATACATAACACACTCCATAACTCACTTTACCAAAACCATCACTGAAACAAGGGATCAGAAGATGCACACACATCGCACCATGTTTCTTTGGGTGAGAAACAACAGAAGGGAAGTACACGTATAAACACCTTCCTATAAGATAGAGGATTTGATGTTTTTTCCAAGGGAGACATACTCCCAACATAACAGAGAACCTCAGAGGATTTTGTGACCTTCACCTTTATAGTCAAAAGAGCACACAACATCACAATGCGTCACCGAACATTACCCTTGCGATTGATAGAAACAATACATGGAACAAGACCATATTCCAAGTCCCTAAACAACACACAAGTCCAAAAAGTGGACACAATAGCCTATCATGACCAAAATCTCAAAATTGGTGGTTTAATAAGAACTCTTGCTTCAAAGAAGCTATGAAGAACCTAGAGGCCCTCTTAGACACCATTGAGACACTCATCCACACCAACAACCCCAGAACACTTCCACCTTTGATGAATTAGGAAACTTAAGAAACTAAGGTCTCTTTCAACCTTCCACAAGCACTATCCCACTACAAGAGGATCCAAAAATCAACAAAATGAATGGGTGTAGATTCAATCAACAAATATCGATAAATTATTACTTATATTGATCAACTGGAGGATTTTATAATGGAAAAACAATACGGGTTGCACTTCAGTTGTCCATTAACCCTTAATGGGGGCGTACCTTATCCAATGAGAGAACCCAAGGACCCAACCGAGCTGGTCCATTGGTGAAAACATGCCATAAACCTGATCCAAACACATGAAGGGAATCACCGTAAAGGCATCCCAAAACATTTTTCAAAAGAGACCACTAACCGTCCCTATAACACAGCTTACCGACCAAACACAAACCCAAAACATAGTTCAAACAGAAGGGGTTCTTGGACTAAAAACATCCCACAACATCAAAATTTTCAAAAACCCATAATACAAACCATACCAAACTATTCATCAATACATCATGTTTTTCTTTAAAACCAATTCTTTTAAAACAAACGGTTTAGCAGTAAGCGTATCCACCAATGGTACCCCATGGGCCTCACACATGCATGTTTTTGTGCCACACCAGGCACCCTCCTCATATCCATCCTGAAACTCATCCAGTCATGCCACCAACCATCCATCATCCCATATAACCCCATGCATGTGTTCACTCACGGAAATACCAAAGGTTAAAACAAATATTCTTTCCACTTTTCAAAACCAAAACGGTCAACTAACACATCCTTTTTCTCAAAACTGCTAACCAGGAGATCCGAATCCCAATTCAAATATTACTAAAATTTTCAGAAAGACACAACCATTTACAAAAGAACTCAATTTCATGTTATTCACATCAATTTCATAACATCTCATCCCAACAAAACACCCTATGATATTTTAGAAAACTCTATTGGAAACACTTTTTCAAAACCAACTTCAGTATAGTTTCTGCTTTCAAAAGAGGTGTAAGCACACCATTTTCCATTTCAAAATAATTCTGAATATTCAGTTCCACTATTTCATAAATCCAACCATTCCATATTTATTTGAAAATCATTTCACAAAAACTTTACACTTCTTAAAACCAAGTCACTTTAAAACCAAAGTTCCAAGATTTCAAAACTAAAGAACACAAGACAATGCGAGAGGAAACTAGTTTCAGTGGGTGACTTGGACATATGGTTGGCAGCCATATTCCAATCACTTCACTATCATAGAGAGTGTTCTAGGGAATATCCCCAGCTCCACATGGCTTTCTAGGCCCTGCGAACTTACTGAGACCATTAACCCAACTCTCTTTTCATTTCCCCTAATCATCATTAAACCAAGAAAACCCAATGGACTCTGAAAGGTCCCGACTTCCCCTGGAGACTTGAATCTCGTCATGCGGTGTGGTGATAAGACACACTACTCATAAACAAAATTCCATGTCCCAAAAATCCTAACTCCAGACTATCTCGACTGTTCCCCAAATAACATAACCCAAAGAGAGCGAACCTCCCTTTGATACCATTTTGTCACGAACCGAATCTGGTCTCCATCAAAACCGGCACCCGACCCGGCCCGTGAAAAGGCCCGAAGGGCGTTCTTGATCCCCACAGGATGACACAAGTTTCTGGGTATCATAAAATGAGAATTGGGAATGATTTACCCAAGTTTATAAACATAAAACAACAAATAAATCCAATAAAACAAATCTGGATTTTTCAAACCAAACAATGTTTTAAAAAAATTCAGAACTGAATTACATAGTATAAAACAACTCAACAAGACTATAACAAAGGCACAAAACCAAAAATGAACATCCCAAAGAACCTCAACATGGAAAGAGGCATCGCCCTCAAGCCATCTCCACAACACCACATCATGAATGACCGGTGAAAACCCGAACTGTTGGCACAAAAGTTATACCGAAACCTGCGACAACAAAAATAACCAAGTATACTTACACCCAAGGGTGTAATTAGGGTGTGAGACAATGCCCAGTAGGATACCACCACTAAGAGATTCCTTGTGATAAACATTCATAGACAAAAAGCATGCAAGTTTTCAAAAACATGTAATTTCTAGTTACAATTTAAAAAAGACACAACTTAAAAAAAACAGTTTTCAATTGGGATAATTTAAAGAATCATCACTTTTAAAATAAATTCAAAAGATACTTAATTTTTCCAGAAAAATACACCATATGTCGATGGTAAGTATAAAGGATCTAATGAGTACAAGCAATAAGAAATAACCCCTAGGCACTATCTAGCTGTGGGTCCCAGGTACCTCGTATCTCGGTGAGAGTAACCACAAAAAATATCCGTTCTCGTGCACATGACACTAGTAGGGAACATACCCATAACCTAGTGGTCCCCAATCATTATCATCATCATAGTTTAGTTATAGTTGTAAGCGTCAATCTTACAAAGTGAAACTGAGGCCAAACCCCACGGATTCACTAGCATACTAGTACACGTCCACCCACCTAGATACCCAGGTTTTCCCTTTGTTCTCAAACAAGTTAAACAAGACAATAAATATAATTTTCAAATTCAAATATCACTTAAACATCACACATTAAACAAAAAGCCCCATGTACATCACACAAGTCACAAATTTCACTTTTCATTCAAATGCATTTTGAAATCAAACTCACACCAAAATAGCCCACAACACTTTTTGCATAACTTTCACAATCCAACACATCCTTTAACAATTTTGTGAAGTCCCTAAAAATATGATAAACATAACATAACATCCCACTAACATGTTTCATAAAACACTTTTTATAAACAAAATCCATTTTTCACATCACACTCACACAAACAGCCCACATCACGTTCACACCTCTTTCACATTTCAGTAAATCCATTAAACATTTTTATAAAACATTTCCAATAGGATACACATCACATGAAAGACCTATTAAAATTTAAAATGGTTCATTTGAAAGTATAAACAATCCAAAACAGTTTTCCAATATGGTTTCACCTCTTACATAAATCATTAAACCACCCAAAACTTTCTTAAAACAATTCTAAATAGTGTACCAAAGCTTTTCACATAAAACCCATTTCAAAACCATATTTCAAGGTCAAAATCACACCAGTACAAATTCAAAACAGAATTTTCATCCCCAAAAACATTTATTAAACTACCCCCAAGTGTTATACAAACACCTCAAACAATACCACAAAATATCCACATGAAAAGCACACATTTTCAAAATCACTTTCAAGAAGTACAATAAGGTTTTACACCTTAAAACCTTAAAAAAACCTCTTTAATATCTAATGGCACACCTATATCCTACAAAATCATAATTTTAATCCCTAACAAGATTTATTAAACCAAATTCATATGTTATAAAACACACCCAAACAATACCCAAAGGGCTGCACATGAAAAACACCGAATTTTAAGCTAAAATGAAACTATAAAAACAAATGCTTTAAAAAATCCAACATAAACAGTTCACGCACCACACAAAGCATATTAGGAACATTTATAATAAGTAATTCAAGCAAACTAACTCATCTAGAAATGTTTACACATGGAATCACCTACCTTTTATGCCGAAACCCTCAAAACATGGTGCGAAACATCAACCGCACCACCGCCGCACCTCAAGGAATATAAATCCAGACCTAGACCACAAAATTTGACCAAAAAGACACAAAATCAAACCCTATTTTTGAACCTCAACTTCTGTACATGAGGAACTTCAAGAAAGGGTGAAAGAAACCCTAAGAAAGGGTAAGAAATCAAGGAAAGAAACACTTACTTGAAACATCTTGAATCAAATGAACCAAATACACCAAGATTTGAATCTCTAAGCAACCAAACCTGATATGTATTCTCTAATGGGGATGATAAGGTAATGTGGGGACTGAAATGGGGGCAAAAGAGTGAAAATTTAAAGATTTATGAAAGAATCAACTTACCTTCTCAAATCTGGAGGATTTGAGGAACCCTAAGAAGTTCGTACCTAAATCTCGATTCCTAATAGATACAAAGAGGGGGGAAATAGGTTGGGAGCGCATCTGGGTGTAATGGGATCATGTGATACTTGGAATCACAGAAAAATACCTAATATTGAATAATTTATTAAATAAATAAAATTAATTTTTAAAACTGGATATGGGATTCTGGGAAGGCCCAATACCTTAAATAAAAACCAAAATAAACATTGGTTATGGATTTCTAAATGCTCAAAATTTTAATTGTGGTGTTAATATATCAGGGGAGGACATTTAGGAGTTGGAATGAGTAAAAAATATAAAAAAATGAAAAAGTTATAAAATAAACAAAATTTATTTTTAAATCTGGAATTGGACTCACAGTTTGGCCCAATTCATGAAAACTCACCTATTCTACATAAAACCTTTGGAAACCCCCAAAACAAATCATTAATGGAAATTAAAATAAAAATACATTTAAAATAAGCTATGTATGTGACATTTACCATTTTGAATTTTTGAATTAGTGGATATGAATTTTTCTTTTTTGATCATCAAAACTCAATTCCAAGAGTTTCATCAACCCAATATCATGTTTTTGGATGTATTTAGAGGCTTGGAGAGTGTCTCATGTGTTTAGAAGGGTTTTGGGAGCATTAGAAGCATGAAGGATTTTTTTGGAGTTGCAAGTCAAGGTGCATGGTTTAGGGTAAACCGTGCGGCCTCTTACAGCTAACCATGCAATAACTTTTTGCACTGAGCACGATTTGAGGGAAACCGTATGAGTGGGGTGCATGACCATTTTCCCATGTCTGCAATTTTTTCAGATGCTTCCGCACGGTTTACACACGGTTAGAGAAAACTGTGTACAAAGGCGCATAGGTAGTTCCATATAGGCAGTACCCATGCACTTTAGCATGCACGATTTGCACATGGTTTGGAAAACCATGAAAGCTAACTATAAAGCCCACTAAAGGTAGGAAATTACCTTCCCCCCTCTCTTTAATTTTTTTCCTCTTTATTTTTTCTCCTTCTCCCGTGGATCATGCAGAATAGTGGAGGAAACCCTCCATTTTCTCCTCTTGTATTTGCACTCCCTTCTTTGTTGGTGATCCATTTTTAGACCCGTTGGGTGATTTAGAACCATATCAGTAAGTATTTAATTACCCATTCATATATTCTTATTTTTATTTTGCCTCAAAAAGTGCTAAATCTATTTGATCCATTTTAGACTATTTTCAGGGCATTCGATGGAATCATCGATTTCTTTTAAAACACTCGAAGTTAGAGGATAATAAATGATGTAACTAAATCTAAAAGTACAAGGTAGGTGGTGAATAACACTATTCATTTTTTCATGTTCATTTTGGGGGCGCGACTTTTAGTGTGTCGTTGGGTATTTGAGTTAGCCCCCTTCTAAATTTATTGCTAGATATCAAATTGATCATATGAACTTATGGGATGCCATTGGACATGACCTCAACTTTTTTATGCATGTTAGGTTGGGTTAGAGGCCATAAAACACCTTGGGTAGATGGGACGAGGTGTGTTCTTTGTTTAATTTGAGTCGGTTTCTTTTAAACCAAATTAATTATTTGAAATTGAGTTATTCAATTAAATTCAATTGAATTTTTATGTTTATTTAAATTGTTCAATTCAATCTTATTAAATCAAATTAATTTATTTAAAGTGAATTGATTTGAATAATATATATAAAATTCTTGGATTTCATGTGATGATACCCATGGGGTCATGACGGGCTCAACTCGAGGAATTGGGATGACATGGCCATCAGGATTGAGGTGACATGGTCATCTAGTTGGGAATGACTTGAACTTTTGAGTGATGTTGATCACAGTATTGGGAATTGTGGATGTTAGTTTGAGATAAAAAGGCTATCAGATGAGGGCATGACCCATGATATTTGATGGAAAGTCCATCAGACTTTAACGATAGGGTCACTGGGGCATGAGGTGCCGGTTGGATGTGGATTAGGTACTATTTTGGTGATTACTTCTAACCCGTGATGTCCAAATAAATGACTGGAATCATTTGCACATAGGTTGAATCAGTGATGAGGTGATTTTGACCACTCGTGTGGGTAGAGTCCCCCGATAGTGTGACTTAGGAAAATGTGTTGGGGGTGATTGTCGTAGAAATCCACATGGAAGGTGATGAGACTTTGGTTGAAAGTGTTGACACTATCAGTTGGGGGATAAGGCTCTCCATATTGAGGTCATTGGGCCTAGACTATTTTGGGAGGATGAAGATCGTTGTTCCTCAACACGTTGTTCTTTGAGCCAAAAATGGTTTTATTTGAGGACATATATCACCATTCCTTCGAATTTCAGGCTTTGAGTTGATGAGCGTTTTAGAGAAGTGGTCCGAGGACTGGTTACTTTGGTTTGAGCATGCCTTTGGGACGTCGGTGACATGAATTGAGACACAGAGTGTCTAGAGGCATGGGGTGATAGGTTACTTTCTTTGAGGTGGAACTTGAGGGTTCACCTGGGCTGTATGACATAAGGGTATACCTTGGGCCATGGTCTAAGTATCCTCACCGATTCAGTGATTTTGGCATTGGCTGAGGCAGGTGATGGATTGCTAGTGGCTGTTGAGAACCAGGGATTCCTGTGCTTACTTTATGCATGTGCTGATTTATTCTTTATTATAGTTCATACCTTCTTAAACACTTATGTTGGGTATGAAAACCTAGGTGGTGGTATCCTACCATGACTCGTTCTCACACCCTACATAGCCCCTTCTGGATGCATGTAGAATTTATGTTGTTTCATTCAGGTAAAGGATCAACCTCAGGAGTTGGATCATAATTCTGTTTAGCATGGGATGTTGGGAAGGGACCTTGAGGTTCTTTCCTATACAAGAGTTACTTTTGAGTTTTCCTTTTTATTTATCTTTTGTATCAACATGCATATATATGTATTGTACTGTAGTTCATCCATGGGAGACCCTTTTTTGGATATTGTATTGTATGAACTGATATGTACACATACTCTGTTTTAAATTACTACAAGTGGTATGTTTGGTTGTTTATTTATTTACACTACTTATTTAGTTATGATTTCATTATTTCTTATTGTTGAATGTTCCCCCACCATTGGCGGTTCTGGTTCGAGTCCGTTGAGACTTTCCTTCCACTGCTTAGTTATATATATGTTCTCAAACCTTTATTATATCATAATTAAGGGTATATCCTCCTCACTTTCCCTCTTTACACCCTCTCTATTAGTCGATAACCTTTTTCATTTGGGGAGGTGTGACTAAGGATAGTGTCACCCAGCCCAATAGCATTGTTTGAGTGGCTAATTGGGTCAGGGACGCTATAAGTGGTATCAAAACAATTCTTAACTGGGATTTCATAGCATTACAAGGCTGTCTACTAATGATATTGAGGTTGGTTATGTTTTTATTTTATGATGATCTTACTATTTGGTGTATGGTAGACTGGATATTAGGTGTTATTGGAACTGGGTTTTCATCCCATAATTGGGTGCCTGCAGCCCCATGCATGGGGAACAAACTCAGTTTCTAGGGGTGGGAATGTTGTTCTATTTTGCTCAGTTTACATTTTATATGATTTCCACCTTGAGTGGTATTATTGGAATGTAATTTTATTCTGTTATTACATGTGATCCTTGGCCTGGTACAACAAGGAATGAGATTTGGACCCTTGCCCCAATACGATAAGGGGATGATTGTTTGCTTGTTTAAAATTTTGATTAGGAACATGGTACAATGTTTAAATTGTATATAATCATATGCCTATGAACAATTTCTTGTGAAATGTGAAATGCATCTATGTATATGCTGTGATACAAATATATATTGTATGTGATATGTAAAATGGGCATGAATCTTAAAGGAGAAGACATGTATGATTAAATGGGGTGATGTTGATCACCAGGTTGGGTGATGAGGTCATCTGTTTGAGGTAACATTTATTTTCAGGATGGGAATGAACCTAGGGATTCTGATACTTGGCTCTGTTGAGGGTGGTTAAGGAGTCCATGAGGTCGGGATGACCAATGGCATGGTTGTGATAAGAAAGGGTAAGGGTAGTGAGGATGTGCTGCCTATTACTACTTTCCATATTTGTGTTATATATATATGTATATATGGGATACCTGACCATGTGATATTATTGATCAAGTTCCTCCTAGATGGTTCATATGGAGCATCAGGTGGGTGATGGATTGGTGCCGTAGGAGCGAGCAGGTTGAGACCCCTGACGGTCAGGTAGAGCGGGTACAAGCTCTAGTACAAGCTCAGACACAGTCTTAGGCATAGGTTCTAAGGCAGTCGGGGAAGCCACTAGAGTTGATTCTCACTCAAATTTACCCAAGAGAATATGGTAAGATGGTCCTTGTAGTTTAGCTTGGGTTGTCGAATCCTCAGAGACCTAAGAAGTAACCTATAGACATGTACATTCTATGGACTGTTTTTGGCTATGAAGTGGCCAAATTGGGTTGATTTTATATGAGTTTAAAGGAACTCTAAGTGACTTAAGTGAATTCAATTTAAAATAATGAGTTGATCCTAGGTTATCGCTCGGGGTGGATTGGACGTATTTCCTTTTTAATGATTTCAATTTCTTATATTTGAGATGGGTTCATTTAAGGAGATAAAACAACATCATCACTTACTGGTTTAATTCCTAAACCCTTTAATACTAATCACCTATACACTTGAAGGATCAATGTTTTGAGCACTTCAAGGTAAAGGTTCGTATTATCACTTGAAGTGTGTGGCCTTAAATTCAACAAGGACGATGGAGTTTAAAAATCATCAAATAAAAATCTCAATTAAAGAAGTGATTATACATTAATAAGGTGATAAATAACATCCAATCCAGCCCCTTTATACTCCCTTGGATCAACCCATAAGTGGGTTAGCCCTCCATTGATCCCATGGTTTCAATGGAAGCGGAAAGTAGACTCATGAGGGAGGAAATGGAGAAGTAAAGAAAACAAAAAAAATAAAATGATCACTCCACCGTTGTGTGAATAATTTCACAAGGTTTGGTGTGAATAAATTCACACCTTGATCCAACGGTATTAAAGTGATATGAAAAACAACAGAATAATAGTAGAAGAAGAACTTTTATTAAGAAACTAAAGTGAATTGAACAACTTACATGTGAAAGAAAAATTTGAGACAACAAAATTGCAGCATAACATTACAATTGAACAAAGCATCCAAGATTCCTCAATCCTCAAACACAACTGCCTTAAATAGGCATTTTTGAGCCCTTGGGTCTATACTCAAACAGTACAAGTCTCCTCAATTAATTGTGGTAGGCCATAGGTGGGTGGAAAGTAAGGGAGAGTTGATTTTTCCACCCTTGACCCGAGGTGGAAGCCAACTTTCCTTCACCGAACAGACACGCTTGGAATACCTTCTAGATGGAAGAATCAGAGTGGGACATAGAATAAGAAAATGGATCTCCGAAATTATCCTAACCACCTTTAAAATTTGGACCCATTTGGAGTTGTTTATTACGAGATATGATCATATTAGTGGGATATTTTTCTGGGCCGCAGAATCTGGCCCAGAATTTTATCTCTAACTTGGGACGCCTAAATGGACATCATGGAGGCCGAATTAGCATTGAATCCTGAAAAGTTATTTGTTCTTACACATGTCTTATATCATCCCAAGAAAGTTGGGATTAATTGGGCCTGTAATTTGGGCCCCACAGTCTCATCAGTGGGATGGTTTCCAATCTGACTTCTCCAAAATTGTTTCCTTTCATCACAAAATATACCCATCTTCTTCCATGAATTCTCCATTGATCCCTGAATAAAACATGTTCATATTTAAGTGTAGATAAATTTCAAAAAATATCAAATTAAAATATGTATAATTATATTTCTTAAAATCATATGAATCATTGGATACTTTAAATGATGTTAAAAAATGTACCACATAATAGTGCATTTTAAGAAGGTATTACAATCATAATGTGAAATGATGTTCAAAGTATAAAATGCAATAAAATTGTGTTTATGAATAATAAATAACATGAATATTATGTATATTAACAATGAATATTAGCCTCATTTAGTGTCTAATCAAGAGTTAACTACTTTTGGGTCATGTCTTGACGAGCAGCTCAGAGCGAGCCTGGTATGTGTCATCCAGGGGATTGACATGGGTGCTCATGGAGTATAACCTTCAATGGAGTATCTTACTTAGGAGTTTAAGTCACAACAAATGATACTTTTTTAGGGTGAGGGTGGTCCTCAGGAGGTTGTGAATTAGATGGAGTCCACGTAGATGATTTTTCAAGTAGCTAGGGACACCTCTAGGGAGGAGGGTGAAGCTGGAGAAGTATATGCTCAGAGGGCCAGTAAAGAACTAGTGGGACGTGCAGGTGTAGGTAGAAAGGCATGAGGGACTATCCTGAAAAGATTTTGAGGCTAGTTTATTAGAGTAATTATTCACAGAGACACCGAGGGAATAAAGGGCCCAAGAGTTCTTAAGCCTTCAGAAGGGAAACATGTCCGTCGTGGACTATGCAGTGACTTTCATCGATTTGTCTCGCTTTGCACCCGGTATGGTGAGCAATGAAACCTTGAGGGTGAGGTACTTAAAGAATGGTTTATGAAATTACATTCGGGTGTAGATAAATATATTTAGGTTGGCCTCATTCTTAGAATAAGTGAACCAGGTGCTTATAGCTGAGGGTACCTTGACAGACAGGTCGTACTCAAGCGGAGAAACAACTTCAGGTGATTTTAGTGGTGATGATTTAGCTGGAAGGATGTGAGGATGAGATGAGTTCCAGTAGGGAAGTTAGGCCAAGTACTCAGCTATAACACCTCATAGTGAATCATCTACAGTTTTATTTTAGCGTGGGTAGCTAATACATGTCCAGACTCAATGAAAGAAGCCTCTAAAGGAGTGCCAAGCATGTGGACAGGTTGGGCATCTCAAGAGATTCTGTAGGAAGCCTTCTTGGACAGCCAATAGTTAGAGACTGGTGTAGAATCAGGGATCTGAGATCAGTTAGGGATTAGTACCAGGTGAGGGTATTCGAGCTTCATCTACACATGGTGGTCATAACATAGATAGTGGGACCCATCAGTGGGGTCAGTGGCCAGTGGCTGGTGCACACCGTAGGGAGGTCAGGCTTCAAGCAGTTGGGTTTCAGGCTAGGTGCATGCTGTGGAGCTGCCAGTGGTTGAGAAAACTGGTGAGATGATGATAGTCAGAGGTATTCTATGGATGTTATTGACATTCTTTCTGTTTTTGTTCTGTCATGGCATTTTGAAGCATGTCCTTTTTGGGTGCACAAGGTGCACGAGAGATGTAATGGACAAACAAAATGATGGTTATTAGGTTGGAACCATCTCAGTGTGTTGTATATATATATATACATGAGGTGTGTGGCACCGGGTTCTATATTTGAGCATTGTTGGATGTATGTTTATTGAGATGCGTTGGCATCAGGGCATCAAGGAGATATAGGTTACTTGCAGTGCATTGAAATATGAGAATCATTAGATGAAAGAATTGATTGAGGTGCAAGGCATCAAGACTTTTATGAGCATATGATGAGATAAAGGACCTCATTGGTTCCATGTGTGACATGGTCATGAGGTAGGCACTGATGCAGTGTAAGATCCAGATGGGTGTCAGATATGACACGGGAGCACCTGATGAGGTGCAGGAGTGATGATGCATCACTAGAGGACTCTTGAGTCTAGGAATGGTTATTGGACCAGTTGATTGATTTGAGTTTTGTTCGGGATGATATCAGGGTAGGTCACTCCTAAGGTGGGGAGCCCCCCTTGAGGTGGTTGACCTGTGCCCTTGAGACCAAAGTAGTCCAGGTTAGTTTAAATGAGATGGGTATGTTCAGTAACATATCTGGGTTTTTTAATAGCTTAAAGATGAGATATATTAAGGTGGGTAGATTATAACATCTCAGGTTTTTGAATCAGGTCGAAAATCTCTCATGTTTTTATTTTTTGAATTAGTGGGTATACCTTTTTTTCGATCATCAGAACTCAATTATAAGAGTTTAATCAAAACAATATCATGTTTTTTTATGATTTTAGAGGTTTGGAGAGTGCATTAGGTGTTTAGAAGGGTTTTAGGAGCATCGGAGGATTGAAGGCTTATTTTTAGAGTTGCAGGTCAAGGTGCACGGTTTAAAGTAAACTATGCAACCTCTTCCAAAAAATTGTGTAGCCCCCTTTTTTCACTGAGCATGATTTGGGGGAAACTGTGTGAGTGGGGTGCATGGTCGTGTGACCATGTATATAGTTTTTTTAGAGGATTCCTCATGGTTTGTGCATAGTTAGAGAAAATTGTGCGGAAATCCGCATGAGTAGTGCCATATAGGCAGTACCCATGCACTGTAGCACACACAGTTTGTGCACGGTTTGAAAAACCATGTGGCCCACTAACGGTATGAAGTTACCTTTACACCCTCTCTTTACTTCCTTATTCATCCTCCTTCTGTGGTCCACGCACAATAATGGAGGAAACCCTCTATTTCCTCCCCTCTTGGATTTTCTCTCCATTCTTCATCAGTGCTTCATTTTTAGATCCTTCAGGTGATATAGAACCATATCAATAAGGATCTCCACACCCATGCATATCTTCTTATTTTCATTAACCTCACGGAGCACTAAATCCATTTGATTCGTTTTACCCTATTTTTAGGGTGTTCGATGAAATCATCAATTTCTTCCAAACTGCTTGGAGTTAGAGACTAATATCGAATGTGCCTATATCTACGAGTCCAAGGTAGGTTGTTCATAACTTTCTTCATGTTTTCATGATGGTTTTGGGGGCATGAATTTTAGCATTCCATTGGGTATTTGAGCGAGTATAGAAACCCTAGACTTTTACATATAACATTACATGATTTTAAACATAATTATACATCAGAGTACAATCCAAGGATCATAAAGTCTAGTGGCTTGGAAGACTAGGTACATAAAATTGAAAACATGGAACTAAAAAAAACATTTCTTTATTTAATCTTCAATTTAAGCTCCTAACTTCCATTATGCTCAAACATCTGCATAGGGTACCCTAGGGAACACATGAACAAAGGGATGAGCTAAATAGCCCAGTAAGGTAATAACCATAAGAACAAATCATTATCACATGGGATAGAAGTTATCACATGATGATATAAAAAGGCATGTAACATATGGAATCATAATATATAAACATGAAATCATATAAATATAGAGTCACAATAATTTTTAAGTAACATAAAACACGACTTTATCATGAGTCAAGGCTAACCACCAAGACTGTTTCACATAGTAGCACAATCCAAGGCTAACCACCAAGACCTTCTCACATGGTAGCACAAGCCAAGGTTAACCACCAAGACCGTCACACATAACGTCTCATGAGACTCAACTTTACCCAATGCATTGGAGTGATATCTGAGTGCACCCATATTAACTTTTCATGAATATTTTTCCACATAAAGAATCATACATAATCAATATTACATAAACATAAGGGTTACCCATGAAAAGAATTGGATACCACAATCATGTCATAAAGCATAAAAAAATGGTGTATCATAAAAGTGTCCACGAAAGAAAGAAACTAAAATATACATGAAAATTCATAAGGGAAAATAGTCACGTATCATGGTAATTGATTTCATGTATAAGTGACAATATCTAAGAAAAGTATTTAAGAAATTTTAGCATTAAAACATTTTTGTATGGTTTTAAGGAAAATACTATAGAGCCTTTAAAATAGAAAAGAGGAAAATCTTTTATATAAAACCAGAAGTGAACAAAGAAGTTTTTTATAATAAAAAGAATTATTTTATAAAGACAATGGTTCTTTAAAACATAGGATAGAGTGAACTTGAAATTGGGTAAGAATTCAGGAAGTTCCCTTAAAACAAGTTTGCTTATCGAGAAGTATTGAGGAGGGAATCACTTAAAAACATGTATATCCCCGAAAGAGAATGAATGATATATCTTGAAACATGAGTTTGGATCATATAAAAAGTATTTATAATTTGTACACAAAAGTAAAAGACAAATTCATTTGGATAAAAAGAAATATAGAGCAACCCAAAGGAATATAGGAGGTTCGGGTAGAATCCCTTACGAAATATCATCATGATATCAAGTGTACTTAGGAGGGATTAATGTGAGAGAAAGGGGTTTATAATATTTTATAAATCATGAGGGAGGTATGGGGAAGGTGTGGAATCATACCCCATTATTAGTAATTGTACATAAAGGCCATAACATAGAGGACATTCTTTAATAAAAGTGAAATAGAGAGGATCCCTTACCTCAAGTCTCATGGTGTTCTTCGTTTGATATTAATGAACTAAATAATAAAATTAGGTTCATTAATTAATAATTAAAAAACATATTCTATATGTAAAAGATTTATTATAACATTTTTAAGTTCATTCATGACCTTTTTGATGGGTTAAGTGGTTCAATTTCATTGTTCGGGTTCGTTTGTTTTCTTGGTCTTTACGATCAGTTTACTTATTTTCATGAATGGAGAATCTTGTAAAATGGGGATGATTGTAAAGAATTGAAGTTATATTTTATTACTGAAAATATAGAAGGTTACATGGTTTTAAATTTAATTTGTTTACTTGGAGTGAAGTTGAATCATTATATAAAACATTAATGATAAACACTTGGATTAATTTAGAGATTTTGTTCATAATTAACTTGTTTTGTATCATTATCTTACATCATGTGAGAAAATGGATTCCAGAACATCAAATAAGATAAAATACATATTTAATAGTTTGGTTCAATCATAAAAATGGTTTCATGACCATAATTGAATATGGTAAAAGAAATTGATACCCCGTCGTCCTTGAATGTGATAAATTTACACGTCTTGGACGGTGTTTTTGTTTCTTTCGTATAAAAGAAGTGGAAAGGAAAGATGAAAATAAATTATTCTATTATCATAAAAAAATTACAGTACTTGTAAGGAAATGTAGTTATCATAACATTTGTATGAGGAGAGGTATGGATAGAAAAGAAAACAAATGAACTTAAAAAGAAAGTAAAATAATTAAAAAGAGAAATTTACCTCTTGAATCAATCTTCCTTGAGAGCCTCTTAAGGGGAGAGGATTAGGTATTTTGAAGAGACTAAGGGATTTAGGATGTGGGGGAGGATCTTAGGGAGATATTTGGGCAGAATTTAGGAAAGGAACAAGGCTTTATAGGAGTGAAGAGAAGAGGTAAGGAGGGGTGATATTTATAGTGGAGGAGAGGAGGGTTTTCATAATATTTAATTCCTTAGTTTATTAATTTCCCTCAAGACCAGAAATAGTGCTGATTCAATGACCAAAAATAGTAATAAGTTCATGTGAGTTTGAAATTTGGGCTCTTACATCACTTATGATATCATTAATAGTGGATTTAAATTATAATGTATTTATACTGTAAATTAATGTATTTTACTATTCACCAAAAATTCATGTATTTTAGAAAAATCCCAAAAATTCACCCTAACCATTTTTCGTTGTGTAGAATCCAAAAATAAACTCTATTTTTAAAAAATAATTTTCTAAATATGATGAATTTAATTTTTAATTAAAATCATAATTTACTTGAAAAATATGGATTTTAAAACGATAACTGATTTTATAATGCTTCAAAAATTACATAAGGTCTTATAAAATTATATTAAAACCAGAAGAAATAACATTATTAATTTAAAAACACCTTTTAGTAAAATAATTTTTCTTTTAAATTAATTAATTAATTGTAATTAATTATTTATGACTTACAAAAATACCAATACTTTTACTATGATTATATTATCACTTATAAGATGCCTAAATTTTATTTATATATTCATGGATGATGTTACTATTATTTTGGACGATTTACTATTCATAAGGGTCATATTACTATTCATAAGGGTATGTTACTATTCATAAGGGTAGGTTACTATTCACCTAAAATTAAGTTTGTTCCATTAGAATCCAAACATCATACTGATCACAACCGTGTATGTCAGATTTTCAAAATTCAAATTACAGAGGTGACAATATTATGTTTAAAGGTCACATAGCACTTAATAGTTCATTGTGTTGTAATTTCATGTGATTATATGAAATAATTATAAGAAGAGAATTTCTATTGATAAAACATTGGGTCATTACATTATTCCCCCATATGAAATTTTGCCCTCGAAATTTCATTTTACATTCTAAGACATAAACAGGTGCAGGTAGTTTTCCTTCATTGCCTCATCCAGTTCCCATGTTGCCTCTTCGTACTTATGGTTCCACCATAGTACTTTGACCAGGTGAGTAGTCCTGTTACATAGAACTTTATCTCTATGATCTAAGATCTTCACTGGATGCTCCTCGTAAGAAAGATCATCCTCAAACTGTACCATCTCTGAAGAGAGTACATGTGAAGGATCTGGTATGTACTTCCTTAAGAGGTATACATGGAATACATCATGTACTTTGGACATGGTAGGTGGAAGTGCTAGTCGATAGGCCACATCCTCAACATGATCAAGAATCTCAAAGGGGACGATGTACCTGGGTCTTAACTTTCCTTTCTTCCCAAACCTCAAGACCTTCTTCCATGGTGATATGCATAGAAATACTATGTCTCCAACTTTGAACTCAAGGCCTCATCGATGATTGTCTGTATAACTCTTCTGTCAACTTTGGCCTACCTTGATGTGCTGCTGAATGGTTTTCACCTTCTCCACCATTTCTTCAACCATTTCAGGTCCTAGAATCTTACATTCATTGACTTCATCACAACATGCCGATGTTATGCACCTTTTACCATAAATGGATTCATATGGTGCCATTCAGATGCTATAGTGGAAACTATTGTTTTAGGAGAATTCAACTAGTGGAATATGTTGGTACCATCCTCCTTTGAATTCCATAGAACATTCTCTCAACATATCTTCCAGTGTCTAAATGGTCCGCTCAGAGTTTCCATCAGTTTGAGGATAATAGGCCATACTGAAGTTCAATTTAGTGCTTAAACCACGTTGGACACTTTTCCAGAACTTCGAGGTGAATCTCAGATCTCAAGATAGTGGTACTCCATGTAGCCTTACCACCTATTTGATATATATCCATGCAAGTTGATCCAATGAGAAGTCCTCTCGAATCGTGATAAAGTGAGCTGTCTTTGTAAGATGATCCATAGTGACCCATATAACATTGTTTCCTCTGGATTTCCTTGGAATTATAGTGACAAAGTCCATGGCGATGTTCTCCCACTTCCATGTTGGTATGGGTAGTGGTTTCATCATCCCCTTATACTTCTATCTTTCATCCTTAAGTTTTTGACATACCAGACACTTTGATGTATACTCCCGCCAAAAGTTCTCTCGGAGATCTCTATACATCTTTGTGCTCCCTAGGTGGATAGAGAAGGTCGAGCAATGAGCATCATTCAGAAGATCCTTCTTTATCTCTAGATCATATGGTATACATAATCATTACCCAAATCTTATGAATCCATCCTTTTCAATCTTGAACTCATAGGATTTCACATTTATGATAGCTTCCACCCTTTTTAGAATTTTCACATCTTTTCTTTGAGCATCCTTTATTTTATCCATGAGGGATGGTTGAGAAATCATTTGATAAAGGATTGGTGATGTTCCTACCTTAATGATTCCCATTTCCATCCTCTACAAATCTAAGAATATTGGATACTTTTCAATTCTCATCATTGACAAAGATTTAGGATCCTTTCTACTTAGAGCATATGCCACCTTGTTTGCCTTATCGATATGGTAGTGGATTGAGAAGTCATAATCCTTGATGATATATATCCATATTTTTTGGCACATATTAAGCTATTTTTGTGTGAATATATATTTGAGACTCTTGTGATCAGTATATATCTCACAATTCTCCCCATAGAGACAATGTCACTAGATTTTTAATGCAAAGATCATAACCGCCAACTCTAGATCATGAGTAGGATAGTTTGCTCATGGTTTTTCAGCTACCTTGAGGTGTAGGATATAACTTTATCATTTTTCATTAGCACACATCCTAATACCTTCTTTGAAGTATCATTGTACACCACAAAGAGTTCTCCACTTGTTGGGTGTGTGAGTACTGGCGTAGTGATAATCCTCCTTTTCAAATCCTTAAAATAGTCTTCACATTCTTGAGTACAGAAAAACTTTACTCCCTTCCATGTCAACTTGGTCATTGGGTTTTACAATCATGAAAAGTTCTTCACAAATCGTCGATAACACCCATCTAGACCCAAAAAGTTGCGGATCTCTATTATAGATGTTGGCCTGGGTCACTCTTCAATCACCTTTGTCTTGGAAGGGTCTACAGATATCCTTTTGCTAGTAATAACATGCCCCAGGAATGATACTTCCTCCATCCATAACTCAAATTTACTATACTTTGCATACAACTTATCCCTTCACAAAGTATTTAAAATAGTATTCAAATGCTCCTCATGTTCCTCCTTGCACTTGGAGTATATCAAAATATCATTGATAAAGACTACCACAATTTTTTTGAGGTAATATATAAAGACTCTATTCATTAAATCCATGAAAATTGCTATAGAATTAGTGAGTCTAAAGGGAATAACTATGAACTCATATTATTCAAAGGGCAGTCTTGGGAATATCTTCCCTCCTCACCTTTAATTGGTGATATCCTGACTGAAGGTCCACCTTAGAGAAATAACTAGCCCTATGAAGTTTATCAAACAAGTCATCTATCTGTGGTAGGGGATACTTGTTCTTTATCATGATTTTATTGAGCTCATGATAGTAAATGCAGAGGCGCATTGATCCACCCTTATTCTTGACAAAGAGGACTGACATGCCCCACTATGAAGCACTTGGGAGTATAAAAACCTTCTCCATATTCTCCTGTAACTATTTCTTCAACTCTTCTAGCTCTACGGTGGACATTATATAAGGTTTCTTAGGTACAGGCATAGATCCAAGAATAAGTTTAATTGAGAACTCAACATTTCAGTCAGGAGTAAGACCAAGAAACTCTTTAGGGAATACATCTGTGTAATCCCTCACGATGGGCATGTATTCAAGCATGATTATCTCCTTTGTCTCAATCATTTGAGCTAGACATGAGTGATCATAAGGAATTAATATCCACACTTGATACACTGATTCTAAAGGAGATTCATCTTCATCCTTACACTTGTAAAGAATTGGAGGATGCTTTGGGATATGAAGAGTGATATCCCTTTATCGATAGTTGATGTTGCATTTGTATAAAGATAGCCAATTCGTGACCAAGATAACATCTAACTACACTAAAGGAAGTATGTAGAGATTTTATGAGAGGTTCAGTCCACAAAAATTAACCAGGGAGGATTTATAAACCATAGACACAAGAATTTCCACATTCTATGCTCTCACAGATAACTTATCCTCCAAATTTTGAGGTGGTGTTTGAATAGTTATACTAAACATTAAAGATATAAAGAATGTGTATAACTAGAATCAAATAGTATGTTCACTATTCTTGAATGAATAACTAACATACCTGTCATCACATCGTTTTCCGGATCCACCTCAACATTAGTGATATAATAAGCCCTTTCTTGTTTCCTTGGAGGTTGTTGTTGATTTCCTCAAACAACCCTCAGCTTAGGTAAATTGTTTGCATAATGACCATGCTCCTTGCAGTTATAACACTACACTATAGGCTGAGTGTTGATCTGAACCTTCCTTTATTCTTTTACATTAGCTGGATTCTTCATATCCTGTCGGCAATTTTTAGCCATATGTCTCAACTTTTTGCATTTGAAGCAATTCCCGATTCCCTTTAGACAGTTCCCAGGATAATTCTTCCCACAATTTTTACACATGGTATGATCGAGCTTCTTCCCATCATGGAATTTATTTTCAGGACCACCCACATGAGATTCCATTTTCCTCTTCTTGTCGCTGGTCCCACGATATAACTAAGAGTCTCCGATCTCCATTTCAACCATGAGGGCATAACGGACAATCTCCTCATAACCGTTGAAGTCTCAAATCACCAGCACTTTTATTAGTCTCATATTTAGTCTACTAAATAAGTGATCCACCTTTCTTTTGGTGTTCATGAAAAAGCTAGAGGCATACCTTGAAATCCTAGTAAACTTTGCTTCATACGCCCCGATTGACTCATCTTCCTTCTTCTTTAGTTCGAGGAACTCTATTTCCATCTTGAGATAGAGGATTTGGGGAAAATATTTATTGAAAAATATTCTCTTGAATTAATCCCAATACATGGAATCACTTTCTTTCTAGGGATTCATATTCTTGACTAGTGACCACCATTGATCAACTTCCCCATCAAAATGATAGACTTCCAATACAAATTTCTCTTCTTTTGAGTACTAGAGGATAGAGAATCTGTAAAACCCCAAGGTTTAAAAAAAATAAATGAATTGCACGAAACTTTGTTTTAATTAGATATTTATAACTAGCTTTCAAACATAATTTTTCTTCTTCTATGTTTTGAATTTCGAAAAACGATCATCTACAGCTGTGTTCAATAAGTTATTTGGAGTCTAATGGAACCAACTTAATTTTTGATGAATAGTAACATACCCTTATGAATAGTAATATGAACCTAATGAATATTAAATTGTATTATTATTTTATTTTCTTAAGGCTTTATGATAATGAAATCTTTGTTAATTTTTCAATGTGATATAAAAGCAATTATAGTTTTAAAATTGTTAATTTTTGAGTAAAGTTTTATTTAAAATTAAATTAATAATATTTAGAAAATTATTTTCGAAAAATGGAGTTAATTTTTGTATTATAAATGTCGATAAATGGTTAGGATGAATTTTTAGGAATTTTCTGGAATTCTAGAATTTTTGATGAATAGTAAAATACGATAAAATACGATAAATGATAAATACTTGATTTACTGCATAATAGGTGATGCAAGGATGATGTATGACCCCTTGGTTTGAAATCACATGCCATTATTAATATTTGGGGTCACATTAATTGATATTATTCATAGTCTTGAGCAAAAATATTATAATAATGATTTAAATAATGTAAAATACCTCCTCTCCTCCACTATAAATACCACCCTCATTTACCTCTTCCCACCACACCTATCAAGCCTTGATAATTGTCTAATTTCTAAAACATTTCCTCCCCAATATCCTTCCCCACATCCAAGACCTTCTGTTCTCACCCAAAGGACAAAACCAAAGGCCTTAAGGAGGATCTTAAGAAGAAGAGATCAAGAGGTAAACCTCTTTTTTTTCATTTTATGTTATTATTTTTAATTTCCTTTGGAATATATTGAGATATGTCATTCCATATCCCCCTTACTTCCCATATTATGTAAGAATGATGAGATAACCCTTTTCTATCATCAAAATATTTTATGAAATTTTAAGCGATGCCGTTAGGATGCCGAATTTTTGTAAGGGATTTCTCAACTTTTCTTTTATTTCAAGATTCCCTTCTATTATTTTTCTTTCCTAACCTAATCTTATCAAAGAGGCATGAAAGATCTAGAAATATTGTATATTCTTTATTTTCTCATTTTCATGGAAAATTCATCATCATTATTCTTCTCCTCTCCCACTTATTCAAGGAATAAAAACACTGTCCGTGATGTGTTGAATTACCGACATCGTGGACGATGTGATTTAAATTTTATTTAATTCATTAAAGTCTGGTAATGAAAACATTTTTATGGTTAAACTAGGTTATAATATATGTATTATGTCTCATCCATGGTTCTTTAATTCTTTTTTACACATGGTTTTAATTTATAAAACAAAATGAGGTCGTTATTATCAAAGAACCACTAAAATGATCAAAACGAACATCATTAATGTTTTAACTTATGAATCATCCTCATTTAAGAATTAAAAATGATAAATGGTATAATTTATAGTTCTTGAAATATTTAACTAAGATTATATTCTAATTTTTTAGTTTCACTTCCAATCAACAAGAATATCCATCATGAACAGATCATGGAAACCATGTAAAGAACGCACCCAACACAATGTAAATAAAAAAATATTACTAAATGTGTCGAATGATGTTGTAAAATTACCATATAAGGTGTTATAAACATTAATATGTTTCATTAAGATATTAATAAAACTTTTTGAACCATTATATAGGAGGTTTAAACACATTTGAAGTAAGAAGAAGCTGAGGTAAGGGAATTCTTAACCCAATTTCCATTCTTTGGGTTAACCTTCTTATTTATTCATTATGTGGTATTAAGATTATTGGTGTGATGTTTTTTTTGTTTATATTATGTTGAACTATGTTTATTTACAATGTATACAGATATCCATTCCATTCTATTAATTCTCACTCCAATTATATTTTAAGGGGATTTCTTTTTAAAATCCTTTTAAAACTCTCTTTAATAAATTTCAAAAGGATTTTTTTTATATATATGGAATGAGTGGTTTCTTATGATTTTAAAGATACTTTATTACCATGATATGTTCCTTGGACATTATTTATGTTGGGTTTATCCCATTATAGTTCAAGATATGTTGGGTTGATCCCATTATAGCTCAAAATATGTTGGGTTGAGCCCATTATAGCTCAAGATATGACGGGTGAGCCCCATTATAGCTCTCCAATTAATTGGGTACTCTAGAGATGGAAGTTGAAAAAAGGTTATTCCATGTGTAAGGGTGAATTTAATAGTGATATGGTGAATATTAACCAAGGAAACTACATGATGTTTCTATGCATATGAGTTTGTATGATTATGGATTTTATTGGTTTTTATGTTATCACCCGACTAACACTTTATTTCTTTATATCCCTTACTGAGTTTTATACTCATCCCAAGTTTTTAAAATGTTTTTCACAGGATATAAGGATGGGTAAGAGAAATAAGGGTGTCATGATGTTTGATATGGAGTGTTTTTAAAGAAATCATGTTTTAAGTTTTAATATTTTATATTTTGAAAAAAATGGATACTGTTTTAGTAGTATCATCTTGTATGAATGTGGTATTTCATGTATGTAAGATATACTAATTCTTTAAAATTATAAACCCAAAAAGATATTTAATGTGTACTAATGTATTTTATTGTGTAAAATTAAATATTAAGTAACGTTATAAGGTCAAGTCCTTATAGTTGGTATCAGAGGATGGTTTAGACAACTTTAGGGGTTGGGATGATATTAAAAGAATACCATAAATGATTTTTAATATATGGTAATTTGAAATGTTATAGAATTTAAGGATTACCATATTTATTCATCTAAGTTACGTTTTTATAGAATAGTTTTCCACAGAAGAAACAGGGAAGCTGACGTAGGAAGGCACCAAGAGGCTGATGTCTGTCCAAATCTATATCCCGAAATGGTGGGAATCAGAACTGAGTAGTTTGTGACAACAATGGATCAGCTGACTCAAGTAATAAATGGGGGTGGTATCCATGACAGAGAGGAACATGATATACCACTAAGAAACATGTCTTTTTTAGAGCATTTTATTAGGTAACATCCTCCAGAATTCAGTGGAACTGCAGATCCAATGATATCCGAAGGATGGATCAATGCTCTAGAAAAGATATTTGATGACATGGGATGTTTGAAACATCAAAAGGTAATAATATTCATTTATTGTTTGGAAGGTGAAGCTGATAAATGGTGGTATCTATTTAAGAATACAAGAGAAAGATATGATCTTGATAGTCTGGAATGGGATGATTTTAAGAGTCTTTTTCTGGAAAAATATTTTCCCAAAACTGTTCGAATCAGAATGGATAAACAATTATTGGAACTAAAGTAGAAAGATGATGATTTTGTGACAGTATATGAAGCCAATTTTAAAATACTATCCAGGTATGTACCGGATTTTACTTGAGATTTTGAAAGTAAAATTAATATATTTTACTCTAGTTTGAAACCGTTATTGCGAAGAGCTTTGGCTTTACGAGAGTTTAAAAGCTATGAGAAGCTTGTTCGTTGTGCTGAAAAAGTTGAGATGGATTTTTCTGAAAAATATGTGCCTCATGATGAAAATAATAAGAAGCGGTCAAGTTGGCAGGAAATGGGGAAGAACTCATCAAAGAATTCTGGAGGTAAGAAAATGAATTTTTCTTCTTGTGAAAAGTGTGGTAAAAGGCATCCTGGTGGATGTATTGTAAATTCTGTGAAATGATACTAATGTGGAAAGTTTGGAAACATGTCTCATGAGTGAAAGGAAAATGATCTTAAAATTAATGATAAGCTGATGGTGAGATGCTTTAACTGTAAGGAATTGGGTCATTTTGCTAATGTTTGTCCGAATCTAGTTACCCAAGCAGGGAATCAGCAAGATTGAAAGTAGAAGGGTTTGGTAAAATCATTTTCAACCACTTAAATAGATGTTGAGCCATCAAATGAGGTGGTATCAGGTAAATTTATTATTTTTACAGATTTTTCAAATGTGTTTTTTGATTTAGGGTCTACACATTCATTCATTTCTGAGAAATTTTTGAAAAAATTGGGAATTCAACCTCATAAAATGAAACCAGATCTCATGGTAAAAACACATGGAGGAAATAATGTGGCAAAAAAAAATAAGAATCTTCCTATCCTCGTCTGTGGAAATATTTTACTTGAAAACCTTGTTGTTTTTCATCTATTAGAGTTTGATGTTATTCTGGGTATGGACTAACTTTCTTTTTATCATGCTAAGATAGATTACAGAGAAAAAAAAGTTGTTTTTAAAAAGAATTTCATTTTAGGTAAAATAATGAACCCATACCATTAATAACATATTAATAAGCTAAGAAACTGATAATGGATGGAAATGAAAGTTATATTGCTTATATTTTTGAAGATAAGGGAACTATCCAGATTAATGATGTACCGGTGGTAAGTGAATAATTGGATGTTTTTTCCCAATGATTTGCCTAGTGTTATTCCCAATCGATAGGTTGAGTTTACTATTGACTTAGTTCTTGATGCTAATCCAATTTATAAACCTCCTTATCGAATGGTCCAAATGGGACTTCTAGAATTAAAATATCAGTTGCAATAATTATTAGATAAAGGCTTCATCTGACCCAGTACTTCACCATGGGGAACTTCTGTCTTGTTTGTTAAGAAAAAAGATGGTTCAATGAGATTTTTCATTGATTATAGAGCCTTGAATAATATTAATATTAAAAACAAGTATCCTTTGCCTCATATCGATGATTTTTTTATTAGCTCCAGGGAGTACATTATTTTTCAAAAGTTGACCTAAGGTTGGGGTACCATAAATTTAAAGTAAAGGATGAAGACATCCTGAAGACTGCGTTCTCTACTAGATATGGTCATTTTGATTTTTTAGTTATTCCTTTTGTGTTAACTAATGCACCTTCTATATTCATGGATATTATGAATAAAATATTCCATGAGTTCTTGAATAAGTTTGTGGTTGTGTTTATTGATGACATTCTGGTATATTCTAGAATTAAAGAGGAGAATGAAAAACATATAAGGGTTATTTTTAAAACCTTAAAAGAAAAGAAAATGTATTTAAAATTCGGTGATTTTTGGTTGCAAAAGATTTCATTTCTTGGGAACATTGTAAATAAGGATGGAATAACAGTTGATCCTGCCAAAACAAAAGTGGTTGATGAATGGACAAGACCTAAAAATGTTATATAGATTTGTAGTTTTCTTGGATTAACAGGTTATTACCAGGGATTTGTTAAAAACTTTGCATGATTATCTAGACCTCTAACTAAGTTAACACAAAAGGGTTTAAATTTATTTAGACAGAAGAATGTGATGTTTGTTTTCAGGAACTGAAGAAGAGATTGGTGAATTCTCCAGTTTTGGCCTTGCCTTCCCAAAATGGTGAGTTTGTCATCTATAGTGATACTTCATTGAAGGGACTTGGTTGTGTTCTGATGCAGAATGATCATGTAATTTCTTCTACTTTAAGACAACTAAAACCTAAAGAGTTAAATTATCCCACACATGATTTGGAATTGGAAGCTGTGGTTTTTTCTTTGAAAATTTGGAGGCACCATTTATATGAAGCCAAATGTAAAATATACACTGACAATAAAAGTCTGAAGTATATATTCACTCAGAAGGAATTAAACATGTGGAAAAGAAGATTAATTGAACTGATAAATGATTATGATTGCATGATCAATTACCATCTAGGAAAATAAAACAAAGTGGCGGATGCCTTGAGTCGAAAACACCATGCATCATTAACCATGTTACATTTGGAACATGATCCATTGATTAATGATTTGATGAATTTTGGATTAGAAGTTGTTGGTGTAGAGAATACATCTATTTTTTTTGGACAGAATAAAAAAAACACCATGAGAAAAATGTAAGACACATAAGTTGTCAGTTTCAGTGCAGTCATCATTATTAGACAGAATTAAGTAAGCACGGAAGGAAGACCGTGAGCTACAGAAAAAGGTAGAATCTGTTAAAATGGGTAAGTTTATATAATTTAACCTTGATAAAGATTGTGTTTTAAGATTTGAAAAAAGGCTGTGTGTTCCTTGTGATTACCAGTTAAAGAAAGATTTGTTGTGTGAAGCTCATAGTTCTCTATTTTCAGTTCATCCTAGAAGTACTAATATGTATAGAGACCTTCAAGAGTATTACTGGTGGGATGGAATGAAATGGGATATAGTAGAATTTACTGTGAAATGTTTGACATGTCAATAGGTTAAATCATATCGACATTTAATGAAGGGGATACTTCAGCCTTTTCCAGTTCCAGAGTGGAAATGGGAGAATATATCCATGTACTTAATGGTGGGACTACCTAAGACTTCTCAAGGAAATAATGTGATTTGGGTTATTGTTTATCGGCTGACAAAATCTGTAAATTTCCTTTCTATTCAAGATACAATGTCATTGGATCAACTTTATTGACTGTACCTCAAAGACATTGTTAGGTTACATGAAGTTCCTCTTTCCATTGTATCTGATCGGGATCCTAGGTTCACTTCTAACTTTTAGAAGGGGCTTTAGAAGTCGTTGGACACAAAATTAAATTTCAGTACAACTTTTTATCCTCAATCAGATGGGCAGTTAGAACGAACGATTCAAACCTTGGAGGATATGTTTTGAGATTTTTCAATGGACTACCAGGGAAGTTGGGATCAACATATTTCTTTAGTTGAGTTTTTTTATAATAACAATTTTCATTCCAGTATACAGATGGTACCTTTTGAGGAATTCTATGGGAAATAATGTCGAACTCCATATTTTTGGGATAAAGTTGGAAAAAGGAAGTTGATGGGACCAGAATTAGTAGAGGAAGTGGCTGAGAAAGTGAAGATGATCCAGTAGAACATGAGGACAACTTAAAGCAGGAAGAAAATTTATGTAGATAAAAGAAGGAAAGACTTCTCTTTCGAGGTAGGTGACCATATTTTTCTTAAAATCTCTCCTTGGAAAAGTGTGATGCATTTTGGTAAGAAAGGAAATCTAATTTTGCGATTCATCGGCCCTTTTGAAATCCTGGAGAAAGTTGGACCAGTTGTATACCGAGTAGCTTTTCCTCTCAGTTTGTCTCAAGTACATAATGTTTTTCATATTTCGATATTGAGAAAATATGTGTCAGATTCAACTCATGTCTTGAGTCCAGAATCAATTCTGCTGTAAGAGAACCTTTCTTATAAAGAGAAACCTGTTTAGATTCTTGATCGAAGAGAATAGGTATTGTGGAATAAGGTAATCTACTAGGTAAAGGTTTTGTGTAGAAACCACATTGTTGAATAAGAAACATGGGAATATGAAAATGCTATGAGGGAAAGGTAACCTCACTTGTTTAATGAGTAAATAAAATTGGGAGGACACAATTTATAGAAGGTGGGGATAATTTAACACCCCAAGGTTTTAAAAAAATAAATGAAATGCATGAAACTTTTTTTTAAGTAGATATTTATAACTATCTTTCAGACATAATTTTGCTGCTTCTATGTTTTGAATTTTAAAAAATGGTCATCTACAATTGTGTTCAGTAAGTTATTTTGAGTCTAATGGAACTAACTTATTTTTTGGTGAATAGTAACATACCCTTATGAATAGTAATATGAACAGTAACATGACACTAATGAATAGTAAATTGTATTATTATTTTATTTTCTTAAGGCTTTAAGATAATTACATCTTGGTTAATTTTTCAATGTGATATAAAAGTAGTTATAGTTTTAAAATTGTTATTTTTTGAATAAAGTATGATTTTATTTAAAATTAAATTAATAATATTTAGAAAATTATTTTAAAAAAATGGATTTCATTTTTTAATTCTACATGTCGATAAATGGTTAGGGTGAATTTTTTGGAATTCTAGAATTTTTGATGAATAGTAAAATACGATAAATGCTAAATACTTGATTTACTGCATCATAAGTGATGCAAGGATGATGTAAGACCAATTAGTTAGAACTCAAATTCCATTATTACTATTTGGTGTCACATGAATTGATATTATTCATAGTCTTGAGAAAAAATATTTTAAAAATGATTTAAATAATGTAAAATACCTCCACTCCTCCACTATAAATACCACCCTCATTTCCCTCTTCCTCCCACACATCTCAATCCTTGAGCATTGTCTAATTTCTACCAAATTCCCTCCCCAATCTCCTTCCCCACGTCCAAGACCTTCTGGTCTCACCCAAAGTCCAAAACCAAAGTCCTTAAGGAGGATCTCAAGGAGAAGAGATCCAAGTGTTAAACCTCCTCTTTTGTTTTCTTTATTTTCTTTCATTTTATGTTATTATTTTTAATTTCCTTTGGAATATGTTAGGATATGTCATTACATATCCCCCTTACTACCCATATTATGTAAGAATGATGAGATACCCATTTTTTCTCATCAAAATATTTTATAAAATTTTAGGCGATGCCATTAGGCTGCCAAATTTTCATAAGGGATTTCTCAACTTTTCTTATATTTTGAGATTCCCTTATTTTCTTTTTCTTTCCTCACCTAATATTATCCAAGAGGCATGAAAGCTCAAAAAATATTTTATATTCTGGATGTTATCATGTTCATTGAAAATTCATCATCATTCTTATTCTCCTCTCCCACTTATTCAAGGAATAAAAACATTGTCCGTGATGTGTCGAATTACCGACATCGTGGATGATGTGATTTCAATTTGTTTAAATTACTTCAATTATGGTCATGAAACCATTTTTATCATATAAAAAGTTATAATATATGTTTTATGTCTCATCCATGGTTTTTGAATTCTTTTTTACACATGGTTTTAATTTATAAAACAAAATGAGGTCATTATTATCAAAGAACCACTAAAATGATCTAAACGATCATCATTAATGTTTTTACTTATGAATTATCCTCATTTTAGAATTCAAAATAATAAATGTTATAATTTATGGTTCTAGAAATATTTAACTACCATTCTATTCCAATTCTGGAGTTTCACTTCCAATCGACAAGAATATCCATCACGAACCGATTATGGAAACCATGTAAAGAACACATCCGACACAATGTAAATAACAAAATATTACTAATAAATGTGTCGAATGATGTTTTAAAATGATCATATAAGGTGTTATAATCATTAATATGTTTCATTAATATATTAATAACACTCTTTTAACCATTATACAGGAGGTTTAAACAAATTTTAAGTAATAAGAATCTGAGGTAAGGGAATTCTTAACCCAATTTCCACTCTTTAGGTTAAGCTTCTTCTTTATTAATTTTGTGGTATTAAGATTATTGGTGTGATGATTTTTTTTGTTTATATTATGTTGTGCTATGTGCATTTATAGTGTATACACATATAAATTCCATTCTATTAATTCTCACTCCAATTATATTTTAAGGTACTTTATTTTTAAAATCCTTTTAAAACTCTCTTTAATAAATTTCAAAAGGATTTTTTTATATGTATATGGAATGAGTGATTTATTATGATTTTAAAGATACTTTATTACCATGATATGTTTCTTGGAAATTATTTATGTTGGTTTGAGCCCATTATATCTCAAGATATGTTGGTTTGAGCCCATTATAGCTTAAGATATGTTCGGTTGAGCCCATTATAGCTCAAGATATGACGAGTGAGCCCCATTATAGCTCTCCAATGCATTGGGTACTCCAGAGATGGAAGTTGACCAGAAGGTTATTACATGTGTAAGTTTGAATTTAAGAGTGATATGGTAAATATGTCCCAAGGTAACTACATGATGTTTCCATGCATATTAGTTTTTATGATTATGGGTTTTATTGGTTTTTATGTTATCACTTGACTAACACTTTCTTTATTTATATACCTTATTGAGTTTTATACTCATACCAAGTTTTTAGAATTTTTTTTATATGATATAAGTATGGGTAAGAGAAATAAGGGATTCCTAATGTTTTAAATGGAGTGTTGTTAAAGAAATCATGTTTTAAGTTTTAATGTTTTATATTTTGAAAAAATGGAAATTGTTTTAGTAGTATCCTCTTGTATGAATGTGGTATGTCATGTATATAAGATAACCTAATTATTTAAAACACTAAACCCAAAAAGATCCTAAATGTTTAATAATGTATTGTCTTGTGTAAAATTCAATATTAAGTAACATTATAAGGCCGGTTCCTTATAGAATATATTTTCAATGGAGTTAATCCACTATTCTTTGAGGAGGGGATCAGAAGATCCACTAAACATGGGAGGCCTTTGATACATGAAGGATTAAATGACAAATTTTTATTTCCTTGGAGGAGGAGGGTGTTCTAAATGATTCAAGTTATTATTAATATCTTGATCCAGCTGAGCAAGTACTGTCATTAAGTTTTGAGCACCCGTTCCCATTATATAAGACATATCGTTAGATTAATATTCAAATTCCCCATCACATTGATTGTTGGAACATGTTATTCTATTTCAGGCTATTAACTAATAAAAATAACGTACAATTAGTGGTATTGAATACTTAGATATTGTCTATAAAAAGGAAATTTGAACATAAGAGGATAAACTTGTAAAGGATAAGTATATCCTAACTTGTGATTCCCTATGTTTAAATCTAGTTTATACTTGATCTATTTCTTAACTTATATTTTTATGGGATTTTTTATTCCCTTAATAATGGTTTGTACCAATATTATGAATTTAACAAATCGTATCCCCCAGTAGTGTCAAACCAAGAGTGCGGTAAGGCCTGTTGTCGTGCACCAGTTCCCGTTAAAGTCTAGCTCAAAGCAGTGTTTTCAGGTTTTACCCCTAGATACATTTGTGCTAGATCCACCTATACCTGTTTGTATCCAAATAGGGATGTATTTTCTTGATAAACCACTCAATTTATACTTACCAAAATTTAGAGGTGTTTTCTTATACTTTGTCCCGTACTTGAGGTTTTTATTAAAGTGCTCTATTCCTAATCTCCAAAAATAACTAGACCATCCTCTGATATAAACTATAGAAACCCTAGTCTTTTAAATATAACATTACATGATTTTAAGCATAATTATACATCAGAGTAAAATCCAAGGATCATAAATTCAAGTGTCTTGGAATAGTAGGTATATAAAACTGAAAACATGGAACTAAAAAAAACATTTCTTTATTTAATATTCAAATTGAGATCCTAACTTCCATTGTGCTCAAACATCTTCATAGGGTACCCTAGGGAACACATAAAAAAAGGGATGAGCTAAATATCCCAGTATGGGAATAACCATAAAAACAAATAATTAACACATTGGATAGAATTCATGACATGATGATATAAAAAGGGATGTAACATATGGAATAATAACATATAAACATGGAAATATATAAACATAGAGTCACAATAATGTGGTAGCAACATAAAACATGACTTTATCATGAGTCAAGGATAAACTCCAAGACTGTTTCACATAGTATCACACGCCAAGGCTAACCTCCAAAACCGTCGCATATGGTAGCACAAGCCAAGGCTAACCGTCAAGACCGTCGCACATAACATCTCATGAGACTCAAATTTACCCAATGAATTAGAGAGCTATCTAGGCACACACATATTAAATTTTCATGAATATTTTTTCCACATAAATAATCATACACAATAAATCTTATATAAACATAAGAGTTACCCATGGAAAGAATTGGGTACCATAATCATGTCATAAAGCATAAAAAATGGGCGTATCATAAAAGTGTACATGAAAGAAAGGAACAAAAATATACATGTAAATTAATAAGGGAAAATAGGCATGTATCATGTTAAGTGATTTCATTTAGAAGTGACAACATGTAATAAAATTATTTAAGAAATTTTAGCATTAAAACATTTTTGTGCGGTTTTAAGGAAAACACTATAGAGCCTTTAAAATAGAAAAGGAGAAAATATTTTATATAAAACAAAAATTGAACCAAGAAGGTTTTCATAATAAAAATAATTATTTTATAAAGACAACGGTGGGTTAGAATATAGGATAGAGTGCACTTGAAATCAGGTAAGAATTCGGGAAGTTCCCTTAAGACAAGTTTGCTTATCAAGAAGTATTAAGGAGGGAATCACTTAAAAACATGTATATCACCGAAAGAGAATGAGGGATGGATATTGAAACATGAGTTTGTATCATATAAATAGTATGTATAAGTTTACACAAAAGTAAAATACAACTTCATTTGGATAAAAAGAAAGATAGAGCATGTCACGACCCATCCCATGGGGCCCGTGCCGTGACTACCCCAAGCCCGTCTTCCATAGGCCAGGGGCAGGCGAATAGCACCAAAGGCATAAATCCATAAACTGGGAAGGAATTGCCATTATAACTTGAAAATGAACAAAACAGAGTACAAGTTGGAAGAAAAATACTAAATAAAACTATATAACAAAACAGTGCTGAAAAGTAAAAGGGTCCAGAAATACAAGCCCAACTGTAAAGTACAAGTACAACTGAAAAGTAAAAATCAGCTGAAAGGTGAAAAGAAGATCCTGGATCATCCACCATGGATCCTACCTGAAGGGTAGGTACATATAGCCTCCTCAACACTCCACGTCTGTCAGTCTCCTCTGGTTACCGACTCATCGTGAGGTCCACCTTCGGGTACCATCCGGTCCTCGCACACTCAGCCTCGGTCAGAGCTGTCCGTCATCTATATCCAACACAATGAGGTACAGGCATAGCCCGTGCAGGGGTGAGTATAACGATACTCAGTAGGGACCCCGAGACCCTCAAGGTCTCACAAAATCAAAGATGGATAAACCAAAAAGTATGAAATCAACAGATAACCCCACTTAGGTATATTCCCATACATATACCTAAGTTATCAAGTAATCCATCTCAATCACGAGGATAACACAAAGTTACTGACTCAGCTCACACAGGTATACAAATCTTGTAGAGAGAGTTTAGAGATGCTTATATGTAGCCACTAAGTCATCTATTCTTTCAAACCCACACAGGATCCAGAAATAGAAGTCAGAACAGTCGAACCCACACAGGATCCAGGAACAGTTATTCTGTCGAACCCACACAAGATCCAGGAACAGAAGTCAGAACTGTTGAACCCACATAGGATCTAGGAACATTAGTCAGAGCTGTCGAACCCATACAGGATCCAGGAATAATCATCAGTGTTTTTGAACCCACACAGGATCTAGGAACAGTAGTCGGAGCTATCGAACCCACACATGATCCAGGAACAGTCGTCAGAACGCATCCAGCCACAGGGTTCCATACAAAGTATGCTTGATTCCGGGATGGTCCAATATTAAAGCCAAGAGTCAATACATCAAATTCCATGAAGTCCCAAGTTTATGTATCCAAAATATCCATCTTTCCATAAGAAACTCAACGTGACAGACGGTGTGTCAATCGGACGCTCGGTCTGAGAGTTATTGGCATTTTCGTTCCAAGGGCCCGATTGTATTTATGTTCGATCCAATACAGACATACACCAACTATGTCCAAACCTCGAGTGGGATATACCAAAAGAACCATCTCCTTACAAGGTTTCTTTCACCGCAGACAGTTCCTCAATCGGATGCCCATAGCTCAAGTTACGGGCAAAAGAGTGAAAACTGGTCAAACGGGTCCGGACTGGGGTCCGACCCGCTCCGAGGGCCCGACCCGCTCCGTGGGTCCGACCCAACCAGTGCTAGGTCTGACCCGCGCTGGGTCCGGCCCATGCGGCTGGCGGCCCGTGGGGTCTGCCCTAGCCTCGTCCAGGGGGGAGGCCACACCCCCTGGCGATCCAGAACGGCTATGCCGTTCGGGTGGGAGACAAACTGGCACCACGTGGCACCGGTCCGCATCACGTGGTGCTGGTCCACGTCACATGTCACCGGTCCATGTCACGTGGCATCGGTACGCATCACGCGAGACCCAACGAGGGGTCCTGCTCCTCCCAGCTGGCCAAGCGTCCAGCCGCCTCCCGCGTGGCGTCGGTTGCGCCGCGCCTCCTCCGGTGACCCGACGGCTTGGGCCGCCAGTCTTACTCGTGACCGGCCTTGAACCAGCTGCCGTTGCACTTCCGCGGCCAAGGGCCACGACCCCTTCTCCTCCACTTCGTGGCATAGTTACGCCGTGCCTTCTCCACCGTCCCGGCGGCTCGGGCCACCGGTTTTCTTCGTGGCTGGCCTTGCGCTGACTACCGCTGCACCGCCGCGGTCTATCGGCCACAGGTTACTCCTCCTGTGGCACGGGTGCACTGCTGTGATCCATGTAGTGAGGATTGTTGTTCCATCCATCAGTGAACTTTATGCGGGTCACCAGATGAGTTCTGGTGGCCCGATTCTCGTTCTGGAAGTTGTCGTGCACCCCTTGGGACGTCGCCTTCGATCCGCAACCATTGTTGATGAGTAACGTTCATCCCGGACTCACGCTGAATTTAGCGTCAAATTACAAAAAGAAGGCGGAGGGGTCGGGCCGTGTTTGTTCACCCCGTGCCCTCTACGTTAGGGTGATATCAAGTGACTTTGAATTATAATCCTCGACGGAAAACGAAGAACACGCAATAATTAACAAAGCTTGAACCCCTACCTTTGTTTGTTGATCGTCGATGTTGGCATGAGAAAGCAGACATTGATTCGTTGACGTCGAGAAAGAAGATGAAGAAGCTAAGGCGACGTCATTGGTTTTCTTCAAGGACGGAGCTTCCTCCTTTTTTCCTGATGAATATCAAAGTAGAAGATGTCCATCGTTGGTGGATGAAGCGTTCTTCGTTCTTCGATGGTCGTTCTTCGTTGGGAGCTTTCTCCCAATATTCCTCCTCTCAAAACACCAAAGTGAATAAACATGCCAAATAATAGATTATATTATCTATTATTTCGTTGGAAAGAAATTCAAAAAATAATCCCTAAACAATTGGTTGGAACAAATTAATGTGAAGGGTGGTGGCACCATTAAGTGGGGAGCTAAAGAGGTTTCTCCCCACTTAATGGGGAGTTCAAGGGGGTTTCATCTTCAGGTGGTCCCCACCAAATTTAACATGAAGAGGAGGTTATCCCCAGGTGGGCCCCACCACCATAACCTCTCATGGGAGGTTAAGGTGTGGTGGTCCCACCTCCAACTTCCATGTGGAGGTTTTTAACCATCAAATAAAAATAAATCCACACACTTTATTTTTATTTAATTCAATCTCTAAAAACCCCAAAAACTATCTTTTATTCTCGACCAACTGCCATCGAGGTGAAAGTATTCTTAAGCGAATACCGATACTGCGAGTTCAACGGTGCCCTCAGATTTCAATTCCGAGCACCGATTCAAAATTTATAAAAACCCACTCGTATGTTTACTGAACGTACCCAAACAAAAACTTTAGAAATTGATTCCGGGAACACCGGGCCTCAAAATCATGCACCGTCAGTTTTCGCAGAATCGTAAAATTCCCATGTATTTAAGAAAAAAATTTCCAAGGAAATTATGGATCTTTACAGAGAAACCCGAAGGAATATAGGAGGTTCAGGTAGAATCCCTTATAGAATATCATCATGGTATCAGGTGTACTTAAGAGGGATTAATGTGAGAGAAATGGGTTTATAATATTTTATAAACCATTAGAGAAGTATGGGGGAGGTGAAAAATCATACCCCATCATTAGTAATTACACATAAAATGTCATAACATAGAGGACATTCTTGAATAAAAGTGAAATAGAGAGGATCCATTACCTTAAGTCTGACGGTGTTCTTTGCTTGATATTAATGACATGAATAATCAAATTAGGTTCATTAATTAATAACTCAAAAACCTATTCTATATTTAAAATATTTAGTATAACCTTTTTAATTTCATTCATGACCTTTTTGATGGGTTAAGTGGTTCAATTTCATTGTTCGGGTCTGTTTGTTTTCTTGGTCTTTACGATTGGTTTACTTATTTTCATGAATGGAGAACCATGTAAAATGGGGATGGTTGTCTAGAATTGGATGTATATTTTATTATTTAACATCCATAAGGTTACATGGTTGTAAATTTAATTTGGTTACTTGGAGTGAAGTTGAATCATTATATAAAACATTAATGATAAACACTTGGATTAATTTGGTGATTTTGTTCATAATTAACTTGTTTTGTATCATTATATTATATCATGTGAGAAAAAGGATTCAAGAACATAAAATAAGATAAAATAAATATTTAATAGTCTAGTTCAACTATAAAAATGGTTTCATGACCAGAATTGAATATGGTAAAAGAAATTGATAACCCGTCGTCCTTGAATGTGATAAATTAACACATCTCGGACGGTGTTTTCGTTTCTTTTGTATAAAAGAAGGGGAAAGGAGAGATGATACTAACTTATTCCATTATCATAACAAAATTTCAGTACATGTAAGGTACTTTATTTTTCATAACATTTGTATGAGGAGAGGTATGGATAGAAAATAAAACAAATGAACTTGAAAAGAAAGTAAAAGAATTGAAAAGAGGAATTTACCTCTTGAATCGATCTTCCTTGAGAGCCTCTTAAGGGGAGAGGATTTGGTATTTTGAATAGAATAAGGGCTTTTGGACGTGGGTGAGGATATTGGGTAGAGGTTTGGTTAGAATTTAGGCTAGTAACAAGGATTGGGAGGAGTGAAGAGAAGAGGTAAGGAGGGGTGATATTTATAGCGGAGGAGATGAGGGATTTCATAATATTTAATTACTTAGTTTATTAATTTCCCTCAAGACCAGAAATGGTGATGATTTCATGAACAAAAATAGTAATAAGTTCATGTGAGTTCTATATTTGGTTTCTTACATCACTTATGATGTCAGGAATAGTGGATTTAAATTATAATGTATTTATACGATAAATTAATGTATTTTACTATTCACTAAAATTTCATGTATTTCAGAAAAATCCCAAAAATTAATCCTAACCATTTTTAGACTTTTAGAATCCAAAAATAAACTCCATTTTTCAAAAATAATTTTCTAAATATGATTCATTTAATTTTTAATGAAAATCATAATTTACTTGTAAAATACGGATTTTAAAACTATAACTGATTTTATAATGCTTCAAAAATTATATATGGTCTTATAAAATTATCTTAAAATAATAAGACATAAAATTTTTAATTCATGAAAACCTTTTAAGAAAATAATTTTTATTTTAAATTAATTAATTAACTGTAACTAATTATTTATGACTTATAAAAATACCAATACTTTTACTATGGTCATATTATCGCTTATAAGATGCCTAAATTTTATTTATACATTCATGGATGAGGTTACTATTGTTTTGGATGAATTTCTATTCATAAGGGTCATATTACTATTAATAAGGGCATGTTACTATTCATAAGGGTAGGTTGCTTTTCAGAAAAAATTCAATTTATTCCATTAGACTCCAAACATCTTACTTATCACAATTATATTTGTAAAATTTTTAAAATTCAAATCACAGAGGTGACAATATTATGTTTAAAGGTCACATAGAACTTAGTAGTTCATTGTGTTTTAATTTCATGTGATTATATGACATAATTATAAGAAGGGAATTTCTATTGATAAAACATTAGGTCGTTACAACGATCCCCTTTTTAAATTGATTGCTTGATATTAAATTGATCATATGAACTTATGGGATGTCGTTGGGAATGACCTCACCTTGTTTATGTGTGAGAGGCTGGGTTATAGGCCATCAAATACCTTGTATAGATGGGACGGGGTGTGTTCTTTGTTTAATTTGAGTTGGTTTCTTTTAAACCGAATTGATTATTTGAAACCGAGTTAGTCAATTCAAATAAATTTAATTATTATGTTTATTTAAATTTTTTAATTCAATCATATTAAATTGACTTGATTTATATAAATTGAATTGATTTTAATAATATATATAAAATTCTTGGATTGCATGTGATGATACCCATGTGGTTGTGATGGGCATGACTCGAGGAATTGGGATGGCATGGCCATTGAGATTGAGGTGACATGTTCATCTGGTTGGGCATGGCCTGGAATTTTGAGTGATGTTGATCATAGGATTGGGCATCATGGAAATCAGTTTGAGATAAAAAGGATATTAGGTGAGTGCATGAACTGTGATATTGGATGGAAAGGCCACCATACTTGAGTGAAAGGGCTGCAAGGGAATGAGGTTCCAGTTGGATGTGTCTTAGGTACTATTTTGGCGATTTCTGTCACCGGTGATGGAAAAATCACTAATTAGAGTCGTGTGCACATAGGTTGACTTAGTGATGAGGTGATTTTGATCACTTGTGTGGGTAGATTCTCCTATTAGCGTGGCTTAGAAAAATGTGTTGGGGGTGTTTGTCATACAAAGCCACGTGGAAGGCGAAGAGACTTCAGTTGATTGTATTGAGGCCATAAGTTGGGGGATGAGGCTCACCATATTGAGTTCATTGGGCTTGGACTATTTTGGGAGGATGGAGATTTCCATTCCTTGGGACACTGTTCTTTTAGCCAACAATGGTTTTATTTGAGGATATATATTGCTGTGCCTTCAGATGTTGGTCTTCGAGCTAATGAGTGATTTTGAGTAGGGGTCTGAGGGCCTAGTTAATTTGGTTTTGGCATGACTTAGGGATATATATGAAATTAATGGAGTTAAGAAGTTTCTGGAGGCATGGGGTTTCAGGTTACTTTCTTTGAGGTGGAACCTGAGGGTTCACTTGGGTTGTATGACATCAGGGGAAACCATGGGCCATGGGCTAAGGATCCTCACTAGTTCAGTGATTATGACATTGGCCGAGGCAGGTGATGGATTCTTAGTGGATGTTGAGCACCATGGAATCCCATGTTTACTTTATGCATGTGATTCTTTATTGTTTATTATAGTTCACACATGCTTAAACACTTATGTTGGCTGTGCACACTTGGGTGGTATCCTACTGCGAATCATTCTCACACACTACATGGGCCCTTCGGGACACGTGAAAACTTTATGTTGTTGCATTTAGGTAAAGTATCAGCCTTAGGAGATGGATCATAATGTTGTTTAGCATAGGATTTTGGAAAGGTACCTTGAGGTTCTTGCCTCTATAAGAGTTACTTTTGATTTTTCCTTTTTGTTTATCTTTTGTATCAATATGCCTATATATGTATTATACTGTAGGTCAACCATGGGTCAACCTTTTCTGGATATTGTATTGTATGATCTAATATGTACGCATGATCTATTTTAAATTACTACGAGTGTTATGATTGTTTTTTATTTATTTTCGATGCTTATTTAGTTATGCTTCTGCTATTGCTTATTGTTGGATGTTCTTCCGCTTTTGGTGGATTTTGTTCAAGTCTGCTGAGTGTTTCCTTTTGTTTCTTAGTTATATACATGTTCTAAAACCTTTATTACATCATCCTTGAGGGTATATCCTCCCTAATTTCCCTATTTACACCCTCACTGATAGTCAGACACCTTTGGTATTTGGGGAGGTGCACCTAAGGCAAGTGGCACATGACCCAATAACAATGTTCATGTGGCTAATCGGGTTGGGGATGCTACAAAACACTCCAAATAATAATAATAATAATAATATTTTGTTACATGATTTTTATTAAGAATATGATATTATTTTAAGGGGAAACATGTAATTAAAATATTTCTTAACCTAAACCCTAGCTCTATAAATAGATCTTTATGGCTATTATGTAGTCAATTGAAAAATTGTAAACAGATAATTGTTACACACAATGAATTATCTATCAATTCCCCATTCTCTCTCCCTATTAAGAATGAGAAACATAAGAAAGATTACTTCAAGACTGAAGGATGAGTGATCAATACAAACAATGCAAGATAATTGATTCACCATGCTAGCACCCAAAGGCCGATTGACGTTCCTTAAAGATCAAAGGAGCACAAGTGGATCACCATTAGAGGTATTCTATCCTTGGATCCTCATAGTGAAACAAATACAATCTAAAATGGACTTTTTGTATGATCAACTTCCACATTGAAGAAATATCCTAAGCCAAGGTATTTTCTTTATTTCGATATGAATAAATTGATTATAAATTTAACGTGCAAGATCATATAATGGGGTTTTGAGTATCGAAATATTAAAAAAAATTTAATATACCACCCACCACCACATGCTTCTACTATTCCTGGAACCTTCAAGTGGTATCATAGTGGCCATGTTTTAAATTTATAATTATTTATTTGATTGTTGATCTATATGAAATCGTGGTTTGATTTTTTTCATTTAATATTATTTTTTTCTTTAATCCGTTTTGAATTAACATATTATCAATATATTAATCATGTTTGTTTAGTGTTTCATTTTCTTAAAATTCTAGGAATAGATAAAGAATGGCTAGATATTTCATCGTGAAGTGCCAAATTTTTGGCCAGTAAAATTGGGTTACATGGCGTGCAATTGGAGTACACGTCGTGTACCGATTTGCACTACACCTAGATGTGTCAAGGAATAAATGACATGCCAACAAGTTAATCACATGCAGTACATTAATTGCACACTATGTGTAAACTGAGTCAACTCAGGACATGAGATGTCAGATTACACGACGTGTATCTAGCATATGCGTCGTGTAGCCTGCACGGATTAGCGATGTAAATTTCACAATCTATGTGCTCATTATACACATTCAAACCACCTGATATTGACAGCCTAGAGAATTTATGATATACACAACATGTATGCAGTGTACACGGTGTGTAGTTCATTATTTATCATGTTCTAAATACATGTAAATCTAATCAGTGAGAAAAACAAACACAAGACATAAGGGATACACAACGTGTAGTTGGATTGTACACACCGTGTGATCCTACCGAGATACATACCGAAGAATTAGGAAAGTATTTCGGGCACAAGACAAGAAGATACACAACATGTAGATGATATGTGATACCATGTAGTCTGATCGAGTAAAAAAGCCAAATCCCCAGGTGTGTAACCCGAATATACAACAACCGAGATACACGACATGTATCTAGACAATAAACACCGTGTAGTCTCCCAATTAATGAAATAATTAAAAATTTAATCAAATTAAAATCTGTAGCATTAAAAACTTGTTGTTTTGGTTGGAACTTTAAATGTTTGAGAATTTAATAAGAGTTTTAAAGAATTTTAAATTCTCAATTAAATTATTTTAATAAATCTTGAACTATTGGTTCTACCGTTTATTTTTCATTAACGCCTTTATGATGGTTATCTACAAGAGGATTCAAATGGGAATTAAGATGAAAGGTAATTAATTAATTAATCAATTAATGAAAACATATTTATCTTAATAATAAAGAACAAATAATAAATAAATATTATCTATTTGATTTTGCATATATGTTTCATGTATGACCATTCATGAGTTTGACCAAGACTTTTGTATATCTTGGATGTTTTAATTTAATTTATTTCATGGATTTGAAATTATTTATTATTAAATTAAATATTATGGCCTATGAGTCATCCTTACCTCCATTATTATATAGGATCTACATGTCTATGGTTATTTATGTAATCTCACTTATCCAATCATTTGGTTCCCCTCACCTAAATGTGAGTTATAAATACATGTAATTAATGGAATTTTCCAAGTCACGTGGAGGTGGGTCAAGAAGAAACCATAATGATGCTAACATTAAAGAAACACAGGTGGACATGTGGAATGTTTCGAATCATTCCAAGACTGAAAATATGAGTTATTTCCCCTAGGTCAAAGGTTGATTTAATATCCTCTCATTAAATCAACCATTAGATAAGATCATGATTAGGTTATTTATTTATTTCTATCTATGCATTAATTATTTTATGGATGAAAGACTAGGATCACATAAATAAATGAGTTAATGTGAAAATATGAAATTTAAATAAATGTATTATTTATAAATATTTTATCCAGCATGGTTAATTAATTGAGTAAAATCCACTTAATATTAAAAAGACATGTAAATGATAAAAATAGATAAAATTTATGCATAATTAATTAAAATCTCTCAACCTAATATTAAGTCTACTAAGACTTCCATTACTTGAATGAGAATGAAATCATAGAACTAAGTGTAGTACATGGACAAAGTCTATACACTTACTTTTATTGGGTAATTATCATGAGGGTTTTGGGTTGAATTAATCAAACTTGTATCGATTTTAAAATCCAAATTCTGTTAAATAAAAATTTGGAGGCAAGTGTTGAGGGAATCCAAGTAATAATTTGAAGATAGGGTAATCCACTCAACAAATCAAGGAGCTTCAAACACACATTTGGTAAGAACACCTACCTAATTACTTTCTTATGGATTTCATGGCCAAAGTCTAGATTATTAAGAAAATTAATGGGGATCCTTTACACTAGAATTTCTTAGCTACTAGACATTTCAATTTCAATGGTGAGGGATATTGGGACTTGATAAAATAGTGGGAGAATTTAAAAAATAAATTAATTTATTAGTTCTCACATATTTTTTAATAAAGAAAAATTAATAAAAATATGCTCTTTTAATTATAGAATAAAATGAAAATATCATCATCCACACTATCTATATGATTAATATTGGAGAAAGATAATATTTTCATTGGTAGTAACTTCAAGGAGTTTTTAGATGCCTTCGGGTTGTGCTACGCCCTAAAAAGAAATCTTATATTCTATAATCCTCACAAGATGATATGCCAAATATGGATCCAAGTGATGAATACTTACTTGTCTATAAAAAACATTTGATGGATATGGTCGAAATTCAATGTTTGATTCTATCATCTATATCTAGTGAACTCATGAAGTCTCACAAAAACATAGATTATTATAGAATGCTTGAGCATATCTATGGCCTTTATCAGGAGAGAGTTAGACAAGAATAGTTTGTGATCTCCAAGGCTCTTTTTCAGATAAATATTAGAGAGGGTTCCCCAGATGGGCCTCACATAGTCAAGATCACTAGCTATATTGATAACCTAGAAGTTCTAGGGTTTAAAATACCTAAAGAACTGGGCACCATTCTCATTCTTGCATCAATCCATCAGAGATTATATAGCTTTATTGTAAATTTTAATATGAACAACATTGAGAAGTATCTTCTATATTTACTTATTCTCTTTCACTAAGTTGATAAGGAAACGAACAATGAAAATCCTTCCATCCTTATGGTGAACAAATGGAAAGGTAAAGTGAAGATATCTAAGTTCAAATATTCTTTACACACTTCCAAGAAGAGTAAGATCAAGATGAAAACAAGTGAAAAAGATGATGTCTATTTGGCATGTGGAAAGAAGGGCCACTTGAAGAAAAACTATACCCATCCAAGGAAGAAAGGGGAAGCATTAGGATCATTTGTTATAGAGTGAAATTTATCTATTTCTATAAATTTTATATTAGAAATATATTTTGGTGCTCATATATATATTCAAATACAAGAACCAATTATATTCAGAAAGATTGACCGAGGGGAGGTAGATCTACAAGCATCCAATAAAGCTAAACTTGCTACTGTAGCTATCAGGTACTACCACCTCATGTTGCTGACCAAAATGATCTTGGTTTTGAATGGTTGTTATTATGAACCATCCATTACCAAAAACATTATTTTTTCATCCAAACTTGATACATATAGATTTATTTTCAAATTTGGGAATTTTTTTTGATTCTTTTATAAAGATAACACTTGTTATGGTAAGAAACATTTAAATAATGGTTTTTATGTGTCATATTATATGAACAAAGTAATGGAAATCACTAAAGAAGTTACTTTAAATGAATCATACCACACCTAACTTTGGAATCACCTACTATGTCATGTAAACAAAAAACACTTGACTAAATTACATCAAGATGGATATTTAGATTCTTTTAAACTAAAACCACTTGGTGTATGTCATGATTTTTTACAAGAAAAATTGACCAAAACCCCATTTAGTGAAAAATTTTAAAGGACTAAAGTGATTCTTGAATTAGTTCATATAGATGTGTGTGGACCATTTCCTGTTGAGGAAAGGGGTGGGTACTCATACTTCATAAATTTTACTAATGTTTTTAGAATATATGGATATGTATACTTGATGAGGTATAAGTCAGATTACTTTGAAAAATTTAAGGAATACAATAATGAAGTTGAGAACCATTTTAGTAATAAGATTAATAAACTCCACTCAGACCATAGTAGAGAATATCTTAATTAAGACTTCATTGACTATTTATGGGAGTTCAATATACTATCTCAACTCACTCTCAGTGGAACAGTTAATAGAAATGAGGAACCACATGTTGTTGGACATGGTGAGATTAATGATGAGTCATGTGAGTCTTTCATTATCCTTTTAGGGATAGATGTTATAAACAAAAACATATATACTAAATCGAGTTCCAACTAAAGAAAAAAATGATATACCATACCAATTATGGAATGGAAAGAAACCCATGTTGTATTACTTACATGTGTGGGGTTGTGAAGAATTTGTTAAGGCCTCTTGAGGTAACAAGATTTCACCATGAGGCACAAAATGTATTTTTATAGGATATCCAAAATAAACAAATGGATACTACCTATACAATCCTTCATACAAAAAGGTTTTGGTTGAAAGATGCCCCATATTTCTTAAGAAGGATATTATCTATAAAAGAGATACTAAGAGAGAGATAGATTTTGATTAATTTTAGACTCAAGATACACAAGAGTTTGTATAAGAACAAATTTTACAAATACCTATGGAAGAAGAATCTATTCTAGAGACACAAGTACTATGTAAGAGTACTAGAGAGGTTAGAGAACCAGAACTGTATGGTTTTCTAGTCATTAAGGATGGTGACTCATTATTAGTTAATAATAATGATCCTATAACCTACAAGGAAGCAGTAAGTGACATAGATGTTTCCAAGTGATAATAAGCCATGAATTCTGAAATGAATTCCATGTACTAAAACCAAGTATGGATTTTGGTGGATCCTCCAGTGGATATAAATATCATTGGTTTCAAATGGGTATTCAAGAAGAAACTATACATGGAAGGAAAATCCAGTACCTATAAGGCACAACTAGTTACAAAAGGGTTTAAACAACATAAAGGAATTGACTAGGAAGAGACCTTTTCACTAGTTAAAATGTTGAAATCCATCAGAATTATACTTTACATTATGGATTATCATGACTTTGAGATTCGGAAAATGGATGTTAAAATAACCTTATTTAATGGGAACCTTTAGGAAGATGTCTATATGAAAAAATTAGAAGAGTTTGTGACTCCAAATGATGCCAACAGGATATAAAAATTAAAAAAACCCATTTATTGATTAAAGAAATCATCTAGGTCATGGAAAATTAGTTTCGGTAAATCCATAATGAAATTTTGTTTCATTAAGAATGAATGTGAGCCTTGTGTATACAAATAGTTTAGTGGGAGTGTATACATTTTCTTAATATTATATGTTGATGATATATTAATCATTGGAAATGAAATACTAGTATTACAGTTTGTTAAGGTGTGATCAAATAAATTCTTCTCTATAAAGGACTGGGGCAAGGCAATATATATTATTGAGATCAAGATATATCATAATTGATCTTATAGACTTCCTGTCCTAAGTCAAAGTATATACATTTACAAGAAACTGAAGATATTCAGTATGGAACAATCCAAGTAGGGGTTGTTTCCAATGTCACATGATATTCATCTTTTATAGAGAATGTGTACTCATACACATGAGGAAAGAAATAGAATTACAAGGATTCTATACACATTAGTAATTGGGTCAGTCATGTATGTTATGCTATGTACTAGTCTAGATGTCATCTATGCATTAAGTGTGGTAGGAATATATCAAGATGGACCAGGTGATCGCCATTGGATGGCATTAAATACCATCCTTAAGTATCTAAGGCATACTAAGGATATGTTTCTGGTCTATGGAGGATATTGTTGTACCTCTCGAACCCCTCGTGGTTTTATTTTCATGATCACAATCACCCTATTATTTATCTAATCCTCTTTCAAGTGTTTTTGGATGATAGGAATCATTTCAGGTTACCAAGGAATTGGGCCAAGCAAGCTGAAGCCAAGAAAGGAGCAAAGTGCACTGTTTTCATGTGCACCGGCCAACCGGTGGAAGACCACCGGCCAGCCGATGGAGGCCTGGACAGAAGGCATCCTTCTGTCCAGACCACCGGCCAACCGGTGTCACACCAGCGGCCAGCCGGTGGCACCCAGCCCAAACAGTGGAAGCTACTGCCTCACCACCGGCCAACCGGTGGCCTCAGCACCGGCCAGCCGGTGGAGCCTGAGCCCGAGCCCTCCTCCTTTCTGCACACACCGGCCAACCGGTGGCCCTGTACCGGTCAGCCGGTGGAGCCAGTCAAACTAGCCGTTGGGCTTTTGACCAGCCTGTCCACTTGGCCTCCAACGGCTCCGAAGCCCTTTCCAACGGCTCCGAAGACCTCCAAAGGCCATATGAGGGTTCCCCCTCTATAAATAAAGGACCTTGATCCCCAGGAAGCCTAAGGAACATAGCCGGAACTATTGCGAAGCCAATGAACACATTTTCCATCATTTGGCGAACCTCCGGCGGATTCCTCCAAGGGAACCCCACTTGCTCCAGCACACTTCCACATCCAAGGATCATCACCAAAGAAGCTTGGGAGTGCACGTCTTCAACTCCAATCATCCATTGGCATCCAACAATTGGTATCATAGGAGAAATTTGAGTAATACCTTCACCGGTTTCAAATTTAAGATCCATTGTGATGGCATCAACCTCTTTCGCCCCCGAAGGCTTTTCTTTGAGTCGTGCTCCATTTTTTGATGGAACCGACTATAACTATTGGAAAACCCGCATGACCACATTTCTTAGAAGCATAGGATATCCCATTTATAAAATTGTCTTGCAAGGTTACACTCTCTCTTCCCCCGATGAATCCAAATGGACCCAAGCCGATATTAAAAATTTCGAGCTTGATGGCAAAGCCATGAACGCTCTACATTGCGGCCTTGATCGTAATGAGTTCAATCGAGTTTCCACATGCACCTCCTCACACGAAATCTGGAAACTTTTGGAGGTTACCCATGAGGGGACCAACAAAGTAAAGGATACTCGATTAGATATGTTTCGTCAAGATTTTGAATCATTCTCCATGCATCCAAATGAATCTATTTCTGAAATGTTTACTCGTTTTACTGACGTGTGCAATGGTAGAAAATCTCTTGGAGATAATGTTTCTGCAGAAACCATGGTCAAGAAGATCCTATGGATCCTACCAAGCTCATGGGCTCCGAAGGTCACGGCAATCCAAGAAGCCAAAGACATCAAGAACATGCCGGTAGAAGAGCTCATTGGATCCCTCATGACTTACGAGATCACCATGAGGAGGCAAGCTGAAAAGGAAGGCAAACCGATCAAAGTTCCAAAGAACATCGCCTTCAAGGTACAAAAAGAAGAAAGCTCATCCTCCTCATCTTCTTCCTCTTCAAGCGGCGATTCCGAAATGGAGAATCTTGCCCGCAAAATGCACAAGTTCATGAAGAAGCACAAGAAGAAGAAGGCCCGCAAGGCTCAACCCAACGAAAAATCCGAGCCCAAGGTAAAATGTTACGGGTGTGGCGAGAAAGGCCATTACAAGCCCGATTGCCCACTCAACAAGAAAAAGGCCAAGAAAAAGGAGAAGAAGCAGGCTTTCAAGGCCACATGGAGTGATATCTCCACATCATCCTCCTCCTCCTCCTCGAGCGACAACGGTAACAAATGCCTAATGGCATTCCATGAGGTAACATCTTCCGACTCCTCATCCTCTTGTTCTTCAAATTCTTTAAATCATTTGTCTTATGAGGATCTCCAACATGCGCGAGATCAATTGGAGGAAGGTTTTCACGAACTTTCTTCCAAATTTGTTTCTTTAAAAAAGAATTTCAAAAAACTCTCTTCCGAAAAAGAACAACTTCTCAAAGAGAAGGAAGAGATGTCCCTCAAAATCCAAAATCTTCCCGATGTTGATTCCATGGAATCAACCATCAAAGATCTAAGGGAATACCTTGCCAAGTTCACCCAAGGGGAACAAAATCTGACCAAATTACTTGGTTCCCAACGTGTATCTAGGACCACCCAAGGGATTGGCTATTCCAAGCAAGCTTCCTCTTCCCATGCACCTACTATTTTTGTAAGGGGGAGCTCTCAATTTAAATTTTGCAATTATTGTAAAAAACCCGGGCACTTAATCTATGAGTGCAATTGTAAAAATGCCCGGTATGGCCGCCCCAAAAGTATTTTCTTTAATGATGAATTTTATAGGAGAAGACCCGCCACTAGACAAGTATGGATTGAAAAATCCCTCTTAGCGAGTCTCACCAGACCGAAATTTGTCTCGGTTTCAAACACCTCTCCCCGGTGATTTGTTGTTTTTATTTAGGGGGAGTTAGGATCGTTTAAGCCCTTTTGATTTCAATTTCAAAATTTTCGATTCAAACTTTCAATTTCAACACTTGGTTTCAAATTTTTTAAATTGTTATTCAATTCTTGATTAAAAACTTTCAATTCAAACTGTTATTAAATTCTTGCTTCAAAACTTTCAATTCAAACTGTTATTAAATTCTTGCTTCAAAACTTTCAATTCAAATTTTCATTTCAAAATTCTTGATTCAAAAATCTCAATTCAAATTTCAAAAATTTTCAATTGGTTTAAAATTTCCATCTTGTTTTTCAACCTTTCCCTCAATCAAGTTTTATGCCCCGTGCTATTTTGATAATCACAAAGGGGGAGAAATTCTTGATTGATTGGGGGAGAAATCTTTTAAAGCATGCTTTTCATTTCATTTTCTACATTGCTTGTTTTGGTGATTGTGATCATCAAAATAGGGGGAGATTGTTGTACCTCTCGAACCCCTCGTGGTTTTATTTTCATGATCACAATCACCCTCTTATTTATCTAATCCTCTTTCAAGTGTTTTTGGATGATAGGAATCATTTCAGGTTACCAAGGAATTGGGCCAAGCAAGCTGAAGCCAAGAAAGGAGCAAAGTGCACTGTTTTCATGTGCACCGGCCAACCGGTGGAAGACCACCGGCCAGCCGATGGAGGCCTGGACAGAAGGCATCCTTCTGTCCAGACCACCGGCCAACCGGTGTCACACCAGCGGCCAGCCGGTGGCACCCAGCCCAAACAGTGGAAGCTACTGCCTCACCACCGGCCAACCGGTGGCCTCAGCACCGGCCAGCCGGTGGAGCCTGAGCCCGAGCCCTCCTCCTTTCTGCACACACCGGCCAACCGGTGGCCCTGTACCGGTCAGCCGGTGGAGCCAGTCAAACTAGCCGTTGGGCTTTTGACCAGCCTGTCCACTTGGCCTCCAACGGCTCCGAAGCCCTTTCCAACGGCTCCGAAGACCTCCAAAGGCCATATGAGGGTTCCCCCTCTATAAATAAAGGACCTTGATCCCCCGGAAGCCTAAGGAACATAGCCGGAACTATTGTGAAGCCAACGAACACATTTTCCATCATTTGGCGAACCTCCGGCGGATTCCTCCAAGGGAACCCCACTTGCTCTAGCACACTTCCACATCCAAGGAGCACCTCCAAAGAAGCTTGGGAGCACCCTTCATCAGCTCCATCAATCCATTGGCGCCCAAGACTTCCTAATTACGGTTTTTCATTGCTTTATTTATTTTGAGCATCAATTTGGGTTTGTACCTACAAATCCCACCTCTTTCTCTCATCCTCTCTTTTTGGGTTCTCACACCACCTTTATGGTGTGAAGAGGTTAGTCAAGCCTTTCCTTTTAAAAGGCTTGAGTCAAAGGTGAGCTAGCCTTCACCCGTAAAAAGGCTAGTGGGTTTCTTGCTCAAACCATTAAAAAGCAAGCTGTAATAGGTGAGCTAGCCTTCACCTGTAAAAAGGCTAGTGGGTTTCTTGCTACAACCATTGAAAAGAAAGCGGTATAATCTCTCAACAGTTGAGTTGGGAGCGGAGAAGTAGGCCGGGTTTTAGGCCGAACTCCGTTATCAATTCTTGTGTCTTGCCTCTTTATTTCCGCTGCACTTTCACTTTGATTTTTAATTTGTTAATCATTTTTTAAAAGGCAATTCACCCCCCTCTTGCCATCACTCCCTTTTTCTCCGCCTTACAGATATTAGGAACCAGTAATCAGAGGATATAAGGATTCTATATTCCAAATAGATCAAGATGACATGAATTCATAATCAAGATACATATTCAATTTGAAGGTAGGTGTTATGAGTTGGAAGAGCTAGAAACACGCTATGGTCATAGATTCTACCATAGAGTCTGAGTGTATTGTAGCTTATGAGGGAGATAAATAAGTAGTCTAGATGAAAAAATTCATCCAATATATTGATGTGGTAACTAGAAGTAAATATCCTATCACACTTTATTTTGATAATACTACAATGACGGTTCTCTTAAAAGAACCAATGTCACATCAGCAGAAAAATAACATACTTCGAAAGTATCATATATTGAGATATTTTTCTCAGAGAGGTGAGATTGTAGTGAAAATTATTTCCATAGAATATTACATGATATACCACTTTAATAAATAATTGACTAAGAAGAAACATGATTATCTTGTGAGGTCTAGTGGATTGAAAGTCATAGGTAGTTGTATCTAGTCCATGTGGGATTTTATTGGAGTTGGTGTCCCAGGAACAACTATTTTTAATTTTATTACATGTATATTGGATGTATTAAATATTAATAAAACTTATTATTTCATATTTTTTTATTATTCGGCATGACTCTAATATAATATTTCCCTAGAGTATATATTTTATTGATAAGGTCATAGCAGTTCCATGATATGATGTAAACCTTGAAGTTCTATAAAGAAATTATTAAATAATGTTCTTCTATTAGATAACATACTATGATGGGACACATAGTACATATATTTTCATGTGTGAGTACTCGTAAGCAGATGAGGATTCTTCTCATGAAGTTCACACTTGATAATCGTCAATATGGGAGATTATGAGAACATACCTACCAGTTGGAATTCTACATGTTTTGGTGTCATCATATATTTCTATCCACGCACATGTGTAATTGTTATTAGAATTTAATATTATCATTAATTCATATCATGAATCGTGCACTTAGATTTTCTAATGAAAACCATGACACCATATGTTTGTGGAGAGGTAGGGTACATTGTGTGCATCACGATTGACACATAATTAATGGATAAGTTGAGGAAGGATTTTTCCCTTCAATATTTATGGAAGCTAATATCTCAGCCCTTTGATTAGAATATACCAATCACCCTAAATTCTTTGGTCATAGTGTAACAACGTTTTTATTTGAGATAGTCAAAGAAAGACGCATCAAGCATATAGGTTGGTGACATAGATGTTCAACCTACTTGATGAGACATTGTAACAAAGGTATTACATTAAAAAGTGAGCATTTGTATGTGGTTGTCATCATTGAAGCATTAAGTTCTTTATCTTGGGTACCTTGACCTGTTTCTAGATAGTAATCTTGGACTTTAGTCAAGCCTTCCTTATTACAATGAAAAATAATCCTATATGGTCACATGATATGTGTTATCGATGATCTCGATTAAATTTTATGAGAATTTAATTAATATAATAAATATTATTTTCAAGACTGAGGAATAATTTTATTCATGTTTTATTGATCAAAAACATTTATTGGTGAATAAAATATTTATTTATAAATAATATATTTATTTGGGTATTCAATAAATACTGAGGAGTTCGAACAGACCAAGACCGTATCCAGTAATGAATATTTATTTACAAGATAATAAATAATATTTATCATATGCATGTGTTGGAATGCGCTGAATAATAATAATAATAATATTTTGTGGCATGAGGTTTATTAATAATATGATATTATTTTAAGGGCCAACATGCAATTAAAATATTTATTAACCTAAACCTTAACTCTATAAATAATCCTTTATGGATATTATATAGCAAAGTGAAAAATAAAAAATAAAGAATTATTATACACAAAAAATTATCCCTTGAATCCTCATATCTAACTCTTAAGAATATGAAACAAAAGAAAGATTCCTTTAAGACAGAAGGGTTAACAATCAACACAAACAACATAAGATAGTTGATTCACCATGCTAGCACTCAGAGATTGATGGGCATTGTTTGGTGATCAAAGGAGAATGTGTGGATCACCACTAGAGGTATTTTATCCTTGGATCCTCATAGAACAACAAAGGAAATCTGAAAGAAATTTTTTTGATGATCAATATCCACATCAAAGAAAGATCCTAATCCAAGATATTTCCTTTCCTATGATCTAAATAAATTTATTAATGCAAAAAACACTAAAATGGGGTTTTGGTCATCTAAATATTAAAATAAATTTTAATATATCACCTGCCACCACATGCTTACATTGCACCCAAAACATTCACATACATTAAGTGGTATGTTTTAGAAATTAAAAACAATGGCTTGATAAGATATCTAAAAAATTTAATGTGATGGAAGTTGTTTGATTCATTATATCCATATTTTTCTTTATATCCTAGGAATGTATGTTTGAGATTATATTCTTATGGTTTTAACTCTTTATACACTTTAAGAACTAATTATAGAATATGGATGGTTGTTTTGATCCCTTATAATCTACCTCCATGGATGTGTATGGCGTCTTTCATTGTAACCATGGTCCTTATGGTGTGGACACTCAGGATGGTGATTTTTGAGGTTCTGTTGATTTAGAGGTCATTGTGGTGTAGAGAAAAGGATTGTACTATGGTTTTATAGGGTCTAAGGCCCTAGTCTTTGCCGCTTGGGGAACTGATATGGCGTGATGCATAGGTTGTTCTATAACCATAGCCATGGTTAATAGGATCCAAAGGAGATTTTATTGGAGTTGGTTCCCTAGATCCAACTTCGGTGTACTTTATGATAACTTATATTCATGTTTTTGAATATTAATAAACTACTTATCACATCATGATTATTCTTCTACGTAACATTGTTTGTGATAATGTCATAAGAGTAGTTGTCACACTAAAAGGTCATAGCAATCCCCTACTATGATGAGAGCCTATAACTGCTACGACACTATTCTTGAATAAATTTTCTATAGGCAGACAATATCATTTGAGGGAGAAAAATGATACTGTCTATCAAGAATGGAGACTCATAGGACTTTGAGTCACCTTTTCATGGTGTACGCCCTTGGTAATATCCAGTAGGATATTACGAGAATGAGACCCGCCAATAGGAAATCCACATTTATATGCGTCATTGGATGTTTCTATATGTAGATGTGTGTATTGGTCCTTAGAATTTAATATTAGTATTAATGAGTATTAAGAGTCATGTACTTTGATGTGTTGAAAAAAACCGTGACGACATATGTTTGCAGTGTGGTAGGATACGTTGGGTGTGTCATGAGTAATATTTCATTAAGGAATAATGCAAGAAAGGATTTAGACCTTATTCTTTTAATGAAAGTTAATATCTCAAGCCCTTTTATGGAAATGATATAGACTAAATAAATCCACAACCATGGTGTTCAATAGGTAAGTTCTATTTCTGGAAAGTTAAATAAAGAGACATCAAGCTCATAGGTTGATGGCACTGACATGAAACCTATTTGATTTAAGATATCGTGATAAAGAGATTATATTACATATTAAGAGTCCATATGAGGTATCATGTCATTGAAGCATTAATTTCTTTCTCTATGGGTGCCTTGGAATGTTGTTAGATGCTAACCTTAGACTTTAGGCTGCTTCACCTAATGTCACTGAGAAAGAGGCCTAGAGGGACACACACTAAGTGTATCCAGAATCTTAGTTAAATTATATATTTTTATTTAACATGTTGAATAAATATTATTCCCAGATATGGTTTAATAATTTTTCATGAATGCTTGATCACATATATTCTGTCACTAGTTATTATAGAGAATATAATGTGAGTGGAATATTAAATAAATATTTATTTTCTATTTAGTGAGTATAATATTTATTTATTTATTGGCTTATAATGCAGTTATATTTATTTAATAAATAAATATTCATTATTCAAGACCCAATAAATATGGAGGAATGATGGACTAAGGTTTTAGGTCTGGTGAGAAGTAATAAATATTGAATATTATTTAATTAAATAATATTTAATAAAATTCGCAAGTTATGTGCACATCGAGAAATAATAATAATATTATTATTATTTGACATGAGATTTCGCTAGGATTAAATAAATAATTAAGGGAAATTGTTCAATTATTTTATTTTAACCCTAGAAATATATAAACCCAATTACGTTATTTTTTCAAGAGAGCTAATTCATTTTGTTCGTTGTGCACAACGGATTTGGAGAATCCTCTCAAGCTAAGAGAGCTCCCTTATCTAAGAACACTCCCAAGAACAGAGAGTAATATTCTTCCACCAGATCAAGGAGAATGATTTGGAAGCAGTTATCATAGTGATCAAAGAAATATAATACAAGCACAAGGATGTGCCGTGCTAGCACCCAAATATTCCTTCGGCGACATCTAGAGATTCACAGAACACGTGTGGATCACTGCTAGAGGAAATATGCACTTGATTCCTACAACACAAAGACGATGCAACATGGATCTATCACCAGATTCATCAATGAAAAATGAATTACAACAAAGTTAATTATTTAATTAATTAAATTAATTATAAATAATATGTGATGATCCTCCCTATGGTTCCGACATTATTACTCTTTTGTGATTTTATTGATCCAATTCATTAGATCATGATGTTTATCATTGTGTAGATCTCAGATTGATTATTGATCATGGAAAAAATCCATGTTGGGCACCACCCATTACACACTTTTACTGTGCCTAGAACCTACAAGTGGTATCAGAGCGGTCACATAATTATTTATAATTATTTAAAGTTCATTGGTGATTTATACATTTTTAATTCAATTTTCCAATTCAAGTTTAATTATTTTTTAAATTGGAATTTTGATATATGATTCTACTTTATTTTTTTCTCATATATCTAATCTAAAAAATTAATTTTATGATTAAAATAAAACCAAGGAACACATTAGGAGGTGCTAAGGATTCTGGACAAACAACACAGGAGTACACACCGTGTAATCAGAGTTACACACTGTGTACTTTTGTTCAATGCACCGGGAGTTAATTTGAAAATTACTCTAACCGTGTGTATTGGTTGCACACAATATAGTTAATTCTTACACCACATTTTGACCAGGAAAAACTGGTGTACGGTTAGCCGGAGTACATGCCATGTAGCCCACATACACGACGTGTAGTCCCTTTGAAGAAAATATGAGTCATGTATTTCAGTACATGGCCTACCTAACTAGTAACCATGTAATTAATAGGTCACACGATGTGTAGCCCTTTGGACACACCATGTACTATAGTTTTTGAGGCATGATTTACATGCTGAGTCACTAGGAATGTGCCTTGGATAAATGGTAAGATCCATACATGTCGTGTGCTCAGATGCACACATTATGTACTTATACTAAATTATGTAGATTTAAAATTTATTTATTATATTATGTAAAACTTGAGAAATGTTATTGAGTTTGGTCATTAAATTGATAAAACACACCATGTGATGATTTTTAATATATATATATATATAAATGTTTAATTAATATCTGTGCAATGTCCAGATCTTCATATCGTGTATGAGTCATATTATAGTTTTTACTCTACGTACATTAAAGTATAACACGTAACTGAAAAATCATGTAATTCATGAAATTGTACACTTCATGAAAGTACGTGATAAGTTGTGTATGCCATATGTCACAAAATTAAAACTATATACGAGTATAATACATGTTGGGTAGATTTGAGCAGGTATTCACTATTTTTCCTCCAAGGTATATTTATGTAGATAGTTAATTTTAAATGAATTTATATAATTTGTTTAAAATTATAATGGATGATAATTTAAAGGAAATTGGGATAATAATTAAGATAAAATAATTGATTAATTAAATATAACAGTTAATTGATTCGAGTGCGATTTATCTTAAATAAGAATGATTAAGAATTGAATGCTATTTTTATTAAATGTGTAATTTGTTTCATACATATGGATGATAATGATCTAGAATAGACCTTTTTATGTTATTGGTTTCATTTAATTTATTATTAAATTAAAATTTTGGCCTACGTGCCTTCTCTCCTATTATTATGTAGGGAATACGTGCCAATGGTTATTTTATGTAAAGCCCTTTTCCCCTCCCCTACATCTGATTAAAAGGAATATTTAAAGGATGGAGATCCCAAGATAGTAGAGGAGGTTCAAGTTTGAAGTCGAGGTGAAACCAATCAAAGGAGATATATAGGTGGATATGTGGAAAGCTGTAACATGAACCTTAATCGGTTCAAGGTGTTTTCCCCCTAGGACAGTGGTTATTTTATCAATTGTTAGATAAAATAACCATTATTATATCCTCATGATCATACCACTTTATTATTTTATTTCTATCAAGTTTCATGGTTATTTCATTATGGATGTTTTTTTCACGATCACATAATTTAATGAAATTAACAACAATGTAAGATAGAACTAAAAAAAATTGGATTATGTGTAAATATTATCTAAGAAATGGTTAATCACTTAAGTAAATCCACTTAATATTAAAAATAATGTGATCAAGATAATAATTTGAAATTTATGCATAAAAGGATAAAATCCCTCAATTAAATAAATTAAGTTGGTATAGCCTTCCACTACTTCAGTTAAAATTGAACCATAGTTAAAAGTTCATGACCAACCAAAGTTGGGGTGATTTTAATTATCATGGAATTCTAACTTTAAGTTTTGGGTTTATTTAACTTAGTTCTCATCAAGGGTTGACTTCCAAAGAAGGACTTAGTGTAATTGAGAGTCAAAGGTTGAAGAAATCTAAATTAATGATTTTACGATTAGGGAGTCCACTCAATAGATCAAGGAACTGTGAGTTAATGAAGCTGGCATTTGGAATGTTGACCTAAAACCATTTAAGCTGCTTCACCAACCAAAGTTTGGGTAATGAAAAGGGGAATATGGATCCTTTCCACTAGAATATACAAGCAATAGGATATTCTGAAGCCGATGGTGAGGGCTACTGCGTTTCAATAAAATAGTGGGAGACAAATAAATATAATATTTATTTATTTATCTCAATTTTATCAAATAAAGTACTAAAACCCTACTTATATGATTTTAATAAACAAAAATAAAATGACATAAAACACATCATAGCGATCCATAATTAAGAAGGAAAACATTATCACCAGCACAAATTTCCAAGAGTAAAAAATGTTCCTACGTTTCATCCTTCATCAAGAAAGGAAATTTTATATCTTAGAAGAACCTTTTATAATTGCACCTGGTAATGAGTCAAGTGTTGAAGAGATATCTCTCTATGAGAAACATCTAAATGATTCTACAAATGTTCAATGTTTCATGCTATCATCCATGTCCAATGATCTTTTGAAGCAACATAAGGATATGGATACCTATAGTGTAAGAGTTGGTGTCCTAGAACCAACTGGTTTTACTTTGATTACATGGATATTTAATGTATTATTATATATTTTTAATTTTTTTTCATGACTATGATGTAATAATTCCCTAGAGTATTTGTTGCATTGATAAGGTCATGGAAGTTCCCCGCTATGATGAGAACCTTGAAATGCTATAACAATATTCTTAAATATAGTTCTACGGTTGGATGACATACTATGATGGGACACATAACATGCATACCATCAGGTGCGAGTACTCGTAAGTAGATGAGACTTCCTCTCATGAAGTTCGCACTTGGTAATCTCCAAGATAGAATATTATGAGAACATACCCACTAGTAGGAATTCCACATGTTTTGGTGTCATCAGATATTTCTATCTGCGAGCATGTTTAATGATCCTTATACTTTAATATTATCATTAATACATGTCACGACTTATGAAACTTGATTTACTGACAAAAACCGTCATGCAGACAGTTGGTGGGAAGTAGGTTACGTTGGGTGAATCATGAGTGACATGTTATTAATGGATAATTCAAGGAAGGATTTGTCCCTTCCATTTATGGAAGTTGATATCTCAGCCTTTGATTCACTACTAAAATTTGTCCATTTATCAGCGCTAAAAAACAAGCTGATAAAGGAAAACCTTTATTAGTTCTTTTCGGAGCGCTGATAAAGGAGACCCCCCCTTTATCTATGCCGACATTAACAGTGCTTTTGTAGCGCTGATAAAGGGGTGCCTTTATCAGTGCTTTTTTCAGCGCTGATAAAGGGACCTATTATCAGTGCTCAAGATAGCACTGATAAATGTGATATTTATCAGTGCTAAACAAGAGCTGATAAAGGCACCTTCCCCTACACCTGCAGAACCATCACCTGCACAAACCAACACCTACACGCACAAAACAACACCTGCACACCTATACAAAACAGCACCCGCACACAATATTTTGAAAAATAATGCTATATACATTTACGTAACATCATGAATACAAAAACACACACTACTGTATACATTTCAAACAATTTTTTATATGGTTACAATTACAATTATCCAAAAATAGTTATAAACATTAATGTTTCATCCTTTGATATCTGTGATCCTCTCTCAAAAATTGTCGTCCACGGTATTTGTTGCCGAACAAAGCTTCCGAACTCAAGGAAAAAAATTCACCTATATAAGAAAACAAATATTATGTTAATAATACAATAATGAAATAAATTAAAACATTAATATGAAAGAATACATTAATATGGAAATGTGAAACTAAAATGTGGAAATGATAAACTCAAATGTTTTCATTCTGATAACAATTAAAGGGAATAATGTAAAATCAATATGTTTTTAGATGATTTATCTCATTTAATAAATACTGATTCTTTATCTAATGAAAAGATTTAATGGTCACACCATGCATCGGATTGATGTGTTTTTAATTCTTACACGTCACAAATGAATCAGTATTTATTAAACCGAATGCGTTTGCTCGGTTTTCCTTATGTCACTTGTGTTGTTTTCTAAAGTTAATGTCAATTTGAAACTGATATCAGACACTTTTATCCATACCGGTGACACCGTGTGTCAGATTGAGGTGTGTTCAATTCGCACACCTCACAAATGACTAATGGATTGTTTTCCTAAAGTATCAAAATAATCTGAACGCATTTGCTCAGTTTTACGTATGTTAGTAGTGTTGTTTTCTAAAGTTTATGTCAATTTGAAACTGATATCAGAAACTTTTAGACATACCGGTCACACTGTGCATTGAATTGAGATGAAATTGATTATTACATGTCACAAATGACTCATAGATCATTGTCCTAAAGTATAAAAACAATCCTAATGCATTTGCTCAGTTTTCCGTATGTCACTTGTGTTGTTTTCTAAAGTTAATGTCAATTTCAAATTGATATCAGACACTTTTAGACATACCAGTAACACCATACGTCATATTGAGGTGTGGTCAATTTTTACACCTCAAAAATGACTAATGGATAGTTTTCCTAAATTATCAAAACAATCCGATTGCATTTGCTCGGTATTCCGTATGTTAGTAGTGTTGTTTTCTAAAGTTAATGCCAATTTCAAACTGATACCAGACACTTTTAGCCATACCGGCCATACCGTGCATCGGATTGAGGTGAGGTTGATTCGTACACGTCACAAATGACTCATGGATCGTTTTTCTAAAGTATAAAAACAATCCGAATGTGTTTTATCAGTTTTTCGTATGTCACTTGTGTTGTTTTCTAAAGTTAATGTCAATTTGAAACTGATATCAGACACTTTTAGCTATAACGGTCACACCGTGCGTCGAATTGAGGTGCGGTAAATTTTTACACCTCAAAAATGACTAATTGATAGTTTTACTAAAGTATAAAAAAAATACAAACACGTTTTCTTGGTATTACATATGTTATTAGTGTTGTTTTCTAAAGTTATTGTCAATTTCAAACTAATATCAGACACTTTTATCCATACCGGTCACACCATGCGTCGGATTGAGATACGGTTGATTCATACACGTCACAAATGACTCATGGATCATTTTACTTAAGTATAAAAACAATACAAACATGTTTTCTTGGTTTTCCGTATGTCACTTGTGTTGTTTTCTAAAGTTAATGTCAATTTCAAACTGATATCAGACACTTTTAGCCATAACGGTCACACCGTGTGTCAGATTGAGGTGAGGTCGATTCGTACACCTCAAAAATGACTAATGGATAGTTTTCCTAAATTATAAAAACCATCCAAATGCATTTTATCAGTATTAAATATGTTAGTAGTGTTGTTTTCTAAAGTTAATGTCAATTTCAAACTGATATCAGACACTTTTAGATATATCGGTCACACCATGCGTCAGATTGAGGTGAGGTCGATTAGTACACCTCAAAAATGACTCATGGATTATGGTATTAAAGTATCAAAACAATCCAAATGCATTTTCTCGGTATTCCGTATGTCACTTGTGTTATTTTCTAAAGTTAATGTCAATTTCAAACTGATATCAGACGCTTTTAGCCATACCGGTCACACCATGCGTCGGATTGAGGTTCGGTTGATTCGTACACCTCAAAAATGACTCATGTATCGTTTTCCTAAAGTATAAAAACAATACGAACATGTTTTATTAGTATTACGTATGTCAGTAGTGTTGTTTTCTAAAGTTTATGTCAATTTCAAACTGATATCAGACACTTTTAGCCATACTGATCACACCGTGCATCAGATTGAGGTGCAGTCGATTCTTACACCTCAAAAATGACTCATGGATTGTTTTCCTAAATTATAAAAACAATATAAACACTTTTTCTCAGTTTTCTGTATGTCACTTGTGTTGTTTTCTAAAGTTAATTTCAATTTCAAACTGATATCAGACACTTTTAGCCATACCACTCACACCGTGCGTCAGATTAAGGTGTGTTTGATTCGTACACGTCACAAATGACTCATGGATCATTTTCCTAAAGTATCAAAACAATATGATTGAATTTTATCGATATTCTGTATGTCAGTAGTGTTGTTTTCTAAAGTTTATGTCAATTTGAAACTGATATCAGACACTTTTTTCCATACCGGTCACACCGTGCTTCGGATTGAGGTGCAGTCGATTTTTACACCTCAAAAATGACTCATGGATCGTTTTCCTAAAGTATCAAAACAATCAAAATGCATTTTCTCGGTTTTCTATATGTCACTTGTGTTGTTTTCTAAAGTTAATGTCAATTTTAAACTGATATCAGACACTTTTAGCCATACCAGTGACAATGTGCATCGTATTGAGGCGCATTTGATTCATACACCTCAAAAATGACTCATGGATTGTTTTCCTAATGTATCAAAACAATATGAACGTGTTTACTTGGTTTTATGTATGTCACTTGTGTTGTTTTCTAAATTTAATAACAATTTCAAACAATCCAAACGCGTTTGCTTGATTCGTACACCTCATAAAGGGTGATCATATATGCTCAATAAGTGTAAAAAAGGGAGATATCAATGATCATATATGGATAAAATTAGTAGTAATTCACCTTTATCTTATTTGTGTACAATCTTTCATCAGGTATGTTGCCCATTAGTTTTTAAACACATCTATATCATCTTCTGAATATGAGTTTTTGCGAAAGTCATGGTAGTACTGAAAAAATATAAATACACAAAGGATTAATAAAAATTTTAAATGAACTCGTAATTATTTTCGAAAATACCTCTTCAGGGATGCTAGTTTGTTGATGAAATGCGATCTCTTTCATAAATTTACAAACATAATAACCACAGTCCTTTCCATTTGTTTGTTTTGGACACTGCAGAAACATCGACAACAATAAGTAATTTGTTTTGATATGTGTTTGGATAGTGCAATGTTATTATATATACCCAGAAACTTTTCCAGTTTTAGATCTTGTAGGCTTGCTCATCGTTATGCCCTGGATTCATTCCATGCATTAGATGATATTGATGCACCGCCCTATCATAACAGAATCCTCATTAAAAGATAACATAAATTATATAATTAGATTTTTAGTTTTAAAATGTTGGATCTAGTGTATTACAAATTAACAAACTCCATCATGCATGGTTGGTTTGTTGGATATCCATGCGTTGAATCCAGAAAATAAATCTTTGGATTATCCAAATTGACCGCAATCAACATCCAATGCTCCCTAAAAATAAAAAAAGGAATAAGTAAAGAAAGAAATGAAAATATAGTTGATATCATTAAATTGTATAGTTTTACCACTACATCGTTGGTATTAAAAAGAGTCTATCATCCGTAATTTTGTTTTCAAACGATTTGAGCAGGGATGACATTATTACAGCCTCTTTATCAGAATCTTTTTCTTCTTTTATAGAGGTGGTGTGAGGACTAACGAGTCCAAATTTTTGTTCATGGGAAAATCCCTTCAATTGTTTTTCATATATACGCCTGAAAAAAATATAAAATGTATTTAGACATAATTATCAGAGTATATCAGCTTTTGTAAAATCAAATCATGAAAACATACCTCATGTATACATTTACAACTGAAGCGCCTAGCCATTCGTATTTGAGGATTTCATTTACATTTTCAACACTAATGAAATATGATGTTTCCTCTCCATACATATTTTTTTCAAAATCAACTGTGTGATCATTGTTGTCTATCAACTTTGTATCCACATGAGCCTGCAATGATATTAAATGTGGATATAGAACGGGATGGGTGAAGGTTCTCTCTGTAGACCGTTTCAATCGGTTGGTTGATCCTTGAGATAGTTTTGAGATGATATTTCATTTCACCCACTTATCTTTGTCATTCTGTAATAACATTCATCGGTTCAGAACTTTTTTCATTAAATGTTAAAGGTACAACTTGAAAAATAACTTGGAAATGGATACCTCCTTGTTGGTATATTTTTTACAAGAACTGATGGCCATGCGATGAATGTTACAACAACTTGTTCAACCGTATGAATGTCATCATCATCATTTGGAATAGGTAGCTCGACACTCATCTCATTAGCTATGTTAATTGACACTCTGAAATGATCCATTGGAACCTGTCTGTTGTGTAGCATATCGTTCTGCATATTAAACACCATAGCCCTCGCTACAAGGCGATAGGTGGGAGTTGATAGATATAAATCACAGTAATTTCCACCCTGTATAATATTTTTACAGGAAAGGTATCAGTGTCTATGTGAATCAAATTTCATAGAAAAAATTATTAAAACATTGATTACCTCAGCTAACTCAGGTTTTTAGGGGAATGGATTGCCTCAAAGCTGGTGGGGGGTGGGGCGGGATTGTCACGCACTAGTTGTTGTTGAGTTGTTTCTTCTCTTTGCCTCTCCCCCATCAATGTTTCTGTCATATCTCTCTATTATTGTAATTATTCTTAAAAAATAGCTAATTTTTCTTGCAACTTTTCCATTTTTTCATTTTCATCATCCGCTTGTTTTTGTTTTTGAAAATATGTTCGGGGTGTCACCCCAAAATCCGCACCTCTGATGTGACCATACTGGTCTGACCGCTTCAAGGCTGTTGAAAGTATGTCTGCATCTGGTGTGGGTGTTGTTGATTTATTTGACTATGTCAGATAGAAAATATAGAAAAATAAGTAGTCATTGTAATGTAATATAAATTTAAAACAAATCAAATTTATATTATGTCATACTTACACATGTTTCCCACACTTTTTGAGTGTTTTCATCTATCAGTATCCCCTCTTTATTTACACGAGCCTCCTTCCATAGCACATGGCGTGAGATGGATTTGGCTTTCGATTTAGATTCATCAATCTGCATATAAACAGAGAAACATGGTTATGGTGTTGTTTTATGTCACATATAAGTAGTACAGTAGATTTAAAATATGTACCAATTTTTTATCAAGTGAAGCATACCCCATCCTTGCTTTACAGTAAGGGTACGCTGGTTCTACTGTGTGTTTTTTATTTTCAGCACTCAGTTTCTGTTTCATAAATAATAAACTGTCAATCAAAGTGATGAATACAAGCAACGTCAAACAATGTATTACCCCACAAAATGTACCTGAAAATTCTACTCCCCACGACGGTTGATAAACGCGTCCCACACTCCTTGGGATATCAAGTGTGCATAAAGATGAGGTGGGTGCGGCTTGATTTTCCCTTCAACATCTTTAAGATGATATTTCATTAAAATTGTGCAGAAACCTCTATGAATCCTTCCTACAACTCTTAATACATATTCCTTGTGCGGGGAATCTACTATAAATTCACTATGAAATGGATGATGAAGAGTAAGTCAATGTTTTGGTATTTTATTTTAATAAATTAAAAAAATTATATCATAATGTTACTGTAATCTATTCCCAAATTAGTGTCTTAAGACCGGTGACAACATGGTGCCACGACTGTACATCAATTGGCACACATTTCCGAGTGACGATTCCAATGTAGCTACTAAAGATGACTTTGTTGGGGTTAACATGTTGGACTCACTTATTCCATCCCACCTCAAATTTTATGCCTTTTTCATTTGCCTTAAGGATTTTGGATAACATTGTCAAACTACGACGCTCTTGTTTTTTGGGCTTTCAGGGTTTCATTTCCTACCATTTCCTCAGAAGTATCATTAATATCTTTCTTTGGAGCACTAACATCAGCACTGGGACCAGCAACAACAGGTTGAGAAACTTGTTGTTGCTCTGCACAGGGACCACCAGCAGCTGGTTGAGAAACCTATTGTTGCTCTGCACTGGGACCACCAGCAGGTGGTTGAGAGACTTTTTGTGCCTTGGGATTGGGTGCATCAGCAGGTGCAGAAGTCATTATATGAAAAAGTGGTTTAACATTTAATTTAGATTACATAAAAGCAGAAGCGGACAGATAATAACAGAACGTAACACAATGTATATTACAATAAACAAATAACCTGATTATTGTACTCTCTTTTTTTCTTTAAAGGATGAATAGATTTGACTTCTCTATCGACTATGTAAATCCATTCATTGTGGTCTCCTCTGACATAAAAAATGCCGTCTACATTGGGACCACTGCGAAATTATTGTGAAGTCCCTATAAAAGGGTCATCCTCCATTGAACTTTCATATGACCCTTTAGTTGTTTTGGTCGATAACAAAACAATTGACCAATTTCGGTTTGCAGGGTCTGGAACATAAAATACTTGTAATGCCTATGATGCCATTATAAATGGTTTGTCTTTCTCCCCTTCCTTACTGAAATCAACTTTCACGAATCCTAATTCATCTATTTTAACAGCACTCCTGTTATCAACCCACTTTCATTGAAAAATAGGCACTTTGAATTTCGTATAATCCAACTCGCATATTCGTTTGATGATGCCAAATAATGAAATATTTGCATAAATTGGATTTTTGTCCTCAGCACCAGAAACATGCATCGCCTCAACCACAAGTGTAACTCCACTATTCTGCATGGTACTTTTTTTCATCATGTTAATTAGTATAGAATGTATAACCATTAACTACATAAATATTTTAAGATAATATATACACACTTTCTCCTCCGGCTAGCCATTGAAGTATTTCTGAAATTGAGTCTAGATTTTCATGTAACTAATTCAAAATATGGTCCTGAAACCATCCTATAAACTGTCGATTATGTGTATATGATATCCATTTTTCATCCCTAGATGGATTCAAATGCCTAAGAATTTCTTTGTGGTTTTGAACATATGGGTCAACGTCGAAACCGTTATGAAAAAAGTAAAGGTGAGACTGCTCCCGATCTGTAATATTGATTGTGAAAACCTCTCTTCCAGAAATTACTTCACCCTCAAGCCGCTCACTGTGACGAGATTTCGGTAGGCCAATGTTTTCCACACCAGACAGGTATTTGGTATAAAATTCAATGGCTTCCTCAACAATATATTGCTCTGCAATACAACCATATGGCCGACTTTGATTTTTGACATACCCTTTCAAAATCTTCATATACCGTTCAATGGGGTACATCCATCTATAATGTATAGGACTACATAGTCGAATCTCTATCACCAAATGAACCATCAAATGAACCATCATATCAAAAAATGTCAGCGGGAAGAACATTTCCAATTCACAAAATATTCCGGCAATTTCTCTTTCCATAGTTGGCAATTTCGGCGGGTTTATAACTTTGCTTCATATAGTTTTGAAGAAGAAACAGAGCTTCGTTAATGTATGGGGGACATTCTTGGTCAAAATACAATGTAAAGCTATAGGAATTAGATCTTGCATCAAAACATGACAGTCATGTGATTTCAGAACCTTTAATTTTAAATCTCTCATTGACACGATGTTATTGATATTTGATGAATACCCCTCTGGAACCTTTACGTCATTCAAAAAGTTGGAAAACTGATATCTCTCCTGCCTGGAAAGAGTGTAAGCAGCAGGAGGAAGAAATGTTCGTTTTTCACCCTTCACTAGTGAAAACTCTTCTCGTATTCCCATATCAACCATGTCCAATCTAGCCTCAATTCCATCCTTCGTTTTTCTGGATGCATTTAGCAATGTGCTGATGACACTATCACATAAATTTTTTTCAATATATATAACATCAAGAAAATTTCTGACATACAGACAATTCCAGTATGGTAATTCAAAAAAAACTGATATCTTTTTCCAACCAGTTTTCATAAGGTTTTTCAAAAACGGTTTACCAAAAGTAATGTTCAAATATTTTACCTTCTCAAACAATTGATCACCTGTTAGTAGAGACGTTGTTGTACATTCTTATGAACTTCTGTCGAATGATGTCTTCCAAGATCGGTACTTATGCCGTCGGGATAGAAATCTGCAATGTCTTAAAAACACGGTTTTCGATGAATGTTTCAACCTAATTGACTATGTACCTTGTTCACAGACAGGACACCCTTTAGTTACTTTAATGCTATATCCTGACAAATTTCCATAAGCAGGAAAGTCATTTATCATCCCTACAACATGGATTTTAAAGTGAAATATTCTTTTTTGTACGCATCATACAACGTAACACCTGAATCCCACAATATTTTCAAATAATTGATCAATGGAGCCAAATAAACATCAATATCATTACCTGATTGTTTTGGTCCTGATATAAGCAAAGATAACATGATGTATTCTCGTTTCATGCATAACCACGGTGGTAAGTTATAATTTACCAACATAACCGGCCATGTACTGTGACTGCTGCTTTGAAAACCAAAGGGATTCACCCCAACTATAGATAACGCCAGACAAAGGTTTCTCGGCTTGTTTCCAAATTCAGGATACTCGTGATCAATTCTCTTCCACTAAGGAGAGTCTGCCGGGTGACGTAGTTTCCCATCTTTAATTATTGTATCTACATGCCATGTCAATTGTCCTGTAGTCTCTTCACTTCCATATAGGCGCCTAAACCTTGGAATGATTGGAAAGTACCATACACATTTTTTAGGACTAGAATCATCTTTCTTGTATCGAGAATCACCACACTTTGGGCGTTATTTAAGTGATTTGTGGTCCTTGAGAAACAATATACAGTCATTCGGGCAGGCGTGTATTCTTTTAGAGATCATACCCATCGATCGTAGCATTTGTTTGGCATCGTATGTTCGGCTTGAGATTTCATTATCTTCTGGGAGCATATCATTCAGGAGAGCAAGTAGTTCCGTAAAACTGGCGTCACTCCACCCGTTGACTGCTTTCAAATTATACAGCTTCAGTACAGCTGGCAATGCTGTATATTTAGTGCAACCAGTATACAATGACATTTTTGCACAACTCTTTAACTTCTCAAACAATTTTTTGAAATCATGAAGTTCATCTTCAACTGTCCTTGTCATTTCCTCAATACGATCTTCATCATCATTCAAATCTGTAATCACACCCACCATACGACCGTCTTCACTATTCATGCTTGTAATCATATCAGATCTTCCATAAAATGTCGTGTTATCCGAGACACTACCTACATTTGTTTTTTCCCCGTGTTTATTAAAACATGTATAACTTCGATCTATTCTGTGACAGATCAGGTGTTATTCTAACTCCACTGGACTAATTTGTCTTGAATAACAATAGAGTAAACATGAACAATGGATTTGAGAAGGGTCACATGCATGATCTACTGCAAACTTGATAAACTCTTTCATGCCATCTTCATACTCTTTTTTCAACCGATTGGCATTCATCCATTCTTTATTCATATTCATCGTCTTTAGGGGTTCAATCTCAAACTTGCCTAATATTATGATTTAATTTATCAAGTATAATTGTTTGGGTTTTATAAAAAAAAATCATGGTACAAATGCCTCTACAATGAAATAGAGGAACCTACCCCAAAATATGTGAAAGTACTTGAACTCTATCTATATACGGGGGACTGTGCGCTATCTTTTGTATATCTCCATAGAGTACCTAAAACCTATACATGGAGGACTCTTCACCGAAACTAGGGGGAGTACCATACTCCATAATTTCTCCAAAAATATCACTTGTCACTTGTCAAATCTCAAGCAGAGTGAAGATAATTAAAATATACAAACCACATCATGTGCAATTTCCAATGAATGAGGGAATCATAATATTGTGATCTACATGAGAAGATATTTATAATGGGCTACTCATACATGAAATATTATCATCTAAGTAATAAATAAATAATAATAATGAAATTAACATAGCACACAATTTGTTCAATGGATACACAATGTGTAGGGTTCTCAGTCAAGGTTGGTTGTATACTACCATTTCTAAACTCATGTGAAATCTATATACATGGTGTGTCCAATAGGGTGAACATCGTCTATGGATAAGATAACTGATTTAATCTGACATATATCAAATTAATTCCAAGTTAGTCTTACAAAGACTGCATGATGCCTTTAAAAATACATGACTTATAGAACAACTTGAGCTAAAGGCGTGTACTTTAGATACAAAATGAGTCACTTCATCGGCTATGCATCACATTTTTGTGAAATACATGGTGTGTAGTCCTTACATGACCACTAGGGGTGTATAGTCTATACACATCAAGTTTCTATGGTATCTATACATGGTGTGAGTGAAGTAAAACACATATAAAATGGTTCTACCATTATTTCATGGCATGTACATGGTTTCATGCTAAATTATATGTCTTGGAGATACATTGTGTGTGACCTATGTTCACATGATATGTAACATTTAAAATAAAACTTATTCCAAGTTTGAGTCAGAAGATGAGTCATGTGGTGTAACTTTTGGAGATAACTGTTGTCTGGCATTAAAATATATATGAAATCCATGTATGGTGAAGCATGTTCCATTTAACTAGACTACATACCATGTATTTTAAAAATATATAGAATCTGAAAAACATCATCTTCACACCATAAAGTATCTCATAGAGTCCTCTAGAAGTGGTTTTTTAGGATTTAGTGGAATTGCACTAGTAACAAAGTGGTGGTGCCATTGAAATGGGTAAATTTTGGATTGATATTCAATGGTGGAATAACAACAACATGGAAAAAAATGGCATATCAATCATTCCAACAACCACAACACCATACAAAAACACAATCGTGCTCACAATCGCAACACCATACAAACCAAAAAATCACAATTTTAGATTTTACAAAGAATCCCTTATTCAATTTTGTTTGTTAATTCAGGGGTTATCACAGAAGTTTTATCATCCTGGGGAGTTCATTCATAAGTCAAGTATACATAAATTCCAATTTTTATATTTAAATGTTCAACAAGAACCAACCAACATGCAATTTATTTAGTGCGCAAATAAGGACCACCAATGGCCACGATTTTTAGCGGGGCGTTTAGCCCGTACATTTCACATTATAACCATAAATATTAAATAGTAATAACATGTGAACAAGAGGAAACCAATGTGTAACAGGAGAAAACTCACCGTGAAGGTGTCGTTAAGCACACGGTAGAGGTGCGGTCGTGCCAGAGGAGATGCGCACAACAGAGGAGATTTCCAACTTAAAATAAAACATAAAATAGGGAAACTCATGAGAATAAAATAATCTAAAACCAAGTACACTATTTAACACATCCCACAAACCCCAAGAACCCACTAAAACCGAAATCAACCCACACCATGGTTAAACACACCTTACGATAACAAGAAATCACAGAACCCACCTTCGATAGAACGGGTTCAATAGACTTTTTAAAATATAAAAGATGAACATACAATGGGTAAGCCCTGACCAATAGGTCCTCCTTACTAGGTATAATCCCCAAGTTTATTCTATATATCATATCCCAAATGAGTAATCCCTGATCAATCCTCTGTTATCTCACCTTTTATGACACATACATCCTAATCGCACGACTTTAAACTTCATGGTACATTCTTTTCAACACAACATGTGGTATCTAGTGAGTGGGATCATATCCCTATTCAAACTCAATGAGCCTACCCATACATCTTGAAAAAAATTAGGGGGAATGCACATATTTCCAATGGGAAACCCCTGGTACTCTTTTCCAATTTTAACATCACACCATGCCAAAACTCACCACACGATCACCAGTTACCCACCATTATTCCAAAACCAAAGGAATATACCCATGACTCATTACCCTAAACCCATCCATCTAGGTTAAATAGTTATGGTCACATTAAAACCATGTTATAAATCAATAGGGTTAGGAATCCAAATAATCATGTCCCTCAACCCAGTCAAAACACCAAAAATCAAGAATAGAGAGTGCTTCCCTTATACAAATCCAAGGCATGACCATTCCTTCGCTATCAACTTGATAACACCTAATATGCATCCGTCCCTCAGGTCAAAGAATCTAACCTGGATTTATGTATCGAAGGTATTCATAACACCAAAATAACCCCACTCATTAGTCTCCCCCAACCACCAAAACTCACTAACTCACTACCACCTCGAGTCACATGATAACGACCACTGAGATCTCACACAAACCCATTACATCAATTCTTACACAATCCTTATCGCATGAGTGGCACTCTTATCCCCACCTCAAAACACACATCATCTAGTGAACCAAACCAACCACTTACTATAGGTTCTCACACAACCAGGTCTCTCACTCTTTCTCCAACTACCCATACATAGGTTCAAATCACTTATAAATAAACTATAAGTTGTCATAATCATTCACGGATCATCATTTCTCATTTATATTAACCCAAGAGAAGGAAAAATACTCCTACACTGACCAGTGGCGGCATAGGCGGCAGAGGCAGCAGCGGAGGAGGTAGTGGCGGTGGAGGCAGCGGCGGTTGCGGCAGCGGAGGCAGCGGCAGTCGCGGCGGCGGCGATCACTGTGGAGGAGAAAAACCCAATGACGCGGAGGAAACGACGGAGGAGAAAAACCAAACAGCGGCGGTGGAGGAGGAGGAGGAAGAGGAGGAGGAGGAAGAGGAGGAGGAGGAATATGAGGATGTAGAAGAGGAGGAGAACAAGGAGGAGAATGAGGAGGAGAAGTCGCGGCGGAAGAGGGTCCTGGTTCAGCTTCTGCAAAAGATTTACCACGTATGAGAGAGGAGGTCCTGTTAGGGTTATTAAAAAGAAACTGCTGGAAATTTTATCAGCATTTGATGAAAGCGCTGATAAAGGTATATTTTATCAGTGCTAAAATAAAAGCACTGATAAAACATAAATTTATCAGCACTTTTATTTTAGCGCTGATAAATATTATAATTTTATATAAATTAAGAATAAAAACTTTTATCAGCACTAAAATAAGTGTTGATAAATTCACCCTTTTATCAGCGCTAAAAAAGGTACCGATAAAGGGTATACCTTTATCAGTGCTTATTTTAGCGCTGATAGAGGTTATATTTATCAGTGCTTTTAACTAGCACTGATAAAGGCATACCCCTTTATCAGCACTTTCTGTTTAGCACTGATAAAGGGCAGCGCTTCCCTTACCCAGTTTTGTGGTAGTGATTGAAATAGAACCGTCACACGAAATTCCATGGCCATGGTGTAACGACGAGTTTATTTTAGGTAGTCAAGGAACGAAATATCAAGCATAAAAGTTGATGACACAATCATGAAACCTGCTTGATGAGATATTGCGACAAAGAGATTATATTACATAGTGAGTGTTCATATGAGGATGTCATTGTTGCGACTTTATGTTCTTTCTCTTGGGTGCCTTGACCCGTTTCTAGACAGTACTCTTGGAATTTAGGCAAACTCACCTAATGCCAACAAGAAAGAATCCTATAGGGACACACACTAATTGTTTTTGGTGGTCTAGGTTAAATTCCATTTGAATTTAATTAATTAAATAAATTTTATTCTCAAGTATGTGGAATAATTTTATTCAAGTTACAATGATCACATAAATTAAATTAAATATATTTATTTGTTTTATTGTACATTTAATAAATATTTATTTACTAGTTTGTAAATAAAATATTTATTTAAGAGAATAAATTATTTATTTATTCAGGTGTTCAATAAATGGAAGTGGAGTTAGAGCAGACCAAGTTCAGTTTGGTAGTAAAATAATTAGTTGCAAGGCGGTAAATAATTATTTAACTAGTTGGAACCAATTAAAATAATGCTGCTATTATTTTATGATGTGAAATTTTATTTATAATTCTGTTTTGCGCAAGTTGGCACACCATAAATAATGACGCGGTATTATTATTAAATTCATGGGTTTTCTCTAAGTACATGAATGTATTTAATTGTTTCTATGCAATTAAATATTTTAACTGAAATTCCATGTATATAAATAGGCAAGTACGCCTATTATGCCAAACACCACACCACACACCTGGTGAATTGAGAATTGTTTAGCCAAAAAATTTCTCTCTCAAATCCTCTTCTCTTCCCTCTCAAGAACAAGAGACATTCATTAAGGCTGAAGAACAAGTGATCAAGAATGACCAACACAAGACACTCGCTTCACCGTGCTAGCACCCGGAGAATGAGCAGTGTCGATCAGAGGCCATCGAAGCATGTGTGGATCACCACTAGAGGGATTATAGTTTGGATCCATCAGAATTCTACTTGCCATTGTGGCTTACCATGACAATGAGATTTGGAAAATTGATGTTAAAACAACATTCCTTAATGGGAACCTTCAGGAAGATGTCTATAAGACACAACCTGAAGAATTTGTGACTCCAAAGGATGCCAATAAGGTATGCAAGTTGAAGAAATACATTTATGGATTAAAGCAAGCATACAGGTCATAGAACATTCATTTTGATGAATCCATAAAATAATTTAGTTTTATCAAGAATGAATGTGAACCTTGTGTCTACAAATGGTTTATTGGGAGTACAATCATTTTCCTAATAGTATATATTGATGACATATTACTTATTGGAAACAAGATACCAGTCTTACAGTATATTAAGGCATGGTTGAATCAATGATTCTCCATGGAATACTTGGGCGAGGCAGCGTATATTCTTGGGATCAAGATCCATCGTGATAGATCCAAAATATTGCTGGGCCTAAGACAAAATACATACATTGATAAGATACTGAAGAGATTCAGTATGGAATAATCCAAGAGGGGATTTTTTCCAGCGTCACATGGAATTTATCTTTCCAAGAAAATGTTTCCTCATACACATGAGGAAATAATGATAATGGCAAGGACTCCATACACATCAACGATTGGGTCAGTCATATATGCCATGCTATGTACTAGGATGGATATCGCCTACGCATTGAGTGTGGTAGGAAGATATCAAGCTGACCCAAGTGACTGCCATTGGATGGAAGTCAAGGCTATGCTAAATTATCTGAGGCGTACTAAGGATATTTTTCTGGTTTATTGAGGAGATGAGGAAATAGTCATTAGAGGATATGCAGATGTTAGTTTCTAGACTGACCAAGATGACATGAAGTCGCAAATAGGATACATCTTCACTTTGAATGGAGGTGCAGTGAGATGGAAGAGCTCAAAGCAGAGTGTGGTTGCAGATTCTACAGCTGAGTCCGAGTATATCACAACTTTTGAGGCAACTAAAGAAGAAGTTTGGATGTGAAGCTTCATCTAAGAGCTATATGTGATACCTAGCAGTAAAGATCCCATGACACTATACTGTGATAATACTACAGTGGTGGATCTTCTAAAAGAGCCAAGGTCACATCAGCGGAAGAAACACATACTTAGGAAGTATCATCTCTTGGGGGATTTTTCTTAGAGAGGTGAAGTTGCAGTGAGCACTATTTCCATGGAAGACAACGTGGTGGACCACTTTACAAAGCCTTGACTCAGCAGAAACATGATCATCATGTGAGGTCTAGTGGATTAAAATTCATAGGCAGTTGGCTCTAGTCTAAGTGGGATTTTGTAAGAGTTGGTGTCCTATAACCAACTGGTTTTACTTTGATTACATGTATATTTAATGTATTATTACATGTTGTTCATTGTTCTGCATGAATATGACGTAATAATGTCCTAGAGTATTTATTGTATTGATAAGGTCATGACAGTTCCCCGCTATGATGAGAACCTTGAAATGCTATAACAATATTCTTAAATATAGTTCTGCGGTTGGATGACATGCTATGATGGGGCACATAGAATGCATACCATCAGGTGTGAGTACTTGTAAGTAGATGATACTTCCTCTCATGAAGTTTTCACTTGGTAATCTCCAAGATAGGAAATTATGTGAACAAACCCACTAGTAGGAATTCCGCATGTTTTGGTGTCATCATATATTTCTATCTATGAGTGTGTATAATGATCCTTAGACTTTAAGATTATAATTAATACATGTCACAACTTACGCACTTTGATTTATTGATGAAAACCGTCATGCAGACAGTTGGTAGGAAGTAGGGTACGTTGGGTGCGTTATGAGTGGCATGTTATTAATGGACAAGTCAAGGAAATATTTTTCCCTTCCATTTATGGAAGTTGATATCTCAGCCCTTTGATTAAAATAGATATTTCATGCTAAATTCCATGTCCATGGTGTAACGACAAGTTTATTTTAGGTAGTCAAAGAATGAAGTATCAAGCATAAAAGTTGATGACACAATCTTGAAATCTTATTGGCGAGATATTGCGACAAAGGAATTATATTACACAGTGAGCATTCATATGTGGATGTCGTCATTGAGACTTTATGTTCTTTCTCTTGGGTGCCTTGAACTGTTGCTAGATATTACTCTTGGACTTTAGGAAAGCCTGCCTAATGACAATAAGAAATAATCCTAGATGGTCACACACTAAGTGTTTTCAGTGGTCTTGGTTAAATTCCATTTGAATTTAATTAATGAAATAAATATTATTCTCAATACCGTGGAATAATTTTATTCAAGTTACAATGATCGCATAAATTAAATTAAATATATTTATTTATTTTATTAAACATTTAATAAATATTTATTTACTAGTTTTTAAATAAAATATTTATTTAAGAGAATTATTTATTTATTTATTTATTTGGGTGTTCAATAAATGGAAGTGGAGTTCGAGCGGACCAAGGTTGGTCCGGTAGTAAAATAATTATTTGAAATACGGTAAATAATTATTTAAATAGTTGACACAAATTAAAATAATGCTGCTATTATTTTATGATGCAGAATTTTATTTATAATTCCATTTTGCGCAAGTTGGCGCACCATAAATAATGACGCGATATTATTATTAAATGTATGGGTTTTCTCTATGTTCATGAATTTATTTAATTGTTTCTATGTAATTAAATATTGTAACTAAAATTACATGTATATAAATAGGCAAGTACGCCTATTGTTCCAAACACCACACCACATGCCTGGTGAATTGAGAATTGTTGAGCCAAGAAATTTCTCTCTCGAATCATCTTCTCTCCCCTCTCAAGAATGAGAGATGTTCTTCAAGGCCAAATAACGAGCGATTAAGAACGACCGACAGAAGACACTCACTTCACCGCGCTAGCACCCGGAGAAGGAGCGGTGTCGACCAGAGGCCATCAGAGCACGTGTGGATCACCGCTTGAGGGATTCTAGTTTGGATCCTTATAAGCACAACTAGATAATCCGGAAGGGTCAATCCGGATGATCAACATCATCAACGAAGAAAAATACCAAAGATACAGGTATTATTTTTCTCTATGAAATTAATTAAATTAATTATAAACATGATGCGAAAGATCCTCTCTAAAGGTTTCAGGCCTCTTTCTTCTTTATCTAAATATTTGATTATATTCCATGGAGACTAGAATTCATCATCGTATTGATCCCGGAATAATCAATGATCATGGTAAAAATCAAATCTGGGTGCCATCCCAACCATGATTCCGTTGTGCCCGGAACCTTCATATTTCACGATGTATCACCTTTGAGATATCTATCAAGAGAATGTGATATAAGAGGTATGAGATCTCTAATGCTTTGTTTACAACTAATCTTAGAGACTATGCACTAGCTGGTCTCATGTAGCCAATATTATCAACTACATTGAACACTCCGACATCTTAGGGATTAAATTCCCAGATGAGTTGTGTACAAATCTCATACTTTCATCACTGCCTAAGACCTTCTCTAGTTTTATTGTTAATTACAATATGGGAAATAATGAGACAATTATTTTATAACTTCTTACTTTGATTCTCCAAGTGGATAAAGACATGGGGTGTGATAAAACCACAATCCTTATGGTGAATAAGAAAAGTAAGAACATGGAAAATGGGCCCAAGACTTAGTAAAAATCTATATCTCCTGAGCACCGTCCTTCCAAGAAGAATAAGATCCATAGGTAGGGAAAGGAAAAGGAGGCATCATGTTTTTCATGTCTTAATTTAGGCCACTGGAAGATGAATTGCACCCAGAAGAAAGTTAAATCTAAAAGAGTGTTTGTTATCAAGTGTAATATTTCAATATCTACACATTGGGTATTATATATAGCTTATGGGGATCACATATATATCCAAATGAAGGAACCAAGTAGATTCCAAAATTTTTCTAGAGGAGAGGTGCTAAGAGATGCTAATGGTGAAAGGATGGCTGTTATGTCCATTGGTGACTACCACCTCTCATTTCCAACATGAATGATTTTGGATTTGAAAGATTTTTATTATGTACTTACAGTTACCAAGAACATAATTTCTTTATAATTCCTAGATACAAATGGGTTTATTTTCATTTTTGAAAATAAATGTTGTTTATTTTATAAGGACAACATATGTTATGGTATGAAACATTTAAATAATGTTCTTTATGTACTAAATTATGAAAACAAAGTGTTGTAAATTGACAACGAATCATGTCACACAACTCATATAACACCTAGCTTTGGAATCACTACCTTGGTCATGTAAATAAGAAGTGTTTGACAAATCTATGTCAATATGGTTTTCTAGAATATTCTGAGCTAAAACCACTTGATAGATTTCATTTTTTTTATAAAGAAAAATAACCAAACCACCATTTGGTGGACAAGGTGAAAGGGCTATAGATCTTCTAGTATTGGTACACAATAATGTGTGTAGACCATTTCCACTTGAAACTAGAGGTGGAAATTATTACTTCATAAATTTTACTGATGACTTGAGTTGATATGGATATGTCTACTTAATGAGGTATAAGTTCGAGTCCTTTGAGAAATTAAAGGAATTAAAGAATGAAGTTGAGAATCAACTTGGTAGAAGATAAAGAATCTTCAATCGGATTGAGGTGGTGAATATCTTAACCAAGAGTTCATCGACTTTCGACGGGAGTTTGGGATTCTATCGCAACTCGCTCCTCTTTATACACCATAGTGGAATGGTGTTATTGAAAGGAGGAACCATACCTTGTTAGACATAGTATGGTTGATGATGTGTCATGCATATATTACATTATCCTTTTAGGGATATAAATTACAAACTTTGACATAGACATTAAACCGAGTTCCAACTAAAGCGGAAAATGGAATTCCCTTTGAGTTATGGAGTGGAAAGAAACCATTTTTGTCGCATAAAAATGTATGGGGTTGTGAGGAATTAGTTAAGGCCTTCTCAGAAAACAGACTAGAACCCCAATACATAAAGTTTATATTTATAGAGAATCTCAAGGAAAAAAGGGATACTACCTATACAACCTATCAGATAAGAAAGCGACTATCACTAGACAATCCATCTTTCTTGAGAGGGATCACATACTAGAAAAGGATAATGGGAGAAATATTGACTTTGATGAATTTGATGCTCAAGATACACAAGATTTAAAGCAAGAAAAGGTTCCATAGGTCCCCATAGAATAAGTAGTTCCTAAAACATAAGTACTGTATAAGATTGTAAGAGAGGTAAGATAACCAGAACGATATGGTTTTCTAGTCACTGAATATGGTGACTCATTATTGTTTTACAATGACAAACCTCTCTCCTAATAGGAGGAAATAGAGAACTTATAAGCTACAAGATGGCAAGAAGCCATGAATTTTGAAATGAATTCCATGTATCAGAACCGAGTTTGGGTTCTGTTCAATGCGCCCGTTGATGTAAATCCCATTGGGTGTAAATGGGTATTCAGGAGGAATCTGGACATGGAAGGTAAAATAAAAACCTATAAAGTAAGGCTAGTGGATGAAGGGTTTAAACAACATCAAGGAATTGAATAAGATGAAACCTTTTATCTAGTTTCCATGTTTAAATCCATAGAATTATACTTACTATAATATCTTACCATGACTATGAGATTTTGAAGATGGATGTCAAAACTGAATTTCTTAATGGGAACCTTCAAGAAGATGTATATGACACAACCTGAAGGGTTTGTGACTCCAGGTGATTCTAAAAGGATTTTAAAGTTGCATAGATCCATTTATGGATTGAAGTAAGCATTTAGTTCATGGAACATTTGATTCAATGAATCCATAAAATAATTTTGTTTCATTAAGAAATAATATGATATCTATATTTACAATAGGTTTAGTGTAAATGTTGTTGTTATCCTAGTAGTATATTTTGATGAAATATTACTTATTAGAAATGATATACCAGTCGTATAGTCTGTTAAGTATTGGTTAAAAAAATGTTTTGACATGAAGGGATTAGGTGAATCAGCCTGTATTCTAGGGATAAAGATCATTTGTGATAGATCCGAGAGGCTACATAGACTAATAAAAAGTACATATGTTGACCAGATACTAAAAGAGATTTAGTATGGAACAATCCAAGATGGGATTCATTCTTATGTCACATGGTTTACATATTTCTAAGAAAATGCATCCTTATACACAACAATAGAAAGAGAGAATGAGAAATATACCATGCACTTCAGAGATAGGATCAATCATGTATGCCATGTTATGTACTAGACTTGATATTGCCTATACATTGATCATGGTAGGAAAATATAAAGTAGGTCCAGGAGAATAAAATTGGATTACTGTTAAGGCTATCCTTAAGTATCTGAGAAGAAATAAGGATATGTTCTTGGTGTATGGATGAGATAAGGATCTGGTCATCAAGGGCTATACTAATGCTAGTTTTTAGAAAAATCAGAATGGTCTGAATTTGCAATCAGGATATGTTTTCTATCTCAATGGAGGAGTTGTGAGCTAGAACAGTTCAAAGTAGCTAGTTATCACTGATTCTATAGTGGATTCTGAGTATATAGATAATTTTAATACTTCCAAGTAACCCATTTAGATTTGGAACTTCTTCTAGGATCTTGATGTGGTACCTAGTCTCAAAGACCCTATCACATTATATTGTGATAATACTATAGTGGTGGCTCTTACAAAAGAGCCATAGTCACACCAACATACAAAGAACATACTCTGGATGTATCACCTCTTGAAGGATTTCTTTCAGAGGGGTGAGGTTATAGTAAGCAGAGTACCCATGGAAGAGAACATGGTAGTCCCCTTGAATAAATGCCCATCTCAGCAAAAGTATGAGTATCATGTGATAACTAGAAAACTAAAGTTTGTTATTAGTTGTCTCTAGTTTAAATGGGAGTCTGTTGGAGTTGGTTCCCTAGAACCATCTTCTGTGTACTTTATGATAACTTGTATTCATAGTTTTTAATATTAATAAACTATTTATCACATCATGATTATTCTTATTCATAATATTGTATGTGATAATATCCTAAGAGTAGCTGTCCCACTAAAAGGTCATAGTAGTTCCCTGTTATGATGAGAACCCGAAAGTACTACGACACTATTCTTGAATAAAATTTCTATAGCCAGATGATTTAATTTGAGGGACACAAATGATACAGCCTACCAGGGGTGGAGACTCATAGGACTTTGAGGAACCTTCTCATGGTATACTCCCTTGGTAATATCTAGTAGGATATTATGAGAACGAGACCTGCCATTAGGAAATCCACATTTATATGTGTCATTGGATGTTCTTATTTGTGGATGTGTGTATTGGACTTGTACTTTTAGATTATTATTAATGAGTATTATTATTTGTGTTCTTTTATGTATTGATGAAAATCATGATGATATATGTTCACGGTGAGGTAGGATACATTGGGTGCGTCACGAGAAATATTACATTAATGAATAATGCGAGAAAGGACGTATCCCTTCTATTTTTTTAAAAAGTTGTTATCTCAAAACCTTTGATGGAAATGATATAGCCTAAATAAATCCATGGCCATAGTGTTCAATAGAAAAGTACTATTTCTAAAAAGTCAAAGAAAGAGACATTGAGCACATAGGTTAACGACACCGACATGCAAACTTCTTGATTTGAGATATCATGATAAAAGTATTATATTACGTAGTTAGAATTCGTATGAGATATCATGTTGTTTCAGAATTAACTTCTTTACTTATGGGTTCCTTGACATGTTGCTAGATGCTAACCTTGGACTTTAGGCTACTTCACCTAATGCCACTAATAAAGAGGCCTAGAGGGTCGCACACTAAATGTATCTGAAATATCAGTTAAATAATATATCATTATTTAATAAGTTGAATAAATATTATTCCCAGATGTGGTTTAATAGTAATTCAAGTATTCTTGATCACATATATTCAATCACCAGTTTTTCTAGAGAATATAATGTGAGTAAAATATTTAATAAATATTTATTTACCATTTAGTGAGTATAATATTTATTTATTTATTGGAGAATAATACTGTGATATTTAATTAATAAATAAATAGTAATTATTCAAGGCCTGATAAATATAGAGGAATAGAGGACTGAGGTTTTAGGTTCACTGAGAAATAATAAATATTTAATATTATTTAATTAAACAATATTTATTATAATTCACAAGTTAAGGGAATGTTGATAAACAATAATATTAATATTATTATTTTACATGGGTTTTCACTAAGATTAAATAAATAATTATGGGAACTTGTAAAATTATTTTATTTTAACACTAGCAATATATAATCCGATTATGTTATTTTCTCAAAAGATCCAATTCATTTTGTTGGTTGTGCACAACAAATTTGAAGAATCCTCTTAATCCTAGAGAGCCCCATTCTCCAAGAACGCTTATATGAATGGAGATCAATCTTCCTCCACAAGATCAAGGAGAATGCTTTGGAAGTGGTTCTCATAGTGATCAAAGGCGGATGACACAATTACAAGGATCTGCCTTGCCAGCACTCAAGGATTCCTTCAATGACATATAGAGATTCATGAAACATGTGTGGATCACCTTTAGAGGGAATCTACACTTGATTATTACAATGAAATGATGGTGCATCACATATCTATCATCAGATTCATCATTGAAGAAATAATTCCAGCAAAGGTAATTATTTAATTAATTAAATTAATTATAAATAATATGTGATCATCCTCCCTCTCGTTCAGGCGTTATTACTCTTGTCTGATTTTGTTGATCCAATTCCATAGATCATGGAATTTATCATCATGTATATCTTGTATTGATCATCAATCATGAAAAATATCCTTTTTATGAACCACCCATTTCATGCTTCTGCTATGCCCAGAACCTACAGATTTCACCATGGATTTTGGAAGGAGGCTGGATCAAGACACTTTGTTGCTTAACCTCCCTTACTGCATGATAGTTTTATAGGAAACCTACATATTTCAGCCTAGTAAGGGGTGTTGCTCCATCGTATATTAAAAATATATATTTGTATAAATTCACGTTATTCTCTAAATTTCATTCATCCACCCCTCTTTCCATCCTATATTGGGTGAATCTGGGGTGATTTTTGGAAACTTTTCAGCCCCTCTTCCTTGACATTAATCCTTAGATTTACGAGATCAAGTATATGTGATCTTTTGGTACCAGTCATGTAATGGAAGCCCCAAAAATCCAGAATTCAAAATTTTAATGATGTGATCCATGTCTTAATGTCATCACCAACATAAATACTCCCCAATTACAACCTAAGGAGCTCACACACATGACTTAAGTACAAAAAATAAATTGAGTAATTACATCATTTGATCTAAAGTCACGTTCTAAATTTACTCATAGTTGATGATCGTTGTTTGAAGGAACTAAATTCAAACCCCTATAAATCATCCACATGCACTTTGAAAGTCCACAACAACATAGTTTGTCAAATTCTAGGTGCTAGTGTGGAGATTCGATGAATATTTCAACATCCTGTTGATCACCACATTGAAGTTCCTTCGATGTTTGAAAAAGATCTTGGTTTGATTGCTTGGATCGAGAGATTATCTCTCTAGGAAGTATGAGAGAGGAAAGAGAGCTATCAAAATCATGTAATGAATAGTGCCTCTAATGAGGTCCTCATCCTCTTTATATAGTGAGGTGTAGAATACCCAGAAATGACTCCCCAACTTCTGAATATTCATTACCCACTAAGTAAACCATAAATAATGTGTTATGAGCAACTATCGATGTCATAAATGTCATTTATATTTTTATCACTTACCTATAATATGATAAATATATTACATGATAGAATCAAGCCATTAAACTCAACTCATTATTCCTAAAAATATTAAATGAACCTCAAATATTAAAATAATATCCATTCGTATAATATTTTTCCATGTATTTACTTTAATACTTATAAATACATTAAATAAATAAATTTTAATTCAATTATTCTATACTTTAATAATAATGAATTTATTTATTACTTGGTGATCGTATATTCCCATACATCACTCAGACCCCATGGTGGAGTCCATTATGTCCTATACTCCTATTCATCATAATAGGCTATACTTTTGAATATTCCAAGTGCGTGACCCCTAGTCCTTTATCTCGATAGTAGAGATTACCATTCTTAGACCAATATTGGATCCTAGTAACTCATCAATGCCCCTAAATAGATAAGTAAAAGTCATATCAATGATAACCTTTTCTATGAACAAACATCGGGTAATATAATCTTTTTGTCTCCTGATATCTTAAAAAGCAGGATGCACACTTTGTTTCATCATCTTTTCTTTCTTTATTATTCATTTACCTTAATAGACATACTTACCTTATTCTAAGATGGACATTGATTTATTGAAGGTTCTAATATCTTGATCAACTAGGCTCGATATATCATTTCCGTTTAGAAATGAAAAATTATATCTTGATTATTTAATCAATACCATTCCACCAATAATGCACCCAACATAAGATACCTTTCTAAAAAAACAATTACATAGTTTTTTTCTTGTATCAAAGTATGTGATAAAATATTATACACTAATAATAACTCAAGTTATGAGAGTATTACATGTGTTCATAGATAGGAACAACCAATGAAACTTAAAACATGTGGTGTTCTTATTAGCGGGTCAGTCCTTAGGATCTCATCTACTTGAGATCAAAAAGTGATAACATCATGAGAATAAGTTTCAATGATTATGATCCCCTAACACCTGATAGTCACACATCATCCATGTCTATCCAATATTATGTTTCTATACCATAGGAAACATGTTTAAGATTAACTTCATAATATCTTGAGGTTCTTATTATAGCCTGAAAGCTGCTATAACCTTTTTATACACCATGTAATATAAGGAAATTAATATATAAATAATAGATAAAAAATATCAACACTATTATGGTAAGTTTACATCATGCATAACATACTGTACACATGATATGGTAATTGAAAAGTACTATTTAAGTTGTGTATAGGGAACCCACTTTCACAACACTCCCACTTGAACTAGATCCAACTTGATAATTGTCATTTTTATCTCTCTCATGATAATATCATGCTTCTATTGAGTTTTGGATTTAGTCATTAGGCCTTCCAAATCTCTTCTATGTGGCTATTATTCTATTTCAACTTTACCTCCTTGAGTGAGACTCCTCAAGAGATGATATCCCAAGTTTATTCCTTTTTTACACTATCAAAACATGAAATCTTGGTTAGTACCAGTATTAGGATAATCATAATTTATATTATGATAACACTTTACTTACTAGGTTCTATCCCAAGAAATAGAACAAATCATTGAATATTTTACACTATTTATTTAGTTGCATCAGAAGATGAAAAAAACTCAGTATTTGTAGATACAGATACCATCAGATTGAATGAGCTTCTCCCGCCCATTACCTTAGACTAAATATGATATAGAACATATTGATCTAAAGGGAGACTTTTTTGTTCCCCCTTAAACTAGTGTCCCTTCCCCTCCATTTACCAGGAACATATCTTTTATACTCTCTCAAGTACAATTAGATATTTATGACTACTTCTCATGCATTTCTCCTTGAATTTATTGATATTTTCCTTCCATAAAGTAAATCTTAGCGATATAATATCTTGTACATAAAATGAAATATGTGATTGATCCATCACAAAATAATATTGAATTCTACTCACCACATTAATATACTCCTATGATTTATATATGTCTTCTTGGTAAGATTTATGCCATGTGACATTGGTAACAATTCTCTCTCGAATTGTTCTTACTTGTATTTCTCAATAATATGTTAGTATATATACTTTGAATCGGTCTAATCAACCCATTCGATATACCTCAGTGGATCTTATTCTCTAAAACTTAGGTTTCTACTTTAAGTCAATCTATGGAGATTTTTCTTTCTATTTTAAACTATCTGTAAGACTCGATAACTATTTTTCATATGTTATCAAACATATTTTACTTGGAAAACAATGGTTATACCACTAACCTCTTATAGAAACATGTAAAAAATTCATTACAAATGAATATTATATGATCTTTTTTGCTTACTTCAATCCAATACTAGATTTTAGTAACCTGCACCCCTTATTGGAATTTTATGGTGTCACCAACCCTTTTTGGTTTCATTTTCTATGAAGGTACTGGGGCATGAAGAAGAAGTAGGTGGGGCAAGGAATTAAAAATTTTCACCAATGATTTAAGTAACTATGTCAGCATGGACAAAGTGTATCCTCGATAAAGGCTCGAGGATCTCACATGAATTTATTTTTAAGCACAAAAAAAAAATAAAAAAATACATTAATGGATTTGAAGCTGCACTCATTGATTGTTCATCACTGGTGATTTTTTATCAAAGGAACTGAAGTCATATCCCTCTAGATTTTCTGCACAGGCATAAAAGGTCTATGAGAATGTAATTTTTCAAACTCTGGGTGCTAGCGTAGAGATTTGATGACACCTTCGACATCCCGATGGTCACTGCATTGATGTTCCTTCGACATGTGAAGAATATCTTGGTCTAATTTCTTGTATTGAGATAATCTATCTCTAGGAAGTGGGACAAAGGAGGGAGGGGCTCCCATATATTGTAGTGAGTAGTTTTCTGTAGGTTCCAGGTGCAATGGAAGTGCATGATGGGCGGTGCCCAACATGAATTTTTGTCATGATCGATGATCAATCCGAGATCTACATGATGATAAACACCATGATATATGGAATTGGATTAATGAAATCATACAAGAGTAATAATACCAGAACCATAGAGAGGATAATCACATATTATTTATAATTAATTTATTTAATTAAAGAATTACCTTTGTTGGAATTCTTTATTAATTGATGAATCTGGTGACGGGTATGCACTGCACCGTCATTGTGTTGTAGGAATCAAGCATAGATTCACTATAAGGGTGATCCTCATGTGTTCCATGAATTTTCATACTTTTCCAAAGTAATCTCTAGATGTTATTAATAAATATCCTTGTGCTTGTGTCATCTATCTTTGATCGCTATGAGAATCTCTTCCAAAGCATTCTCCTTGATCTAGTGGAGGAAGATTTATCTCTATTCTTGGGAGAATTATTGGAGAAGGGATATCTCTAGGCTTGAGAGGATTCTACAAATTCATTGTGAACAACCAACAAAAAAATAAATTGGCTCATTGAGAAAATAATATAAATGGATTTATATATTCCTAAGGTTAAAATAAAAATAATATCACAAGTGCCCTTCATTATTTATTTAATCCCTAAGGAACCCCATGTCAAATAATAATATTAATAATATTATTTATCAACATGTTCTCAACTTATGAATTATATTAAATATTATTTAATTAAATAATATTCAATATTTATTATTTCTCACCAGACCTAAAAGCTTAGTCCACCACTCCTCCATATTTATTGTTCCTTGAATAATGACTATTTATTAATTAAATAAATATCACTTCATTATGCACCAATAAATAAATAAATATTATATTCACTAAATAAAAAATAGACATTTATTAAATATACCACTCACATTATATTCTCTTGAATAACTGGTGAAGGAATATATGCGATCAATCATACATGAATAATTATTAAATCACATCTAGGAATAATATTCATTCAACTTTTTAAATAATAATATATTATTTAATTGAGATTTTGGATACACTTAGTGTGTGACCCTCTAGGACTCTTTCTCAGTGGCATTAGACAAAGCAACGAAAAGTCCAAGATTAGAATCTAGAAACACACTAAGGCACCCATAGAGAAATAAGTTAATGATGCAATGACATGATAACTTATACAGATGCTTACTGTATAATATAATTACTTTATCATGATATCTAAAATCAAGCAGGTTACTTGCCAGTCCCATTAACCTATGCGCTCGATGTCTCTTTATTTGAATTTCCAAAAATAGAACTTTCCTATATAACACCATGGACATGGATTTATTTAGTCTATATCGTTTCTATCAAAGGGCCCAAGATATCAATTTCTATTTAAAACAAAAGGGATAAATCCTTTCTCACATTATTCATTGATGTAATATTACTCGTGATGCACCCAACATATCCTACCTCGCTGCGAAAATCTTTCTTCATGGTTTTCATCAATACATCAAAGTACGTAACTCATAATACTCATTAATAATAATATTAAAGTCTAAGGACCAAAACACACATTCGTAGATAGGAACATATAATGAAAAATATAAATGTGGATTTCCTACTGGCGGGTCTCATTCTCATAATATCCTACTAGATATTACCATGGGCGTATACCATGAGAAGGTTCCTCAAATTCATATGAGTCTCCATACTTGATATCCTATATCATTTGTGTCCCTTAAATGATATCATCTTGCTATATAACATGTATTCAAGAATAGTATCGTATCAATTCCGGGTGTTCATCATAGTGGGGAACTGCTATGAACTTTTAGAGTGACAACTACTCTTAGGATATTATCACATACTCTGTCATGAATAAGAACAATCATGATGTGATAAGTAGTTTATTAATATTAAAAAACATGAAAACAAGTTTTCATAAAGTACACAAAAGTTGGTTCTATTCCACTAACTCTAGAATACTCCCACTTTCACTAGAACCAACTTCTAATAACCTTCAGTCTGATATCTCTCACATGATACTCATACTCATGCTAAGATAGGAATTTATTCAAGGGTTCCACCACATTCTCTTCTGTGGATACTTTTCTTACTACAAATTCACCCCTATGATAGAAATACATCAATAAGTGATACTTTGGGAGTATTTGATTTGTCTATTGGTGTGACCTTTAATCTTTTTCAAGAGACACCATTTTAGTATTATCATAATACAATGTTATAGGGTATTTACTACTAGGTACCATATCAAGATCCTCAACAAATTTTAGAATCCAAAAAGATTCCTTGGCTGCATCATAAGAATCTATATACTCAGAATCCATAGTAGAATCAACGACAACTAGATGCTTTGAACTCTTCTAGATCACAAATCCACCGTTGATACATAAAACATATCCTGATTGTGACTTTAGATCATTATAATCTCTCTAAAAACTAGCATAAGTATAACTCCTAATGACCATCTCCTTGTCTCCTCCATACACCAAGAATATATCCTCTATTCTTATAAAATACTTAAGGATAACCTTAACAGTAGTCCAATGATGTTCTCCTAGATCTGCTTGATATCTACCTACCATTCTCAATGAAAAGGGAACATCGAGTCTAGTACATAACATGGAATATATGATTGATCCTATCACTAATGCATATGAGATATTTCTCATTATCTCTTTCACTTGTTGTGTATGAGGAAACATTTTCTTAGAAATATGTAAACCATGTGACACTGGAACCAATACCATCTTGTTTTGTTTCATACTAGATCTCTTTAGTATCTGGTCAACATATATACTTTGAATTAGTCCAAGTAGCCTCTTGGATCTATCATTAATGATCATGATCCCTAGAATATAGGATGATTCACCTAATTCATTAACCAATAAACATTTTTTAACCTGTCCTTAATAGACTATAATACTGGTATGTCATTTCGAATAATTAACATGTCATCAACATATACTTCTAGGATAATGAATAGATTTCCGATAAACCTCTTGTAAACATATGGGTCACATTAATTCTTAATGAAACCAAATTATTTTATGGATTCATAAAATTGAATGTTCCATGACCTGGATGCTTGATTCAATCCATAAATGGATCTCTGCAACTTTTAAATCATTTTAGCATCACCTGGAGTCATAAACCCTTCTATTTGTGTTATATAGGCATCTTCATAATTGTTCCCATTAAGGAAATATGTTTTTACATCCATCTTACAAATCTCATAGTCATGGTAATCTTCTATAGAAAGTATAATTTTAATGAATTTAAACATGGAAAATTGTGAAAAGGTTTCATCGCAGTTAATTCCTTGGTGTTATTTAAACCCTTTAGCCATTATCCTTGCTTTATAGGTATTTACTTTACCTTCCATGTCTAGTTTCATTTTGAATACCTATTTTCACCCAATGAGCTTTACATCAATTGGTACATCGACCAGAACCCAAAATTGGTTCTGATACAAGGAATCCATTTCAGAATTTATGGATTATTTCCATATTGTAGCTTATGAGCTTTATACTTTATCCTTGTATGAGATATGTTCGTCATTTTCAACCAATAATAAGTCACCATCCTTGGTGAATAGAAAACCATATATCTCTAGTTCTCTTACCTCTCTTACACTCATACATAGTACTTGTGTTTTAGTAACTAATTATTCTATGGGGATATATGGAATCTGTTCATGTACCAACTCTTGTGTATCTTGAGCATCAACTTCATAGAATTAAATCTTAATCTCACTATCCTTTTTGAGGATTTAATCCCTCTCAAGAAAGACAACTTGTCTGGCAATAATCACTTTCTTGTCTAAGGGGTTTTATAGGAATTATCCCTTTGTTTCCTTGAGATATCCTATAAAGATACACTATGTTCTCTGAGGTGCTAGTTTTTTTCCCCTAAAAAGGCCTTAACAAATGCCTCACAACCCCATACATGTGTATGTGACAAAATGGGTTTCTTTCCACTCCATAACTAGAAGATATTTCCATTTTTTTCTTTAGTTGGTACTTGGTTTAATGTGTATACCATATTTTGTAATGCATATCCTCAAAAGGATAATGTAAGATCTGCATGACTCATCATCGACCTTACCATGTATAATAAGGTACGGTTCCTCATTTCAGTAACACCATTCCACTGTGGTGTGTAAGGTGAAGTGAGTTGAGATAGAATCCCAAAATCCTGTAGAAAGTTGATGAACTCTTGGTTAAAATATTCACCACATCGATCCTATTGAAGATTATTTATCTTATTAACAAGTTTATTATCTACTTCATTATTTAATTCCATGAATTTATTAAAGTATTCAGACTTATACCACATTAAGTAGACATAGACATATCTACTCAAGTCATCAGTAAAAGTTATGAAGTAATAATATCCACATATAGCTTCTAATGGAAACGGTCCACACACATCAGTGTGTATCAATCCTAGAATCTATGCGGCCCATTCAACCTATCCAAAAAATGGCGTTTCAATCATTTTTTCTTGTAAACAAGCATGTAATCTATCAATTGGTTTTATCTCATAAGAGTCTAAATAAACATCATGATATATCTTTTTCGAACGCTTCCCATTTACATGACCAATATGGTGATGTAAAATATAAGTGTTATATGAGTCGGTTGAACATGATATGTTATCAATTTCCAACACTTGGTTTTGTTAATTTAATACATAAAGATCATTATTTAAAAGTTCCATACCATAACATGTTTTGTCCTTATAAAATAAACAAATTTTATTTCCAAATTTAAAAATAAACCCATCTATATCTAGGAATGATACATAAGTTATGTTCTTAGTAACTTTAGGTACATAATAAAAATATTTAAAAACCAAAATCATTCCTTTTGGAAATGAGAGGTGGTAGTCACAAATGTCTAGAGTAGCCAGCCTTGCACCATTAATAGCTATCAGATCCACCTCTCCTCTGGAAATCTTTCAGAATCTACTTGGTTCTTACATTTGTATACATATGTGACCCCACAAGCTATATATAATATCCAATTTTTAGATATTGAAAGATTAAAATCAATAACGAATGTACCTTAAGTTTCCCCCTACTTTTGGGTATAGTTCCTCTTCTAATGCCTAGAATTTCCACATGAAAATCATACTGTCTCCTTTTCTTTTCCCTACCTCTGGATATTCTTCTTTTTAGAAGGATGATTCTTGGGCACTTTAAACTATTTATAAGTCTTGGGTCCATTTTCCTTGTTCTTCCTTTTCTAATTCACTATAAGTATTGTAGGTTTATAATTCCCCATGTCCTTATCCAATTGGAGAATCAATGTAAGAAGTTCAAAAATAATCTTCTCATTATTTCTCCTATTGTAATTAATAATAAAACTAGATAAGGTCTTAGGTAGTGATGAAAGTATAAGATCTTACGCAAATCACGTGACGTAGTAGCCTAAGTCACCCCCTCATGGTGCACCATCCAATGACCCCAAGAATCCCTCCTCGAGTGATGCTGTCCACATGACCACCCATATTTAACGACGACTCCCTCCCAAATCACACCAAATAAAGACCCCTGCTGTCAATGACTTGAGTACCACCCTTCAGCCCTCACAGACCCTGTGCGTGGTTGCATACGAAGTCTCATAGAGGAGGTGACCCTGAGTCCTCCCGCTCCCCTACCGGAGATGTCCTGATGGACTCAACCCCACTCAGTGGTGCCACCCTGTTCGACCTGTTCTCTCTCCAAGACAAGCAATAAAGGTAACCCAAGTCCCTTCTACCCTCACATTTCACTGTACCATGATCTTCTACCCCAGTTAGACTTGGCATACCAATAGTCTAGATATAGTCTGATTACCTCATGTGGGACCCCCTGTAGTGTGATTTTCACATGAAGGCACAACACGGTGTTGATCCCAGCTTGATGATTCTGCAGCTCCACATTCTAAAGCTCTGATGATGAATTCCCCTCCATTTTTTATTCTCCATCGATGGTTCCTCACCCGCCTTTCAGATCTTACCCTATTTTTATTAGATATGACGTGTTCTCACCTCTTAACCTTCTGATTTTGGGTCAATTCAGCATCCTATAATTCATAGGATCGATGCCCATCATGTTCATGGGAAGTTGTGGTGCGGAATGCTCGTAGGCACATACATAACCAATGACGGTTTGACCTGGGACCAGTTTGTGGCGCTGAACGATGTTGAGGTTTTCATGCCTAGATTGTTCTACATTTTCTTGGTTTCCTCTTCCGTTTCGTCATTCAACTTCGCGCATGACCCCAATTTGGTTAGGTTCTATGGATTCCATGATGTTTTGGATGGTGCTGGTGGATTTGGTGAAGGTCTAACTTTTCAGGTTCTCTTTTAGTTGGTTTCATCATCCATAACGGCTCAGCGGTCTCATGGTTCCTCATTCCGGAGCTCTTTCGATGTATCCATCACCATCGGTTATCCTCCTTCGAAATATCCGTGGCATATTTTCTTCTATATTGTTGTGTTTTTTTTGTGATTTTCATTGTTCATGTTTTTTTGATTGGTCTAGCTCATGTATGCAATGGTGAATCCACTTGGGCACGCTACCTCATTTTGTTTTACTTGTTTGGTTCTCACTTAAACATAAAGTTATTCTTTTGAAAATACAAAGAAAAAAATGTTAGGTAGTTGTAAGAAAAGTATTAGAGATCTTGTACCTCTCTTGTCTCTCATTCTCCTGATAGAGATCCCGAAGGTGAGACATCATGCTATAGGAATCTGTATCCTCATGTTGCTTCAAAATATCATTGGACATGGATGATAGAATGAAACATTGAACATATATAGAATCATTAATATGTTTATTATAGATAGATAACTCTTCATCACTTGCCTCATTATTAGGTTCAACTAGAAAATGTTCTTCCATCACATAATCTCCTTTCATGGAAAAGAATGATATGTAGGCACCTTTGCCACTCTTGTAAATTTTTTTTGGTGAGAAGGTTATTCTTATTAAGTATGGATCACAATGATATGTTTGATGTAATTTTTATTGCTATTTATACAAATAAGATGAACAAAAATTTTAGTAATTTATCATATAAATTTAGACAAATAAATAAATATTATATTTATTAGTCTCCCACTATTTTATCGAAACCCAATAGCCCTCACCATTGGATTTAGAATATCCTATTTATTGGACATTCAAGTGGAAAGGATCCATATTTACCTTCTCATTACCCCAACTTTGGTGGGTCAAGAAACTTGAATGGTTTTAGGTAGTCATTCTAAATACCCACTGCATTAACTCACACTTCCTTGATCTGTTGAGTGGACTCCCCAATCCTGAAATCATTAATTTAGATTTCCTCAACCCTTTCCTATTAGTTATACCAATTCCTTATTTGGAAGTAAACCCTTGATGTGAAATAAGTTAAGTCAACCCAAAATTTCAAGTTATAATTCCCTGATAATTGAAATCACCCCACTTTGGCTAGTCAAGAACTTTGAACTATGGTTCTATTTTAACTAAAGTAGTGGAAGGTTATATTGACTTAATATTTTATTGAGGGATTTTATCCCTTTATGCATAAATTTCCAATTATTATCTTTATCACATGATTGTTAATGTTAAGTGAATTTACTTAAGCGATTGACAATGTCTTATATAATATTTATGCATAAGACAATTTATTTTAGTTTTATCTTTCATGCTCATTAATTTCATTAAATTATGTGATCGCGAGAAAACATCCATAACGAAATAACCATGAAACTTTATAGAAATAAAATAATAAAGTGGTATGATCATGAGTTTATACTAATGGTTAGTTTATTTAGCGATTGATAAACTAACCGCTGACCTAGGGGAAAAACACTTTGAACCGATTTAGGTTCATGTTACAGCTTTCCACCTATCCACTTATGTATCTCCTTGGATTGGTTTCACCTTGGCTCTAAACTCTAACCTCCTCCACTATCTTGGGAGATCCATCCTTTACATATGTCTTTTACTCAAATGCAGGTGAGGGGAAAGGGGGTTTAAATAAAAGAAACCATGGGAATGCAGGCCTTACATAATAATAAGAGAGAAGGAACACAAGACAATAATTTAATTTAATAATAAATTAAATAAAACCAATTACATAAAAAGGTCTGGTCCAGCTCATGATCATCCACATTCATACAATGGATTATGCATTTAATAAAACTAGCATTCAATTATTAACCGTTCTTATTTAAGATAAATGATAATCAAATAAATTAATTATTATCTTTAATTAATAAATTATTTGATATTATTTTTTATCCAAATTTCCTTGAGATTATCATCGATTATAATTTTTTTAAAATTAAATAAATTCATTTAAAATTAACTATGTACATAAATGTACCTTGGAGGAAACACAATTAATACCTGTTTGAATATAACCAACATATATTATACTCGTATACCTGTTTATTCTTCATGAAATATAGCATACATGAATTATCATGTACTTTTATGTCGTAGAGTATCAACTTAATGATTACATGAATTACATGATTTTTCTGTAACGTGTCACGCTTTAATGCATGTAGAGTAACAACTATAATACGACTCATACATGATATACTAATCTATTCATTACATAAATGTTAATTAAACATTTATATATATATATATATATAAATATTTAAACCTGTCACATGGAGTGTCTTATCAAATTAATGACCACACACAAGAACATGTCTCAAGGTTTACATAATATAATAAATAAATTTTAAATTTGTGTAATTTGGTATAATTACATGACATTTATATCTCTCACCATCTATCCGAGGTACACGCCTAGGGACTCAGTATATAAATCGTACCTTGAAAATTATTGGAGTACACATCGTGTAAAATGGGCTACATGGCATGGGGGATCCAAATTATATGGTCACCAGCCAGGTAGTCTTTGCATGGTTATACATGAACCATCTATGATTCAAATGGACTACACCCTGTGCATGTGGGATAAATAACGTGTACTCTAACTGATTGTGCGCCAGTCTATCCTACTCAACATTTGGTGTAGGAATTAACTATACCGTGTGTCATCAAAGCACACAGTTTGAGTAATTTCTTAATTAACTCCTGGTGCATTGAAAACAAGTACATGATGTGTAACTCAAATTACATGATGTGTACTCCTGTGTTTTCTAGACAGATTCTTTTGCACCTTCGGATGAGTTCCTCAATTTTATTTTAATCATAAAATTAATTATTTTTATTAGACATATGAGAAACTAGGTAGGAAGAAGTAGATCTCGCAATTTGGATTAAAAGAATGATTAAACTTGAATTGAGAAACTAAATTATAAATGAATAAACCATGAATGATATTTAAATAATTATAAATAATTATATGACCCCTATGATACCACTTGTTGGTTCCGGGCATAACAGAAGCATGCGGTGGGCGGTTCCCAACATGACTTTTTGTCCCAATCGATGATCAATCCAAGATGTACACGACAATAAAAGATGTAATATATGGAATTGGATCAATGAAATCAGTGAAGAGTAATAATTTAATAACCATAGGGAGGATCATCACATATTATTTATAAATAATTTAACTAATTAAATAATTACCTTTGTTGGATTCCTTTCTTCATTGATGAATCTTGTGACAGATCTGCATTTCACTGTCGTTGCGTTGTAGGAATCAAGTGTTGATTCCCTCTAGCAGTGATCCAAACATTTTCTGCGAATCTCCATACACCACATAAGGAATCTTTGAGTTCTATCATAGAAGATATTTTCACTTGCATCATCCACCTTTGATTGCTATAATAACCGCTTCCAAAGTGTTCTCCTTGATATGGTGGAGGAAGCTCCATTCTTGGGAGTGTTCTTAGAGAAGAGATCTCTCTAATCTTGAGGGAATTCTCCAAATCTATTGTGCAAAAAAAAAGAATTGATTCATTGAGAAAATAATTTAAATGGGTTTATATATTTCTAGGGTTAAAATAAAAGTAATAGAACAAGTGCCCTTCATTATTTATTTAATCCTCATAGAACCCCATGTCAAATAATAATAATAATAATATTATTATTTATCGATATGTGCTTAACTTTCAAATTATATTAAATATTATTGAATTAAATAATATTCAATATTTATTATTTCTCACCGGAATTAAACCCTCAGTCCTCCATTCCTCTATATTTATCAGTCCTTGAATAATGACTATTTATTTATTAAATAAATATCACTAAATTATTATCTAGTAAATAAATAAATATTATATTCACTAAATAGAAAATAAATATTTATTAAATATTCCACTCACATTATATGCTATAGAATAACTGATGATAGAATATATGAGATCACACACACATGAATAATTATTAAACCACATCTAGGAATAATATTTATTCAATTTTTTAAATAATAATACATTATTTTATTGAGATTCTGGATACACTTAGTGTTTGACCCTCTAGGCCTCTTTCTCAGTGGAATTAGGTGAAGTATCCTAAATTACAAGGTTAGCGTCTAACAATACACTTAGGAATGCATAGAGAAAGAAGTTAATGATACAACAATATGATACCTCATACGGACACATACTATGTAATAGAATCCCTTGATCACAATATATCAAATCAAGCAAGTTGCTTGCCGGTTCCATCAACCTATGTGATCAATGTATCTTTCTTTGACTTTCCGGAAATAGAACTTTCCTATAGAACACCATGGACATGGATTTATTTAGGCTATACCATTTCCATAAATGGAATTGAGATATAAAATTATTTTAAAAATAGAATGGATAAATCCTTTCTTGTATTATTCATTAATGAAATATTATTCATGACGCATCTAATGTATACTACCTCACTGTGAACATCTGTGGTCATGGTTTTCATCAATACATAAAAGTACATAAATCATAATAATAATTAATAATAATATTAAAGTCTAAGTACCAATACAAACATCCATATATAGGAACATCCAACGAAATGTATAAATGTGTAATTTCTACTAGCAGGTCCCATTCTTATAATATCCTATTGGATATTACCAAGGGCGTATACCATGAGAAGGTGCCTAAAAGTCCTATGAGTCTCCACCCTTGACATACCGTATCATTTTTATCCCTAAAACGATATCATTTAGATATAGAACATATATTCAAGAATAGTGTTGTATCACTTCTGGGTTCTTATCATAGCAAGGCACTGCTATGACCTTTTAGTGTGACAGCTACTCTTAAGACATTATCATATACTATGTCACGCAGAAGAAAAATTATGATGTGATAAGTAGTTTATTAATATTAAAAAACATGAATACAAGTTATCATAAATTACAAAGAAGTTGGTTTCAGGTCACTAACTCCAACATTATCTTCATGAGAGCCACCTCCTCCCTTTTATAGCAAAGTTTTAAATACCTGAAAATGGCTCCCAATCCCTGAATATTTATTACCCATATAAAAAAATATTATGATTGATTTACTAAGTAATTAATATCATTTATATTTTTACCACTTAATTGCAATATAATAAATATATTACATGATAAAACTGATCCATTAATCGACTCACCATTTCGAAAAATATTAAACAAACCATGAATATTAAAATAATATTCATTTATATAATATTTTTCCATGAATTTACTTTAATACTTGTAAATAATTTTAATAAATAAATTTAATACCAATTATTCTAAACTGTAATAATAATTAATTTATTTATTTATTGGCGATCGTATATTCTTGGACATCACTCGGGCCCCGTGGTGGGGCCCACCAAGTCCTATATTCATATTCATAAAAATAGGCTAAAATTTTCAATACGCTTAGTGTGTGACCCTCTAGGACCTTATCAAAATATTATTGAATACTATTAATAGACTAGAAGTGGAGTCTAGTAACCTATCAAGTCCCATAAAGAGTTAAGGTATAGTCATAACAACAACAACCTTTCCTACAAACACATGTTATATAATATAATCACTTTATATTGTGATATATCATAAATCAGGATGCACAATTCATTTTATAATCTTATCTTACTTTATTATTCATTGACTGAACTGAAAAAATTTACCTTCTTCTACCATGGACATGGATTTAGTGAAGATAATATCATCTGAATCAACTATGCCTGAGATATCCCTTCCTTTAAAAAGAGAAAAATTCCATCTTAATTATTCCACTAATGCCATGCCACAAATGTCACACCCAATGAAATACACCTCACTATTAAATCAATTCCATAGTTTTATTCTTGCATCAAATTATGAAATCAAATGATACACATTTATAATAATTTCAGGTCAAGAGACCATTACACGTGTTTGTAGATAGAAACTACCAATGACACCTGAAACATGTAGTGTTCATATTGGTGAGTCCGTCCTCATGATACCATCTACTCGATATCACCAAGTTCGAACTTTATGAGAATAATTCTCAATGCTTATGAGTCTCCAAAATTGATAGTCAAACATCATTAATGTCCAGTCAGTATGATGTATCTAGACCGCAAGACATATGCTTAAGATTAATGTCATAATATCGTGAGGTTTGAATTATAGTCTGGGAACTTCTATAAAATTTTAATATGAAAAATAATCTAAGGAAATTACCATATGAATAGTTTACACACATATATAAACACTTATTATGGAAATTGTACATCATGTATAACTCATTGTATGCATGATATGGTAATAGAAAAGTACTATTTAGTTGGGTCTAGGGAACCCACTATTACAACACTCCTAGTTTCACTAGAGACTATTAGAGTTGGTGTTCTATGACCAACTGTTTGTACTTTGATTACATGTATATTCAATGTATTGAATATTAATAAAACGTATTATTACATATTGTTTGTTGTTCTGCATGAATCTAATGTAATAATGTCCTAGAGTATAAATTTCATTTATAAGGTCATAGAAGTTCCCCGTTATGATGAGAACCTTGATGTTATATGAAAGTATTCTCAAATAATGTTATACGTTTGGATAATGAACTATGATGGGACACATAGTACATAGACTCTCAGGTGTGATTACTCATAATAATATGAGACTTCTTCTCTTGAAGTTCACACTTGGTAATCTCTAAAATGGGATATTATGAGAATAGACCCACCAGTAGGAATTCCACATATTTTTGTGTCATTAGATATTCCTATTTATGAGTATGTGTGTTGGTCCTTATACTTTAAGATTATTATTAATGCATGATACAACTTGCGTAAATATATGTATTTTTTAAACCATGACGACAATAGTTCACTGTGAAGTTGGATACATTGGGTATGTCATGAGTGAAATTTAATTAATGAATAATTTGAGGAAGTATTTTTCCCTTCCATATTTATGGAAGTTGATATATCATCCCTTTGTTTGGAATAGAACCGTCGCATTAAATTCAATGGCCATGGTATAACAGTGTGTTTATTCCAGATAGTCAAATAAGGACTTATTGAGCATATAGGCTTCTAACATGGACGTTAAAACTGTTTGATGAGATATTGTGAAAAAGTGATTATATTACACAATGATAATTCGTATGCGGTTTTCGACGTTGAGACATTAAGTTATTTATCTTGGGTTTCTTGACCCGTAGCTAGATAATAATCTTGGACTTTAGGTAAGCCCACCTAATGATAATGAGAAATAATCCTAGAGGGTCACACACTAAGTGTTTTCATTGATCTTAATTAAATTATATTTGAGTTTAATTTATTGAATAAATGTTATTCTTAAGTATGAGGAATAATTTTATTTAATTTATATTGATCACATAAATTAAATAAATATTTATTCACCGACCTGTGAATAAAATATTTATTTTATTTATTGAAAATTTAAATAAATATTTATTCTCTATATTTTGAATAAAAAATTATTTATAAATAAAATATTTATTCATTTTTTCAATAAATTCTAGAGGAGTTCGAACAGAAAAAGACCGATTCCTATGGGAAATATTAATTAACAAGACCATTATATAATATTTGTTATTGTGCAAGTTGGAACATGCCACAAAATAATAATTATATAATTATTATTATGCGACATGAGATTGATTAAAGGTAATAAGTGTTATTTAATGGAAATTATTCTATTAAATAATATTTTAACTTAAATCCCAACATTATAAATAGGCGGTTATGTCTATTGAGTAGAGCATTCAAAATTGAGAATAGAGAATTATTGCACCATATCAAGAATGAGAAGTGTAATATATATTTATTCAAGAACATATAATGAGTGATCAAGAAAATATAACACAAGACATTAAACTCACCATGAAAGAACCTGGAGATCGAGTTGTATTGCTCGGAGATCATAAGAGCACATGGGGATCACCGTTAGAGGGACTCTATCCTTGGATCCTCATAGTGCAATGAAAGTAACTTGAAAGGGCCTTTTTGAATGATCAACATTCACCAATGAATAAATTTTCTAATCGTGGGTATTTATTTCTTCAAATATTAAATAAATTAATTATAAATTTGACATGGAAGATCCTCGCTCTTGGTTTCAAGCAACTATTATTAAAATAAATTTAATATATCTCCCACCAATGAATACTTACACTGCACCTAGAACCACCAAGTTGTATCATAGAAGTCACGTTTAAATTTATTATTATTTATTTTATTTTTGATCAATATGAAATTGTGGTTAGATTTTCATTTCAAGTTATTCGTTCTTTAATCTGATTTGAATTAACATGTTATCAAGATATTAATCATATTTGTTCAGTGTTTCATTTTCTTATAGGTTTAATATAAAATGATTAATAATCATAAATTCCATTGGGAAGTTCCAAATCTTTTTTCTTTGGTTCTCCCCTCAAGTTTCGAGTGTTATAGATTTAAACTTTGTGTTTCAGGCTATTTTTCTCCAGTTGCATAGTTTAAGTGCTTGGTTAGGGGAAAAATTGCACCATTATTCAAGAAAACGTTTGGGTCCTTTGTTGTCTCATGTCAGGGGAACATGACACATGCATGTTTAGGAAAACCATGTGGATTTCAAGCACATGGTTCTGCCATTTTAGATATAACCATGTCGCATGGTTGACGAACAGTTTACCAAACTCTTCATAGTGCCTAGGTTATTAAAAATGTAACTTAAACATTCCACCCTCTCAGGATTTTAACCCCAAAATGCCTCCTATCTCACTCTATTAGTTCATAAACCCCAAAGGGAGACCCTACCTTCTTCTATAAGCCTCTCCTCCTCTCCCATGGTGGGGATATAGGGTTTTGTTCATGGTTTTGGGGTGATTTCTCAAGGTAATCTTCTCCTCTCTTCTACCTCTTCCTTCTTTGATTTTATTTGGAGTTAATCTTAATTGGTCTTGTGGATCTAGGGTTCATGTTTTCCATGGTTTTTGTTGAGGGTTTTTTCTTCTTAGGGGTTCTCTTGGTTTATCTTGTCTCTTGGAACCTTTGTGGTGTTGTTTTGAGTTGGAGTTGTTGAAGCACATGTGATTTGAGGTAGGATTCCCTTTGAACTTGCCATTTATATTTAATATTAATTGGTTTCTTTCTTTTCATACCTTCCTTGGATATTAATTAGTGATGTATTTTTTTAGAATAATTTTTTATGTGAAATGAGGTGGTTTTATCATTTATTTTTAATTATATTGTATTGTTTTGTTAAGCTAAGCACACCGAGCATTTAATAAAATTCCTGGTTGGATTTTGTAAGTGATTTGTGATTTTTGAAGCATGGTTTTGGCTTAGTAAAGGAATTTGGATTCTAAAATAATGTCTTGGGTTTCTTAAATAGGTTTTTTCTAAATGGATTTGGATTTGAAAATTGTGTTTGTTTGATGGTTTGGAAAATGGTTTGGCATGTGATGATGGCGTGTGGCCCGTTTGGCATTTTGATGAAAGTGGATTTGGTTTTGAAACTGTGGTGTGATTTGTTAAATAGAAATTTATAAATGGTTTTAAAATGTAAAATTGTGTGTTTTCAACTTTTTAGAAAGGTGTATTTGGTTCTTTGGAAACGAGTGATTTATCGAAGGTTGTTTGAGGACCATTTGTAACTTTGTGAAATTGTTTATCTTGAAAACTCTCCTTGGATAATTATATTTCCTTGGTTATGTTTAATGTTGTGGGAGGTATACTCTGATAGAATCCCTTATGTTCAAATGTTTAAAAGGTAAGAGGTTTTTCCTTAGGGTGGATTGGGGGTGACTTGTTGTTTGAGTTACTTGTGTTTTATATATGTGCATGTGATTGGATACTTGTTTGGAATTTTTGGCTCACCCCCAATTTAGTCTTGACATGGGGACCTGGCATATTTAGTGGATTTTTGGTGAACAATTGTTTTACTATATTAGGATTTCAATCTATCTAGTGGCCCATAGAAGGGGATTTTTTTCTTGTTTTTTATTGTAATGGGAAAGTGCCCATCTATCATAATAGGTAGGGTGAGATCAGGTGTGTGGGAGAAAATTGATGTCATCAGATGAGGCTTGCCTTTGGGATGAGTCAAGATGTATAGTATGTTATAGATTATTCCATTTAGATCCTAGGTTCTCCCATGTATTTTGGAATTTAGTTGTATGTGGTGGATGATTGTGATGTTTGTTGGTTGGTTTCTCCCGCTTTATTGTTTCCATTTATCATACTATGTGATCATTGTTGTTTCTCCCTTGTGTGGTTTACCTCTTATGAGAAGTGATGAGTTGGTTGTTAAAAGTTTATGGAAAATGTTTTGAAAATGTTTTACACTCCCTTTCCCCATTTTTAAGTAATAATATTCTTCTTATTCTCTAAGGTTATAACAGTTCTTTCTTGGAAAATATTTGGTTTTAAATGAAAAAGGGAAATGGATTGTTTTTGGTTTTAAATATAAAGTGTGTGTGAAAAGCCTAGTTTTATATATTTTAATTCAAACCTGAAATTGATGTTGCTTTTATTTAAAATAAGTGCATTGAAAATAGATTTGTTCGGGCATGCATACTGATTTTTAATACTCACACCTATAGTTTTTTCTTATTTTTAGATTTTGGTGGAGTTTATAGCTTGGTTTCTATCACCGTGGGTATGTTTGGTTTTGGTATTGGAGAGTGACCCTCAGGGTCACATAGAGACGTTGTGGCCATCAGGTTCAGTTTGGGTTTTGTTGAATTTTTAGTTCTTGTATAAATGATGTTCATTTTGGATATTTAATTATTTTTGGATGCTCTATTTATTTTTGTTATTGAGTTTATTTTATGGGATGAAATAATTCCCTTTATTTATCTGTGGATACAAGACACTATTTGCTATCTCGAGAGGATTAGGAATTTCTATCATGCCTTGTCTTGGGCTGAATTGGGTGACCGGTTTAGGGTTGACCTGTGTTAGTTCATGAAAAAATGGTATCATAGTAGGTTGAGTTTTTGAGGGACTTATATTTCAGAGCACCCTTTTCTATTAGATATTTCAAAGTATATGGAGTAGGACTATCAAATCTTAGGGTGTAGGTTTGGGGGAGTGTCTAGCCAACACTTTCTGGACCAAACCTTGAGTTTCCATAGGAAGTAAGGGTTTTTTGGTTTCTTTTGTTCTTGTTGGCTGTTTGGTGTTCGAGATATGAAAAGGGAGTTAGGATAAAGGTCTCAGAGAGCTTGAAGGGACTGTGAAGCCATGTAGATTTGAGGACATGGTCTAAGAAGACTCTTCATGATGGTAGAATGGTTCACATATAGCCACTAACCATATGGTCAAGTCATACATCGACACTAGTTTCCCCTTGTGAGTTGTTTTGGGTACCTATTGATTCTGAAAAAAATTGTTTGGAAAATCTTTATTTTTAAATTGTGAAAAGATGGATTTTAAGCAGTAATAGTTTGATTATTGGATGATGGAAAGTAAATTTTTATATTTATTTTGAAGAAATCCTTATAAAATAAGTTTTTATAAAATGATCCTTGGGTAAAATGGGGATGGGTTTAACAAGATTTTATTTCTATAATTAAAACCTAAGGTTTATTGAAGTAAATTGTTTAAAAGTGGAAGTTTATTTTGGAAATTGTTTTAATGAGAGAAGGAAATTTTATAAAATGATTTTTTAATCAAATTATTTTAATGGAATAATATTTTTTGAGATAATAATTTTTTTTGAATCGGAATAATTGGATTTTTGGATGGAATTAATGGGATTTTTATGAATTTTTATGAAGTTTAAAATTGGGTTTTGATCTGATGGTTAGTGAGATTTTAAAAATTATTATGAATTTTGAAATAAGAAGTGGATTGAGAATATGAAAATTGGTTTGAATATTTGTTCTAAAAATAGGCATGTTTTGTTTTAACCTTTGGTGTTCCCATGAGTGATCACATTCATTAATATATGCTGGAATGTGGATGGATAATGATGTGGGTAGATCAGTTCTCAGATCAGCATGAGTTGATGAGTGCTCAGGGTGGCATGAGAATGTTCATGTGTGAGTATCCATGGAATACCATTGGTGATTGTGAAAATTATCATGTTTTCCTTGCTTATTAAAAAGTGGTTTTAAAAGAAAAAGAAAATTATGATGTTTTTCCAATCAGTGGCTGTGTAGCTAGTTTTCTTGTGTTTTTGTAATTTTGTTTAAGTGGTGATTTAAGTTTGGATTATTGTTAGTGAATTTGTTTTGAATTTATTTTTAGTGGGTTTTAGAAAAACGTTTTGGGATTCTTTTGAGTTGGTTTCCCTTTTTTGGGGGGTTTGTTTGTGGTAAGTTTTGGTTGATTGATTGTTTTTGATTGAGTTCTTCATTTTTTTTTATTGCTTAGTGTACGAACCCACAAAGATTCAATGGATATTTGAGGTGAATCCATGGCTGGTTCATCAATAGTGGACCCTCCAGTTGATCAACCTAAGTAATTCCTTCTTGAGTTTCAAAAATTGGACCCTTTTATTTTTTATGGTCAAGCGAATCCTATCAAAGTGGAAGAGTGGATGTAGAAAATTGAGAGAAAATTTAGTTTCCTTGAGTTTCCTGAGTTGTTAAAGGTGAAGTTCACTACCTTTATAATTGAATACTTGACCTGGAAGTGGTCAAAGTTAGTCTCTCTAGACAAGCCTTAGGAATATCGTACATGGGAGTTCTTCAATACTTCGTTCATCTGTTAGTATTTCTCTGAGGTAGCAAAGGTGAGAAAGGGGATGGAGATGTAGTATCTACAATAAGGTGATAGATCATTTTTGGATTTATTTTTTCATTATTTGGATCTAGTTCCTTACCTTTCGAAGTGGGATTTGGATGATTCCTTGAAGACTAGACATTTTGAGAAAGGGATATATCCCGAATTGAAGTTGAAGGTGTTAGAGTTCGATCTGACCTCCTTTGTTGGCATGGTGAGGCAAGCTATTTGGGTTGAATCTATTTTAAAGGAGTTCTTAAGGTATCAAACCTTCCCAAAGTCTCTGGTATAAGTAAATGGAATCCCTATGAGGTGATTGGAAAGCGTCCTAAAGGTGGTGGCGCTGGTTGTATAATTAAAAGGCATCTAGATCTTTCATTAGATTCCTCTAAGAATAGGATCATGATGTGTCATTAGTGAAGAAAACCTGGTCATAATATTCTATTTTGTATGAATGCTCTAAAGGCCTTCCATGACTATGTATTCCAAGGTCACTTGCAATGGTTCTATCAGGGTGTTTCTAGGAAGCGATGTGGAGCCAGATCCACCCCTTCAAAAGACACCCTAGCCCATTTTTAGGAGTAGGGTGCTATTTTGGGATCAGTTTAAAGTCCCTTTCTATTATAATAGTTCTTTATATTATAATAATTATGCCCAGTGGTGTTTTTTGGTATTTAATCTTCTTTTGATTATAAAAGTGGATGTTGTGGATTTCCTGATAACTTTAATTTTAATGAGTGAACATATTTTGGAAAATTTGAGATTTTTTGTTTTGAGTGGAGGTGTGTTATGTTGTGTTTCTGGTTTTTTCTATCTTTTTTTGGGGTGAAAGAGAATGGAGGTGTATCTTCTAAATCCTTATCTCGGTGAAGGTGACTTTTTGGATAAAAGTGAGTCATGTGGTGTGCTATGTTCATTTAGTTCTACTTGGGATGTCATGTGGCCTCTTGCAACACCAAAAAGTGTTTTGATCGAGGATTATCAGCTCATGACTAAGAGGAAATGGATGTTTCAAGACATCAAGGCTCCATACACAGGCCCTGGAGTGAAGATTTCACATAGTCAGGAATCACATGGGTGTGGAGGTTCTAGGTATATAATTTGTCTTCAATGTAGGAATGGTAATAGTTTAAGATTCCCTGTTGTAGATTTTTCATATTGGAAGGTCCTGTTTTTTAGGAAAATATGTAGAGAACTTGTTTCCTCATTATAGACCTCATGGTTTGAAAGTCACCCTTTGGTTGTAGTATGGCATGGTGGTCTTGTTTTCTTGAAATTCCAGTAGTTGTGCCATTTTAGATATGAATATATGACTGGTTATCCTTGTGTGATTAGACTTTATAAGCCGATATTAGTTTTATCTTGTCACTTGGTTTGTAGATTCTTTCATCATGACCCCTTTTAGTGGGGTTTTTGGTCTCTGTGGGGAGTTCTCGAGATAATGTGTTTTTTATCCCAGTCTAGAGTGTTGGTGTTTGTAATATTATATTTAATACCCAAGAATTATGAAAAAAACATGACACACATTATGAATATAAATTAAGTGGAAGCCTCTATTTTATTCTACTTCAATTCATTTGATTTAATCTTCTATAGACTTATCTCATGACATGAAAAGAAAACAATCTCATGTTTAATGCCTTTCCTATTTTAGTTGAAGTATTTTTTGAAGGTTCCTTTGGAGTTACACACTATCATTTCCTAATTTATTATTCATTAAACTTATTGAATGGGCATACCTTCTTCTGCCATGACCATGGATTTAGTAAAGGTAATACTATCCAAATCAACTAGGCCCGAGATATCATTTCCTTTTGGAATTGATAAATTCTATCTTGATTATTCAATCAATGCCATACCACCAATGATGCACCCAAAACAAGTTACCTAACTATGAAATTAATGGTATAATTTTAATGTTTAATCAATGTACACGATAAAATAGTATACACTGATAATAATTTCAAGTCTGAAGACTATTTCATGTGTTCAATGATAGATACAACAAACGACAATTGAAAAATGTGATGTTACTATTGGTGGTTCAGTCCTTATGATTTCATCTACTCGGGATCACCAAATGATAACTTCATGAGAACAAGTCTAAATACTTATGAGCCCCCAACAACTGATAGTGACACATCATCTGTGTCTTGTCTTCCTGATACTTCTAGATCATAATACATATGTTTAATATTAAATTCATAGTATATCATGGTTCTCTTTATATCCTACGAACTACTATAACATTTTGATATGGCATGTAATCTAAGGATATTACAATATAAATAGTGGATAAAAAAATATCAACACTATGATAGTAATTCTACATCATGCATAACATACTATATACATGATATGGTAATTAAAAATTACTATTTAAGTTAGGTCTTTGGAACCCACTTTCACAACACGATCTATGGTGAGTCCTTTCTCCTATCTTCTCGGAACCTCTCTATTCATCGTCTGAAGAAGGTTGTGGATGTGAGATGTAGTTAGAATATATGGATATGAGGCAAGTATTTGATGATGTATCTTATGATTTAGGTTTATTTAGGTTTACCTATGTGATCTCAATCTTTGGAATGTATCTTGCTTGGATTGTCTTTGAAAAATAGATTGTAAAGCTCCGGGTGATGTATGGGATTCAAGAAATATCCTTTTTTTCCTAGATAAATTATAGGATGAGAATGAATTTGTCTTATTTGGGTAATTAGTACATATTTAACTAATGAATATAATTAACTGGGAAAAATAATTTGATGGGAAAGGGGAGATTCAGATGTGTTTACCTTCTTTAATGATATTACTTTCTCAGTTGGTTCTTGTTCGCTACTATTTCTGAGAATATTTGATGGTGTTGGAAATTGTGTACTACTATAATGTTTATGTTTTGGTTTCATATTTCATAAAATTATAATCAATTAAATATGATAATAAAATAGTTTCTTGGAAGGAAGGTATTTATATAAAATCATGTTTGAATATAGAAGAGTGTGATAATACTTGATGCTAAAATTATTTTTTGTGTATTGTGGTGGAACTTGTTGTTGTGGTTATATTTATGTGATTACTTTGGGGTTGTGCATGGGGCTTGTTTAGTATGTTTAGTAAAAAATTCCATGGGTGGTATAGTGGGATATAATTGAAGCTGTGGATTGTCTAGTGGGATTGCAGCTTCCTTACCATGGTTGGAAAGAGGGAATGAGGTTGTTGTGGGTGATGGATTGGATGGTTGATGTGGTATAATTTATTAGTTTCTTGATGGTACACAATATATTTTATAATGATAAAATTAAAATAGGGTTAAATGGAATTGGATAACTTGATGGATAAAGGTTAAACTTTGATGCTTTAAATGAGCAATTAATGGTTGGGGATTAATGTGGGTGACGACTTGAGTGGTTTTTTATTAAATATTAAATTGAAGGAATAATAAATGCAACAAGATTGGAAAATTAGTAAATAGAGACATGTTCAAATGGTATAATTAAATGGGTATAATATTATCTATTTTTCATGGGATGTGGTCTAGTTTGGGGGTTTAGTAAATGGTAGGAATGATAGTGTGTGACAATGAAAATGTGGTGGTAGTGGAAGTGTAATAATGTTGTTGGATAACCTGCAAGGTTGGGATTGTGTTTGTGGATATAACTATAATTTTATTTTTCTTGTGATTTCTATATACACACCACAAGAGCTATATTCCCTTATCAACTCCTAACATACTTTGGGTACCAAGTTCCCCCCCCTAACATCTCGGTTGGTGAGTAAAAGAATTATTGACTTCTCCCTATTCTCCACTATTATTTCCCGGTATAGTATAATATTTGATAGATTGTGGTAGGTATGATCATAATAAACTAGTATGTGTTTTATTGGAAGACCCTATGTGTTATTAGTGTGATGATGGGTATATGGTTTATAGGCATAACTTTTAGGGTATTGAGATGAAGTTATGGGATAAGTACACTGGTAGAACCTACATGGTTTTGAGATGGAATTATGGTATAAATGCACTGGAAATTCCTATGGTGTGTTGGATGAGATGATATCATATGGTGGGGGTTGGTAATGGTAAGATGAGGGAATAAGTTTGATGTCTTTTATGTTCAAGATACCTTACTATAATGAATAAGAGAAGTGTGGATGAGACATGGTGTGCTGCGACATGAATACAGAAGGGATTGTGAGCACAAGATGTTTAGAGTTGTGGTGTGAGACTTAAAATCTAGTGGGAAAGTGGTTATGGGGTATATTTTTATTAAGTTATTTGATACTATTTTACTTTGATTAGATTATGATATTTGGAAAGTGATCCTTGGTGAGGTTGAGTGGCAGTTAACCTGTTTGGTGCTTGTTGTTTAGACTTATTATTCACTAATGTATTAAAATGTTCCTTCCACTCTTACATGAGAGGTATGGATTATTAACTTAACAAGTATACATGTTACCCCTATATATAAACCATTTTTTTGGTTTTTAGGATGAGTTTGGTGACTGAGTTGAATAATACTAGCTTAGAGATTGGGTTTGAATGTAGAGTTACTACCCAGAAGTTTATTTGGTACTTTATCATAAGATTCATATCCATATAACATTATTTATACATTTTGGGATTATTATGGATTTAGTTTATTTATATTTTGGTGTTTATTGGTGGTTTGTTTCTATTTTCTTGGGTTATATGAGGTTAATTCCTACCATTTTCTTATTTTATACCCTCAGTACAAGTTTCCAACCCAAGGATTATTGGAGGCAAACCCATGGGTCACTATTGTATTCATTATAGGTATAAGAGGGGTTACTAATGGGGTAATGCCATGAAAGAGTGATATCAAAGCTTTTGGTTGAGATATTGGATGAATATTAGAGTTTGGAATTAGTGATAATTGAATGGGTTGTATGGAAAACAGCACTAGTTGATCTTGGTATGTGGAACTGGCTAGGGAGACCAAATAAGACAAGAGATTTTAGGGTCCCTCATGATCCAAAAAAAGACCATGAGTTTACCAAATGACCAAGTTAAATAGTGATATATTAGGGTAGATACCTAGGATAGGTTCATTCATCTTGTCTGTTTACACCTATGTTTGAAATGAGGTGATTTTGAGGAATTAAATGAATCTAATTAAATGAACATTATTAAATGAATTTTATGAAAAAAATCATAGGAGTTTGGTTAGTTATTTTTAGAGATGCGAAATGGTAATTGTACATGTGTTGGTCAGGTTGGTGAGGTCTAGTAGGCTGATCCAATTGATAGTAGGAGGGTTGGCCTGACAAAGGAGGATGACCTATGGAGGAAGATGTTGTGAGAGTTCCTAAATCAATGGATGCTTAAGTATGAGGGGAGTGTCTCTGATCTATAGACATAGACTAGACTATAAGATATTGAGATATCTTTCAGTATGATCTAATCTAGGTATGATTACTATCCTCTATTGGTTTTTATTCATATGTGTAGAGAATAATGACATTAGTGGATCCTATATATGTGGGAGGGTAAGGAGGTACATGTTTCTTGAGAGGATTTCCAGTGGTAGTTTAGTATCAAGTTTCTATCATTAATGATTAGAATAGTGAATAATTAGGGGATAAAATCCCTTCATCACAGGATATTGAGTCTTCTGGAACTTAGGGTCTAGTTTAAGGACCATATTTTCTTCACCCCCGATATATTTTAAGGTGAGGATTCTTGATCTTAGTGCTTGGAGGAGGATATGTGCCCAAGGATTTGATATACAGTCACTCAATTTTCATTTCCCATGTACTTGGATATATAGAAAATAGATTTGGTGATTGATAGGATACATGATTATCCAAGATCATCTCTATAAGGTATCCATTAGGGTTATCAAGGAGTAGATTTATTGGTGAATGATCTTAGAAATCTAGACCATGAAGGTTTCTTCTAGTAGGGTATTGACCTCAACATTTTTATTTCTCCCATTTCACTAGGGCCATTAGTTTTTTTGTACCTATTAAGGGATCTAGGTTGATGTGTTATGATTTTTGAAGGTATTATCGTTGAAAATTATAGCACATTACCATTATATGGGATTAGTGTAGTGTGGGCGGTCATTTTCCATTTTAGAACCACCAACAATGTCTACCTTAGAGGTTGTATTAACAGTAGGGGATGCAAACTTATGTTCCACTACCAGGATATGGAGCTAGAAAAGGGTAGCCCCGTGATGTTCTCTGACCTCAGGGACATAGGGTTTATCATGACCATGGAGGTTTTCATTAGTATCAAGTAAGAAGACCTGAACCTGGACAACTTTATACCATGGATGTGCCAATGTCACAGGGACTTAAGATCTCTTGAGGTACCATTTTCTTATCTTCCGCTATGGTTTATTATAAATACCCCGACCCTAATAGCTAAGAACCAATGGTTACTTAATTAAATTGGCACTAGATACAAGCGATCACAACCCAAATAACCAAATAGTTTAGTATTCTTGGTAAACTAGATACATACATGATTCCCATATTACATTGTAAATATAAAAAAATAGCATATGAAAACATTCTTTCATCCTTGACATATTTCTCAATATCCTTCTTCATATCCTGGGAAAAGGAAAACAAATAAAGGGTGAGTTCATATTCTCAGTAAGGGTTACATATAACAAAATATATCAAGAGTAAATAAGATATAAACAATATGAAATGTTAAATAACTCAAAAAACATACCATTTAATCAACAACTTTAACATGAAGAATAATATGGAAGGAGTATAAGACAATCAAATAATTAACAATAAATAATCACATTGGATTGAAACTTTTCCATAGATATCATAAATATTTGAATAATAGCATGAAAATCAATAACTGATTTCATAATTATAGAATTCATAATGATGTAAATCTAAAACTTACCATTTAGGCCTCATTCCAAGACATCTAAAACATACTTCCAAGATATCATGACAATAAATCTTACATAAATGGGTAAGACCTTGACAAAATACCCAAACTTTTTTACCTCATGAGACCCACTGATGCATCAAGATCCTATATAATTATAGGCCCCACCCATCACTTAATAAGTCCAATGTATTCATCATTTGAATAAATAATATATCTTAATCAATATGCCTTATATAAAAACTATTCATATAAAAAGAACTAACATACTTAATTTCAATACTTTCCCAAATCAAATTGATCATAAACTATATAGAAAAATAATAAGTATATTATCATTACAATATATCCTCAATATATAATAAAAGGGTTGTTTTCATTGATGAATTGTACTACCATAGAAAGATCATAAAAAATTCTTGAAGAAAATACCCTTTTCACTTTGGAATTCACTTTCAAAATTTAAAATTACAAGAATATTTGGAATTTTTTTCTTTGAAATGAATCATGGAAACACATAAAGTAAGATTAAAAGCATTGAGTTATCATGACATAGGGAAATTCCATTCTTGCTAATTATGTTTAAATAAAGATTCCTTTCACATTTTTAGTAAAAGTAAAAAATCACCTTTTTTGGAAAACGATAAGAATATTCCTTTTAAAATATTTTGTAAAAAGTAAAATTTGGGTAAAAATTTCTTTGATAAATCATTGGAGAATAGTAAAAACATTGTTCAAATCATTTTAAACTAAGTATGAAAATTGAAGAAAACTATTCCCGACTGAGTATAAAAAACAAAGTCAGTTTTTCTTAAAGACATTATTTCAGTATCTTGAGTACTTAAAGAGAGGAAAATGAAATGAAAACTTGTAATTTATATAAATTACTAGAATGGAATAAAATATATTGGTTTCAATATAGAAATATCAAATAATTACCCCATCATAGACTTAAACACAAATAGTTTCTAATAATGATGAGATTGTAAAATAAATGCTTACCACTTTGGTAACTTTGAATTATAACCCCCATGAAATAAATAAATTTAAATAAAACTTTAAATATAATTAATATAAAAGGAATAATAATATATCAAATCTATAATATACTTCCCCTCATCATTGGATTAAGTTGAGGTAGAATTGCTACTTGGAATTAGGAAACACATCCAAGGTGACAAAGGCTAGAAATAAATGCCAAAGGCTTCAATAAAATTGGGTGAAAATTTTCCATTTAAAAATTAAATAACTACCACAAAAAAAAACCACAAAAAAAACCAATATATGATTCATGATAACAATAGAAGACAACTAAATGTTTAACAAATTCTACTAACTATATCAGAGTACCAATTGGAAACCAAGATCAACATCAACTACAAAGCAGAGTCATGGTATTCTTAGAATTAGCATGGATATCTCAGTTCTATTGATGAGAATTATTATACTGCCCTTATCTTATCAAGGAATATAATGTAAGTGACACATGATATGTTTCTTGAACACCTGAACTTGGAGCAATGTGACAATATCGCTGAAGATTCTCTATATGATTTAAATTGTGGCATGCTCTAGGTGGTGCCATAGAATCTCAATTCATGTGATCCAAAGATCCACACTAAAAAAATTTAACCTTTATCTTAGGATTAGGCATAAAATTCACTAATCTATCCATATGATTTTGAGTCATCCCACTACTTTTGAAATATTTTTCCCTCTTCTTCTTGTTCCCGAAATTAGAGTTCACACCATTTCCCATAGATATTATCATGATCTATCCACCCATAGCTTCTGAGATGTAAATTTCTACTACCATATAACTAGTAGCCATATCTGTATAATCCATTACACAAATCATGGAAATCATCAAGCAAGACTCCTGCCTCATCCCTGATTCAAAAATGCATTATTTCAAGGATGCAATTGTAGAAACTTCTGTTAAAAAATGGTCTAAATTCATAAATTTAGCTGCATAATCTGTCAACTCGAATATATCATGCTTTAAGATGAAAAAATTGCTCGTTATTGTAATCCTGAATGTATGAGGATAGAATTGTTTGTTAAAAAATTCTTCAAAATCCTCCCATGGAATGCCATGGTCTAATTTATCCTAAACTGCTAAATCCCACCATTGTCATGCAAGATCCTTCAGCATATACACCATCAACTTGACTTTCGTATTTACTGGTGTGCTTGGGAAATTTAATATTTTATTCATTCTATTTAGCCACACCTTTGACTTATCTGGTTCTAAATCACCCTGAAAAATGGGTGGATTCTGCTTCTAGAATTGAATAGAATGATCCTCTTTCCTTGGTTCATCCTTTCAGTTCCCTCTATCCATAGCCTAAAAATAATATACTATACTCTAAACTAGTTTTTGGTTCACATATGGCTTAGGTTCAACCAAATTATAAATAGATTATTTTGGTTGGTTTATATTATGCATACTAGGTACCATTTTCTATAACAAAAAAATACATTTGTCTCACTCTCAAGAAAGTGAAGGCTTTACAATTAAAATTCTACCACATAATATATCACAATATTGCTTTCCAAAATTTAACATTTTTTATGATCAACCATTTTTTTTGAAAATATCACCATGATTTTGAAAATCCAACCATTTTTAAAATACCCATATCATGTCTTTTCAAAATCAAACATTTGGAACTATTTAAACACTTTTTAAAAAATTAACTTTTTTGCGACAACTGATAAATCATTACTCCAAATGAAATATGAAATCCTAGGGGGAATTAATTTCTATAAATTAATTTAATGATCTTCTCATTGAATAAACCCATGGAAATGAGATTCCACATCCTATAAGTGTTTCCAAAACACTTATGTTCCCAACTCCTTGGAAACTTGAAGTTTAGTATCAAACGTTTAGATATGTATTTTTATGATCTAATTTTAAAGTCCCCATAATCCTACTACTTTATACTATCACACATCAAGGACTAATCAGAATAAATTTTCAACTGAAAGACTGACAACCAATAACATTTTTCCCAAAATGAAAGACAGACTGAACAAGACCAATACAATTTGTAAGTGAAGGACCAAAAAAATTGATACCATTTCTAACATCCTGCCACTCCTCATTAGCTTGAGTTGAGGTGGAATTTATACTTGGACTTAGGAGACATACCCAAGGTTCCAAAGGCTACAAAAAAATTCCAAAGGCATCAATACAATTGGTGGGAGGTTTTCCCTTTGAAAATAAAACAACCACCACTAAAGATACCACAATAAAAACCAATATATGATGTATGATAACAATGGAAGACAACTCAATTTTTAAAAAATAAAACCAATTATATTAGGGTACCAAGTAAAATCAAAGATCAACATAAACTATGAAGTGAAAGACAAAACCAATAACATTCAAAGACTCCAAATATATAACTCCACATCTCACAACATGCTCCATGCTCCAACTTCAAAATACATCCCAAGTATCAAAAAGAACCACTAAGGAATTGTGATACTATCCCTTTACCTGTGTCCTGATAAATAATATCTTCAAAAGCACCAAAGTGGAAAAGTTGGGGGTGAGTGATGAAACTCAGTAAGATTTACCCAAATAACTTCCCTACTCATGCCACTATAGAAAAAAGTTATAAAATCTATATTAAGTAATTTGTATAAAACCAATTTAAATTTTTTTAATAGTTTATATTAATTTCAACCTGTTTCACACCAAAACAGTTTCCATACTAAAATAGTTTCTAAGGATATAAAACCAACAATACATTCCAACCATTTCATGAATTTATTTGGAGTTACCCATTCTATTTCACAAAACCACACATGAACACACATAATCTTAGTGTTACTATTGACGGTGAAACTTTACATCTATAACCCTTCCCTTTGATGGTGGCACTTCATGACTAACATCCATCCCATTAAACTCATGCTTAAACATTTAAGCCAACAACTATGCCGATACAATCTTTGTCAAACCATATTAATAAAACTATCCTTTTATTGATTTTTTTCCATTCATCAAAACCAAAAAACTATTTTAAAATCATCATTTTAAAATCTTTTTACCACTTTTAGTTTTCACAAAAACACCCAATTTTCACAATTCAATAAACCATAACTAAATAGGGTTTTAATCAAGAATTGTACAAAAATTTTACAATAAATTTCATGAAAAAAAACTCAATTTGAAATCAACCCTTATAGTTCTATAAATAGGAGTTGAGAGTGAAGAAACCAACCTAAAAATTTATGGAGAAAATGAATAATGACACTATTTATTCAATAAAACTGGGTTTAATCTCTAAAACCCACCCTAGATCTCATTCCCTAACATCTTCACGACTACATCTCATCATTATTGGCATACACTATCATAGAAATATCCCCATAAGATCCTATATATGCATAGAATAGAGGGAAGATAAGTTGATCTAAGTAAAACAACCAAGAATGAAGGCTTACTAATTAATCCAACCTTAAATGAACCAAGATTTTCCAATGGATCACTGACGGATTGAAGGGGAAAGTCTCCACAACCTTTGTGAGGAAGAAAAAAAAAGTCATGGTCAAAAATAGTGAAAAGGGTATTTGGGGTAAAACCAAGTAAGATGAACTTTTTTAGGATTTAGCTTTTGACTATACATGATTGGATTTCATGATTAGGAAAATTGTGCACCAAATTTGCACCATAAACTACCTCCCCACACCCTTAGCATGGTTTTCTCACACAGTTTAATCAACCGTGCACCAACCAAGTTTTCCTCAGTTCAAATTTTCACGGTTTCTCCTAAGAAGACACATGGTTTTTCTAAACCATGAACCTAATCATTTCCTACCCATAGCACACTGCCTCTATTTTCACATTTTCCTGTAGGAGTTTCAGGGTTTTTACTAACCATGTTCAAATTGTGCACCTCTAGAAAATCCATAAAAACATTTCGAAAGTCTTCCAAACCCTCTAAAACTTCACCCAAACACTTTAAATATTTAAAATTCATGAATAAAGGGTTTTTTACTTGAAATTGAGGGTAATATAATGTCAAATATCCAGTATATACATCACATGAAATAAAAAAATGGTGAATGTTGTTGGAGTTGGTTCCTAAGAACCAACTTCAATGAACATTATGATAACCTGTATTCATAGTTTTGAATAGTAATAAACTTATTATAACATTATGATTGTTATTGTATGTAACATATTATGTGATAATTTCTTAAGTATAGTGAACCTAGCCTATTACAAATATTATTACTTGATTTTAAACATTATTAACCATCAAATTACCAACAAAGGGTCATAATTTATAATGTCTTTATATGATTAGGTACATAAAACTGAAAACATGTAAATAAAATAAAACATATTTATTTTAATCATTCCTACAGAGATCCTATATTACACTGATCTCCTAAATCTGAATACGATAACCTAGGGAATACATGAACAAAAGGGATGAGGTAAAAATCCCATTAAGGGTATAAACATATGAATAAAGAAAAGCACATGGGTTAGAAGGCATAACATGATGACATAAAAAGGCATGGATCATGAATAAAAATAAGGAATAATAACATGTAGATCAATGAGAGTTGTAATAATGGCATTATAGGAATGTGGAAACAACTCACAACATGACATAATCATGAGTCAAGGATAACTTCCAAGACCATTTCACATGGAGTAAAAAGTACTATAAGGGAATCAAGTTCACTCCCTATCCAAATATTATGTCTCATGAGACTAAAAATTACCCAATTCATTGGAGTGATATATGGGTGCATCCATAATAACATGTACATGCATATGTGTTCCATAACATGAGGTATAAACATAATGGTTACCCAAGGAAAGAATTTGGAATCATAAACATGTCATAAGGCATAACTAAAGGGTGTATCATAAAATAGTTCATGATAGAATTGATTTAAATCATAAATGGACCTTTATAAAATAAAAAATTCACATATAATGATAAATTATGTCTAAATTATGTGAAAAAATTAAAAAATACTTCAGAAATGTTCCACTTCAGTGAAGTTTAAGGGATAACATTAAAGAGTCTTTAAAAAAGAAAAGTTATAATTGATTGTGTAAAACGAGAAATGAAACAATATTTTATTTCATGATAATATGAGTGATTTAATAAAAAATGGTGTTTTAAAATATATTAAGTACGGTACTTTAAAATGAGTAAGAATTTGAGAACTTCCCCTTAATCAGGCTTGCTTATCATGAAGAAATGGGTAGAGAACCTTATAAAACACATCTTTCCCCATCAAAGAAAGAAGAATATCAATAAAATAATTTGTTTTGGAACATAGAAATATAAGGTAGGAGGATTACATAAAAATAATTAATAATTAAATTGGGATAAAGAGAGATAAATAGTAACCCGAAGGAAAAATGGAGGTTCAGAAAGAATCCCTTACCTTATTTCTGAAAATGTTCCGAAATTGATCTTAATATCCAGTATAATTAAATTAATTAATTAGTTAATTAATTAATAACCTTTTATACATTTATTTTATTTATTATAATTGTATTAAGTTCATTTATAAACTTTTTTATGAGTTATAAGATACTATTTCATCATTCAAGAGTGTTTGTTTCCTTGGTTTTCATGATTGGTTCACTTGTATAAATGTATAAAAGATAATGTAAAATGGGAATAGATACCCATAATTGAATTAATATGTTATTAATGAAATTACATAATATGGAATATTTATATAATTCATTTGTTTATTTTGGGTGAGGATGAATCATTCGATAAGATGTTAGTGATAATTGTTTTGATTATTTTGGTAGGTTTTTTGATCATCACAAAATAGTTTTGTTTTATTATTTATTATTGTTTATAAAAGTTAATTTTAGAACATAAAAGGGTTATAAAATAAATTTTAAAATCTTTACCAACCATTATAATGTTTTTATGTCCTTCCTTGAAGGCGGTAAAGGAAAATGAAAAATTTTCATCTTCGAAGGCGATACATCAACACCTCATGGGCGATATTTTCTTTTTTAGAATAAAAGGAAGAGAAGAAGAGAATTGATGGTGGATTTTACTTTAAAATAATAAAATTACAGTATATAAATGAAAATATAGATATAATGAATGTTTGTATAAAGTATTTGAGTATATTATAAGAAAAAAATAAAGTGAAAAGGAAATAAAGAAAGCGAAAGTGGATTTTACCTCTTGAATTATTCTTTTTGAGAACCTCCTTAGGTAAATTGGTTTGGGCCTTTTATTGAGACCATAAAATACTATAATTTGGGAAGACTCTTGAGAATATTATTGGGTAGAAATTGGATAATCTTAAAGTCTTAATAGGTGTGAGGAGAAGTGGTGGTGTGGGGTGGTATTTATAGCGGAGGAGAGGAGTGTTTTTTGATTATTTTATTCATTTGTTTATTATTTGGGCTCAAGAAAATAAATAGTATAGATTATTTTGAATAAGCATAGTAAATAGTGATTTATATTTATAACCAATGGTGATTACATCAGCCAAACATCATCCATGACTCAATCATTCTTGTATTTAGCTTATACTATAAATTACCATATTTCACCATTCACCAAAAATTCAACTGTTTTAGAAAAATCCAAAAAATTCACCCTAACAATTTTTGTACATTTATTATTAAAAAATGAACTCAATTTTATTAAAATAATTTTATAAATATGAGAAATTTAATTTTTAATTAAAATCATCATTTATTTGAAAAATACCAATTTTAAAGTTATAACTGATTTTATAACACATTGAAAATTTAATTATGGTATCATAAAATTATATTATGAGAATAAGAAAAAAAAATAAATTTATGAATATATTTTATGAAAATAAATTTACTTTTAAATCATTATATTAATTATAAAATTGTAAATAAACATTTAGGTTTCACAAAAATACCAAAACTTAATTTATCATTTTCAAAACATTTATTTACTTATACTATGATATAATTATACCATGTTTTCATTTATAAGATACCTAAATTTTATTTATACTTTCATTCGTGAGTTTACTATTCTATTGGATGGTTTACTATTCATAGGGGTCATATCACTACTCCAAAGGTCATGTTACTATTCCATTGGTATAGGTTTCTTAATTTCTAAAAAAGAATCTTTTTTCATGTATTATTCATTTATAAGGTTTTTTTTGTTATTTATGTGATTTTATGTGATTTATACTATATGAAATAATTATAATAATTGAAACTTTATTTATATAATTCCTAGTTGTTACATTCTTCCCCCTTATGAAATTTTACCCTTGAAATTTTATTTTACGGACTATGGGGAAAATAGGTGAGGGAACTTATCCTCAATTTATTACTCTTGTTATGAGGTTTAATCTTTGTACTTATGGTTCTCCCATAGTACATTTACTAGGCGAGTGGTCTTATTGCATAGAAATTTATCTCTACGATCCAATATCTTCACTGGTTGTTCCTCATAAGAGAGATCATTTTCCAACTGTACCACCTATGAATTTATTACTTGTGAGGGATCTTATATGTACTTATTCAATTAGGATACATTAAATACATCGTGCACTTGAGACATGGTTTGTTGAGGTTCTAGTTGATGGGACACAACTCCAATATAATCAAGAATCTCAAAGGGGCTGATGTACTTAAGACTTAGCTTTCCTTTATTCACAAATATCATGACCCTCTTCCATAGAGATTGGTGGAGGAATACAATGTATCAAAATATAAAATCTAGGTCCCATTGACTGTTGTCTTCATAGCTATTCTATCAAATTTGGGCTACCCAGATATACTGCTAAAAGGTTTTCACCTTTTCTACCATTTCTTTGACCATTTTAGGTTCTATCAGCTTACGTTCACCGAGTTCATCCCAAAATTCTGGTGTTCTAAATCTTTTACCATAAAGGGATTCATATGGATCCCTTTGGATACTTTAGTGGAAACTATTTCTGTAAGAGAACTCAACCAGAGGTAGATACTGGTCCCCTCCTTATTTTAAGTCCATAGAACATGATCTCTACATGTCTTATTGTGTCTAAATATTCTATTCAGACTGGAAATCAGTATGAGGATGATAATCTGTACTGAATTTTAGATTAGTGTTTAGATCATGTTGGAGAATTTTCCAAAACTTGGAGGAAAATATAAGACCTTGATCGGATGAAATCAATAGTGGTACTCCATGTAACCTTACCTCTTCTATGATGTATATCCATGCAAGTTGATTCAGTGAGATGTCCTTTAGAATTGTGATAAAGTGTGATGAATTTGTGAGATTATCCACAATAACCCATATAGAATTGTTTCCTATGGATGTATTTAGAAGTCTGATGACAAAGTCCATGGTTATGTTTTCCCACTTCCATGTTAGTATGGGTAATGGTTGCATCATCCCCTTATACTTTTTCCTTTCAGCCTTCACTTTTTGACATACTAGGCACTTTGATGTATACTGAGTAATATGTTTATTCATATTTTCCCACCAATAGTTATCTCGGATATCTCAATACATATTTGTGCTCCCTGGGTAAATAGAGAAGGATGAGCTATGTGCATCATTTAGAACCTCTTTCTTTATCTCTAGATTGGATGATATACATAGTCATGACCCAAATCTCATGATTCCTTCCTCATCCATTTTGAACTATGAGAATTTATCATTTCTAATAGATTCCACCTTTTTCTGAATTTAATCATAATTTATTTTATCATTCTTTATTTTCTATATAAGGGATGGTTGAATTTTTTTTAGAAAGGATTGATGATGTTCCTTCCTTAACGATTCCCATGTCCATCCATTTCTAGGATGGTAGAGGATTGAGCAGTCCTAATATTTGATGAGATCTAACCATATTCACTGGATCATATTAATCTTATTTAATTTGAATATATATTTTAGGATCTTATGATTAGTATATATCTCAAAATTCTACCCATAGAGACAATGCAACCATATTTTCAACGCACTGATCACAACTACTAACTCTAGATCATGTGTGGGATAGTTTTCCTCATGAATTTTCAAATACATTGAGGTGTAGACTATCAATTTATCATTTTTCATCAGTACAAAGCCTAATCCATTCTGTTAATCATCTCTATACACCACAAAGAGTTCCCCATTTTTCGGTAGTTTGAGAACTGGTGCAATAATAAGCCTCGTTTTCAACTATTTAAAGCAATCTTCACATTCATTGCTCCAAAAAAACTTCAATCCCTTTAGATTTAGTTTGGTTATTTGGTTTTAAAATTGTGATAACTTATTCAAAAATCATCAATAATACCCAAATAAACCAATGAAACTATGAATCTCTATTACATATGTTTTCCTAGGCCACTCCTTAATTGCCTTTTTCTTGGAAGGGTCCAGAAATATTTCTTTTCTTGTGATAACATGCCCTAATAATGATACTTTTTCCATCCAAAAATAAAATTTACTATACTTTTAATGAAGTATCTCCCTTCACAAACTATTTAAAATAATATTCAAATACTCCTAATATCCCTCCTTGTTCTTGGAGTATATCAAAATATCATCAATACAGACTACCACAAATTTCTCGAGGTAATCTCTAAAGACTCTATTCATTAAATCTATGAAAATTTCTAGGGAATTAGTGAGTCTAAAGGGAATCACTATAAACTCATAGTTTCTATAACTCGTTTGAAAGTAAATGTTGGGAATATCTTCCTTCCTCAACTATAATTGGTGATATCCCAACCGAAGGTCCTCCTTAGAGAAATAATTTCCCCCACATAGTTGATCAAGTAATTCATCTATTAGTGGTAGGGGATACTTTTTCTTTATCATGATTTTATTGAGCTCGTGATAACTAATAGAGAGGCTCATTGATCTACCCTTCTTTTTGATTAAGAGGATTGGCGTACCCCATGGTGAAGCATTCAGATATATAAAAACCTTGTCCAGATTCTCTTATACCTACTTCTTCAGTTCTTCCAGCTCAATGGTGTCCATGCTATAAGTTTTATTTGATATAGGAAAAGATCTAGGAATAAGTTCAATTGAGAACTCAAAATATCGGTCAGGAGGAATACTAGGTAATTCTTCAAGAAAGACATCAATGTAGTCCCTCATAATGGGCATATCTTTTAGCATGATACTATCCTTTGTACCAATAATTTGAGCTAGATATTCTTTCTTATAAGGAAATAATATCCATGATTGAGAAAATAATTTTGACGGAGATTCACCCTCCTCCTTACACTTGTATAGAATTTGAGGATACCTCAGGATGTGAAGATTTATCTCCTTTTACCAATAGTTGATGTTATATTTTTATAAAGATAGCCAATCCATGCCTAATATAGAATCAAACTTCACCAAATGAAGTAAGAAAATATATTTTTTGAGGTTTAGTCCAGAAAAATTAATTAAGTAGGAGTTATATACTTTGGATTCAATAATTTCCCCATTTTTTTTCTCATTGATAACTAAACCTCCATATTTTGAGGTGGTGTTTGAACATTTCAACTAAACTTACTACATATGAAATAATTTATAGAAGTAGAATCAAATAGTATATTTTTTATTCTTGAATGAATAACTAACATACCTATCACCACATCATTGTCGGGTTCCACCTCAGTAGTAGCGATATCATATACAATTCCTTGTTTCCATGGAGGTTGTTGTTGTTGATTTCCTCTAACAACCATTGGATTAGGGAAATGTCTTGTAGAATTCCCATGTTCCTTGTAGTTGAAACACTATACTATAATCCAAGTGTGATATGATCCTTCCTTTATTCTTTTTCATTAGCGAGATTATTCATATCCTTTAGGCAGTTATTAGCCATAATCCCCTCTCTTTTACATTTGAAACATCTATTGGTTCCCTTCAAGAAGTTTCTAGGATGCTTCTTCCAACACTTTTGACACGTGGGATTTTGGATCTTCTTTACACCATGAGATTTATCTATTGATCCCCCATTTTAAAATCTATTTTTATCTTTTTATATATGACCCCATGGGACCACTGAGAGTCTCCAATCTCTATTTCAACCTTAAGGTCACAATGAACAATCTCTTCATAGCCACCAAAGTCTCGAATTGCCAACTCTTTTCATAGAATCTGCTTTAATTTTCCAAATAAGTGATCCACCTCACTTTAGATGTTCATGAAAAATATAGATATGTATTTTTCAAGCCTTGTGAAGTTTTCCTAGTATGCCCCAATAGAATCATATTCCTTCTGATTCAGTCCAAGTAATTCCCTTTCCATATTGAGAAGGAGGGTTCAGGGAAAATATTTATTGAAAAATATTTTCTTAATTTTTTTCCATTCCATAGAATCAATTTCCTATTTGGAATTCATGTTTTTGGTCAGTTTCCACCCCTGATCATATTCCCCATCTAAATGATAGACCTCCAACTCAACTTTATATTCTTCTGAGCATGGGAGGATATATAATATCTTCCTAATGGAGTTAATCCATTATTATACAAGGAGGGTATCAGAAGATACACTAAACATGGGAGGACTTTGTCTCATGAAGGGTTCAACTGCAACTTTTTCTTTCTTAGGAGAAGGAGGGCGTTCTAAACAATTAAAGTTATTATTCATAACTTTATCCAATTGATAAACTATTTTCATGAAGTTTTGGGCACCTGTTCCCATCATATTTGGCACATTATTAGGGAAATAATCACATTGGCTATCAAATTGATTGTTGGCATGGGTTCTTCTATTTCAAGCCATTAAATAAGAAAAATAAAGTACAATTAGGTGGACTTGATTACTTAGATTATAATCATATAAAAATAAAACATTTAATATTTAAGGAAAAACTTGTAAATGAAAAGTATATCCTAATTTTTGATTCCCTAAGTTTAAATCTAGGTTATCTATGGTGATATAATTATCGCTAGGATTTTTACTAAAGTGCTCTAGTCCTAATTTCCAAAAATAACTAGACATTTCTCTGATTCCAACTATAGAAACTATATCCTTTTACATATATTATTACATGATTTTAATCATAATTAACCATCAAATTACAAGCCAAGGATTGTAAAGTTTAGTGTCTTTGAATGATTAGGTACATAAAATTGAATACATGGAAATAAAATAAAACATATTTATTTTAATCATAAATAAAGATCTCTTATCTTCCATTTAGATCCTACATTTTAATAGGATAAATTTGGGAGTACATGAATATATGGTATGAGATAAAAATCCTAGTAAGGGTATAAAAATAGGAATAAAGAAAAGAATATGGGTTAGAAGGTATAACATGATGACATAAAAAGGAATGAATAATTAATAAACATAAGGAATCATAACATGTTGAGCATGGGGAAATATAATCATGTCATCATAGGAATATGGAAACAACACACAACATGACATAATCATGATTCATGGATAACTGCTAAGACCATTTCACATGGAGGACAAAGTACCATAAAAGAATCAAGTTAACTCCCTATCCCAACATCCCATCTCATGAGACTAAACATTACCCAATTAATTGGAGTGATATTTGGGAACACCCATCATAACATGTTAATTAATATGTGTTCCACAACATGAGGTATAAACCTAAGGGTTACCCAAGGAAATAATTCGTTATCATTAAAATTTCATAAGGCATAACCTAATGGCGTATCATTAAATAGGTAATTGAAGAAGGGATTTAAACCATAAATAGAGATTAATAAAGGAAAATATGCATATATAATGATAAATTATTTCCAAATTATGTGAAAACATTTAAAAAGAGTGTTTAAGAAACTTTAGAAATGAGCCCCTTTAGTTCGGTTTTAGTGAAAACACTAAAGAGTATTTAAAATAGAAAAGTCATAATTATTTGTGTAAAACCAGAAATGAACCAAGATTTTATTTCATGATAAGATTAGTTATTTTTGAAAAATAATTGTGGATTAAAAAATATTAAGTATGGTACTTTAAAATGAGTATGAAGTTGAGAAGTTCCCTTTAATTAGGTTTTCTTATCAGGAAGAAATGGGAAGGGAACCTTATAAAACATGTATTTCCACATCAAGGAAAGAATAATAGGGATGGGAATATATGTTTGAAATATACCCATATAATTTAGGAGTATTACATAATAATAATAATAAATAATTACATTGGGATAAAGATATAAAAAGCATAACTCGAAGGAAAAATGGAGGTTCAGAAAGAATCCCTTACCTTATGTCTAAAAGTGTTCTGCACTTGAACTTAATGTCCTGGATAATCAAATTAAATACATTAATTAATTTATTAATTAAGAAAATTTTATACAAGTATTTTATTTATTATAATTTTAATTTGTTAATTTATTTCCTTTTTGAGGAGTTATGAGATACAATTTCATTATTAGAGAGTTTTTATTTCCTTGGTTTTCATGATTGGTTCACCTGTATAAATGTATGAATGATCATGTAAAATGGGAATAGATATATATAATTGAAGTTATATGTTATTAATGAATATATATAATAATAAATGTTTATATAATTTTTTTTTATTTTGGGTGAGGATGAATCACTAGACGATACGTTAGTGATAATCATTTAGATTATTTTGGTGGTTTTCTTATCATCAAAAACTAGTTTTGTTTTATTATTCATTATTGCGTATAAAATTTAGTTTCAGAACATAAAAAAGGATACGGAATCAATTTTAAAATCTTTACCAACCATTATAATGGTTTTATGTCCAACCTCTACAAAGTTAAAGGAAAATGAAAACTTTTCATCCTCGAGGGTGATAAATCTCACTTGACGGGTGATATTTTTATTTTTATAATTAAAATAAGAGGAGAAAATAATTGATGGTGGAATTTCCATTAAAATAATAAAATTTTAGTAAATAAAATATATTGTAGTTATCATGAATTTTTAGATCGATTAGGTGAGGAGAGTATAAGAAAAGAAAAGAAAGTGAAAAGAAAATAAATAAAGTGAAAGAGGATTTTACCTCTTGAATTATTCTAAATGAGAACTTACTTAGGAAAATGGTTTTAATTTTTTGTTGAGAAAAAAATATTCAAGATGCGGGGAAGATATTTGGGAAGTGTATTGGGTAGAAATTGGAAAATATTCAAGGATTAATAGGTGTTAGGAGAAGAGGTGGTGAGGGGTGGTATTTATAGTGGAGGAGTGGTGTTTTTTGATTATTTTATCCATTTGTTTATTATTTTGGATCAAGACTATGAATAGTGTGGATTATTGTTACTAAGTAAATGAAAATTTTCATGTTATTTCAATATAATGGTTCCTAAATCATCCAAAAATCATCCATGAATCAATAATTCATGTATTTAGATTATATCATAAATTACTACATTTCAGTATTCACAAAATATTCAACTATTTAAGAAAAGACACAAAAATTCAACCAAACATTTTTTTATGTGCATAATTAAAAAATTAAATACATTTTATGAAAATAATTTTCTAAATATGATAAATTTAATTTTTATTTAAAATCATCATTTATTTGAAAAATTCTAATTTTAAAATTATAACTGATTTTAAAACACTTTGAAAAATTAATTAAGGTCTCATAAAATAATCTTATAATAATAATAAAATAAAATATTAATTTATGAATCTATTTTATGGAAATAAATTTTCTTTTAAATCATTATATTAATAATAAAATTGTACAGAAACATTTATGTTTCACAAAAATACCAGAACATAATTTATCATTTTCAAAACATTAATTTAATTATAATATAATATAATTATATCATATTTTTATTTATAAGATACCTAAATTTTATTCATAGTTTCATTGGTGAGTTTACTATTCTATTTTCTAGTTTACTATTCATAAGGGTCATATTACTACTCCAATGGTTAAGTTACTATTCGATTGGTATATGTTCCTTAATTTTTCAAAACACGTCTTATGTAATTAATTCTTCATGTATAACGTTTTTTTGTATAATTTGTGTGATTTTATGTGATTTATTCTATATTCATAATTATAAGAAGGGAAACTTCATTGATAGAATTCTGGGTCGTTACACTAAGAGTAACTATCACACTAAAAGTTCATAGCAGTTCCTGACTATGATGAGAACATAGAAGTTCCAAGATTGTATTATTAAATATATATATGTTCTATATGTAACGCCCCGACCCCACTTACCCAGAGTGGGTGCATTATTTCATAACATTGGCATGATCAAAAAATATCAAGTCTCGAAATACCGTTTAGTTTAGTAGCCTCGGAAACACTAGATACATTCATAAATGTTACATTACATCATAAAGTAAAACAAAACTACAACAACATCTTGTCTTCATATCCCCTCATACTATCCCTGAAGGTCATTCGTAATATACTTCTTCACATCCTGGAAAAATTAAAACATTGGAAGGGGTGAGCTCAGATGCTCAGTAAGGATACAAATATAGCAGAAGCTTTCATCAATAAACATAAACATTTAAGGCAATGTATAAATAAAACAAAAGCCTTTTAAACTTTAACTTCAACACAATATGGAAAAAGTAAAATGAGATAATGCCATTTACTTCTTCACGTGGATATTCTACTGGTCGAATAATCACATGCAATATCAATAACCACTTTCATAATGATGGAATGCATAATGCCAGACTATCATAACCACGTATCCAAGGCCTCGTGCCAAGACTAAAAATAAGATTTTGTCAAGGCCTCGTGCCAAGACACTATTTTGTCTAATGAGACCTGCTGATGCATCGAGGAGCTATAGCGGGCTCCACCCGTCACTTATTAAGTCCAATGCATTCCTCATATGAATAGGTTTAAACATATCACAAACCATAACATAATCATATCACATAAAACATGCATAAAGGAAACATAACATTTCCACATTTCAATCACATGAAATCAATAAAACACATTGATATAATAAAAACACTTTCAAAACCATTTTCAATACCAAAATAAAAGAAAAGTAAAACATGGTATTTGTTTTTCATTTTAAAAAAAGTTATCGCTTGTAGGGGAATCCGAAACTCAAATAATGGTCACGGTGGCGGAGAAGTCATTGTCGTCGCATACGTATGAAAAGAAAAACATTCCTTTTTGTCTTTTAGTAAAACTCTTCATATAAAAAGATTCATTTTTAATAAACGTAAAAGTCAAAGGGGTTTATACACCATATAAAAGAAATTTGTGTATAAAACAAAATATGCCTCAATGAACGTAGATTGAGACGAAGTCCCTTAAAAAGATCGTTTTTAAATAAAATATATCTATTATGTATATTGACTATATGTTCACATAAAGAAAGCATAAATACAAGATAGGACATAATAATATAATGACATAATTTGAAAGTAGGATATTAACCCAAGGAATGGAAATTGGGTTAAGTTCCCTTACCTTGTGTCCGACTTGACTCGACCGTTATTTAACCTCCTGAATAATAAACTAGAGTTAATCTCTACTTGCTTAAGAACCTTTTTCAGGTTCATTATCCATTTTATATCACTTATTACAATGTTACAAAAATTATGTAGTCATTTAAGTTAATAACGGTCGGTTTGTCGATCTTTGGTACTTGAGTCAAGAATAAACTTATTATAAATACAAGTTGATTATGTGGTAGAATATCCATTATCTCCAGAATTATATTCATGATTTTGATATCATATATATCATATATATCCAGTATATACATTCATTTATAATATTACATAACATTTAGAGGTAAGAAATAAAATGCACCGTTCATGGAGATGGTAAGCCACACGTACGCATGAACGCTACTTTCATTTATATTTCATATTTAATGGAATGAAATTATAATTATATAAAGGTATAATATAATTCCAGTATAATATGATGTATAATACCATTTAATCCATCCTTTATACACCCCACATATGGAATTAACGATTCAAATCACTTTGAGGGGGCGGTAGTCCGCACTTCCTAAAATGAAGATATCGCGTTTACCCAAAATGGAAACCATAAAGGTATGACATAAATGAAAAATACAGAAGCTTAAGTAAAACATAAACATATTATATATCATATATAAATATAGTGACATCATAATTGCCACCTTTGAAGGTGTTATATGAGTGTTGAACAATCATCATTTCGTCAGGCAGAAATTCGCCATCCACAGAAACAGTATGTTCTTTAACTATTAGATGTAAGTGTGTGTAAGTGTAGCTCGAATAATTCTTATAACAACATCCTAGTATATTTAGGATACTGGTGTTGTTACAAAAGAAATGAATAAAAAGAGTTTAGGGGGTTGGAGAAGGAAAATAAAACAAAATAACATAAGAGAATACATTACCTTAAAACTGGGTAACTCTTTTTTGATTTGAACCAAAGGATTCCTTGGGAAGAGTTATGCCCAAAGTGAGGCTTCTAGGAGTAATATAGGGAAGTTTTCTGAGTATTTGGGAAGATTTTGGCTGAGCCAAATGGCTTGAAGGTGTGAATAAGGTGGTAGAGGTGGGGGCCTTTTATAAGAGGAGAGAAGGGGCACTCTTGGAAATATTGAAATGTTACTTTATTATGAAATGATTTTAGGATTCTAAAGGTCCCAAAATGATATATTTAGAGGCTAAGGTGATAAGGGTTCTAAATATACTCATCCAATAGGTTTTTGACAAGTGTAAGCCTTATATTTTACATTATACTTTAATTTTATTTTAATCGTTAATTAATGAGGTAATCACTGCATCATCATTGAGTCATAAAGAATTTAATTTATTTAATGTATAAAAATTATAAAAAAATATCATGCTGTAGGAAATTTTTTTATATTTCTCATGAATATTTATAGTAAAAAATATGACTTGTATTACCCCATTTAAAAATTGTTTTAGTAAAAGAACTCATGTTTGTGACATTTTTATTTTAACATTAAATAAAAAGTTTTTAATGTCATTTTCCTACCAAAGTGGCTCCATGGGGTCCCCAAGTTGACCCATGGATTTTCTTTTTTGGCCATGACTCATCAAATAGGTGAAGGAAAAGTGTAAAGGTATTTTCATATTTTTATAATATCATTTTTACCTTAAATTTCACTAATTACCTTTAATCGCGATTAATTAAACTTAAAAGTTACTATTCACCAAAAATTATTTTAATCCCAGTGAACCACATTTTACTTCCTAATGACAACCATGTATGTCGGATTTTTGAAAATCAAATCACATAAGTGGTAATGTTTCATTTAAACGAAAAATCAGTTTTTTAACCACCACTTAGTCGTTTCACTATTCATCAAAATTGAAATTTTTCAGAACAATGCCAAACTTTCACCCTAAGATATAATTGATATTCCAAATTCAAAAATTATGTCTATTTTAAAAAATTCCAAACATATAAGTTTCATTAATTAATTTTATAATTAATTCCCGCTGTCACAACAAATAGCATGTTTTTAAGAAACAATATATATCAAATTATTGACAATTGTTTATGTCCAATTTCAAAGTGAAATTAATTATAATGACCACCATTGGATAAAATGGTAAAAATATATTCTAATTATATTTTAAAACCACTCAATATTATAATTTATCACTATAAATTATTTTGATTAAAAAAGTTGTTTTTAAGTTTTTTTCACTATTCATAAAAAATTGGAAGTTCTCAGAAAAATACCAAAAATTCAACATAAGCTAATTTCGATATTCCGAATCCAAAAATGAAGTCCATTTTGAAATATGAAATATATATAATTTCAAAAAGTGGGTATTACTATTCATAATGGCAATTTTGATTGGTCGCGGTGTGTTAGAATCTCGAACTTGCGTACAATGCAAGCTATTGCATTATTGAAAGAGAAGTGTATCGTAGAAGCTCGGGGTGTTACATTCTCCCCTACTTAAATAAATTGCATCCTCACAATTTGAAATTTTCTTTGAAAATAAAAGGTTGAAAATAGAAAATACCTTTGTGGAAAACCCACATCGTAAATAAGGTTAATAAAATTTAGCCTTAATAAGAGGGAAAGGGAAATGAAAAAGTCACCACCGAATTATGATCTCAATAAGGAGAACATTAGTGGAAATTAGAGACATATAATTGGAGGAAAAACGTAAATATTTATAGGGAGTGATTGAGGTCATCAATCACAAACAAGTGTAAAATTGAGGGCCTCAATGCCTTCAATCTATGTTGATTTAAAATATTATCAGTTCAACAAGACATAAGGTATTAGGATAACACATTTTTTGTTTTAATATCCCTTTACTAAAGATTAAGAATTAATTTTTTCATAGCATAAGAGATATTTATATATATATATTTATGCTTGACAAGTAGAGTTTCAACCTTCAACTAATTTCTACCACAAACTCATCTTTCACTCAAAAAGACAATAGAACTCAAAAATATTATATTTATCCTAGTCGTACAAGGTTCAAAATATTAACACATACCATTTAGATTAGGAAAAATATTTTGTAATAACCAGGGACTTCCTGTAGGCTAGTGGTAGGTAATAAAGGCATGTCGCACTATGGTTGTGGGTTCGATTCCTACGGCTTTGTCCGACGCGATGGGTTATCCCCCGACCTACAGGTTGTCCTTTTCCTAAAAATATAGTATTATAATATTCCAAAAGTAATATTCAGAAATGTTTTATGCTTAAAAAATACTATCCAAAGTTCAACTTAATCCATTCCAACCTTTATAGTTATCCAAAATACCTCTACCCAGACTTTCTCTAAAAGCTCTCTAAATTCCAAAATCAATTGTAACATCAGATTCCCAAAACAAAGTAAAGTTTCTCTTATTGTCACATACTAAAAATATGATTACCTTAATCATATGAAAACCTTAATGAAATCAAAAATTACTGTAGTACAATCCTTATATATATCACATTATTCTTATAACTAGAATATAATCCTTGAGTCCAAAAGCACCAATACATTAATTATTCCACTTCAACTGTAGTAATAGCATAAGATTGTCCTTGATCCCTTGGCCTTTTCTAAGGTAAGTTTCCCTGAAGCTTAGGACATTCATTTGCATAATTCCCCATTTCCCTACAATTATAGCATTCGACATTGGCAGCCACTTTCTTTCCCTTGCAATCACGTGCCTGGTGACCTTTTTCTCCACATTTATAACAAACTCCCATTCCTTTTAGGCAAGTACCAGGGTGATTCTTCCCACAATTATCGCATAATGGAAAATCCTTCTTTCCCTTTTCCCTTTATCTATATCTTGTTCCACCGTTCTCTTCTTCTCTTGCTTTACTTTATTGTCATAAGATTTCGAGAATTCCTTTTATGTCTTGATAGCACACGAGACTATATCTTCATATGTTGAGAAAGATTGTGATACTAATGTTCGACAGAGAAACTTTTTTAACCCATCAAAGAAATGATCGGTCTTACTTCTTGGGTTACATATATAATCTACAGCATGCCTCCCTGACCTTGTAAAGTTAGCCACATACCTTGCGACATTATCATCCTCCTTCTGCCTCAGACTCAGAAATTGCCTTTCCATATCCGCTCGATGGTCATGTGGAAAGTATTTTTCTGAGAAAATTTCCTTAAACTCCCTCCATTCCATACTTGATACTTCTTCATCTTCCTTTGTGTTTTGAATCAGCGACCACCATTGATCGGCATCTCCAGTGAGGCGGTAAACTGCCATGACAACTTTCTCCCTTTCGCTACTCACCAAGGCCTGGAATATTTTCTCTAAGGAGTTTATCCATTGCTGAGCTACTAATGGATTTGTACCCCCATTAAATGTTGGTGGTTGTTTCCTCATGAAGTGGTCTAACATTGATCCTCCACATTGCGGATCAGGGTACTCCACACGAGTGAGGTTATTATTCATAACCTGAGTGAGTTGTCCCAGTATGGTGATAAGTTGATCAGCACCACTTGTATCTCCAGCTCCACAATAATTATCTTGAGCAGGAGGGAAATCCCTACACGGAGTGTGTACATTGATACGGTTTCCATTCCTCCCACTAGGCGCCATTTCTAAACAATGGAATAAACTAGATTAGTTTATGAATCAAAATACATAATTCCATACTTGTAAAACACTTAACATTAATTGAAATATTAATGGATATAATCCATAATCATAAAAATATTTTTTTTGAGGAAGTATATACTCAGAAACCCTTCATAATGGTTTGTAAAGAAAATGAGAATAATCCTAAGCATATCCCCCGGGAGTGTCGTAACCAATAGTGCAGCAAGACCCGTTGTCGTGCACCAGTTCCCATTCGAGTCTAGCTCAAAGCGGTGTTTTCGGGTTTTACACCTAGGTACATCTGTGCCAGAGCCACCTCTACCTGCTCGTATACATACAAGGATGTATTGCTCGGAAAACTCACAAAATCTCTATAATACCAAAATTCTAGGAAGTTCTTCTATACTAATCCTCAAAGTCTATCTTTGGGATATGTGCTCTAATCAGTGTTTATCTAAATCTAGCTTCCAAGGTTAGTACTAAACTTCCTCTGATACCAACTGTAACGCCCCGAACCCACTTACCCAGAGTCGGTGCAATATTGCGTAACATTGGCATGATCACAAAAGATCAAGTCTCGAAACACCATTTAGTTTAGTAGCCTTGGAAACACTAGATACATTCATAAATGTTACATTACATCATAAAGTAAAACAAAACTACAACAACATATTGTCTTCATATCCCCTCATACTATCCCTGCAGGTCATTCATAATATACTTCATCACATCCTAGAAAAATTAAAACATTGGAATGTGTGAGCTCAGATGCTCAGTAAGGATAACAATATAGCGGAAGCTTTCATCAATAAACATAAACATTTAAGGAAATGCATAACTAAAACAAAAGCCTTTTAAATTTTTACTTCAACATAATATGGGAAAAGTAAAATGAGATAATGCCATTTACTTCTTCACATGGATATTCAACTAGTCGAATAATCACATGCAATATCAATAACCACTTTCATAATGATGGAATGCATAATGCCAGACTATCATAACCACGTAGCCAAGGCCTTGTGCCAAGACTACAAATAAGTTTTTGTCAAGCCCTCATGCCAAGACACTAGTTTGTCTCATGAGACCTGCTGAGGCATCGAGGATCTATAGCGGGCTCCACCCGTCACTTATTAAGTCCAATGCATTCCTCATATGAATAGGTTGAAACATATCATAAACCATAACATAATCGTATCACATAAAACATGCATAAAGGAAACATAACATTTCCACATTTCAATCACATGATATCAATTCAACACATTGATATAATAAAAACGCTTTCAAAACCATTTTCAATTCCAAATACAGTGACATCTTAATGGCCACCTTTGAAGGTGTTATATGAGTGTTGAACAATCATCGTTTCGTGAGGCAGAAATTCGCCATCCACAGAAATAGTATGTCATTTAACCATTAGATGTAAGTGTGTGTAAGTGTAGCTCAAATAATTCTTATAAAAACATCCTAGTATATTGAGGATACTGGTGTTGTTACAAAAGAAATGAATAAAAAGAGTTTAGGGGGTTGGAGAAGCAAAATAAAACAAAATAACATAAGAGAAGACATTACCTTAAAATCAGGTAACTCTTTTTTGATTTGAGCCAAAGGCTTCCTTGGGAAGAGTTATGCTCAAAGTGAGGCTTCTAGGAGTAAGAGAGGGAAGTTGTGAAAGTATTTGGGCAGAGTTTGGCTGAGCCAAATGGCTTGAAGGTGTGAATAAGGTGGTAGAGGTGGGGACCTTTTATAAGAGGAGAGAAGGGGCACTCTTGGAAAGATTGAAATGTTACTTTATTATGATATGATTTTCGGATTCTAAAGGTCCCACAATGATATATTTCGAGGATAAGGTGATAAGGGTTCTAAATCTACTCATCCAATAGGTTTTTGACAAGTTTAAGCCATAGATTTTACATTATCCTTTCATTTTATTTTAATCGTTAATTAATGAGGTAATCGCTGCATCATCATTGTGTCATAAAAATTTCAATTTATTTAATGTCTAAAAATTATAAAAAAAATATCATGATTTAGGAAATCTTTTAATATTTATCATGAATATTTATAGTAAAAAATATGACTTGTATAACCCCATTTAAAAATTGTTTTAGTAAAAGAACTCATGTTTGTGACATTTTTATTTTAACATTAAATTAAAAGTTTTTAATGTTATTTTCCTAACAAAGTGGCTCCATGGGGTCCCCAAGTTGACCCATGGATTTTCTTGTTCATACATGACTCATAAAATAGGGGTAGGACAAGTGTAAAGGTATTTTCATATTTTTATAATATCATTTTTACCTTAAATTTTACTAATTACCTTTAATCGCGATTAATTAAACTTAAAAGTTACTATTCACCAAAAATTATTTTAATCCCACTGAACCACATTTTACTTCATAATGACAACCATGTATGTCTGATTTTTGAAAGTCAAATCATAGAAGTGGTAATGTTTTATTTAAATGAAAAATCGGTTTTTTAACCACTACTTAGTGGTTTCACTATTCATCAAAAATTGAAGTTTTTCAGAACAATGCCAAAATTTCACCCTAAGATATAATTGACATTCCAAATTCAAAAATGATTTCTATTTTAAAAAATTAGAATAATATAAGTTTAATTAATTAATTTTATAATTAATTCCCGCTGTCACAACAAATAACGTGTTTTTAAGAAACAATATATATCAAATGATTGACAATTGTTTATGTCCAATTTCAAAGTGAAATTAATTCTAATGACCACCATTGGATAAAATGGTAAAAATATATTCTAATTACAGTTTAAAACCACTCAATAGTATAATTTATCACTATAAATTATTTTGATTAAAAAATTTGTTTTTAAGTATTTTTTAATATTCATAAAAAATTGGAAGTTCTCAGAAAAATACCAAAAATTCAACATAGGCTAATTTTGATATTCCGAATCCAAAATTAAAGTCCATTTTGAAATATAATATATATATAATTTCAAAAATTGGGTATTACTATTCATAATGGCTATTTTGATTGGTCGCGGTGTGTTAGAATCTCGAATTTGCGTACAATGAAAGCTATTGCATTATTGAAAGAGAAGTGTATCGTGGAAGATCGGTGTGTTACATTCTCCCCTACTTCAATAAATTGCGTCCTCACAATTTGAAATTTTCTTTGAAAATAAAAGGTTGAAAATATAAAATACCTTTGTGGAAAACCCACATCGCAAATAGGGTTAATAAAATTTAGCCTTAATAAGAGGGAAAGGGAAATGAAAAAGTCACCACCTAATTATGATCTCAATAAGGAGAACATTGGTGGAAATTAGAGACATATAATTGGAGGAAAAAAATAAATATTTGTAGGGAGTTATTGAGGTCATCAATCACAAACAAGTGTAAAATTGAGGGCCTCAATTCCTTCAATCTATGTTGATTTAAAATATTATCAGTTCAATAAGACATAAGGTATTAGGATAACACATTTTTTGTTTTAATATCCCTTTACTAAAGATTAAGAATTAATTTGTTCATAGAATAAGAGATAGGTATATATATATTTATGCATGACAAGTAGAGTTTCAACCTTCAACTAATTTCTTATAACCAGAATATAATCCTTGAGTCCAAAAGCACTAATACATTAATTATTCCACTTCAACTGTAGTAATAGCATAAGATTTTACTTGATCCCTTGGCCTTTTCTGAGGTAAGTTTCCCTGACGCTTAGGACATTCATTTGCATAATGCCCTGTTTCCCTATAATTGTAGCATTCATCATTGGTAGCCTCTTTATTTCACTTGCAATCACGCACCTAGTGACCTTTTTCTCCACATTTATAACAAATTCCCATTCCTTTTAGGCAAGTACCAGGGTGGTTCTTCCCACAATTATCGCATAATGGAAAATCCTTCTTTCCCTTTTCCCTTTATCTGTCTCTTGTTCCACCGTTCTCTTCTTCTCTTGCTTTACTTTATTGTCATAAGATTTCGATAATTCCTTTTCTGTCTTGATAGCACACGAGACTATATCTTCGTATGTTGAGAAATATTGTGATACTAATTCTCGACGGAGAAACACTTTTAACCCATCAAAGAAACGATCGGTCTTACTTCTTGGGTTACGTATATAATCTGCAGCATGCCTCGCTAACCTTGTAAAGTTAGCCTCATACTTTCGACATTATCATCCTCCTTCTTCCTCAGACTCAGAAATTGACTTTCCATATCCGCTCGATGGTCATGTGGAATGTATTTTTCTAAGAAAATTTCCTTAAACTCCCTCCATTCCATACTTGATACTTCTTCATCTTCCTTTTTGTTTTGAATCAGCAACCACCATTGATTGCCATCTCCAGTGAGGCGGTAAACTGCCATGACAACTTTCTCCCTTTCGCTACTCCCCAAGGCCTGGAATATTTTCTCTAAGGAGTTTATCCATTTCTCAGCTACTAATGGATTTGTACCCCCATTAAATGTTGGTGGTTTTTGCCTCATGAAGTGGTCTAACATTGATCCTCCATGTTGCGGATTAGGGTGGTCCACAGGAGTAAGGTTATTATTCATAACCTGAGTGATTTGTCCCAGTATGGTGATAAGTTGATCAGCACCACTTGTATCTCTAGCTCCATAGTAATTATCTTGAGCAGGAGGGAAATCCCTACACGGAGTGCGTGCATTGATACGGTTTCCATTCCTCCCACTAGGTGCCATTTCTAAACAATGGCATAAACTAGATTAGTTTATGAATCAAAATACATAATTCCATACTTGTGAAACACTTAACATTAATTGAAATATTTATGGATATAATCCATAATCATAATTTTTTTTTGAGGAAGTATATACTCATAAACCCTTCATAATGGTTTGTAAAGAAAATGATAATAATCCTAAGCGTATCCCCCAGGAGTGTCTTAACCAAGATTACAGCAAGACCCATTGTCGTACACCAGTTCCCGTTCGAGTCTAGCTCAAAGCGGTGTTTTTGGGTTTTACCCCTAGGTACATCTGTGCCAGAGCCGCCTCTACCTGCTCGTATACAGACATGGATGTATTGCTCGGAAAACTCACAAAATCTCTATAATACCAAAATTCTAGGAAGTTCTTCTATACTAATCCTCAAAGTATATCTTTGGGCTATGTGCTCTAATCAGAGTTTATCTAAATATAGCTTCCAAGGTTAGTACTAAACTGCCTCTGATACCTACTGTAACGCCCCGACCCCACTTACCCAGAGTCGGTGCATTATTGCGTAACATTGGCATGATCACAAAAGATCAAGTCTCGAAAGACCGTTTAGTTTAGTAGCCTTGGAAACACTAGATACATTCATAAATGTTACATTACATCATAAAGTAAAAAAAACTACAAAAAAATATTTCTTCATATCCCCTCATACTATCCCTGCAGGTCATTCATAATATACTTCTTCACATCCTAGAAAAATTAATACATTGGAAGGGGTGAGATCAGATGCTCAGTAAGGATAACAATATAGCCGAAGCTTTCATCAATAAACATAAACATTTAAGGCAATGCATAAATAAAAAAAAGGCTTTTAAACTTTAACTTCAACATAATATGGAAAAAGTAAAATGAGATAATGCCATTTACTTCTTCACATGAATATTCTACTGGTCGAATAATCACATGCAATATCAATAACCACTTTTATAATGATGGAATGCATAATGCCAGACTATCATAACCACATAGCCAAGGCCTCGTGCCAAGACTACAAATAAGATTTTGTCAAGGCCTCGTGCCAAGACACTAGTTTGTCTCATGAGACCTGCCGATGCATCGAGGAGCTGTAGCGGGCTCCACTCGTCTCTTATTAAGTCCAATGCATTCCTCATATGAATAGGTTTAAACATATCATAAACCATAACATAATCGTATCAATTAAAACATGCATAAAAGAAACATAACATTTACACATTTCAATCACATGATATCAATAAAACACATTGATATAATAAAAACACTTTCAAAACCATTTTCAATACCAAAATAAAAGAAAAGTAAAACATGGTATTTGTTTTTCATTTTAAAAAAAGTTATCGCTTGTAGGGGAAGCCGAAACTCAAATAATGGTCACGACGGCAGAGAAGTCATTTTCGCCACATACGTATGACAAGAAAAACATTACTTTTTGTCATTTAGTAAAACTCTTCATATAAAAAGATTCCTTTTGAATAAATGTAAAAGTCAAAGGGGTTTATACACTGTATAAAATAAATTTGTGTATAAAACAAAATATGCCTCAATGAACGGAGATTGAGACGAAGTCCCTTAAAAAGATAATTTTTAAATAAAATATATCTATTATGTGTATTCACTATATGTACACAGAAATAAATCATAAATACAAGATAGGACATAATAATATAATGACATAATTTGAAAGTAGGAGATTAACCCAAAGAATGGAAATTGGGTTAAGAAGTTCCCTTACCTTGTGTCCGACTTGACTCGACCATTCTTTAACCTCCTGAATAATAAACTAGAGTTAATCTCTACTTTCTTAAGAACATTTTTCAATTTCATTATCCCTTTAATATCACTTATTACAATGTTACGAAAATTATGTAGTCATTTAAGTTAATCACAGTCGTTTTGTCGATCTTTGTTACTTGAGTCAACAATAAAATTATTATTATTACAAGTTGTTTATGTGGTAGAATATCCATTATCTCCAGAATTATATTCATGATGTAGATATCATATATATCATATATATCCAGTATATACATTCATTTATAATATTACATAACATTTAGAGGTTAGAAATGAAATGCACCGTTCATGGAGACGGTAAGCCGTACGTACGCAAGAACGCTACTTTCATTTCTATTTCATATTTAATGTAATGAAATTATAATTATATAAAGGTATAATATAATTCCAGTATAATATTATGTATAATACCATTTACTCCATCCTTTATACACCCCACATATTGCATTAATGATTCAAATCACTTTGAGGGGGCGGTAGTCCGCACTTCCTAAAATGAAGATATCGCGTTTACCCATAATGGAAACCATAAAGGTATGACATAAATGAAAAATACATAAGATTAAGTAAAATATAAACATATTATATATCATATATAAATATATTTACATCTTAATGGCCACCTTTGAATGTGTTATATGAGTGTTGAACAATCATCATTTCGTGAGGCAGAAATTCGCCATCCACAGAAACAGTATGTTCTTTAACCATTAGATGTAAGTGTGTGTAAGTGTAGCTAGAATAATTCTTATAACAACATACTAGTATATTTAAGATATTGGTGTTTTTACAAAAGAAATTAATAAAAAGTGTTTATGGGGTTGGAGAAGCAAAATAAAACAAAATAACATAAGAGAAGACATTACCTTAAAATCGGGTAACTCTTTTTTGATTTGAGCCAAAGACTTCCTTGGGAAGAGTTATGCCCAAAGTGAGGCTTCTAGGAGTAATAGAGGGAATTTGGGTGAGTATTTGGGAAGAGTTTGGCCGAGCCAAATGGTTTGAATGTGTGAATAAGGTGGTAGAGGTGGGGGCCTTTTATAAGAGGAGAGAAGGGGCACTCTTGGAAAGATTGAAATGTTACTTTATTATGAAATGAATTTCGGATTATAAAGGTCCCACAATAATATATTTAGAGGCTAAGGTGATAAGGGTTCTAAATCTACTCATACAATAGGTTTTTTACAAGTTTAATCCTTAGATTTTACATTATACTTTCATTTTATTTTTACCGCTAATTAATGAGGTAATCGCTGCATCATCATTGTGTCATAAAAATTTTAATTTATTTCATGTCTAAAAATTATAAAAAAAATATCGTGATGTAGGAAATATTTTTATATTTCACATTAATATTTATAGTCAAAAATATGACTTGTATAACCCCATTTAAAAATTGGTTTAGTAAAAGAACTCATGTTTGTGACATTTTTATTTTAACATTAAATAAAAAGTTTTTAATGACATTTTCCTAACAAAGTGGATCCATGGGGTCCCCAAGTTGACCCATGGATTTTCTTGGTCGGACATGACTCATCCAATAGGGGTAGGACAAGTGTAAAGGTATTTTCATATTTTTATAATATCATTTTTACCTTAAATTTCACTAATTACCTTTAATCACGATTAATTAAACTTAAAAGTTACTATTCACCAAAAATTATTTTAATCCCATTGAACCACATTTTACTTCCTAATGAAAACCATGTATATCGGATTTTTGAAAATCAAATCACATAAGTGGTAATGTTTCATTTAAAGGAAAAATCAGTTTTTTAACCACCACTTAGTGGTTTCACTATTCATCAAAAATTGAAGTTTTTCAGAACAATGCCAAAATTTCACCCTAAGATATAATTTATATTCCAAATTCAAAAATGATGTCTATTTTACAAAATTCCAAAAATATAAGTTGAATTAATTAATTTTATAATTAATTCCCGCTGTCACAACAAATAGGGTGTTTTTAAGAAACAATATATATCAAATGATTGACAATTGTTTATATCCAATTTCAAAGTGAAATTAATTCTAATGACCACCATTGGATAAAATGGTAAAAATATATTATAATTATAGTTCAAAACCACTCAATAGTATAATTTATCACTATAAATTATTTTGATTAAAAAAGTTGTTTTTAATATTTTTCATTATTCATAAAAAATTGGAAGTTCTCAGAAAAATACCAAAAATTCAACATAGGCTAATTTTGATATTCCGAATCCAAAAATGAAGTCCATTTTGAAGTATAAAATATATATAATTTCAAAAATTGGGTATTACTATTCATAATGGCTATTTTGATTGGTCGCGGTGTGTTAGAATCTCGAACTTGCGTACAATGCAAGCTATTGCATTATTGAAAGAGAAGTGTATCGTGGAAGCTCGGGGTGTTACACTATAGTAGGATGAAGTCATTTGAGAGACACAAAATATACATGTCATCTGGGGTGGAGACTCATATTACTTTGAGTCACCTTCTCTTAGTGTACTCCCTTGGTAAAATCTAGTGCAGGATATTAAGAGAATGAGTCCCACCAGTAGGAAATCCACATTTATATGTGTAATTGGATGTTACTATCTATGGATGTGTGTATTCGTCCTTATAATTTAATATTATTATTAATGAGTATTTCAAGTCATGTAATTTTATGTATGGATGAAAACTATGACAACATATGTTCGTGGTGAGGTATGATACGTTGGGTGCATCACGAGTAATATTTCATTAATGAATAATACGGGAAAGAAATTATACCTTATTTTATTTAATGGAAGTTCATATCTCAAGCCCTTTTATGGAAATTATATATCCTAAATAAATCCATATACATGGTGCTCTATAGGAAAGTTTGATTTTTGAAAATTCAAAGAAATAGACATCAAGCGTGTAAGTTTATGGCATCGAAATTCAGTTTGTTTGATTAGAGACATCATGATAAAAGGATTATATTACACAGAAATAATATGTACATATGTATTTTTGACATTATCTTATTTATATATGGGTTCCTTTGTGTGTTTTTGGATGCTAACCTTGGATTTTAGGTTGCTTCGCCTAATGCCACTAAGAAAGAGGCCCAAAGGGGCACACACTAAGTGTATATAGAATCTTAGTTAAATAATTTATTATGTATTTATTATTTAAAAAGTTGAATAAATATTACTACCACACATGGTTTAATAATTATTAATGTTTTCTTGATCTCATATATTCCATCACCAATTATTTGGAAGAATATTATGTGAGTGAAATATTTAATAAATATTTATTTTCTATTTAGTGAATATAATATTTATTTATTTATTGTTGAATAATGGAGTGATATTTATTATTAAATTGATAGTTATAATTCATGTCCCGATAAATACTATAGGGGAATGAGAGAATGAGTTTAAATGTCTAGTGAGAAATAGTATTTATTGAATATTATTTTATTTAATAATATTTAATTTAATTCACGATTTCTTCACATGTCAAGAAATAGTAATAATATTATTATTATAGACCTAGGGTTCCGAAAGGATTAAATAAATAAATAAGGTAACTTGTGAAATTATATATTTCTTATCCTAGTGGTATATAAACCCAATTATATTATTTTTCAGAGTATACAATTCATTTCTTTTGTTCTGTACAATGAAATCTAGATAATCCTCTAGAAGCCCGAGAGAGCTCCATTATCTAATAACACTCTCAATAATGGAGATAGATCTTCCTCCACCTTTCACTCCTATGTTTAGATATATCAAATAGAATCCTTTAGATGTGATTCATAGGGAGATCAAATGTGAATGAAGCAAGTGGTAAGATATTCCACGATGAAACCCGGAGATTCCTAAGACGATGTTTAATAATTTGTGGAACATGTGTGGATCACCATTAGAAAGAATTTAATCTTGATTCATAAAACACAATGAAGGTATGACATAGATCTGTTTTTAGATCCATCAATGAAGTAATTATTTCTCACAAGGTAATTATTTAATTTCTTAAATTAATTATAAATAATATGTGATAATCCAACACTTTTTTTCTATCATCTATCCATTATATATAGTCTTTTATTCAATTCCATTGAAAAAATCGTTTATCATCATGTAAACATAAGATTAATCATCTATAATGATAAAACAAAAAAGTTAGGCACAACCTATAACATGCTTCTTCTATGCTTGGAACATACAACTGGTATCATATCAGTCCCATAATTATTTATAATTATTTAATGATCATTGATTTATTTATACATTTATTATTAGTTTTCATTTTAAGATTAATCCTTATTTAATTTGAACCGTGTGATCTATTTTCTCCCTATTACATTATCATAAATATTATAATATCAATTAATTTTATGAATGAAATAAATTCAATGATCTCATTTGGAGGTGCCGAGGAATTTGGACAAATAACACAAGAGTACTCACCATGTAACCTTGAGGTACAATACGTATAGTAGTGTTTAATGCAATAAGAAGTAATTTTCAATTAATTCAAGTCATGTTAATTTATTACATGTAGTGAATTTAATTATACACTGCATGCTAACTGGTCCATCCTGGTGCACATTAATCCAGAGTAAACGTCATGTAACTTCAGCACATGATGTGTAGTCCTTTAGTCATAGACAAGCTGTGTATCCTCTTACACAACTTACCTAACTGGTGACCATGTAACTAGGATACCACACACCGTATAGCCCATGTGAACATAATGTATTTCAATATTTTCAATGGCACAGTTACATACCGAGTCCTTAAGTGTGTACTGCAGATATACGGTGAGAAGAATACACACTATGTAACTCTAATGTACACACCATGTACTTTTACCAAATTATATATAATTAAAATTAGTTTATTATACTGATCAAACCTTATCAACATGTACTTATGTATGGTTATTAAGCTGATAAAACACACCATGTGACGGGTTTTTATATATATAAATATATAATTAATTTCTATGTACTGTTCAGTTCTACATATCATGCATAAGTTTTATTAAAATTATTACTCTACGCATATTCAAGCATTACATGATACTTAAAAAAATCATGTAAACTGTGTGATCATTAATTTTATAGTACACATCATGATATTACATAACAAGTCATGTATTCCACATGTCTCAAGAGTAAATAGTATATGAGTATAATACACATTGGGTTGTTCGGACAGGTACTCACCATGTTACCTCCAAGGTACATTTTTGTACATAGTTAATTTTAAATAAATTTATTTAATTTGTTTAAAAATATGATGGATTAGAATCTTTAGTAAATTCAGATGATAATTAAGATAAAGTAATTGATTAATTAAATAAGAAAATTAATTGATTTAAGCACGATTTATCTTAAGAACAATTAGAATTGGATGATAATTTTATTTAATATGTAATTCATTGCATGAATGTGGATAATCATGAGCCTAGAATAGAAATTTGTATATAATTGGTTTCTTTTAGTTTATTATTAAATTACATTAATGGCCTATGTGCCATCTCACCTCTTATTATGTAAGGGTCTTCATGCCCATGGTTTCTTTTATGTAAACCCCTTCCTCTCAACTACGTGTGAGTAGAGGCATTTTTAATGGATGAAGCTCCCAAGATAATCAAGGCAGTTCAAGCTTAGAGTCGAGGCAAAACCAATCCAACAGAGAAACATAGGAGGATAGGTGAAAAACTACATCACAAACCATAAATGGATCAAGGTGTTTCCTCCCCTAGGATGATGATTAGTTTATCATCTGCAAGATAAACTAACAATTAGTATAATCTCATGATCATAACACTTATTATTTCATTTCTATCAATTTTTATGGTTATTTCATTATGTATGTTTTGTCATGATCACTTGAATTAATGAATTAATAAGAATTTAATATAGAACTAAAATAATCAAGCTTATGCATAAATTTTATATATGACATGTTAAATCACTTAAGTAGATCCACTTAATATTAACCATCATGTAATGAAAATAATAATTGGAAATTTACACATAATGATAAAATCCCTCAATTATATATATTAAGTTGGTATATTATTCAACTACATTTGTTAAAATCAAACCATAGTTCAAAGTGATTGACCGGCCAAAGTTGGTGTACTTTAAATTATCGGGTAATTCTAACATGAAGTTTTGGGTTGAATTAACTTAGTTCACATCAAGGGTTGACTTCCAAAGAAGTACTTGGTGTAACTAAGAGGCAATAGTTTAGGAAATCCAATTATGTATTTTAGGATTGGGGAGTCCACTCAATAGATCAAGAAACAGTAAGTTAATGAAATTGGAATTTGGAATGCCTGTCTAAAACCCTTCAAATTTATTAAATATTCAAATCTGGGGTGATGAGAAGGGGAATATGGATCCTTTACACTAGAATTTACATGAAATATGTTATTATGAAGCCATGGTGAGCGCTATTGTGTTTAGATAAAATAACAGAAGATTAATAAATATAATATTTATTTATTTTTCTAAATTTTATTAAACAAAGTACTAAAACTCTATTCATATTATTTGTAGAAATAGTAATAAAATAATTCAAACATACCACTGTGATCCATACTTGAGAAGGATAACATTATCACCAACAAAAATTTTCAAGAATGAAAAGGTGCTTACGTGTTATCCTACACCATGAAAGGAAATTGTATGTGCTGGAAGAACCCATTCCTGATGTGCTTGGTAATAAGGCTAGTGAGGAAGAGTTATCTCTATATGATAAACATTTGAATGATTCTACAGATTTTCAGAGTTTCATCTTATCACCCATGACCAATGATATTTTGAAGGAACATGAGGACACAAATGTGTATAAGATGATGTATCACCTTCAGTATCTCTATCAAGAGAATGTGAGACAAGAGAGATATGAGATATACAATTCTTTGTTTACAACTAATAATAGATAGTACATGCTATCTAGGCCTCATGTAGTCAATATTATTGGATACATTGAATGCTAAGACATGTTAGTGATTAAATTTCTAAATGAGTTGTCCACATATCTCATACTTTCCTCCCTACCCAAGACCTTATCCAGTTTTATTGTTAATTATAACATGATAAATAATGAGAAGAGTCTTTTAGAACTTATTAATTTTATTTTATAGGTGTATAAGAACATAGAGTGTAAAAACCCCATAGTCCTTATGGTTAATAAGAAAATGAAGAAAAATGATATGGGGCCCAAGACTCATAAAAATTATAAATCTCCCGAGCACTTCCCTTCCAAGAAGAGGAAGATCTACAGGCAGGGAAATGAAAAGGATCCAATATGTTTTTTTTTCATGTGGTAAGCAAGGCCACTAGAAAAAGAACTGCACCAAAAAGAAAGTGGAAGTTAAATGTTCATTGTTATCGAGTGTAATATTTCAATATCTACACATTGGGTGTTAGATATATCTTGTGGTGCTCTCTCTCTCTCTCTCACACACACACACACACATATATCCAAATGTAGGAACCAAGCTGATTCCAAAAATATTTCTAAACGAGAGAGGGATTTTTAAGCTTTAAATAGTGTGAGGTTGGTTGACCTATCCATTGGTGACTACCACCTTTCATTTCTAACAAGAATGATATTGGTTTTAATGGATTTTTATTATATAACAACTATTACCAAGAACATAATTTCTGTATCATGTATAGATGAAGATTGTTTTATTTTCAATTTTGGAAATAAAACCTTTTTATTTTATTAAGACAATATATGTTATGGTTTTTATCATTTAAATAATGGTCTTTATGTATTAGATTATGAAAAAGGAAGAACCTTTGTGGTGTTTTGTTTTAATAAAGTTTTGTATTTATTGACAACTAAATATCTTTGTAAAAGAATGTTTTTGTTTTACCAGAATTAGATCTATTTTATCGTAGTGAAATAACTGTGTTGACCAGCATCAGTTTCAGATCATCAGATTAATCTGCATTGGGTTTAGATATTCAGATCCATAATAATTGAAGGAATAATTTTTTGTTTCCTAGAATTTTTTATTTTTCGTATTCTGAGAAGGAAATGAGTTACTAAATTATAAAGAAATAAGTTTATGTTTTAAGAATTCATATTATTACTGAAGAGTTTTGAAAGAAGATTGTGAATTCTGGAGTTAAAAAGTTATCGCACTTTCTAAAAAAAATTAGGTGATGCTTTGTTGATCAAGAAGTTATAAAAAATCATGAAAACATTCATGATAAAATATTTTTGAATAAATGGTGGAGATGTTTGAATATTTTAAGAGTTATAGAATGTTAATTTTATTATCATGGGAATTCCATCACAATGGGATTTCCATTGTAACGAGATTTCCATCAGAATGAGAAAATTACATCATAATAGAAATTCCATCAGATTCACTGAAAAAGATAAAAAAAATTAAAATTCACTAAAATATAGAATTTGGATTTACTGAATATAGAATTTAGATTCAGTAAGAAGAAAACAGAAATTGGACTAACTTTGAGAAGGAAATAGCAATCAGACTGACTATTTATTGGTCAAGGATCTCACGAGGAGGATTAGACAACTGAATGTTTATTTACCAGATTGAGAAAGATCGTACTAAGAAGATCATATTCAGTCAATCAGATTGAGTCAATCAGACTGAGGTACATCTTATTGAGTAGATTTTGAGTTTTGTATATTGAGAATGAGTTCATCATATTGATTAAATTGTATTGAGAGCATCAAATCCAAACTATTTTTATTGAGAAAATTGGATCCATACTCATCATATTGGGAGAATCAGATCAAGACCAATTGTATTAAGAGAATCGGATCTAGACTCATTGAATTGAGAAAATAGGATTCATCTAAATCAGAATGAGGATTAAGACTGATTAATTGTATAACATATTCAATAAAGAATTTATTATTCTTTTGGATTGATTATTTTATAAGAAAACATTGTAAAGTGACGGGAGCGAATATAATATTTCATATCAAGAGAATGAAGGTGTATAATGGGAGTTGGCATAAGTTTTATTCAATTCTTCATAATAGTAGATTTCCATAGACCCATGAGAGTGGCTATAGAAAGGATGTACGTTCTCACACTAAGGTTGAAACTTTTAAATCTTGTGTGATTTACTTTCTTTACTATTCTTTCATGCATGAGAATTTACTAAAAGTTGATAAAGATATAAATCTTAAAAGTTTGCATAGGTTAATTTTCTAAAAGTTTTGAAAACTGTAAAAGGTTAAAAACTGATTCAAACCCCCTTATTAGTTGTTATTCGATCCTCTGGAACTTCAAAAACCTAGTATTGTTAATATATAATGAATCATGTTCACATGACTCATATAAGACCCAACTATGGAATCACTATTTTGGACATGTAAATGAGAAGATTTTGAAAAATCTCCATCAAGATGGTTATTTATACTCTTCTAATCTAAAATAACTTGAAAGATGTAATGCTTGTTTATAAGAAAAAAGGACCAAACCACCATTTGATAGATAGGGTGAATGGGCCATAGATATTTTAGGATTGGTACACACTGATGAGGGTGGACCTTTTCTAGTAGAAGCTAGTGGTGGGAATTATTACATCATAACTTTTACTAATGACTTGAGTAGATATGGATATGTATATTTGATGAGGTATAAGTATGAATCCTTTAAGAAATTCAAAGAATTCAAGAATGAACTATAGAATCAACTTAGAAAAAAGAAAAAGAAGCTTCTATTGGATCAAGGTGGTGAATATATTAACCAATATTTTATCAACTTTTTATGGGATTTATGGATTTTATCTCAACTCACTCCACCTTATACACTATAGTGGAATAGTGTTAGTGAAAGGAGGAACCATACCTTTTTAGACTTGATAAGGTATATGATGAGTCATGATGATCTTCCATTATCCTTTTGGGGATATTCATTATAAACTGTAACATATACATAAAATTAAGTACCAAATAAAGTAGAAAACAAAATCCCCTTAAAGTTATGGAGTGGAAAGAAACCCATTATGTTGCATACATGTGTATGGGGTTGTAAGGAATTTTTTTAAGGCCATATTAGAAAAAAAACTTGCACTATGGGTCACAAAGCGTATCTTTATAGGGAATCCTTAGGAAAGAAATGGATACTAACTATACAACCCATTAGGCAAGAAAGTGACCGTCTCCAGGCAAGTTGTCTTTCTTATGAGAGGGAACATACTCAAAAATGATAGTGGGAGAAAGATTGACTTTGGTGAAGTTAATCCTCAAGATACACAAGAGTTGGTATATGAATAGATTCCACAGTTCCCTATGTAATAAGTAGTTCCTAAAACACAAGTACTGCGTAGGATCACTAGAGAGGTAATTAAACTCAAAAGATATAATTTTATAATCATCGAAGATGGTGACTCATTATTGGTTGAATATGACTAACCTCTCTCCTCCAAAGAGGTGGTATAGAGCTCATAAACTACAAAATGGAAATAATCAGTGAATTTTGATATATATTCCATGTATCAAAACCAAGTTTGGGTTCTTGTTGATTTTCCAGATGATGTAAATACCGTAGAGTTCAAATGGGTATTCAAGAGAAAACTAGACATGGAAGGTAAATTAAATACCTATAAATAAAGGATAGTGGATATAGGGTTTAGAAAACATCAAGTAATTGACTATGATGAAACCTTTTCAATAGTTAAATCCATCAGAATTATAATTGCCATTGAAACTTACCATGAATATGAAATTTGGAATATTGATGTGAAAATTGATCTCCTTAATGGAAACCATTAGGAAGATATCTATATGACACAACTGGAAGGTTTTGTGACTCTAGGTGATTCCAAAAATATTTACAAGTTATAGAGATCTATTTATGGATTGAATCAAGAATCTTGGTCGTGGAACATTTTATTCGATAAAGGTATAAAATAATTTTATTTTATTAAGAATGAATTTGAGCTATGTGTTTATAAGAAGTTTAGTGGGAATGAATTCACTATCCTGGTATTATATGCTGAGGAAATATTAATTATTGGAAACAGCATACCAATTTTACAATCTGTTAAGGACTGGTTAAACAAGTGTTTATCCATTAAGGACTTAAGTGAAGAAACCTATATTCTAGGGATCAAGATCATCCATATTAGTTTTTAGAGGATTATTGGACTAATTTAAAGTACATAAATTTACCAGATATTAATGATATTTAGTATGGAAAAATCCAAGAAGGGATTTGTTTTAGTGTCACATGGTATACAATATAAGAAAATGTGTCCTCCGACACAATAGGAGATGGAGAGAATTCGTAATATACCATGAACTTCAGTTATATGATCAATCTGTATTCCATATTATGTAATAGACTTTATGTTTCGTAGTAATTGAGCATGGTAGGAAGATATCAAGTATATCTAGGAGGATAACATTTTTCTTTTGATAAGGTAGTCCTCAAGTATCTAAGAAGAACTAAGGATATGTTCCTGGTGTATGGAGGAGACAAGGAGATAGTCCTTAGGGTTTACACTGATTGTAGTTTTAAAATCGATCAGAATCATCCTAATTCATAGTAAATATATATTTTTTGTATCAATGGAGGAATCATGAGTGGGAAGAGTTCAAAGTAGAAAGTCTTCACTGATTCTATAGTGGATTATTAGTATATAACGACTTCTGAATTATCCAAGGAATCGGTTTGAATACAAAACTTTATCCAGGATATTTATTTGGTACCTAGTAGTAAGGAACCTATCACAATTTATTATGATAATATTGTAGCGATGGATCTTGAAAAAGAGTTATGGACATGCCAATGGGAAAAAACATACTCTAGAAGTATCACCTCTTGAGTGTTTTTTCTTTTATGGGTGAAGTTATAGTAAGAAAAGATTCTATAAAGAGAAACATGGTAGAAAACTTTACTAAAGTCCTATCTTAGTAGAAGCATGAGTATCATGTAAGAGCTGGTGGACTGAAGGTTGTTAGTAGTTGGAGCTAGTACAAGTGGGATTCTGTTGGAGTTGGTTCTCTAGAACCAGCTTCATTGTACTTTATGATAAATTTTATTCATATTTTTGAATATTAGTAAACTTCTTATTACATCATGATTTTTATTCTACATAACATAGTATGTGATAATTTCCTAATAGTAGCTATCACACTAAAAGGTCATAGAAATTCCCCACTATGATGAGAACCCCAAAGTGCCATGATAGTATTCTTAAATAAATATATATATTATATCCAGATAAAATAATTCGAGGGACATAAATGATACAAGCTATCATGGTCAGATACTTATAAAAATTTGAGGAACCTTCTCATGGTGTATTCCCTTTGAAATAACTAGTACAAGATATTATGAGAATAAGACCTGCTAGTAGTAAGTCCACATTTATATGTGTCATTGGATTTTCCTATCCGTGGACTTGTGTATTGATCCTTATACTTTAAGATTATTATTAATGAGTATTATAAGTAAGGTACTTTTATGTGTTGACAAAAATCTTGACAACATATGTTTACGGTGAGGTATGATACGTTGGGGGTGTAATAAGCAATATTTAATTAATGAATAATGCGAGAAAGGATTTTTCCTATTTGTTATTTAACAAAATTTTATATCTCAATAAATTTTACGGAAATGATACAAGCTATATAAATCTACGTCCATGATGTTCTATAGGAAATTTTGATTTCTAAAAATTTAAATAAAGAGACATCGAGAACATAGTTTGATGGAACCAGTATGAAACTTACTTGATTAGATATATAATGATAAAGAGATTATATTACATAGTAAGCATCCGTATGAGGTATTATGTCATTGCATAATTAAATACTTTTTCTTTGGGTGCCTTGGCGTGTTACTAGACACTGAACTTGGAGTTTAGGCTGGTTCACCTAATGCCACTGATAAAGAGGCTTAGAGGGTCACACACTAAGTGTATCTAGAATCTCAGTTTAATAATATATTATTTTATATGTTGAATAAATATTATGTACACACATGGTTTAATAATTATTTATGTTTTCTTGATTTCATATATTCTTTCATGAGTTATTCGAGAGAATATTATGTGAGTGGAATATTTAGTAAATATTTGTTTTCTATTTTGTAAATATAATATTTATTTATTTATTATAAAATAATGCAGTGATAATTATTTATTAAATAAATAGTTATCATTCTAGGACTGATAAATATCATAAAGGAATGGTAGACTGAGTTTAAAGGCCTGGTGAGAAATAATTTATATTGAATATTATTTTATTAAATAATATTTAATTTACTTTGTGAGTTTAGTACATTTCAAGAAATAATAATAATATAATTATTATAGACACAGGGTTATAAAAGGATTAAATAAATAATAAAGGGTACTTGTGAAATTATTTATTTTTAACCCTAGCAGTATATAAACCAATTATATTATTTTTCAGAGGCGCCAATTCATTTCTTTTGTTGTGTATAATGAAATTAGGATGATCCTATTGAAGCCCAAAAGACCCCCCTTATCCAAAAATTTTCTCAATAATGGAGAGTAATTCCTCCAAATTACAATCTCAAGTATATAGAGATCAAGGATAATTCTTTGGAAGTGATTCTCTAGGAGATCAAAGGTGAATGATACAAGTGATATGATCTGCTGTGCTAGCACCTCAAGATTTATACGACGAGTCTCTGAGATTTTTGGAACTCGTGTGGATCACCGCTAGAGGTAATGTAATCTTTATTCATGAAATAAAATTATGGTAAAATGTAGATCATTTATAAGATCCATCAATGAAGAAATAATTTTTCACAAGGTAATTCTTTAATTGCTTAAATTAATTATAAATAATATGGGATGATCCTGCACTTTGGTAATGGAATTTATGCATTTTCTATACTATTTGATTCAATTCTATTGATCATGACGTTTATCATTGTGTAAATCTTAGATTAATCATTGATCATGACAAAAATAAAAATTTGGGAACAACCTATCCGATGCTTCCACTATTCCCAGAACATACAAATATGACATATGTCTCATGAAAACAAAAGTGAGATGAAAATATATAACCTCAGGTATGACTTTATTTGTATGTGTTTGAACCTCTTGTATAATAAATATAGATTTATTACACATTTATTATAGAACCATAATCATTTATATCATACTATATATGATTTAATTATAACCTTATTGGTTAAATTAGACAACTCAGTAGGGAGGTGAATTGAGTTTCCAATTAAAAGTTATATTAAAAATGATTTAAAACTAAATACCCTAATTTATTCCCAGTTAAATAAAACTACAGAATTATATAATTTTATCTTTTAAAAATATTCTTATAAGTTTTATTACAACTCATTTAAAGAAGGTTTAAAATCTTTTAAATATTATAACAAATTTACTTGCATCAAAAAGAGTATATAAAACACAAATTAAAGTTAACTATCAAAGTAAAGTTTTTATATTATGGTTTTAATTATAGAAATTGGTTTTTTTTAAAATAGAGAAAAATAGGAAATTACACGGTGAAATAAATTCAAGAGGTTCAGTCTCAAGCTGAAACCTAGTTCTCTTCACTTAGAAATCACTTTCTACCAAGTATATTATTAAATAATAAAATTATCCACAACCTAGATTATATTTTTAAAAAGAAAAAATGCATAAGGAGATACAAGCCACATAGATCCTCTTCCATAGTTCCGTGTGGGAGAATAAATGAATAACAATTGATCGTAGACAATCCAGGATACATAGCCTCTTCCACAGTTATTTGTGGGTGTATAGATGAAATATAATGAGAGAGAGTGTCGAAAACTCTACAATATAGTACAAGAGTCTTTGTTAAATAATAAACCAAGTGAAATAAACACAACTAAAATTACAAGCTAAAATATAGTGATAAAGGAATAGAAATTTAGAATATTTTATGCAGCTCTGTTTGATCAACTTCAGTTGTTTAGAATTCCTTGAATTTTTCTTTGAAGGGGATCAACTACGTTTTCCCAGAAATTTTAGGAAAACAATGCGTTTTTTAATGTTTAGAATGAGTCCTCTTTATATTAGTATGCCTCAATCACACATTTATGTTTTTTTTCACTATATTTTTTCCATTTGAGGATGTTCATCTTAATAAGGTCTTTTCTCTAAACTATCCTTTGGTGGATATTCATTATTTAATCCTCATACTCATTTCATTATTAAGTATACTGGATCTATAATTAATGATCCAAAATATAACCATTGATAATTTAAAAAATTCTCCACTGATTATGTTAGAGAAGGTAAATTGTCTTCACTTAAAGCGTGATTACTTTAGATCAAGGTCGGTTAGCAAGATCAGTTGACACAGTCATTTGGCATGGTTGGATAGTATTTTCAATTGGAATTGTCATTTAGTTTTCTCTTATGGTCACTTTATCTCTTCATGCAGTAGGAAAATTACTTCATACAGTAGATTCACTACTTCATAAGATAAGTTAAATCCTTTATGCTATTACTTAACTATTCACATGGTATATTTTTTCATTCATGCGATAACTTCATTTCTTTGCATGGTAACAACAATTTTTTTTCACGGTAAATTCACTTGTTCATATATTAGGTAATTTTTTCTTGTAGTCACTATAATAAAAACACATGATTAATATAATACTTAGAGAAATTCTACTTACTTTTCACATAGTAACTTAGTTGTTCATGCAGTGAGTTGAATTATTCATGCAGTAGGTTGATCTTCAATGTGCGGTAGGTTTAGTACACATAAAGTCACTTAAACTACAATGTATGGTAAGTTCATTACTTGGAAAACGTTTTATTATCCAACACACACTTATTTGATTGTACATGTGTTAGGTTCCACATGGTTACTTGACCTTCATTGCGAGTTCAATTACTTAACATAGTAGGCATATTACACATGTGGTAGGTTGTCACAATAGGTTCAAGATTTAAATAATTTTATCAATTTTTTAAAAAATATTTTACTGCAATAAAACATGAAATCCAATATAAAAATAACAAATGTGATTTATGATCTTTAAAATAAGGAGTTTATGGACTAATCCAACAATATCCTTATTTTTAATGATCACAAATAATGACATATAAACTAAAATTAATTGAATACATCAAAAATATATTTGCAACAAATTGAAATATATATTTCTCAAAATATTAAATTTTTCTCAAATTCCTTAAAATTTTCAAGTTATTTAATAATTTCTCCCTCTTTTGAGAATATGAAAAAAAGTGAAGTAGGTAGAAAATATAACAAGGATTAATAAAGAAATACAGAAATAATTGATAAGAGAAAAAATATAAAGGTGAAAAAAGACATTTCATTAATATAAAAAGATAATAAAAAATAAGTAAAAGGGGTGTGCCTATAAATAATTATAATCAGAATATGAATATGACACATCCCTTATTTCATCAAGATAGATATAGTCCTTTAATTTGGAGGTAGAGGCTAAGGTAGATTGGGTTGGTTGTGTAAGATTTTATGAAATATATTTTTTTCAAATAATTTAAATATATTAAATATTTTTTATTATATGAAACATTGAGTTTAGATTAATTTACACACAACACTAATTTTATCTTGTATTACATGCAACACTGAGTTTATATTGACTTACACGCAACACCAATTTTAAATGAAATGTAAAATGATATTAAAATATTATTATTTAATATAATAGTTATAACCTAGAAATTGGGATGGCAGGTATGAATAGTATTAAATAAATTTTGAAAATATGGTTTACAAATGTACATATAATGAATTATTTTGTAACCAATTAATTATAAATTTAAAAAAACCTTGTGAAAATAAAGGATTTTTTGAAAAACAATTTTTATGCACACAAATGTGTTTTACATCAATAAATTAACTTTTGGTAAATTAATTTAAATAAGTTTTTATATTAGATATTGATTCAAACTTTTAACATTGATCTTATTTTTTTCTATAAAATAGATAAGAATAAATCCAATTTTATGCTTACAAATTGTATTATTCTAAAAAGCAGTTTTGTCACTTTTGTGCACTTATTTTTACATTAATTTTATATACTTTTAGAAAATGTATTTGAAAAAGTAAATTTATTTTTTAAATCATCATTTAAAAATTATCTTAGGGTGAAATTGTGTTGATTTTATGAAAATGTAATTTTATTTTATGAATAGTGAAAATACTGGTTTTTATTAAGAATTTTCATTTATTTTAATGAATTTAAATATATAAAAATTATTTAAATATATTTTTAAAAGTAAATTATTTTAAATTATAAATATATTAATCCAATTTAGATAATTTTAATCAATTTAATATTGAATTTCTATTTAAAAAATTTTAAACTTTTGAACAATTTCTCTTTTGGGAAACCGCTATCTTGTCGCTGTAGCGGGTTTAATTTTAAATTTAAAATTTGTAACTTTTATGAATAGAATTTATAAAAATGGATTAAATATTTTTAATAAAAATAATTAATATTATATAAAAATATCAACTTGATTTTTTTATCATAATGAATAGTGAAAATAATACAAAAATTAATTAACACGGTTAATGTAAAAATTGGTTTACCTGGGGGTTAAACTAAGATAATAATGATTAAAATGAATATAAAACTTGAGAAATTTATATTTTATGGAAATATTTCAATATTATCCTTACCAATTTCAAATATATTTTCATTTTTAATCTTTTGGATTGATAATGACTTTATTATTTGGGATTATTTTGGGAAATTTCTAAGTACTTTCCAAGTGGCTTACTTTCCCACACTTATAATCGGACACCATAAACCTTGGATTATTCACACCTATAAAGACATATAGTTCCTCAAAAAACTACCAAAATCCCTCCACAACATAATTATACAAGTTATAGATCTGATTTTTCTCCCAAAATACTGACACTATGGTTCCTAATATGAGATCCAAAGGAGGTGCTTATAAGTGAAGGTAATTGCCTACACTAAGATCCTTCTTTTTATTTATTCTTTTTACACCTTAAATTAAGTATTAATAATTAAAATATAATAAAAAGAATATATATTATATAATGATATATTATTATGTTAATTTAATAACCTATATCCATCTCCACTTCCATCAAATGGAAAACGAAACTGTCGATTGTGTGTATGATGAACTACTGCCTCACGAACTGATGTAATTTGTTTACATCACCACATCTCATGGAAGGATATAATGATGAATTTAATATTTTATATGATATATATGAAGTTAATATAATTTTTTAATTATTATATCACATATTACTTATTAATTTTTATTCTATGTAGGATATGATAATGCCACTTGTGTGTATAACGGACGACCTCACGAAGTGATTTGATTTGTTTTCGCTTACAATTTACATGGGAGGTAAGGGAAAATTTAATAAATATAAATAATATATATGACATAATAATTATTATTTAATTTAAATATATTATTTACCTTTATTTTTTCTCAATACTTCGATAAAATGGAAACAACGTTCATGCATACGTACGACCTACCGTCTCCATGAATGATGTATTTCATTTTCTATCTCTAGATTTTATGGATTGATATATATATATATATACAATAAATATTTATTTTATTTATTTTATGGTTAAATTATTTATATTTTTGGACCATGATGAAATTAAAAGGATTGAAAATTCCAAATCAAAACATGCCTGAAAAACAAAGCAATTATTACCAAAAACATGATTTTAAAATGGAATTGTTAATAAAAATGAAATAAAAGGTCATATGTAAAACATATAAATAATTATATATATATGTATGATTATGTAATATATTTATAATAAAATTATAATTTATACCGGAGTTTTTAATGTGTACGAAATAAGTCGAGTCTCAAGGTAATGGATTTCTAGTCTCTCTTTTAATTCTGGGAGACTTATGCAAAACCACGACTCATTTATTTTATGTGGTGTATATAATAACATTTGAAATGTTAAATCATGAATATAATTATTTTAGTTATATTTAAAGTTTCATTTCATTTTATTCTTTATTGAGGATTATGATTCAAAATATTATTAAAATGTGAATGGATTTTTGTCTCAATTTTCCTTTTTTGAGATATATGTTATTCTATACACCTATCGCCTTTTATGATGTGTATACAAAACCTATTTTACATGTAATATCATGAATTTATTTATTTTAATTATATTATATGTTTCATTTAATGTTATTATTTCATTGGGATTATGATTCAAAGTTAATAAAGTGGCAATGGATTTATCTTACAATCTCGTCATTTATTAGGATTTCTCATGATTATGATTCCAATGATAAAATATTATAATATATCTCTAAATAAAATCATTTATTTTATTCACCTATGGTTATATTTGTAGAATAAATGATTTCCATTATTTTTCCTCACTTTATGTACTCAAGAGTTAAAAATAATATTTTTAAGAAAAATCATCTTTATCTCTCTCCGGTTGAAAATCATTTTTCTTCCAAAATAATATTTTTAAAAAATATTTTAAAAAATGTTTTTAAATCTAAAAAATTATTTATTAAATATATTTTTATACATGTTTGACCGTTTTATATATTTTTTTGAAATTAATATTCATATCATTTTCTAAACAATGATTATTTGGATTTTATAAAAAATATGAAAGGAATGTTTATTTTAACATGTATGAAATAAATGGTATTTTCTCATGTCATTAATAAATAATTGTTTTAGATATTCCTTTATATGTTTCAAAATTTATTTTCAAGGAAAAGTATATCTAATTTTTTTTATTAATTTTTATTTTTAAAATTTGATTTAAAAAATGGAAAGGATATTTTTCTCAAGAAATGTTTTAAATGATTTTTAAACATTACTTTATAATTTTCCAAGGTTATTTTTTAAATAAAAGAATTTTGAAAATGTTTTATATTTTAAAAAGTGTTTTTTCAAAGTGGAAAGGTTATATTCCTCGAGAAATGTTTCAAGTGATCTTTTAAAATCATTTTCTTTCTCATATTACATCCTTTGATATTAATTATGTTTTACTAGGGATAATATTGAATGATACCATCCTTATTATTTCACTATATGGTTAATGTTTATATTGATTAAATTTTCATGTTACCCTTTTATTTTTAATTGGTTATGATTTGGTGAATCGATGAAATTTTTATGAAACCCGTTTTATTTACACGATCTATGGTGTGTTGATATGCTGAATGTTTTATGATATTGTGGCATACATAAGATTGGTTTTCATTATGAGATGGGTGGTACCTATATATCCCCACAATTAATTGGGTAAAGCTTTATATATCATGAGATAACAATGAGAAACACGTCAATCAGCTTGATACACCATTGGAAATTGGTGCATCTCAATCCACTATTGGAAACAGGTGAGTCCTGATCTATAATAGGAAATAGGTGATAATTATTGATCCACTATGTTGATGGTATTGGTAGTTAACCTTGGAACATGAAATGTTTTTTTCTATATTTATGATGATTCCAAACTTTTATAAAATGAGATTATGGTTAATTATTGATTTTGGATTATTTCTCACTCTTATGGGTCATGTTTTCAGAAATGATAAAGTTTTATATCATGAATCATGTTTATGATCTATGACAGGTTGGGTATAAACCTCCTAATTTATGTTCCTAATCACATACCCTTATTATTGTCTTATGATTTCATATGATCATATATTGATAACTCATATGTTTTCCCTAACCCTTTATTATGTTTTCTTCACCAAGTTATGAAGAAAGGTTTAGGTAGGGTATGCTAAATATGAGTAATATGTGAGAAGATATTTGTGGGATATGTTGAATATATTTCCCAAAATATGAATATTATTCTTCTAGTCTAGAGATACACTAAACTATTATGGACCTCAAGAGATTTTTTATGATATGTATTGAATATTCATCTAAAAAGATGTTATATTTATGCCTAAAATCATAGGTTGTTACAGGTTGGGTAGGTGGTGGTACAAAAGATGTAGTAGGTTCTTTAATGACCACAATCTTGGAAACTAGTCTAAGATGATATACTTCTTGTCTAGGAGACAACATAAAAGGGTAAATGGATGAGTTTGAAGTAGTAGGGGTTGTGGTAATAAGTAAGGCATGAGGTGAAATTATAGTTGTATTAGCAGTGTACAGGTAAGGTTCTAACAACTTGGTAAAATTATTGACCACCATAGATCCGTGATCCATTTCTTTAAAGCAGTCCTACTTATTTTCCATAAAATCCTCTAGAACAAGAGTTAAAATTTCCAACTTTTCCACTTATGACTTGAAGGCTTGGGTCAAAGGAGGCATCCTCAAATCATCAACCATTGATAAGAACATATCCTTGAGGCCTGACTTGGTGAAGATTATTCTAAGATAGAATTAAATGCCTATTTTGATAGTCTCCCCATATTTTATATCTTATTTTAAATAATTTATCACTAAAACTATATTATTAGTAGAATTATTTTGAAATCTTTGAAACACTTATCCCCTTATTTTACGAAATTCATCAAACAAATTTTTTAACTCATATCTTATGAGTTATCTGAATCTACCTTCATCAATAAGTGGAATAATAGAAGAATGAGGTGTATCGGTAGAAGTAGAATCTTGAAATAATGAATTCAAATACCTTTGGTCAAGATGAAGCATCATATCAGAAATTTATAACTGTAAAGAACATTCTTGTTCTTTCAAGTCCTCAATCTCATTTCTCATTAGGTCCATCTTGAGATCTGGGCCGGAGATGAGAAATGACTATATTCACTACCCTGTAGACATATTCATCTCTGATAGGTTATATTGAATTTTAAAAACCCCAAGATAATTTATCCCCCCATTATAAATATTTTGAACTCATTTAAATCATCTTTAGAGACATATTTTTTGGAAGGAATAGAAGGGAAAGACATAGGTATATAAGGAAATGGATCATAAATTGACTGCTTTCCATTATTCCCAATGTTCAATGACCTAGGTTCCATAGAATAAACTTCTTCCTCATAAGATACATCCACATTAACCTCACCATATCTATCCTAAGAGATCCAGTAGGTGATATTTCATTTCTTTTCATAGGTTCTTCAAATATATTGGTCAAATTAGGACCACAAAAATATTCTAATGTTTTGTTTACTAAAGGTCTAAGAGATATATGAAGTGCATTATGAGAATATATCTTAGAAATCAATGATCCTTCTAAATATATTTGAGAGAAAGGGTTGGATGGTCTAAAATCCCAAGGTGGACTAGTCCCAAGGTCATCATCATCACCATCCGAATCAGAATAGTCTAGTCCAAAAATTACTAATCATGGGGATGTAAAGACACCGACCCCAGTTTCCAAGATCCAATGCCTTACTTCATTTTATTATCATAATAAACAAGGAAGTCACATCCCGAAGGACTAAATAGATCAGTAGTATTGGAAAACTATATATAAAAATAAGTTTTACATTATAACTTGAAATAAAATAAAATATAGAAATTCCATTAGAAACATCCACAACTCCTATATTATCCATACAATTAATTCATAATATTCATCTTTCCATTCTGAGGAAAAATAAAACATAATAAATGGGTGAGATCTGATGATCAGTAAAAGAAATTAATATATTAGAACATAATATAAACAATAAATTATGGTTAATTATTGAAAAAAATGTCATTAGAAAATTATTGAGCATAATATGGCATGAATTGAATCTGAATAAATAATTCCATAAAAGTAATCACATGAGAATGATGCTTAACAACGGATATTCCATTTGTCTAATATTCACATGGATTATCAATTACTAATATAATAATAAGGGAACACATAATGATTGATATCTAAAACATACCTTCGAGGCCTTGGCCTAGACATTTGAAAAGAAATGGTTAAGGCCTTGTCCAAAATAATATCTGAAAATGGGCAATGCCTCAGCCAAGTCCATATCTTTTTTGTCTCATGAGACCTACCGATGAAGCGAGGGGATATAGTGGGCCCCACACATTACTTAATAAGTCTAATTCATTCCACATATTAATGGTTTTAAACATTCACAATATATACATATGAAATTTAAATTACTTTCCTCAATCTATAAACATAATCATGATTGATTCTGATTTGTATGGTGCATGGTATCAAGATAGCACATCCACAATCAAAATGATTATAATTCATTTAATAAAATATGTTGGATTTGAATAATAATATATCAATATTAATAAATAAGATAATTCAAAAAAGGTTTTGAAATATATGAAAATACTCTAATAAAACCATCGAGTATTTTTTGGGAGAAATACCTCTTTTAATTGCAAAGAAGAGTTCTTTTGAACAAATCGTTGGTATTTGTTATAATTGTTTGTATAAAACTAGAAATGAAAAAATATATTTTTTCGTGATTTTTTTTGGAATTTTATAAAAATAATGGTTTCTTAAAACAGATTATATATGGTACTTGAGAATGGGTAGGAAATCGAGAGGTTCCCTTTAATTGGGCTTGCATATCGGGAAAAATTGAGAAGGGAACCTTATAAAACATGTAATTCCCAAAAAGAAAGATGAAATTTTCTTGATCCATAATTTTTAAATTTATAAACATAATTTAGAATAATTATATAAAAATAATGAAGAATTAAATTGGTGTATAAGTGAATAAATCATAACCCTAATGAAAATGGAGGTTTGGGATAAAAACCCTTACATTATGTCTGAATGTGTTTTGAACTTGACATTAATATACTGGATAATCAAACTAAATGCATTAATTAATTAACTAAGAAACTTTTATCATGTATTTGATTCATTATATTTTTATTTATTTCATTTATGTCCTTATTGATGAGTTATAGGGCTTAATTTCATCGTTTGAGAGCATTTGTTTTCTTGGTGTTCATGATCGGTTCACCTGTTTATAAGTAATGAAGTTCATGTAAAATAGGTATAATTATACAGAATTGGAATTATATGTTATTACTGAGCATATATTATTTTAATTGGTTTTATATATTATTTTTTCTCAGATATAAGGAAGGATCATTAGATAACATGTTAATGATAATCATTTAGATTAATTTTAGAGGTTTCAGATCACAATGAACTCGTTTTGTTTTATCATTTAGTATTAGGTAAATATGTTACTTACAAAACATAAAAAGGGTTTTAATATAAATTTTAAAATATATTTCAACCTTTATAATAGTTTTATGAAAAAACTTGAAGATGGTGAAGGAAAATGAAAACTTTTCATCCTTGAAGGGGATAAACAACCCCTTAGAGACAACTTTCCCATTTTTATAATAAAAAGGAGAGGAGAAGGGGATTGATGGTGAATTATTACATGTTTGTGATATCATTATAGAATATAAATTATGATGGACTTATCATGTCACTTGTACAAGATTAGTTGAGGATAGAATAAGAAAATAAAAGAACTTTAAAAGAAATTAAAAGAAAAAGAAAAAAGTTTTTAGCTTTTTATTTTCTCCTCCTTGAGAAACTCCTTATGAAAAAGGTTTTGATCTTTTTATGAGACAAAAATCTCCTAAAAATGGGTTATGGGATTGGAAAGAGTATCGGGAAATTTTTTTACAAGGATCAAATCTTGGAAGATGTTAGGAGAAGGGGTGGTGAGGGTGATATTTATAGTAGAGGAGAGGGGTGTTTTTTGAATATTTTATTTATTTTTTTATTATTTTGGATCAATAATATGAATTGTTTTATAATTATCACCAAATATAGTAAAATAATGAAGTAAATTTCAATATCATGTGCTTACATCATCCATACATCACTTATGACTCAATAATTCATGTATTTAACATTTATTGTAAATTATCGTATTTTAGTATTCACAAAAAATTCAAGTGTTTTGGAAAAATCCCAAAAATTAACCATAAACATTTTTCGATGTGTAAAATTCAAAAAGAACCAAATTTTATGAAAGTAATTTTTTAAATATGATAAATTTAATTTTTAATTAAAATCGTCATTTACTCAAAAAATACAGATTTTAAAATTATAACTGGTTTTATAATAGTTTGAAAAATTAACTAAGGTGTTATAAAATTATATTAAATTCAAAAATAAAATAAAATATTAATATATGAATATATTTTATGAATATAAATTTCCTTTTAAATAATTATATTTATTATAAAATTGTAATTAAATATTTATGACTTACAAAAATAACAACACTTAATTAGTAATTTTTAAAGTATCCATTTACTTATACTATGATATAATTATATTATAATTTCATTTATAATATACCTAAATTTTATTTATATTTTTATGGGTGGTGTTACTATTCATTTGGAAAACTTACTATTCATAAGTGTCATATTACTATTCCTAAGGTCAAGATACTATTTCATCGGTATAGGTTCCTTAACTTCTAGAAATACCTCTTATTTCATTCATTCTTCATTTATAACGTTTTTATTATGTTTTATAAGTTATTTTATGTAATTTATACTATATGAAATAATTATAAGAAGGAAAATTTCATTAATAGAATTATGGGTCGTTACATTCTCCCATCCTATAAAAATTTCATCCTAAAAATTTCCAGAATGTCACCTTATAAAAAGATTTGGGTAGTTCTTCATCATAAGTTCCTCAGGCTCCCGCATCACCTCTTAAATTTTATAATTTTTTAAAAGTACCTTTACTGGATGAGTTTTCTGATTCCCCAACACTTTTTCTTTAGTGTCCAAGATCTAGATAGGCTCTTTAGAGTAAGATAAATGAGGTTCCAAATATATTTCTTTAGAATTGAGGAAATGTGTTGGGTCTGACATGTACTTCATTAACAAAGATATGTGAAACACATTGTGTACTTTAGAAAGTCTAGTTGGCATTGCAAAACAATAAGACACAACTTTAATTCTCTCTATAATTTCAAAAGAGACAATTTGCCTAGGACTCGGTTTCCCTTTCTTCCCAATCTTATAACACCCTTACATAGAGATACTTTTAAGAAAACACAATATCCCACTTGAAATTAAAAATAATTCCTTTGATTATCAGCATATCACTTTTTCCTACTTTGAGATAATTTGATATGTGTTTGAATAGTCTTTACCATTTCCATTATTTCCTCCACAAACTCTGGACCTGCATGATTCCTTTCACCAAATTCATCCCAAAAAGTTAGTGTACAATATATCTTTCTATAAAATATTTTATATGGTGCCATTTGAATTCTATAATGTAAACTATTCTTGTAGGAAAACTCTACTAAAGGTAAATACTGATCAAACATACTTTAAAAGTTAAGTGATCATTATCTCAACATGTCTTCTAAAGTTTGAATTGTATTTCTGACTGCCCATCTGTTTGAGGGTGATAAGCAGTAATCAAATGAAGATTATTACCCAACACTTTCTGAAGACTTTTCCATAATTTTGATGTAAATTGTGGATCGTGATCAGAAAAAATTTAAATTGGTGATCCATAAATTCTTAAGAATTCATTAATATAGATTCGTGCAAGGTGTTATAATGGAAAGTCATCCCTTATAGCGAGAAAATGTGGAGATTTGGTGATTTGATCATCAATTACCCATATTGCATCATTATTTCTTGTAGTTTTTTTTGTTAATATAGTGATAAAATTCTTAGTGATTTCATCTCTTTTAAATGTAGAAATAGGAATAGGTTGCATGAATCTTCTATGATGTTGTATTTCAGCCTTCACCTATTGGTTAACTAAACATCTTGACACATAATCAATAATTTCACGCTTCATATTATCCCACCATAAATGTTCCTTCAAATATATATACTTCTCAGTTCTTCCATGGTGTGTAAACAAACTTGAGCTATGAGAATCACCCAATAACTCCCTTTTTATCTTGGGTATATATGTAACACAAATCCTCTTCCCAAATTTCATAATTTCATCCTCATACACAAAGTCTTCCAACCTCCCTTCATTCAAAACTTTAATTTTCTTTTGAATATTATCATAATCAGACCGAGAACATTTAATACTTTCTAATAAATATGTTTGGGAAATCAGTTGAAAAGGTAATGATGTTTCACCTTCCTAGATAATTACCATATCCATCTATTCTAGATCCATATACACATGATCCTTTTCAATCCTGATTTTGTTCAGAACTCCATGATCCTTCCCGATCAATGAATCTGCTACCTTATTCGCCTTCCCTAGGTGGCAGTGTATTGAAAAATCCTAATCCTTGAGTAGCTCGAACCATGTCCATTTCCTCATGTTAAGTTCTTTCTTTGAGAATATATATTTCAAGTTTTTTTGATATGTATATATCACACATATTTCTCTATAGAGATGTTGTCTCCATATATTCATAGAAAAAACTATGAGTGCTAACTCAAGATCATGATTTTTATAGTTTTATTCATGAGTTTTTAACTGCCTTGATGTATAGAAAATAACTCTATCATTTTGCATAGGTACACAACCAAGTCCTTTCTTTTATGCATCACTATAAATCACAAACCCACCAGTTCCTGATGGTAGATTCAAGATCAGAGTATTCACTAATATTTTTTTAAATTATTTAAAGCATTATTCGTATTCCTTTTTCCAAATAAGATTAACCCCTTTACGAGTAAGCTTGGTTAAAGAGTTAGATAATCAAACAAAGTTATGAACAAAATGATGATAATAACCTGCTAAACCAATAAAACTATGTACCTTAGTTTTGTTCATTGGTGTGGGACATTCATGAACCACCTTTGTCCTCATATGATCAAAAAAAACTCCATCCTTAGAGACAATATGACTCAAAAAATAAATTGTTTGAATCTATAATTCAAACTTTATAAACTTCCCATATAACTATTTCTCCTAAGAGACTCTAGAACAACCCAATAGTGGTTCTAATGTTCTTCATATCTTTTGGAGTATACCAAGTAATCACCAATAAATACCAAAACAAAATCATCTAGGTATTCCTTGAAAAATTTGTTCATTAGATCCATAAAAACAGAGGGTGCATTAGTTAGCCCAAATGGAATTACTGTAAAATCTTAATGTCTATACCTCAATTGAAATGCTATGTTTGAAATATCTTCCTTCCTCACACACAACTGATGATATCCATATCGAAGGTCAATTTTCAAAAAGTATTGATCTCCATGAATTTGACCAAATTAATCATTAATGTGAGGTAGGAGATACTTTTTCTTTATTGAAATATCATTGATTTCTCTATAATCAATGTAAAACCTCATGAATCCATCTTTCTTCTTGAAAAAAATAATAGGGGCTCCCCATGGAGAAACACTAGGGAGAATAAATCCTTTATCACTCAATTACTCTAATTGTTTCTTCAGTTCTACTAATTCCACAGTGGCCATTCTATAAGGAGTCTTTGATATAGGTATTGAACAAAGAATTAAATCAATAGAGAGCTCAAGTTCTAGCTCTAGAGGATGTCCAGTTAAATACTCTAGAAGTACATCAATATATTCTTGCACAATAGGAACAACTTCAATTTGAATATTTCTTTCCTTATCCACAGATGATGTTTTATTGTCATGGCCCGTCCTTGGGGACCATGCCGTGACTACCCCAAGCCCACCTTCCATAGGCCAGGGGTTGGCGACTAGCACCAAAGGCGTAAACCCTAATAAAAGGGAAGGCATTACCTTTATATAAGTAATCAAACACAATAGAGTACGCAAGATGAAGTAAACACTAATTAAACTGAGTACAAAAGTAGGTGCTGGAAAGTAAATGGGCCAGAATACAAACCCAACTGAAAGTACAGTACAACAATAAATAAAGAATAGCTGCAGTAAAGTAAACCAGAAACCACTGAGTCGTCCTCTGGATATCCCACCTGAAGAGTGGGTACAGATGGTCTCCTCAGCTCCTTGGGTCCATCCGTCCGCTCTGTGTACGTCCCGCCAAGTGGTCCACCTCCAGGTACCATCCCGCTCCACTATACTCCACCTCAATCAGTGCTGTTTGTTGTTTGCATCCAATGCAACGTAGTGCGGGCATAACCCATGCAGGGGTGAGTATACAATACTCAGTAGGGACCCCGAGACCCCCAAAGGTCTCCCAGAATCCACAAAGGATAAACCAAAAAGGAAAGATACAACACAAACTATCAACCAACTCTACTTAGGTATATGCCCATATATATACCTAAGTCATCAATTCCAGTTCGACTCCAACTCACGAGCCCCAGTACAACCCAGTCCACACAGGAAAGCATAACCCAGTTCACACTGAAAAGAAGGACAATCACATCGATGATAATGACTAAAAGTCAAGACTCAGCTCACATAGGTATACTACTCACGAAGTGGGGTGGAGATGATAGATGTAGCCTCTGAATCATCTCCCCTGCCGAACCCACGTAGGATCCAAGTACAGAAGTCATCACTGCCAAACCCACGTAGGATCCAAGTACAGTAACCATCACTGTCGAGCCCACATAGGATCCATGTATAGTCTTCATTGCTGCCTAACCCATGGAGGATACAAGTACAGTCATCCTCGTTGCCGAACTCACGTAGGATCCAAGTACAGTCGTCATCATCGTCGCAGTCACAACCAGCTCTAGGGTTCCCGCACCTAGCATGCTCGATTCCAGGAGGGTCCGCTCCACAAGACAAGGGGGTCGATACATCAACTGTCATGAAGTCCAGAGTTGATGTATCCCAAATTTCCATCTCGTAAAAAGGAACTCAATGCGACAGACGGCGTGTCAATCGGACGCCCGGTCTGAGAGATATTGGCTTTTCTGTCCCAGGGGCCCGGTTGGGTTTTAAGCTAAAACTAACCTGACCGTACTCCAGCTACGTCCAAAAATCAAGTGGAGTAAGCCAAAATAACCATCTCACTAAGAGTAATTCAACGTAATTGAGGGCACATCATTCGGACGTCTGGTCCTTAAGTTATAAGCGTTTCTGCTCCAAGAGCCCGGTTGTTTTCGGGTTCAAACCAACCCAGCCATACACAAACTTCACTGAAATCTTGAGTGTAATATATAGAAACAACCGTCTCGTTCCAAGGATTCCTACTCAACTGATGGTGCATCAATCGGAGGTCCGTAGCTCAAGTTATGAGCAAAAAGACCAAAAACGGTCCGAAGTGGGGGTCTGGGCCTGGCCCGACTCGGCCAAACCCCCCTGGGTCGGCCCGAACCGGGTCTGGCCCGGCTGGGTGCGGCCGGCCCAACTAGCATGGCCTGCGGCTGGCCCGGCCTGCAGCCCTGCTCGGAAGCCAGCCGCGGCTCGACAGCTGGCTGAGCGGGACGCCAAGGAGGCGCGACCCCTTATTTCCCGAAATGGCGGACCCGGTGGGGTCTGCCCTAGAAACAGGTCGGGGGGGGGGGGGGTTACACACCCCCGGTTTTCCATGTAAAGGCCGGACTTTATGGCCGGCCGGTTGTGAGCCGCCATGGGACCCAAATGGGGTCCCGCCTCCTGGAGACACCGGCGGTCGGCTCAGCCGGCCGCCCCTGTTGGTCCACTGTGGCCTAAGGCCACGACTGATCTCACCAGTGCGGCGCGACGGCGCCACGCCCCTCCACCACGACCCACTCCTGGCCGCAGAATTCTTCAGCCTCACTGGTGCGGTGCGATGGCGCCACACACCACCGTCGCGGCCCGCTCCGGCCGCGGTCCTCTTTTTCCCCATGCGGTGCAACAACACCGCGCCACCTTCACCTCAAACATCAACGATGATCAACAAGGGAAAAGGGGAAGAGAATCGGCTGTGTTTTTGCGGTCCTATCTCCTCCCGTTATGACGATATCAAGCGTCCAATACTTAAGCAACGGATAACGATGATTAAAACTTGATCAATAATAACCCCTACCTCGTGACGTGATTTGCGGGGAGGTGGCGTCCTTCGTTGTCCTCGGAAGGCGACGTCGAAGTGCACCCGAGGAGGAAGCGGTGTATCCTGTTTTTGTCACGGAGAGAAGAAGAGGATTGTGCGTCGTTGATCTTCGTGGATTCAGTGCTCTACGTCGAAGAGGTGTCGTTCTTCTCTGAGAGGATGACGTTCTTCAACGATGGAGGAGCTTCCTCCTTCCTTCACACAAGGCTCTCTTCCCAAATTCGCACACAACAAGCCCACCAAAATTAAAATAAGGTCACCCCTTATTTTAATTGTTTATGCCATGAATTTCAAAATTTAAGAATTCAAAACACTCATTAACTAATTGAAGTGGTTCAATTAATTGTTTAATGTGTGTTGGCAAGAGTTAAGAGGGAGAGAGAGAGAGGGTGGAAGGGTTACACATTTAATTACAATGGGGTTAAGGGGTTATTGGAACGTGAAAAGGGTAGAGCTCGTGTGGGACCCACCTCCCACATAACCACACATGGGAAGTTGGGTGGTTGTGGGCCCCACCAACAACTTCCCATGGGAGAGTTTAACTTCCAAGGATAATTAAATAAAATTGTACACAATTTTATTTACTTCTTATTTAAACCCCAAAATTTAACTTCATCTCCCATGAAAATGCATCTACGGTAAAAGTCCTCTTAAGAAAATACCGGCGTTGTGAGTTCATCGGTGCCCTCAGATTTTAATTCTGAGCACCAGTTCAAAATATAGAAAAACCCGCTCTTTCGTTTACTGAACATACTCCAGCTAAAATTCGGAAATTGATTCCGGGCACACTGGGCCTTGTAATTAGGTTCCGTTAGAAGCCACAGACTTGTAAAATTCCAAAGTATTTAAGAAAAAATGTTCCTTGAAATTTCAGGGTCTTTACATTTATCTTCCTCCATAATAATTTAATTTAGAAGAGATACTGGAGGTGGATTTAGATATGAATCAGATGACGAGTTTTCTTCTCTAAAGATAAGGTATTATAAATCTTCCTCATCAATCATGATTTCCTTCTTCTTAAAATAGATTTTCACATCATATTTTGAAAGATAATCAATACCAAGGATTATATCAAAGTCAATTGTAGGTATGATGGAATGTTTATCAACTAAATCACATTTATGTGTCATAAATTGGAATATCTAACACATATTTTTTGTAATGATACTTCCCTTAAGAGTTTTAACTGATAAATCCTTTATTAAATCCAAAGGGAAATGCAAAAAGTTTCATAGATTCTGGGAAGATTTAAAATAATGCGATGATACAGAATCAAATAAATAATTTTATAAGTTTTAGGAAAAAAATAAAAAACATACCACCACATAATTAGGAATTTCAACCTCAAAAGTTGTGATCACATAATCTTGGAATTGATTATGTGGAATCTTCTGAGGCATGTTTCCTTAACGTGTTGGAAAATCATTAGCATAGTTTCCCATCTCCATACAATTATAGAATTGAACATCGATAGCTTTTTTGTTTCCCTCTAAATCATTATCATTATGGACTTTATCTCCACACTTGTAGCAAACTCCTTTTTCCTTTAAGCAGACACTAGGGTGTTTCCTTCCCCAAGTATCACATGTTGGAAAATTCCCCTTTTTATTCTTCCCTTTATCCATTATTTCCTCCACAACCCTCTTCTTCACTTTTTTTCCCTTTAATTCATAATACTTAGAGAATTATTTCTCTGCCTTGATAGAACATGAGACTATATCTTCATATTATGAGAAATTTTGTGAGACCAGTGCCCTTCAGAGGAATGGTTTTAAACCATCTAAGAATCAATCAATATTTCTCCTTGGATTGCATATGTAGTTTGTGACATTCCTTGATAAACTTGTAAATTTTGATTCATACTTTTCAATGTTTTCATCCTATTTTTGTTTTAAACTCAATAATTTATTCTCCATATCCACTATATTTTCATGAGGAATTTTTTTTCTAAGAAAATTTCCTTAAAATTCCTCCATTTTATAATGGTAATTTCCTTCTCCTTCTTTGTGTTTTGAATTAATGACCACCATTTATATGCATATTCCGATAGACGATAAGTTTTTATGAAAAAAATTCTCTCTTTCATTACTTCCCAAAGTGATAAATATATTATCTATATAACTTATTGACAATTATACTACAAATGGGTTTGTAGTCCCATTGAATAATGGAGGATGTTGTTAAATAAAGTAGTATAACATTGATCCTCCATATTGTGGATCAAGATGCTCTATACGAGTAAGGTTATTGTTCATAACTTGACTCACCTATCCCAGTATAGTTAAAAGTTACTTATCACTAGTCACAGATCTAGTACCAATATCATTATCTTGCATGGGGGGTGGGGGGGGGGGGTGGGGTGGGGGGAAATCCCTATATAGGATACCTTAATTTATATAGTTTCCATTCCTTCCACCAGGATCCATTTCTAAATAACATCATACAATAAATTAGGTTATAAAACATAATTTACAATTTCAAACTAGAAAAATACTTAACATAAATAGGACATTTATACATTGATAATCACATATTCTTAAAAATGGTTTATTTGTACATATTTACTTTTAAATCCTTCATAATGGTTTGTAAGGAAATTGGGAATTATCCTAAAAATATCCCCTAGGAGTGTCAAAATAGGTGCATAGTAAGGTCTATTTTCATGTACTAGGTTACACCAAGTTTGGCCCAGGACACCTTGTCATAGTTGTTACCCCTAGGTACATTTTTTACAAAACCATTTCCACTTGTAGTTTCTTGATAGGGATGTATTGATAGGAAGACCCACATAATCTATACATTAAAAAAATTCTATGATGTACTTCTATGTTTTTCTTCAACGTATATCTTATAGTTATATTCCCTAATATATGTTTTCTAAATATATTTTACATGTTTTATACCAAATTTATTCTAATACCAATTTTAAAGGCCTCGATCTCGATTTCCTGGGGCCAGTTCATTACTTCATTACATTGGCATAATAAACAAGGAAGTCGTATCCTGAAGAACTGAATAATTTAGTAGTTTTTGAAAAATAGATCAAAAATAAGTTTTACATTACAACTTGAATGGAAATAGAATATATAATTTCAATTGGAAACATCCATAAATCCTAGATTATCCCTACAAGTCATTCATAATATTCATCTTCGCATCCTGTGGAAAAATAAATCATAAAAAATTGGTAATATATGATACTCAATAAGGGTAAGTAATACCTAAGAAGAAAATATAAATAATAAGGAATGGTTAATGACTAGAAAAACATGTCGTTAGAATATAATATTGAGCATAATATGGAAAGAATAAAATCTAAAGAAACAATTCCATAAAAATAATCACATGAGAATGAATCTTGACCATGGATATTACACTAGTCATATTAACATGGATTTTAAATTGTTAATATAATAATGAGGTAATGCATAATTCTGGATATCTGAAACATATCATCTAGGACTTAGCCAAGACATCTGAAAATAAATGGTTAAGGCCTCAACCAAAACCATATCTGAAAATGGGCAAGGCCTCATCCAAGTACATATCAGTTTTGTCTCATAATACCTACCAATTCATCGAGGGGTTATATAGGGCCCCACCCATCACTTAATAAGTCCAATTAATTCCTCATATGAATGGGTCGAAACATAAACTACATATACATATGGAATTTAAATAACTTTCCCTAATCTATAAACATAAGAACTAATCATTCTGAATAGTATGGCGAATGGTATCAAGATTGCACATACACAATAAAAATGATCATAAACCATTTAATAAAATATGGTAGATGATAATAATAATTGATCAATATCAATAAATCATATAATTAAAAATAGGTTTTGAAATATATGGAAATAATATAATAAAATCATTAGGGAATTTTTGAGAGAAATACCTCTTTTACTTGCAAAGAAGAGTTCTTTTGGAAAAATCATTTGTATTTGTTATAGTTTTTTGTATAAAACCATAGATGAAAAAATATAGTTTTCATGAAAAAATTAGTGATTTTAGAAAAATAATGGTGTCTTAAAATAGATTATGGATGGTACTTGAAAATGGGTAAGAAATTGAGACGTTCCCTTTAATCGGGCTTGCATATCAAGAATAATTAGGAAGGGAACCTTGTAAAACATTTAATTAGCTTAAAAAAGGGTAAAATTATATGGATAATTAATTTTGGAAAGTATATAAAGAATTTAATAGAGGTATATCAAAATAATGAGAATCACATTGGTGTATAGGGGAATAAACCATAACCTGAATGAAAATAGAGGCTTGGGAAGAAAACCCTTACCTTATGTCCGAATGTGTTGTGAAATTTACCTTAATGTCATGGATAATTAGATACACAGAGTGGGAGTTATACGCATAACCTCTAGGGGACACCATGAACCCAATCTAGATCAAATCGCTAAGTAGGGTTCATATGCTAGCAATTCCATAAACATGACTGATTCAGACTGCTAGATAGAGGATCAAAATTCTACTTAGAGAGGTCATTCTAATTCCAAAAAATCCACTTGGGATGATAGAGGATCACACTCCAGTCTCGTAGAGGGACACCACAAATCTATCTGATACTTGACCTATAGAGGGGATTACAATCCAATGATGTGGATATAATTCCACACTGTACCCTCAAGGAAAGGACCAAGGGAAATCACTCAAACTATACTAGTGCAAAATAGAAAAACAAAGTGCCTCACACACTCTTGTTGGGAGTAAAAAGTGTTTCCCCAGGGGTACACGATGTGTTCTTTTATCCCAAGTATTTTCTATTGGGAAAACTTAACATGACATGTAGTCTCAAAATACACAACATGTAGTATGGGTAAAAGACATGTAGAGACACACGGTTTCCACCTCATGTCACCCGGATGATCCTGTGTACTGAAGCCATGTTTTTGTACCAGTATGTGTATGCTAATATGTGTTCGTGTGGGGGTACACGACCTATACTTGCCCATGTACTCCAACTTGTTTTTGTGTACTTTCGAAGCACACTCCGAGTCGAAGGAAAGGGGACAAACACCGTGTGATAGGGTTCACACTTCATGTGTTCCTTAACTCAGGACAAACCCTAGCGACATGGACAGGGGGCCCCACATGCTTTGTAATCCCGGATTACATGCTGTGTTTTACAAGATTTTTCAGAATCCCAGATTCTTCCTCCCGCGCCTCGGCCGATGCTCCAAACCTCGATCTAGCAGTCTCCTTACTATGAAACTGGATATCCAAGGTCTTATTTCCATGACATCACCGAATCAACTTGTTTTGTCACCAGATCTACTAAAAAAAACAAATCAAAAAAAAAATTATTGGTTTCGTGCCAAAGAACTCTGAAGAACACAAAATTAGGAATCATCCATCATCTGATTAATTACCACAACCACCATCACACCTTGGTCACGTCGTTCCAATCCTAGATCAATGATATCAGATCATTGTATCAAGAAATTGGTGTGAAAAAATCGATTGATCGGGAGGTGTCAAACCCCGGGCCAATGAAGAAAGCCCGTGGTGAGACAAAAAATTGGGGTATAAAATAAAAATCAATAAATAGAAATGAACCGCGATTGATGATTGTGTTGATCTTAGTTTAGTTTGTTTATAATTACAATTGAATCCATTAACAATTAAATTAAAATAACTTTCCTCGTTAAATCCCCGCAAAATAAATTCCATCCCACAAAGAAATCGATCCTCAAATCAATCTATTTGATGATTGATTTTTGTTCATTGAAAAAATGAATAATGAAGAATAATACACATAAAATAAACATCCTAGGTCAATTCAGTTCTATAATTGACGAATAATAGCTATCACATTATGCTTATTTGCGAGATCTGTTGAATCTGTGGTTGCGCCGATTGATCGATCCACGATCCATCACCGTTCTCCCGAGGGGATTCCCCAAATCTCTCCCTAGAGATCATCCAGAGTCTACATGGTTATGTGGAAAACCCTAAATTTACAAGAAAATTTTCTATTTAAAGAAAAAATTGTCTCTGTGTCAACGAAACACATATAAATAATTTTATTAAATAATTTTATTTGTTTTATTCCCACTACATTGTTTTCACAAACAACCCATTCTGATTAATTCCATGTCACACCTAGGGTAAAGACTCCATTCTAAACTCAATGATGCCCTTAGATTTATGATCTGATCACTTATTTAGGAGTCATTCCACTTTTTTAGGAAAACCATGTGTACATGCTATTTGATATTGTTTAATATTTTTTTCGAGCACACAGGGTCTTGGAATCGCATTCTGTCTCAGTTCTTGGTCTCAAAAATAATCCATATAATATCTAAAAATAATATTCAGAAAATATGAGATGTTAAATTCTTCCCACCTTGGGGTTTGCCATCTCTAAAAGCCAAAAAAGGGATACTCAAACAAATGAAGGCACTGATCATGAATCTAAGACTCCATCTGCCATGTTCTCTCATAGAGATTCTCGTGCTACCATCAGATATACATTAAAAGAATCAATCAACTATAAAGGATACTCTCATACCTATCCTCAATCTCCACTTGGTACTCATAAAAATTCGCTCCATACTTGATGTGCAGCTCACCCCAATCGATGATGTGCGATTGGTCATGCACATAACTTCTCAGTTGTGACATGTGGAAGATGTCGTGTTCCTGATATAACTATGGGGGTAGATCTATGCGGTATTCCATCTCGCTAACTCTATGCAGTATTTGAAAAGGGGTGATGAACCTCATAGATAACTTGTCGCCCTAGAAAAATCTCCATAATCCACACCGAGTTAAAACCCAAAAGAACATGTGGTGTCCTTCCTTGAAATCCAAAGGCCTCTGTCTCCTGTCTTTATAAGACGTTTTATGGATCTTTTCAGTTTTCATCCACTCTTGGATGATCTTCACTTTCTTTATAGTATCTTGAACCAACTCCGGTCCCATGAGTGCAGAGTCTCCTGGGTCAGTCCAGCAAAGTGGTGACCTACAGGGTTGGCCGTACAAAACCTCAAATGGTGCCATACTAATGGTGGAATGGTAGATGTTGTTGTGTAAAAAATACACCAGTGTTAGGTGATCCTCACAACTATGAAAAAATTCTAACATGCAAGATCACATCATGTCCTCCAAAACCTGAATGGTCTGCTCAGTCCGACCATATATTTGTGGGTGAAATGTTGTGCTGAAACATCACTGGGTTCCAAAAGCCTCTGATAATACCTTCCACAATTTGGATGTAAAGCGGGAATCATGATAAGAAACAATCATCATTGGAACTATTTAGAGTCGAACTATCTCCTGAATGTATAGAAATCCCAAGATCCCTACTGAACTCTTCTCTTAGATAGCTAGGAAGTGGGTTGACTTAGTGAGTCAGTCAATGATCACCAAAATGGAATAGTGTAACCTAGAAGTATGTGAAAAAACTATCCTGAATTCCATTGATATCCCATCCCACTTCTATTCTAGAACCTCAAGGGGTTGAGTTAAACTCGATAGAACTTGGTGCTCAACATTTACTTGGTGATAAGTAAGGCATTAGGAGAAAAGATCTACAACTCCTTTCTTCATTCCGACCACCAAAACTGATGTCATTGGCACTAGATTATATTTTCCGTTCTTGGATGTACATACAAAGGGGATTTATGAAACTACATCAAAACCTCTTCCCACAACATCATTGGTACGATTGTGAATCCTATAAAAATAACAACGTTCTCCACACCTTTGGAATATCCATTAGGATCATTCCCTATGGATATGTGATCTCATAGGTTCTCACAATCAATCTCCCCAAGCTGCACCTCTCTAAATTGCTGTTATAGTAAAGAGGTAACAACCATCGACTGGAGGTAAGATTCTCCATCTATATCCACAAAGGATAACTTTAATTAGGGCAACTTCTCTGATGCCTATTTTTTTTCCAGAAAATGTGAACTAGATGTCCTGCTGAGAGCATCTTCCACTGTGTTCCCCTTCCACAGAGTATAGAAAATATCAAATTCATAGTCTTGGAGGTAATCTATCCATCACCTCTTTATCAATTTCAGATCCTTTATAGAGAAGTTATAATTGATATTCTCATGGTCAGAGTATATAACAAATCACTCTCCCATCAGGTAGTGTCCCCATATCATCAAAGAAAATACTACTGCTGCTAACATAAGATCACGGGTCATGTAATTATTCTCATGTGGTATTAACTAGAATGAAACATAGGAAATCACTGCTTGCCTTTACATCAGGACACAACCAATATTTGTTCCTGATTCATTGTAGAATACCATGTAATCAACACCTTCCTCCGATAACCTCAATATGGGAGTGCTCATCAACCTCTACCTTAGCTCCTGGAAGCACTGATGACATTTTTCTATCGAAACAAAAGCCTAAACCTTTATGTCAAAGGTGTAAAGGGTGTTGAAACTATGGATAATTTAGGTACAAACTTTAGATATTACCATGCCAATCCAAGGAAACTCCACACCTTGGTAACACTCTTGGGTGGATTCCAGGAAAGAACTACCTCAAGCTTCGCTAAATACATTTTAACTCTAGACTATGAGAAGAAGTATCCCATAAAATGGACCTTTCAAATCCAGAATTGGAACTTCGAGAGCTTCCCATAAATTTGGTGCTCTCAGAGTGTGTACAAGACTATCCTTAAGGGTCTCACGTGCTCCTACTTGGATGCCGAATACACTAGGATGTCATCTATGGATACCACCACAAACCAGTATAATAAAGGTTGAAATATCTTGTTAATGAGTCCCATGAACACTAATGGGGTGTTTTTTTTTTCAAAACTACATCACTAAGCACTCATAGTGATCATAATGACATCTGAAGGCCATCTTCAGTATATCCTCATCCTGTACTCACAGCTAGTGATAGCCTAGTCCGAGGTCAATCTTTGAGAAACATCATGCCTCTTTCAACTGATCAAAGGGGTCATCAATCCTCAATATTTGATACTTGTTCTTCATAGTCACCTAGTTCAAGCATTGAAAATTCAAACATTGTAGGTTCTAGGTGTAACAGAAGCATGGGAGGTATGATGCCCAAATTTGCTTTTTTCAATTATCAATAATCCGTCCAAGATCTATATGATGATGAACACCGTGATCCATGGAATTGACTCAAAGAATAAGAAAGATATAGAAACTCAGAACTAAGAGAGAGGAGATCAATACATGTTGTTTATAATTAATTTTATTAAATAAGAGTTACCTCAAAGGTTATTTTTTCTTCATTTATGCGTCCAACCATAGATCTGTAGTGCACCATTATTGCATCATAGAAATCAAGGGTAGATTTCCTCTAGCGGTGATCCACACATGTTCTACGAATCTCTGAATGTCAATGAAGAAGTCTCTAGGTTCTAGCATGGAAGATCCTTGTGCTTGCATTTTCTTCCTTTAATTGCCTTGAGAATTGCTTACAAAGCATTATCCTTGATCCAATTAAGGAGGATCGGTCTCTTTCTTGATATAATTCTTGGAGAAGGAAGAACTCTCTAGTATTGAGAGGTTTTTCTCCAATCCCTTGTGCACAATTTTTTTCTTGTCTAGGATTATGAAAAAATAATCATAATTGGGTATTTATATTTCTTGGGTTAAAATAACATAATTTCACAAGTCCCATTATTTATTTTATTAATCCTAGTGAAACCCCATTTCAAATAATAATAGTATTTTTATTATTATTTCTTGACACATGATTAACTTGTGAATTATAATTAAATATTATTTAATGAAATAATATTCAATATTATTATTTATCATTGAACCCTTAAACTCGATTCACCAATCCTCCAATATATTTATTGGGGATTGAATAATGTCTATTTATTTATTAAATAAATTTCACTGCCTCATTCACCAATAAATATATAAATATAATATTGACTAAATAACAAATAAATATTTATTAAATATTCCCCCCATAATATATGCTTTTGAATAAAGAGTGTCAAAATAAATGAGATCAGGCATAAATGAAAAATTATTAAACCACAAATGGGAATAATATTTATTCAACTTGTTAAATAATATATTATTTAACTGAGATACTAGATACACTTAGTGTTTGACCCTCTAGGCCCCTTTCTCCGTGGCATTAGGCTGAGCATCTTAAATTCCAAGGTTAGTGTCTAGAAAGACGCCAAAGAACCCATAGAGAAAAAAATTAAATGCCACAATGAAATTTCATATCATATGAAATATTACCATGTAATATAATCCCTTTGTCTCAATGTCTTTAATCAAGCATGTTGCATGATATTTCCATCAAACCATGTGCTCAATTTCTCATTCCTTGATTTCTGGAAAATTAAACTTGACCATAGAGCACCATGGACATGGATTTATTTAGGCCATATCATTTACATCAAATGGCCTCAGACATCAAATTCCATTAATGAATATAAAATAAAAATCCTTTCTCGCATTATTCATTAATATAGTATTACTCGTGACGAACCCAACATATCCTATCTCATTGTGAACATATGTCATCATGGTTTTCGTCAATACATCTAAGTGTGTGACTCATAATACTCATTAATAATAATCTTAAAGTCTAAGGACCAATACACACATCTATATATAGGAACATCCAATTACACATAGAAATGTAGATTTCTTACCGGTGGGTCTTGTTCTCATAATATCCTCCTGGACATTACCAAGGGCGTACACCATGAGAAGGTGTCTCAAATTCCTATGAGTCTCCACCCATGATAGCCTGTATCATTTGTGTCCCTAAAATGATATCATCCTACCATAGAACATATATTCAAGAACAATTTCAGATCACTTCCAGGTTCTCATCATAATAGGGATCCACTATGACCTTTCAGTGTGACTATTACTCTTAGGACATTATCACATACAACGTCACACAGAGGAATAATAGTGATGTGATAAGGAATTTATTAATATTAAAAATAATGAATATATGTTATTATAAATTAGAAATGAAGTTGGTTATAGGTCACCAACTCCAACACACATAACCTGAAGCTCCCATCATCCTTCTTGGAAAACAAAACTGGGGATGTCCAGTGTGAAACACTTTGTCTCATGAAGCCCTTCTTCTAAAAGTCCTACAACTATACCCCAAGATCATGAAGCTCTACAGGAGCCATTTGATATACCGATGTAGATATCGATTTCGTCCTGGGGTGTAGATTAATGTATAAGTCTATCTCTTTGTGGAGAGGTAAATCTATAACATCTTTAGGAAATATATCCTCATACTCCGCCACCACTGCAGGAAACTAAGAACTCATATCATCCACTGCTCCATGGGTCGGGCTAGCCAACTGATGAGTAATCATTTGTACCCTCCAATGCATGAGTCCATCCTGTGCTGCATTTATTTAATTTTCACCAACAACAGAAAACTTTGTCCCATCACTATGGACACACCACACTATTATCCTAAAATAGTCAATCAGAGCATGAATTTTGGATAACCATTTCATACCAAGAATGGCATCGTAAGGACTAAATGCCACTACTAAGAGATCCCAACTAAAACTCTCACCTCCAATATTCAGATCACACTTTCAAAACTAGAGTGTGATCATTGGGTTTCCTTCATTAGGAGTATCCAAGCATAAGGGACGAGTCAATGGTTCAACCGGAATCTCCGAGTCTCGATCAAGATTCATTGAAAGAAAAGAACTACTAGAACCCGTGTCTATAAAAACTGTAGATAAGGTGGAAAAGATATAGGTTGTACCTCATATCATCCCTAGAGCCTCAGGTCCATAGGCCTCTATAGCCTACAATTGGCCTTGTCCCTTCCCACCAGCTCCTTAAGCCTGGTGTGGACCACCAGGTGGTGGTGGTGGTAATAGGTTGAACCTCTGACCATATCCTGCTGCCCTGCCTGCAACTCTTGAATATCTTCTTCCCTATGGAACACCCTTATCCTTTATCTATATCTATATAGGTGTTCCCTTTACTATCTCCCAATCAGCTGTAAGGAGGGTTAGGCAATATCATTCTAGATATCCCCAACCTTCACCAGAGAAACACCGCATATCCCTTGGTTGATTTGAGCTGCCCTAGGATACCTACATTACTATACTTGAGTCCTTGGATAACCTCATAAAGTTCCTCAACCACTTTAATCCCTGTGATGGCCATTATCTATATGCTTTCAAGGTCTTAGCTATTGGGTGCCCACTACTATCTCCCACAACTGGTGTCTGCTTTTCCAGAAAACATTCCACTAATAGGGCTCACTCAAGTACCCCAACATAAGTGGAAATGATAAGGGATACCACTGATGACCCGATGTCCTAGTGTAAGCCCTAATGAAAGATCTGATCCCTAAGTAACTGGTTTCATACCATATCCAAGGAGTAGTGTGAAAGATTAGTAAACGTCACTGAATACTCCTCTGTAGTCATACTGCCCTGCTGTAGATGCAGAAGCTCCTGTATGACTACTGATCGCAATATGGCAGGATAAAACTCCTCTATGAAGAGACGATTGAAGTTTGTCTAGGTGTGATCCATCTCATCATGTGACTAAGTCACCAAGATCCACCATCATACCGAAGATCCTTGAAGAAAACTTGCAGAAAGGACTGTCACCTGATCAGAAGACATCCTCACAATAAATAAAACATGGGTGAATGTCTCTAAGAAATCCTCATCCATATGGGGGTCTGGATCATCCTGAAACCTAGGAGGTTGATTCCTTTGAAACTTTTGAAACACACTCAGCTTGTATGCATCCTTAGCTAGTAGTGCTAGTAGTATCTATTGCTCGATGGGTGGTGGTATTGTTTGTAAACCACCTAGAGGTGCTATATTTGGTACATTCCCATATACTAATGCCTCATAACTGGGTGGATCATCCTCACGATCACTTGGTGGAATCCTGGTTGGCCGTCTACGTGGAGGCATACTCAAATAAAATAATATTCACCACGTTCAAATAGTATATATGGGCAGATGAATCAAGAAGGACATGGAAAACACAATCATTACTATATGATGTATGTATCATTGTTTTTACCTCCAACTAGTGTTCTCATTTATCAAGTTGAAAATAAGGTGATCAGAGTTTTGGTGTATGGATACATCGGCCGCTTCACCAACACTAGAGTCCCTGGCCTAAAATGGGATCTCAAAACACATAACACTATAGCCCAAAACCAATATCGTAGACTCTTGGTCCTAAAGTAGAACCAACCACCTCTGATACCACTCTATCACATCCCGTACTAGAGTCTCCCATACCGTGACTACCCCAAGCTTGCCTCCAATAGGCTAGGGGCTGGAAACCAGCTATGAGTTGGAATATACTACAATTGGGAGGCATTAGCCTCAAGTACCTACACACACACACACATCACCAAGACACACAGTGATGAAATGTAAACAACTGAAAGAATTCATGCATACCAATAAGATACCACAACCAGAGTATAATATGAAGTAAAAGAAAAGTAAAAAGGTCCAAATACAAGCCCACCACAAAGAGAGTCTGTACACAAGTCCAACTGAAACTGTAGAAGTGCAACTTTCTCAGAGGTCAAGGACTATGTCAAAATTATGCTCCTGATAAATACCATAGTCTTTAAAAATCTTTCTATGCTCTACCTACTCCATGTCCTCCCATGACAATGTAAAAAAGGGCCTTCATCTATAATGAGTAGGACACCCCAAACACACTAAACACAAATCACCAAGTATATTCATCTCTATACAAGATGTAAAAATGTATCATAGACAAATGATGTACTAAAAGACCCCAGATATACTCAGTAGAGACACCACACCATCTGGAGGTCATAACCAACTGCCAGCTATAGATTTGTTCTTGACGAAATTCTCATTACGGGAGATCTCACTCCATGAGCCATGTTATCATCAGATACACTTGACAAAGAGGTATAACTCATTTTGGCCCCACCCAAAGAGAACGTACTGGTCTAAGAAGACTATAAAACACATAGAGGGGGTCAAAACTAGAACCACTATGGGACACCATGAAACCAATCTGGATCACCCTACTATGTATGGGATTGTATGATAATGATTCCACAAGCCATACTGATGCAACCCGCTAGATAAAGGATCGATGTTCCACTCAGGGAGGTCATGCTAATTCCACAAACTCTAATAGGGATTCTAGAGGATCACAATCCACTCTCATGGAGGGACACCACAAATCTATCTAAGATTAGGCATCTAGAGGGGATTCAAATCTAGTTATGTGGATGTAATTCCACATTGTACCCTCAAGGAAAGGACCAAGGGAACAAAGTGAACCTATGCTAGTCCAAACTAGGAAACTGAAGAGCCTCACACAATCTTGTAGGGAGTACATGGCCTGTTCTACTATTCCAAGTCTTTCCCATGTGAAAAAACCTCAAACGAAAATTAGTCTCAAAATAAACGGTTTGTTGGATGGGTACACATCATGTAGAGACACACAGTTTCCATTCCATGTCACCTAGCCATGCCTATGTACCAAAGATGTGTACGGGTACCAAAACATGTATTGTAATATGTGTCAGTGTGGGAGTACACAATATTTCCATGCCCATGTACTCCAACCCATACCCATGCACTGCCAATGTACGTTCCGAATCAACCGAAAAGGGTCACATGTCCTGTAACAAGGGTCACATTCATGTGGTCCTTAACTCCAACCAAACCCCAGTGCTGTTACCAAATATTCCCACATGCCATGTAGTCCTTGGTTACATGCTGTGTTCTACGATATTTTCTAGAATCCCAGATTCTTCCTCCCGTGCCTTGGCTGATGCTCCGACCCCTGATCCAGCAGTTGCCTTGCCATGAAACTGGATATCCATGGTCACCTTTATTGAAATCATCTAATCAACATGTTTCATCACTATATTTACTCACAAAATGGATCAAAATAAATATTCCCGATTTCATGAAGAAGAACAACGAAGAACAAGAAATTGAGAATAATTGGTTGTCCAATTCATTTTTGCAACCATCGGAGCACCTCCTTCGTGTTGTGTCGATCCTAGATATGTGATATCAGATCGTTGTGCTAAGAAATGAATGTGCAATGATCGATTGATCAAGAGGATTTGAAACTCGTTCCAATGAAGAATGCCTGTGGTGAAACTTGGAATTGGCAGAGAAAAGAAAAACCAATCATAATGAATAAACCACGATCAATGTTTATATTAAATTTGGATTGTTTCTATAAGAAAAAAAATCAAATACATCAATTAAATTAAATTAACTTTCCTTGCTAAAACCCCATAAAATATATCCTATCCCGAAAGGTGATCGATCTGCAAATCAATATGTTCATCGATTGATTTTCATTCATCATAGAAATGAAGAACGAGGAATAATCCACATAAAATAAACATTCTACCTCCGTTCAGTTCGATCATTGAAGAAGAAAAGCTATCATGTCACATTAATTGGAGAGATCCATTGATTCTGAGGTTGCATCGATCTATTGATCCATGATCTACCACCGTTCACCTGAGAGGAATCTCTAAAGCTCTCCTTAGAGGTCCTCCGGTGTCTCTAGGGTTATGCGGATAACCCTGGATTTCCATCACAATTTTCTATTTAAATACAAAACCATCACTACGTCAATAAAAAATATATAAATAATTTTAATAAATTATTTCATTCATTTTACACCTATGAAAACGTTTTCACAAATGACCCACATCGACTAATGTTAAGTCACACCTAGGGTAAAACCACCATTATGAACACAACGGTACCCTCAGATTTCTAATCCAAGCACTTTTTTAGTAGTTATTACCTTTTTTTACAGAAAATCATGTGTAAATGATATTTAATATATTTAATACATTTCAAACATTTTTTCTGGGAACACCGGATCTTGGAATTGCACACCGTCTCAACACCTGGTCTGAAAAATAAACCATATAATATTTAAAAATAATACATGAAAAATGTTAGACATTAAAATAATGATGGATTATTCCCTTAGAATGATATAATTATAGTTTATAAATGATAGTGTAGTTATCATGTCACTTGTAAAATTGGTGGTGAGGATATAATAAGAAAAAAAAATAACTTGAAATGAAATTTAAAAAGAAAAGAAATAAGTTTTTAGCTCTTGATTTTCTCCTCCTTCAAAAACTGCTTAGGGAAAATTTTTTTTTATTTTGTTGAGACCAAAAGATATTGGAAGTGGGGAAGGTAATTTAGATTAGTATTGGGAAGAAATTTGGCAAGTCTCAAAGCTTGGAAGGTGTGAGGAGAAGGGGTGGTGAGTGGTAGTATTTATAGTGGCGGAGAGGAGTGTTTTTTGAATATTTTATCAATTTTTCTATTATTTTGGACCAAGAATATGAATAAATTGATAATTATAATAAAACATATTAAAATAATGAAGTACAGTTTGATATTATGGGTTTAAATTAGACAAACATCACCCATGAATGAATAATGCAAGTATTTAACATTTATCACAAATTATCGTATTTTACTATTCATAAAAATTCAAGTATTTTAGAAAAATCCCAAAAAATAAACCTAACCATTTTTCGACATGTAGAATTCAAAAATGAACTCCATTTTATGAAAATAATTTTCTAAATATGATAAATTTAATTTTTACTCAAAATCATCATTTACTCGAAAAATATAGACTTCAAAATTATTAGTGATAATATAACACTTTGAAAAATTTTCTAAGGACTCATAAAATTATCTTAGAATCGTAAGAAAAAAAATATATGAGTCTATTTTGTGATAAAAAGTTTTCTTTTAAATAATTATATTAATTATAAAATTATAATTAAGTATTTATGGCTTACAAAAATACCAACACTTAATTGGTAGTTTTAAAAATATTTATTTACTTATATTATGTTATAATTATATCATATTTTCATTTATTAGATTCCTAAATTTTATTTGTAATTTTATGGGAAAGGTTACTATTTATTTGGCTGATTTACTATTCCTAAGGTTTATTTTACTATTCCTAAGGTCAAGTTACCATTTCATCATTATAGGTTCCTTAACTTCTATAAATGCCTATTATTTTATTCACTATTCATTTATAAAGTTTTTATTGTGTTCTATAAGTTATATTATGTGATTTAAACTATATAAAATAGTTATAAGAAGGAAAATTTCATTAATATAATTCTATATCCTTACTGGGGACTTCTCCCCCTTACCATGCACATAGAGTATTTTTTGTCTAGGACTGCTTCCTATCATAGGAGAATTATCTAAACTATATTCATCATCCTCAAAATAAAAAAAATCATCCCATTTAGGATCATCCACATAAGCACTAATAAAAACTGAAGTGCCAAAAATTTCCTTATCTTGTAGCTCCTCATAATTGGATGGTAAAGGTAGAGGAGATTCAGATGGTTTAAAAGACATAATAGGAGATCCCCCTATTATCCTCATGGGACACCCTATCTTCCTCATAAATATCAAAAAAATCAATTTCCTCTTCTTTAACTTATTATTCTTCTACTTCTTCTTAGTCTACCACTCCATTACAAGAATAATCCAAAACATCATTTGGATAACGACTTGAATCCACTAGATCCCTTGCTCTAAATATAGACTTCATAGGATCAAACTTCACATATAATTTCTTAGAATCTATTATACATTACTCTTTTCAGGGTTTCTAATTAATTCTTATATACTTACATATTTTATGAGTTAAGTAAAGTCCATTTGAAGAAGTCACTTTCACCCCTAAGGAACTAAACCTTTATAGGCCAACATGGCTGATATAAGCTTTGTACAGGGTAGTGAACTAAAATTTTAATAAGTTTTGAATAACTCATATGTATGTCTCATGAAATATATGCATAAACTGATATGGAATATATTTTTCATTAAGAGCATAAAGAATATATCTTGATGGTTAAGGATACTAAATTTTTTTAGGACATATCAAATGCTGGATGAATTTAACTAGCAATATACCCTCACCACCAAGTTCTACTACTATTAGTCTTCTTGGTATTCCATTCTGTGTCAGTAAATCCAAATCATTTTGAAATTAAAAATAGGAATGGTTTATAGGTAATAACTCCAATAGTCTTCACATTCACCCTTATGCAGCACCCATAATATATTTTCCCAATGTTTTACAAAAATTAAAAATCTTCCCCATGTACCATTATCTTAATAGTGTCTCTTTTCTCTCCAAGAATAAATTCAAAAGTCACATAAAAATACTTAAATAGACTTTAATAGAATAGCTTACTATTTTCCTTAATATAGTCATCCCATCCTTAACTCTGAACTGATTTCTATACTAGGAATATACCTAACTCTATCCACTGATCATATACTTATTTTTTAGGACATACTAGTTGATCGAAAAAATTCAGGTTGCATAGTTTCACTGAAAAACTTATGATATCTTAATCCTTTTTCTATTTACTTACTATAGGTGCTTCTATAGGTGGTGATGCATCAAAATCATGCTTCTCTCTTGGAATTATCATGCTTCAATTCAAACTTGGAAGGTTTGGGTTCGAATGATAGGTTCAAGGTAGGATGGTTTCGAGAGAGAAGGTTTCAAGAGTTGGTAAAGCTTTGAAAAAAATAAAGTGGTTTTAGGGAAAAGATACATGTTGATTCAGAATCCAATTCAAATTTTATTTCATTCATTCATGGAAGTAAAATAATAATAAATGTAAATAAAATCCTACCAAAATGACTTAAAAAATTCTATGTAAAGAATAGACATGGTGGGTATGCTGACCTTGTGCTCATGAGAACTTAGGCATGGTATGTATACTAACCAGGGATTCATGGTAAGTATACTAATTTTATGAGTTAGGTGTTCAAATTAGGTATAATGACCATGTGATTAAAGTCTCATAATTGTTATAGTGACGATATATCCACTTGGTCATGGTTACCTGACTGGACATATGAATGAAAACCCATAGTCACTTAACTGAATGTTTGGACTATAATTCATGGTTACTTTAATATAAATTACAAAACTAAGCATTATAAAGACAATTTAAATGAATAATTGAGTTATAACTAAATTGAATGATTTAGAAATAGTTTATCATTCCTAGTACATGTTTGATATAAATTATTCTCTCAATATTCAAAGGCTTTGTAAATATTTCAGAAAGATGATATTTAGTACCAATGAATTCAAGAGTAATATCTTCTTTTTTGTGAAATTGATCTCTCAAAATTGATTTCTTATATCAATATGTTTTTTCCTTGAATTAGATACAATATTATTAGATATACTTATTTCACTTGTATTATCAAAATTTATATGTACATGTTAAATTGATATCCATAGCCTAGTAATGTATGTTTTATCCATAACATATTTTCACAACAACTACCTATAGGTTGGTACATATCCTCAGTAGTGGAAAATTGAATAGAGTTATGATTTTTACCACATCATGAAACTAGATACTTTCATAAAAAGCGACATGTTTCAGATGTGATTTTTCTAAATTAAAACCACCAAAATATATATCCGAATAACTCACTAAATCAAATTCATATCCTATTGAATAAAACAATCCGAAATTGGTTGTAATTTTGAGGCATTTAAATGTTACTTTGACAACCTTTAAATGTGATTATTTTGGATTTTATTAAAAATGTTCTCACATACACACACTAAACATAATATCGGGTTGGATAGTAGTTAAGTATCGTAAACTTATAATCATAAATATGTAAGTGGTTTGATAAACTAGTTTCATAGTTTCATCAAGATCTAGTTTAAAACTTGTACTCATGGGAGTATCACAACCTTTAGTACTATCCATACCAAAATATTTTAAAATATCTTTAGTGTACTGGCTTTGGTTTAAAATGATTCTTTCCTTATTCTAAAAATTTTTAAAACCAAGGAATAATTTTAACTCGCCAATTAAACTCATTTAAAATTAATTTTATATAATTTTTGAAAATATAGTACACAAAGTTTTTTGGATAATCCAAAAATAATACCATCCACATAGATTTGAACTGCTAAAACATATTTGGAAATTCTCTTAATAAATAATATATTTTCAACTATTCCTTTTGAAAAACGTTTAGAAATAAAAAATGAGATGATACTGTCACACTAGGATCTCAAAGCCTTTTTCAAACAATATAAAGCTATTTTTAATTTTAAAAAATAATTTAGAAAATGAGGGTTTTGAAGTATTGATGTTTGTTCTATAAAAACATCCTATATCATATAACCATTTAGAATGGAACTATTGAAATCCATATGATATAATTTGAAATTAAAATATTCGTCATAATAAAGAAACATTTCGATAGATTCTATTGTAAATATTTGTGAAAATGTTTCCTTATAGTCAATACCTTCATCTTAACTATACCCTTGTGAAACAAGCCCTACTTTATTTCTAATTATAGTGACACACTAATCAACTTTATTCCTCAAAACCCACTTAGTTCCAATGATTAGGAAGTCCTTAGGTATTTATACTAGCCCCCAAAATTTATTCTTTTCAAACTAGTAAAATTCTTATTGCATTTCCATTACCCATTATTCATCATCTATTTCTTCTATGATGTTCTTGGGTTCAAGCTGTGACAAGAAGGTTCGATGTTCAATATGGTTTCTAAGAGAGGCTCTATTATGAGTTCCTTTATCAAGATATGAAACTATGATATTTAAGGTATAGTCTCTATGAGTACTAATGGTACTAGGTATTTATTTATTTGGTACTTAATTTTCATCTCTAGATTTTGGTTCAAACATATATTCTTTGTTGAGTGTTTTTTCTATAATAGTTTTTACAGAACTATCACTGGGTTTGGTGGAGGTATTGATATTCAGATTAGAAATATCATCCTTAAGGTTATTTAAAGTGGTCTTAGGATCATGTGGATCTGTTTCTTCAAAATTTTTCAAGTATAGATTCTTCCCAAAGTTCAGTTATTTTATTGAATGCCTTGTATGATTTAATGGTTTTTGAATAACCAAGGAATATATCTTCATCAATTTTGGATGAAAATTTGTCTAAATTATCCTTTGTGTTTAGAATAAAGACCTTACAACTAAAAACTATAAATTAATTAACCTTTGGTTTTCTTTGATTCCATATATCATATGGATTTTTCTTTAAAAGAGGTCTAATAAGAAATATATTAATAATATAGAAAGATATATTCAGAGCCTCTTCCCAAAAGTATATAGGCAAATCATACTCATTGAGTATGGTCTTGGAAATATATTTAAGAGTTCTATTTCTCCTTTCCACAACACCATTAAATTTTATAGTCCTAGGAGTAGAAAAGTTGGGATTACATCCATGTCACAAGCATTGATATTCAAAGTTTTTTTTTGAAATCAGAACCATGATCATTTCTTAAGGACTGAGTAGTAAGTCCATTAAGTTTGTCTATAGACTTTTCATTTTTGGGAAAAGAGGAAGAAGCTTCAATTTTGTGATCTATAAAGAATACCTAGGTGTATCTAGAAACATCATCAACTAGAACATAAGCATTGTTCTTTCTATTTAAGATAGAAACTTTAGAGGGTCTAAATATGTCCATGTAAACCAACTCTAGGGGTTGATAAGTTGAAAATTATTTATTTGGTTTGAAAGAGATATTATGATGTTTCTACTTTTAACATGGGTTACAGACAATGTATGTTGGGAATTATTGTTTAGGAATATCCTTAACTAATCGTTTCCTAGTTAGATTCCTAAGTTTGTGGAGGTTCTAGTGGCCTAGTCTCCCATTCCAAATCCAAGACTCTTTATGAAAGGCACTTAAATAAGAAAATTTAGAGAAAATAATGAATATAAATTAATATCATAAACATTATTATTTTTTATGGTGGTAAAAAATAAATCATTCTTAGAATCATAAATTTTACAAGCATTATTTTAAAATTGAATATGATAACCATCATCACATAACTATGAGATGCTAAGAAAATTATATTTCAATCCATCTACAAACAAAACTTTTTAAATTAAAACAATACTAGAATTATTAATTTGACCGATTACAATTATCTTTACTTTGGAATTTTCACCAAAAGTGACATATCTGACATCTACCTTAATAAGGTTCTTAAAGCTTGAGTAGTTCTCAGTAATGTTTCTGAAACATCCATTGTCTAGGTACCATAGGTTTTTACTGGTACTCTTCAAACTAGTTTCCTACATCAAAATTAAACTATAAATGATTTTGGTACCCTTATTTTCTTTGGTCTAGATATTTTAGTAATAAAAATTTAGGAATCCAAAGTTGTTTAATTAGTTTATAATAAATAGACCTTAGAATTTTATAAATGATTACTTTATTTGGACCATATGAATAATAATTGTTTACAGAGTTGAGGGAACTTGAACTATGTATAGATTTATTCTTATAAATCCTCATCTTACATGGTTGATAACCAAATCTAGTGGTATACTTGGGTGTGTTTGTTTATAGAGAATTCTAGAAATGGTTTATCTACCATTTTCAAATCTTTCTCTATCCATTTTGAGATTCTCATTAGATATTTTGATTTTATTATTTTCCTTTAATAATTTATCATTCTTGTCCTTTTCTACAACAAAGTAAGATATAAAATGAAAAGAAAAATCTTGTCATTTTATAATAATTTTATATTTATATTTAAGTTCATTGAATGTATCTTCCATCATATTATAATAGTTGAATAAATATTTAATGCTCATGTTTTCATCATTGTTTTCATTCTCTGAAAGATTTGAAAAATGAATAGGATATATAGGAATAGTATTTGATAACTTAGATGTGTTTATCATAAAAGACATGTTATATCTATAATTCTTGTATTCTCTGATTGATTTATATTCACTTAGTATATACTCAGAGGTTCTCTGTGTGGCCTTCATAATATTCTTCCTCCTATTACCATTATCCACATATATTTTCTTAAATTTTATTTTGGTACATTCATCCTTGGTGTGCTCATTTATTTTGTATTAATGATAGGTTACTTCAACATATTGATTCTTTGTTTTCCAATTCCATTTTGATCACAATTTCCAACATAATTTCCTTTTTGAATAATTTTTTCTTTCTATATAATTTCTTAAATTTTCTAGTTAGGTGATCCATTTCCTCATCGATGTCTAAAGTTGATTTATCATCACTCAAACTATCATATTTGATATTATATTTCATTTTTGAGTCAGATTTATTGAAGGAAAATGATTTTATTTTTTGTTTATCTTCTTAGTATTTATTCACTTCTAGTTCTTCCTTGTTCATAATAAATTTCCAATAAGTACTTTTACAATAATTTTACTTTTTTCACAAAATTATCTGATGGAGACAGAGGTTCCTCTCCACTTTTCAGGTAGACATCTCAAAAGTCACATCACTTGATATTTATCATCTATTATCTTCCCAAGTTCATGTATCATGTTTAAAATCTCATTAAACCTGAGATACATATTAAAAAATATTTTTTCAAGTTTCATATTGAATGTATCATATTTAATTGTATAAATATTTATCACATATGTTTAACATTGGAAGTTACCTCATGAGAAAAAACATGTGTGTCCCATATTTCAAAAGTAGTAGAACAATCAGATATTATATTAAACCTATCTTCTCCTAATACATTGTATAATTTATTCATATATTTACAGTTACATCCATATGTGACCTTAGTGGCATTGAACCTTTCACCACTGCAATCTTTGATTTTTTTATATTTTTACTCAATTACGGTCCAAATATCAAAGCTCACACACTCTATATGAATTTTTATTTTGATCTTCCATTGGTCATAATCAGTGACATTAAAATTTTTAGGCCGGTTAGTAGCTATTCCCACTTTTCTATGATTATCCATAGATAATTTTTTTATAAATTATAGAATGTTTTGATCTTTTGGTAAAAATATATCATAGTTAAATGTATTTTGATGTCCCTGGTACCAAATATTGGCCGGAGTGGACAAATAAAGAGGGGGGGGGGTGGGTGGGTGAATTGAGTTTCTAATTGAAATTTATATTAAAAACAATTTAATAATAAATCCACAAATTTATTGAAAATTTATTATTAACTAAATTGGTATAATTATATAATTTTATCTTTTAAAAATATTCTTAGAAGTTCAATCACAACTCAATTAAATCATGTTTAAAACTCTTTCAACTTTTGAAATCAATTTTCTTATATCAAACACTGCATATAAAAAAAAGTTAACTCTAAAAATAAAGTTTTTCTATTATGGTTTTGAAAATAGATAGTAGATTTTCTTAAGACAAAGAAAACAAAACAAGAAATCACACAACGAAATAAATTCAAGAGGTTCAGTATCAAGATGAGACCTAGTCCTCTCCACTTGAAAATCAAATACTTCAAATTAGTTTATTAAATAACAAACTGATCCAAACCTTTGATCGAGTTGTATAAAATTAACAACACCCAAGGATTTTTAGGCTACACAAAGCCTCTTCCATAGTTATACATGGGAGAATAAATTAATAACAATTATTTAAAGGAAATCCTGGCTACATAGCATCTTCCAAAATTCTTCCTAAGTGTATAGATGAAAATAATAAGATAGAGTGTATAACAATATCAAATTCAATACATGAGTATGTGTTAAAGAATAAAAAAAGTTTAATAAACATAAATCAAAATATAAGCTAAAAATAATAGAAAGGAACAGAAAGTGACCATATTTGATATAACTTAATTTAATCAGTTTTCGTCATTCAGAAGTCCATGAATTTTTCTTTAAATGGGATCAACCAAGTTTTCTTAGAAATTTCAGGAAAAAAGTTTGTCAGGGAATGTTCAGAATTATTCCTCTATATATCAGTCTGTCTCAAGCGTACACGTATTTTTTTTCACTAAATTTTTTCCATGAGAGGAACTTAATCTTAAGGAGATATTTTTTCTAAACCATCCATTGGAGGATATTCATTCTTTAATCATCATACTAATTACATTATTAAATGAAATTTATATGTAATTAATGCTCTAAAATATATCTATCGGGGATTTGAAAACACTCCACTACTTAAGTTAGTCATTTTCAGTTGTCTTCACTTAAAGCACAATTAATTTGGCTCATGGTCGATTGAAAGGGTTAGTTGGCACAAACTATTGACATGGTTGGTTGAAATGATCAGTTGATTTTATATTACAATCACTTGATATCTTCATTTTGTAGGAGCATTACTTCATATAGCAGGTTCACCACTTCAAATGGCTGGATGAATCTCTCATGCAGTCACTTCACTGGTTCACATAGTAGCTTATTTTTATTATGCAGTAGCATTATCTCTTCACATGGAAGATTCATTTATGGTCACTATAATATATAAACATGATCGGTATAATTCTTAAATAAATTATAATCACCTATAGAACAATAACTTGGTTATTCAATCAGTAGGTTGGAATATTCATATGGTAGGTTGATCTTCAAAGTGTGGTATGTTCAGTACACATGCGGTCACTTGAACTTCGATGAATGTCCAGTTTATGAATTGGATATAATTTTCTCATCTGACACATGGTTAATTGATTTCAAATTTTTTAGGTTCCACATAGTCACTTTAAATTCATGTTCAATTCAATTACTTCACATGGTAGGTACATTATACATGCGCAGGTTTTCGCGTTAGGCTCGAGAATTATTTAATTTTATCTATTTGGTTGGAATATAGTTTTAATATTAGATAAAATGAAATTCATTAGAAATATAATTAACATGATTTGGGATCATTAAAATAATTAGGTATTGGAATAATCCAAAAAACCCTTTATCACCCTTTTATTAACAATTTTTTATTAAAATCATCGTTTTGTGTGATGACTACTTTATTTTTCATGAATTTTTTCATTCAGTAGTTTTGGTCCTTGTATATTGATCATGGTTACATCATATCTAAAATGTTAATCATGATATAAATATCATATATATTCATTATATTCATAGTTATAATCATCCATAAAAGGTATAAATATAGAAATGAATTACATAGTTCATAGAGATAGTTATTCATATGTACACATGAATACTATTTTCCGTTTTCAAATGATGGAAAAAAGAAAGGTAAATAATAATTATCCTTTCTAGAATAATTATTATATCTATATATCATATATATTCATTAAATATATCTATATTACATTCCATGTAAAATGGGAACAAAAAATAGTTCATATCGCTTCATGGATATGGTAGTCCACTTGTACGAATGAGTAAAGTTATCATTTCCTAAAGGATTGCAAGGTAAGAAGGTAGATACGATATTATAATTCTTGAAGAATAATTATGTCATATATGTAATAACCCAAAACCTTCTCTCCTTAATCCTGTGCTAAAAACATAATATTTACATTTCCATCTTTGATTCAAATAAATATAAACCAATTTCAACAGTAAAAAACTTACAAAATCAAAAGAAATATTGGATTAATTTCATAATGAAAGACCTTTTAAGTTTATAATTTTATTGAATTAGTAAAAACTCTTACCTACCTTGTAAAAATAAACAACTGGTTCATAAAAATCTATATCATCCACCAAAATTTATTTATGTCAATAACCCTTCTTCGATATACCCTACTTAAAACCCTTTTTTATAACCCGAGGAAAAGAAACATAAGAAAAGGGTGTGATCATATGATTAGTAAGGTTAAACAATGGAGATATCAATGATTACATAAGAATAACATGATCTTCAGGGAATAAGAACATTTTTTTAACATTTGAAAATTAAACCTTGCATATCATAAATCAAAATATTGAGTCAAGGAATAAATCTTGGAAGTTAATATGATATAAAACATAAAGGAATAAAAGAACATGATCCATGAGAGAATATCATTAGCATAAGCCATGGAATTATGGCATACACATAAGTATATAAAATAATTTCCTTATCAGTCATGGATATTTTCATAGACTATCATAGTGTAATGGGTTAACTCCCCATGCCATCATAATAGTCATGGTTCACTCCTAAGAATATCATAGTGGAAAATTTCCCTTACTAATATGGGTTCACTCCCCAATAAAATCATATTTATCATATGAGATAAAAATCTTTATCCAATGAATTTGAAGGAGATATATTTCCCACCCTTCATATAATGAAAACCATATGTATGTGTGCCACATGATTATAAATCATTTATCATATCAAAAACAATGAAAAGAAACAGTTTCATAAAAATTTCATCATTTCACCATAAACGTAAACCAGATATAAAAATAATAAGAATGGTATCCTAAGATCATATCCCCATTAAATCTTAAGTAACATCAAAGTCTTTTATTTTATATGTCAAATGATTTTTAAATATTCCTTAAAATAATTCTATAGGAAAATAACTTTTCCATTTTAAAATAACTTCTATTTTTAAAAATACATACACTTATAAATAAAAAAAGTTTCTTTGAAAATAAACTTGTAAAATTATAAAGTAATATTAAAATTATTAAGGTGTTATGATATTGGGAATTTTTTTAATGCTGTATAAGTTAAAAAAATAATTCATTCTGTATTTTCGTCATAAGATTCACAAAGTACTTCATTTGGAAAATTACAAAAATATTCCTTCCAAATCATTTTTTAAAAAGTAAAAATCGTGTAGAAATGAATTTAAAAAATCATAGGAGAATATTATTTTTTTTAATTTTTTTTAGAAAACATGGAAATGTAATAAAAATATTCCCCAATGGAGACTTAAATATAAACAATCCTAAATAACGATGAGATTCTGAAATAAACCTTTACCACTTTGGTATCTTTTGAATCATAATCCTTATGAAAGAAATAAAAATATATGGACTTTAAAATTCCATAATTTTCATGATAATAATAAAAAAATAAATTCATCCATAGTATATACATCACATAAAAGAAACATGTAGTGTATAAGGCATATGTCCCATATAAATAAAATTGAGATGAAAATATCTTTCATTGAGTTTGGATCGTAATGTACGTTAGTTTTTATTCCTAAATAATAAGATTAGGATAATTATACAATTACTTAATAAAATTTTTAATTTTTATTATTCCTTTTATCTCACTTGTTATCATGTTATAATTATTACTAAATAATTTATGCTCACATCAGGTGTTTTAGTGACATTTGATATATAAGTCCAAAATGATTTCAGTAGGATGACTATGGTCAAAGAGGTCATTATTTCATCATATAAAAATTATAATCATTAAATAATTATCATTTTTATATATCTATTATATATTTAAATCCAACCATTAATTTTTGTTAAGAAAAATGAACCATGTTACAATCTTGGTGATAGTAGATTGTACGTACACATGAGTAACATTTCCATTTTTCAATGACCATCATGGAAAGAAGGTATGTATTATTTTAGATTTACATAATGATAATAATATCACATATATAATATTAATTATTTAAATATACTTATATATATCTTCGATGAGATGTGGTGATGAAAAACGAATCACATCACTTCATAGAGGTGGTAGTCAACACTTACGTACAAATGACATTATCATTTTGCATTATCTGGAATAGTAAGATGGAAAATGATACATTATATTTTTGGAATGATAAATATGTCATGGATATCATATATACCATTAATTATATCATTATAACCTATTATGAGAGATAGTTATATAAAATGAATTATATCAGCTCGCGAGACGGTAGTTCGCCGTACACTCAAATAATATTTTCATTTCCCATTTGATAGAAGAGATGAAGAATATATAGTAATAAATTAACATAATAATATATCGGGATATTTAGGATACTGGTGTTAATATTTTATCATGGCTGAATAATATTTTATGGATATGGAATAAGAAATAAAACCGAAACACTCGATTAAAAATGATACCTATTCTTTGAAAAACCTACTTTTCTTAACACCTTAAGACCTTTAATAATGGTATTATTAAAAAAAACACCTCTATGATTATGGATTGAATTTTAGGAAGGTATTTGGGTAGGTATTGGCCTAATTTGTTTTTGAAGTGTGAAGGATTGAGAATAGGTGGTTCCCTTTTATAAGAGAGGGGAGGGGTACTCTTGAAATTTCTCAAAATATTAAATTAATATATATTAATATTTAATTAAAAATGGATAAAAAATAATTTATTTAGAATATAGGATGAAAATTTATAAAAACAATTCCATTAAATAATTCTTAGACAAGTTTATGTCACATTTTATCCTTATCATTTCATTTTAACGCATCATTAACCCTTTAAAACTTACCATAAAAACATGTAAGTTTACGCTTTGAGAGAGAATATAGTTACTATAAATGGAAAATGCACATAAATAGACCATTATTGATATCATAAACCATATCCTAATCACTTGGATGAATCTAATATTTTTGGTAATTTTTTATCATTTATTAAAATACTATTTATTATAAAAATATCAATAATGTCAGTTTTTAGAACTATTCATTGCTTTGAATTTAAAAATACAAATATAACACTTATAATTAAAAATATATATATTTTATTATATCTCTAACATGTCATTTCCATCAATAAAATTCTATTATTACATTAATTATCTGAAATTATGTTACTTTTAATATTTTTAGTATTTTTTATTGGATTTTTTCCATTAATTAAATTATTATTGTATCGGTATTTGTACAAGTATTTAAGGTAATTATTTCTTAACTAAAAATTAAAAATAAATTACCATGATGGATATAAATATTTTATATTTCAAAATACTATTTATAGTCAAACATATCATCTGGATAACCCCATATTAAAAATAATTTATTTATTAAAAACAAGAGTGTGACATGTTCAACTTTTTTTGAAATAAAATACCATAAATGTAATAATCTCATCCAAGTGGAAAAAAAATTCCATATAACAAAATATTGGATGAGTATGGATGGAATTAAATCATCCATTAAAATTTAGTCAATTTTAGGGGTTATTTTATAGTCCTTATCATTTTATTTGTAACTTTAATTTACCGTTTTAGCCATTACCATTGTAACAAAATTATTAATTTTACTTGTTATATTGAGAAAAAGGGAAATATTTACTAAATTTGGACCTCCTGTTTAAAAATATGTAATAAAATTTTCAAAATTCACAACACAGTGTTTATAAGATTTAATATAAAATTAAACCATAAAATGGTGATGAAAAAGAGTTTTTTCATAAAAGTACCCTTTTTAAAATATAAAATGTTTTTTTGATAAATTCATGTATAAAATAAATTTCAAAAACCATAATTGAATTATTTTTTTAAAAAATTAACTAATGAAATTTTAATACTAATATGAAATATAATTTTACTTTGTAAATATTAAAAATAAAAAATACAGTTTCTTAAAAAATATGTATTTTTCACTCTTCATTGAAAAATATATCTTTTCCAAAAATTATAAAAAATTAAACTTAAATTTTTTTTGACATACTGAATTCAAAAATGAAATTAATTTTTTAAAATGAAGTATCTATAACCTTTTTAAATTAATTATAATATTCACTAATAAAAATTAAGAAAACTCATTTATGAAGAAAACATATTTTTTTTGAAGAATAAAATGACTACTAAAAACTGTGTGATTATTTTATAATATTTTTTAAATACTTTTATAATTATTTATAACTTTATATTTATTTCATAAATTATTTAATCCTATTTGTACTCTCCAATTTAATTTCTAGGTTATACAAGTTCCATTTAAATAATAATATTTCTTTGTTTGTTTACGCTCGAAGTTGCATTTCTAATAGGTAACCAGACAAAGTATTTATGTAATGAACCAGTCTATGTCAACTAGATAAGTCATATAAACTAGTCCATCATGTAATAAATGTAAAATAGTATTATAAAAACCAGTCATGAATATAATAAAAAACAACACATACAACTATAGTAAAAAGAAGAAACAGACAAGATACTATAAAGACATACAATCCAAGACAAAATAGGAAAAACAAGAAAGTATGTCAAAACCCCACATGACCAGCAGTCACCTCCAGACTAACCCAAAATGAAATTAGAAGAAACAATAGAATCCAAAATACTGCAAGAGACTCTTACCTTTACCTGAATCCTAGAGTACAACATATATAAACACCCAAAGGCACAAGTAGGATGTGAGCCAAAGCCTAGAAGGATACCACACTAATTTCTATCCAAGGTCAAATATCAATAATTCTACAATTATAGATTTTGAAACAAAATATTTTTACAAATAATTTTATAATATAAATCCAGTTGTAAATATTTTTCCCTTTGATTTTAATAAAATCCTTTCATATTCTCAAACTAGAAATATGACAAGTAGAAGTGATAAAACAGGAAAGAATATCCATACATCAAGAGTTAAACTGGTAAACTCATATCCATAAAACAACCTATCATGTGAAAATATGTGATATAAACTCACATTAAAACCTTTTAAAAAATAATATATGATAAAAAATCATGTGTTAAATAACCATAAATGAAAAGGAACCTCACATAGTAGTCTCCAGCATATGGGTCACTATGTACTAGACACTCATAAGACTAAAATTACATACATTGGATCTAATAGATATTGAGTCATGTTAGTTGATATTATAAAATGTTACCTCCTAGCAGCGAAACACACACTAAGGCTATCCACGTGTCTTTCTCGATGCACCCAAGTTTCCCATTGTGCAATTGTCCAAAATATTTTAAAAAAACATGCTCAAAATTTCATAAAACATTTCCAAAATAAATGAAGTAAACTTATGAGTTTGAAAACCCATTTCCAAATCAAGAAAATTTATTTTCAAAGAAAACTCATTTTTGAAAACATTTTCCCTTCCAATAAATCATTTGAAACTATTTTTCACCTCAAATCAGTGAACAAACCAAAGGAATTTATTAAGAATGACATGAAATTCATCAAGGTAACCCATTGTATAGAAACACATGCCTAAATATAGTGAAAACATAGTTTATTTCAACAATGGTGAACTAAAACCAAGATAACGGCCTTAGAAAGACAAGGAACACCAATAAATTGAAAATAATCGATATACTAAACCATCTGATCACAAATCCACTTCCAAACCATAATCAATACCAAAACGAGCGAATAAATAGAAGGATTTTATACCTAGAGAGAATAAATCCAACCACAATACTGATCAATCACTTAATGAAGTGATTCCAATAGGAGGGAGTCACCCAAAATATCCTAGGAAGAGCCTCTAGATCAATAGGAATAAATCTTGTATGAATGAAATGATAATTTAAGCCAAATAGCTTGGTTAAAACCAACCATCATGAATTTATAAGGAATGTAATCCCATTATATATTGTGTAATCATTGAGTCCCATATACACCTAAAAACCCAATTTTTTTATTAAAAACCTTATATTATTTCATTACATGGTGTGTAAGCTTTATATGGTGTGTAAAATTATCACATTCTGTCTCTAGTTCATGGTTTCAGTATGAAGTCCATTACAAGCCGTGTACTACCCTTACATGTCATTTAATTTCCCAACAGACAGAAAAAACTACAAATTTAAGATAAAAATCCAACAAATCCCTAACTTAACCATTACTAGTATCCTCCTAATTAAATTTCCGAATTTTCCTACCAATTAAAAGGGAAAAATAAAATAGAGGTTAAAATATATCTAATACAATGTTAGTGGGGTTTTATAATCTCCCCACCATAAAGTATTTATACACCTAGAAAGCCCTCAAGATCCTGGATCCACAAAAAGAGAAGGCCACTAATGCCTCATCAACGACTCCTACTCCCACATCTCATGGCTATCCAGTCCACACTTAAATAGTACCCGAACTAGGGGGATCGTTTTACCGTGTAGTACCTTATGTTTGAGATCCATAATCTGAACTAGATTCTCAACCAAAGTGGTATTAGGATCAAGTTCAATATCGTCCCCTATAATCACATGTTACGAATCTGGAATATACCTCCTCAACTAGGAAACACGGAACACATCATGGATATATATCAAACTAGACAATAAGAAAAATAGATAGGACACCCTCACCAATCATCCAATGATCTTAATGGTGCCCACAAACCTCAGTGCCAACTTACCCTACTTACAAAATTGGTGATGTCCAAAGCGAGGTGAAACTCTGAGAAAAACCCGATCACCAACCTCAAAGTCCATCAGCTGATGCCAACGGTCTGTATAAGATTTTTTTATTACTCTATGACATGATCAAACATTTATGGATCAAATTCACCATCTCTATCATTTTATAAATAACACTCATGCCAACCAAGTATCGATCTCCCAGATTTTCTCAGCATAAGAGAGATCTATATGGATTACCATACAAAGCCTCATAGGGATCCATATTTATTGAAGCATGATAACTACTATTATAGGAAAACTAAACTAAATTAAAATTATTTTCCCAATATCCTTCAAAATAAAGAACACACGCCCGAAGCATATCCTATAGAACTTGGATAGCCCTCATGACTTTTCTATCTATCTGCGGATGATAAAATATGATTAATTTAATTTTTTAAAACATTATTTCATAAAAAACTTTTCAAAACCTAAATGTGAACCTCATATCCCTATTATAAACAACTACATAGGGAACCCTGTAAAGTCTCACAATCTCTTAGACATAGAAGTCCCCAAGTTGTTTCACTTTTTTCGGCTCCCAGATCGGTATAAAATGCACTAATTTCATGATTCGATCATTGATCACCCAAATTGAATCATTCACACTAGAGGTTCATGTAAAACCAATTAATAATTCCATGTAAATCCCATCCCACTTATATACCGAGATGGGTAAAATATGCAACAATGTAACGACCCAAAATTTAATTAATGGAAATCCCTCTTGGTCTAATTAAATGTATATTTATGTAAAATGTTTATATAAAATGTCAACTTATTTGGTTTTATGTTAATAATTGTGGCCATTTCTAATATAGCCGTTGAACAGTGATCACATGATTAGTATAAATATAGGGCTTTAACAAATCTAATTTACTCAGATAATGGAAGCGATGGCCTCATCCAGTAGACGTGCCCCATACGAAGCCCATTTGTCAGAGCTAGGAGTGGAGATTTCATCTTTGGGCTTCACTATTGACCAAGACCAAGCCAAGCTTGAATATGTTAAGCTTGAGTGGGACCACCTATGAGAGAAGTGGAACTTGATAGAGATTACCACCCGATCAATGTTATCCGAGCCAGCCCAAGAGTCTATCACCATCGCACACCTTACTTTTAGGTCTTATGTGGGTTTTATAACTGGTTATGTAATAAGAACTTATCACTATTGTTATGTAAATTGTTTTTTTATATAATAATGAATATACTTTCATTTTATTATTTTTACCTTGTAAATAGGTTTTTGAAGCTCAAATAGTATTTTTAGTTAAAGGTCAACTAACAAATATATTTTGATGAATTAATGGATTATTGAATTAAATAACATTTTAATAAAACATTATTATTATTATTAAATTAATTTTTATTAAATATAAATGATCGCATAATTTTATGAATGCAATTATAATTTTTATTAAGGTTCGAGAGCCATTTTTGTCAAAACCCGTGAATTTTCGATAAATGTCAGTTTTTATTTTAAAAGTGAAAATTAACATATTTTAAAAATTATTTAGATAAAATAAATATTATTTCAGGAATCAGGATGTCAAAATTATCCAACGGTGAAATTTTCATAATTTTCGGAGACAATCGAACTTTTGTGTAAAAATTAAATACCGTTTTAATATATAATGTGTTTTATGACATCGTAATGACCTAATAGTGATGTAATAAAATAATATAAGATTTATTTTCTGAAAATATATTTTTTAACATTAAAATAATGCGATTTTGGATTTTTTTGACTTATTTTACAAAGCATTAATGAACCCTTCAAGACTTGTTAAACATCTTGTCTTTTTAAATTGTTTTCCTTGGGAGTGTGACTCACCTCTGCATAAGCAACCCCATTATTTTAAGAAGTTAGGAATTTGGACTTATAAAATATTTTTTTTCCACTTTTATATTCCAAAAACCATGGGCAAAAACCATGGGCTGCTTTTTGGTTTGGATTAGTTTAATGTGAGGTGTCCAAAACCTAAATAATAAAGAATTCCCTCACCTTTCCTATATAAACCCACCCAAGATCTCACTTACTCCTCACTCAAATACCTTGAAGTTAGTCTAACCTCTTCCATAATCTCTCTATAATCCTCCCAAGGTTACCTAATCTCCCAATAAGCCTCTCTCAATCCATTGCAAGCACACTTCCAATTAAGGGTTTTTTCTTCATTTCTCATTTTTTTCCAATTTTCTTTAAGTTGTTATGCCCTTTTAATTTAAATTATAAATGATGGGGTATGGTTTCGTAACTCCCCCATAATTCACTATTTATGTTTGAATGGTGGGAGACCCCTTTCTCTCTCATTAAACGCCTCCCACATACACCCGTTACTATGATGAAATTCCAAAAGGAATTTTGCTCTCCTCATTTATTTTCAAGAAATTCTTTTGTATCATGAATCTAAATTCCATTAAAATTGTTGGGAAATGTATATATATGACCCCCTTACTATCCATGTCATGTAAATATAATGAGGCACACCTCTCTCTCTCATCAACTATTTTTTATGAATTCTTACGTCACGCCGTTACGCTGCCGAAATTGCACCGATTTTCCAAGCCAATGTCATTGTATAGTGAATACCATGCCCATTTCTCTATCCAGGGTATTCATCTTTATGCACATTTACTTATTTATTGTAAAGTTTTATTTATGAATTCCACATTTCTTTATCTTGGAATTAAATTATGATGTTTTATGAATCCATGTTATATGATCCATGTGGCACACTTATGCATGAAATGTAATGTTTAAGAAGGGTGCACCCTTATAGTGATCCAATGCATTGGGTAAAGTATAGTATCATGATACGTCATGTGAAATGTGTGTTTACTCATCCTAATTCAAGTTCAAAGAGGTTTTAATTGTTCTTTATATGCAATGAAGATTTAATCATGCTCCATGTGCAATGATCCTTAGCTCATGCTAATTCCATTTTAAGTGTTGTTGCCACATTTCCATGTTATGATTATCATGCTTTATCATGCCTTTATGTTTATGATTATCTTGTGCTCTATTGATATGCCTATTGTCTAACATGTATTGTATTCCTCATGTTATTCCATGATTATTCCCTTACTGGGCTTTATAGATCACCCTTTTCTTATGCATGTCCTCAGGTTATCCCATGCAATGCTAAGTAGGAGGAAATGTAGTAGTCACATAAAGGAAGTTTTCAATAAAGATGATGTATTTCAAGTTTTAAGTTGTTTTGTAATTATCCTAATCCCTAAAGACTCTATACCTCTCAATATTCTATGTTTTATCAAGTGAAGTTTATGTAATAAATTATGTTTAATTGTGTAATAAAAAGTAGGGTTTTCATAGTTGGTATTAGAGGATGGGTTTAGTTATTTTTGGGATTAGGATTATAAAACCCTAGTGAAGCATTATAGACAAGACTAAGTATAATAAAAACATCCCTAAGTTTTGGTGAGTATTGAGTAAGTGGTTTATAAAGCAAATATATCCCTGTCTGGATACGAGTAGGTAGAGGCGGCTCTGGCACAAATGTTTCCTAGGGGTAAAACCCGAAAACACCGCTTTGAGCTAGACTCGAATAGGAACTGGTGCACAAAAATAGGGCTTGTTGCACTCTTGGTTATGACACTCCCAAGGGATATTATTTGTTAAATTCACAAGCTTAGTATGAACCATTTTAAGGAACAAAAAAAATGCCCTAAGAATATTGGTTAGAAAGTAGATCATGGATAACATAGACTAAAGACAATAGATTCATATGTTAAGGAAATAAAATTTATTTATAAGTCATCAGTTTTGTCCTTGGATTACCCTTTATGTGTTACCCCTAGCTTTCCTTTTATTCTAGCCAATGGCCGGTAATAAGAGGACTCGGGCTAACAACCGATGTGAAGATCAACGTGATGACTGTACTAATGAGATGCCCAATCCAATGGGAGCGGGAATCACGAACTTTTTTATGATTATCTCTCAGCTAACTCAAGCTTTGAATTGAAACATGGGTCAAGAGGAACGTTCAACCCCCCCTACAAAAGAACAAGTCTCTATAGAGAGATTCATGAGACTAATATCTCCTACTTTTAATGGATCATCCGATCCCTCAATCGCTGAACAATGGATCAACTCCATTGAAAAGATCTTCTCTATCCTTCAATGTTTAAAACAAGAGAAGGTTCTTCTAGATTTTTATTGTATGGAGGGTGAAGCTGATCAATGGTGGACGTTGATAAAAAATACAAAGACTGAGGAGGAGATCGAGGCGTTGGAATGAAAGGATTTCCGAAAGATGTTTTTCGATAAATATTTTCCATGCACCCTCCGGCTTAAGATGGAAAGGGACTTCCTTGACCTCAAGAAAAAAGACGAAGAATATATCAGAGCGTATAAGGAAAACTTCACAAGGCTTGCACGATACGCTTCCGGCTTTGTCATTACCCCCAAATGAAAGGTTGACCGCTTATTTAGTGGGATGAAACCAAGCCTGTGGAAAGCGTTGGCGATCCGTGACTTCGAAATCTATGAGGAAACTGTCCGATGTGCCCTCAAGGTCGAAATGAAGATCAGAGAATCTTAGGGGTATCATGGGGATAAGAAGCGTAAGGTATAATTCAATACTGGCGGTCCGATGGAGAAATCCAACAATGCTAAGAAGATCCATCACCCTACTTGCCAAAGGTGAATAAAGAATCACCCATGAAATTGCCTAAAGGGGATGAGAAAATGTTTTAGGTGTGGAAGTGAATGGAACCTAGCTGTTAACTGCTGACAAGAAAAACCCATGACTACAACAGAGGAGAGGAATGCTCCATTCGAATCTCAATGCATTGTTCATTGCTAAAATTTCAAAGAACTAGGGAATCTTTCAAATCAGTTCCCTAAGCCAAGGGTTTTCGGAGGCAACCAAAAACCTCCATGGCAGCAAGGGAAAGCTTTTTCCATCACTACTACCGAAGTGAACCCCGATAGCGAAGTGGTGAAAGGTACACTAGTTATTCATTTAAGAATAGAGAACGTGCTTTTTGATTCAGGTTCTATGAATTATTTTATATCTCGAATGTTTATTAGAACAATCACAACACCACCACAAATAATGGAAGTGAAGATTTCAGTGAGTACGACAAATGGGGAAATCATTGCATCCCATGAATATTACTCCTCCCCTGTTATAATCTGTAGATTGAACTTCCCAGCGAACCTCGCCATACTTCCTATGGTGGAATTTGATTCAATTATTTGCATGAATTGGATCTCCTTATATAGATCCAAAATAAATTTCCATGAGAGGGAAATCACTATCCATGTGGAGAATCGACCCCCGATTCTTTACAAGTGTAAGGAGGAAGATGAATCTTCTTTAGATCCATCATCTCAAGCATGGATATTACTGCCCTATGAGTATGCGTATCTGGATTAGATGATTGATTCCAAGGAAGCAACCATCCTTGAAGACATGACTATTGTGATGGAATTCGTTGAAGTGTTTCCCGAGGAATTGCCTGGTCTTCCTCCTAGAATAGATGTTGAATTATCAATCTAACTTATACCTGGGGCATTACCAATATACCAAAATCCATATAGAACGGCTGTTTTGGAGCTTGGGGAGTGAAATAAAGAACTACATGAGAATATGGATAAATGGTTTATATGCCCAAGTGCTTCACCATGGGGTGCACAAGTCTTCTTTATCAAGAAGAAGGATGGGTCAATGCTTCTTTTCATCGATTATCATGAACTCAACAAAATCACGATAAAGAACAAGTATCTTCTCCCATGAATTGATGACTTGTTCGATCAACTACGTGGATCACAATACTTATCCAAGGTGGATTTGCTGTTAGGATATTATCAAGTAAGGGTGAAGAAGGAAGATATCTCCAAGACTGCTTTTCGTACAAGATACGGGCACTATGAATTCATATTAATGCCTTTAGGAATCACTAATACTCCATAAATATTTAGGTACTTGATGAATAGAGTCTTTAGAGATTACTTAGACAAATTTTTGGTAGTATTTATAGATGATATTATGATATAATTCAAAACCAAGGAGGATCATGAGGAGTATATAAGAACTATACTAGAGTCCTTACAGAAGGATAAGCTCTATGAAAATTACAACAAGTGTGAGTTCTGGTTAAAGGATGTCCTATCCTTGGGCTATATCATCACAATCAATGAGATATATATGGATCTGTCCAAAACAAATACAATTGAGGGACGACTGAGGCCAACATCGGTAATTGATATCTATAGCTTCTTGGGGTTAGCAGGATATTATCTATGATTTGTGAGAAATTTATCATGATTTTTCAACCCTATTTCCAAGATAACTCGGAAGGGAGTAAAGTTTTCTTGGAGTGATGAATGCGAAGAAAGATTTAAGGAGATGAAAATGAGGCTTATCACTGTGCCCGTGCTCACTTTACCCACAAGTGGAGAACTTTTTGTGGTATTCAGTGATGCTTCAAAGAAGGTCTTAGGCTGTGTGATGATGCAAAATGATAAAGTGATAGCCTATGAGTCAAGGCAGTTGAAAATCCACGAGCAAAACTATCCAACACATGATCTGGAGTTAGCGGTTGTGGTCTTTGCCTTGAAAATTTGGAAGCATTATCTCTATGGGGAGAAATGTGAGATATATACTGACCACACGAGCCTGAAGTATATATTCACACAGAATGTGTTGAACATGCACCAACGAAGATAGTTAGAGATGATCAAAGACTGTGACTTCTCAATCCATTACCACCCTGGGAAAGCGAACAAGGTGGCAGATGCCCTAAGTAGAAAGGACCCATCAATTCTATTATTGATGAGAATTGAAAAGGATCCAATCTTCTTAGATTGATGAAGATAGACATGGGAATCATAAATAAGGGAAAATCATCAATCCTTTCACAAATTATTTTTCAACCGTCACTTTTGGAAAGGTTAAAAGATTCTCAAAAAGATGATGTGGGAATTCAGGAAAAAGTAGATGCTATTGAAAAATGGAAATCCTTAGAGTTTAATGTTAATGAAGAAGGAATTGTGATATTTGGAAAAAGACTACGTGTTCCATCAAGTCCAGAGCTGAAGAAGGAACTTTTGGATGATGCACATAATTCAAATTTCTCTATTCACTTAGGAAACACAAAGATGTATCACGATGTCCTAGAGAATTATAGGTGGAATAATATGAAGAAAGAGATCTCTGAATATACATAAAAGTTCCTGGTGTGTTAGAAAGTGAAGGAAGAAAGACATAAGTCTAAGGGGATGATGCAACCATTTCCCATACTAGAATGGAAATGGGAGAACATCACCATGGACTTTTTCAGCAGACTTCTGAAGACATCCAAAGGCAACAATGCTATCTGTGTTGTTATGGATCATCTTACAAAGGCTGTACACTTCATTGCTATTCAGTAGGATTTCTCATTGGATAAACTAGAACGGATATATATCAGGGAAGTGGTAAGGCCACATGGAGTACCACTATCTATTGTGTCCGATCGAGATCCAAGATTCACCTCTAAGTTTTGGAAGAGTCTTTAACATGCACTGAATACTTAACTAAACTTCAGTACGACCTATCATCCTCAAACTGATGGCCAATCGGAGCGGACTATCCAAGCACTTGAGGACATGTTGAGAGCATGATCAATAGACTTTAAAGGATCATGGGATCAAAATCTTTCTTTGGTTGAGTTCTCTTATAATAATAGTTTCCACTTGAGCATCCAAATGGCACCATATGAAGCCCGTAAGGGGTTCTCCGTAGCTAGGGTTTCCCCGTCGCCACTTCCTTCCCTTCCATCTCGGGTTGGATTGGTCCTCCTTGGTGCTTGAATGGAAAGATCATGGTGGAGTCCTCCTTCTACATTAGTTTCGTGCGACCTCATGGGATCGGCCGCCTCGATGCTTCTCTCCGGTGATGGCCTTCTTCTTGCCTCACTCCACCTATGCTGGATAGGGTTCCAAAGGCATCATGGTGATGGTCTGCGGCCAAGATCCAGCTTCTGTGTCCGAGGGTTCCTGCCTCGTCTCCCATGAGTGTGGTGGGTGGTCTTCTATAGTCTCCAAGGCGTTTGAATGCAGCGACGGGATTTGGGTGTGGGATTGTGGTAGGTCTTGGTGAAATATGTGTTCGGATGGTTGTCGATGAGGTGATGGTCTCTCGCTCCTTGATTTATTCTCTCTCTATTTGGTTTGGATTGATCTGCTGTTTGTGTTTTGTTTTTGGTTGAATCGACATTTGGGATAATGGTTTAGGATGATTTGTGGTGTTTAGGTCAGTTATTTTTGGTGATGGTCTTTGGATTTTCTACGCCGATGTGCAGAGGTGATGATGATGTAGCAGGCATTGTGTGGCCTTATTTCGCATAAGACGCAAGGCTCGATGAATCTCTTGTCTGTTACTTGAAATTTGATTTTTGTTTGTGGATTTGGGGATTTTTGTGTGGTTCTGTGATCTGCTTGACTCGACAATGGTGCTGGATGGCGACAACGACAGTGGCAACGGCACTCGTGGTGACCTGTGGGTGTTTTTTGAATTTTGAACTTTGTAGCTTGTATTTGGGAAATTTGGTTCCCGCCTGTTGTGTAGGTTACTGCTCATCCAAAAAGAGGCTTTTGAAAATCAAATAAAAAACCACTTTTTATCATGGAAAAGGTGCAGAACACTGGCATGTTGGGATGAGGTCGGTGAGCGTAAGCTGCTTGGACCAGAAATGGTCGAAGAAATAGTAGAGAATCTGAAAACCATTCAGCAGCATATCCAGGTAGCCCAGAGTCGATAGAAGATTTATACAGATAACTGTCGATGAGACCTTGAGTTTAAAGTTGGAGACATGGTATTTCTACCCATATCTCCGTGGAATAAGGTCATGAGGTTTGGAAAGAAATGGAAGTTAAGTCTAAGGTACATCGACCCCTTCAAGATTCTTGATCGTGTTGGGGCTGTGACCTATCGACTAGCACTTACACCTACCATGGACAAAGTATATGATGTCTTTCATGAATCCCTCTTAAGGAAGTACATACCGAACCCTTCACATGAACTCTCTTCAGAGGTGGTATAGTTAGAGGATGATCTGTCTTATGAGGAGAAACCAATGAAGATCTTAGATCATAGAGAAAAAGTTCTATAGAATAAGACAATTCCCCTCATCAAGGTGTTGTTTCCAAACCACAAGTTTGAAGAAGTGACTTGGGTATCAGAGGAAATGATGAAGCGGAGTTACCAAATCTATTTTAGTGTGGGAAAAAAAATTTCAAGGGTGAAATTTCTTAAGGGGGAAGATTGTATAGACCCAAAATTTCATTAATGGAAATTCCAATTGATATAATTAAATGTCTATTTATGTAAAATGTTTATATAAAATGTAAAATTCTTTGGTTTTATGTTAAGAATTGTGACTGTTGCTAATATAGCTGTTGAACAGTGATCACATGATTAGTATAAATATAGGGCTTTAACAACTCCAATTTACTCAGACAAAGGAAGTGATGCCTTCATCCAGTCGACATTCCCCATATGAAGCCCATTTATCAGAGCTTGGGGTTTGATCTTGACCAAGCCCAAGCCGAGCTTGAAAATTTTAAGCTTGAGTGAGACTACCTATGAGAGAAGTGGAAGTTGATAGAGATTACCACCTGAGCAATGTTATCCGAGCCACCCCAAGAGTCTGTCACCATCGCACACCTTACTGTTCAGTCTTATGCGGGTGTTATAAGGGGTTATGTAACAGGACCTTAGCACTACAGTTATGTACATTATTATTTTTTATATAATAATGAATATACTTTCATTTTATTATTGTTACCTTGTAAATAGTTTTTTTAAAGAACAAATAGTATTTTTTGTTAAAGTTCAACTTAGAAATCTATTATGATAAATTAATGAATTTTTTAATTAAATAATATTTTAATAAATTATTATTATTATTATTAAATTTATTTTTATTAAATATAAATGATCATATAATTTTATGAATGCAATTGTAATTTTTGTTAATGTTTGGAAGCCATTTTTGTCAAAACCCGTGAATTTTTGATAAATGTTGATTTTTATTTTAAAAATGAAAATTAACATATTTATAAATTATTTAGATAAAATAAATATTATTTCTGGAATCAGGATGTTAAAATTATCCAACGGTTAAAATTTCATAATTTTCTGAGACAATCAATTTTTTGGGTAAAAATTAAATACCATTTAAATATATAATGTGTTTTATGAAATCATAATGACCCAATAGTGATGTAATAAAATACTATAAGGTTTATGTTAGGATAATATATATTTTACCATTAAAATAATGTGATTTTTTATTTGTTTGAATTATTTTACAAAGCTTTAATGAACCCTTCAAGACTTATTAAACATCTTGTCTTTTTAAATTGTTTTCCTTGGAAGTGTGACTTGCCTCCACATAAGAAACCCCATTATTTTAAGAAGTTAGGACTTTGGCCTTATAAAATATTGTTTTCCACTTCCCTTTGTCAAAAACCATGGGCAAAAACCATGTGATGGTTTTTGTTTTGGATTAGTTTAATGTGAGGTGTCCCAAACCTAAATAATAAAGAATTTTCTCACCTTTCCTATTTAAACCCACCCAAGATCCCACTTACTCCTCACTCAAATCCTTTAGAGTTCATCCATCCTCTTCCCTAATCTCTATATAATCCTCCCAAGGTGCCCCAATCTCCCAATAAGCCTCTCTCAAGCCTTTGGAGGCACACTTCCAAGTAAGGGTTTTTTCTTTCTTTATCATTTTGTCCAATTTTCTTTAAGATGTTATGCACTTTTAATTTCAATTATAAATGTTGGGGTATTGTTTATCATATCCCCCATACTGCCCTATTTATGTTTTAATGATGATAGAACCCTTTTTCTCTCATTAAACTCCTCCCATGTACGCCCGTTACTATGCCAAAATTATGAAAGGAATTTCCCTCTCCTCATTTACATTCAAGCAATTTTTTGTATCATGAATCTAAATTCCATTACAATTTTTGGTAAATGTATCTATATGAACCCCTTACTTTACATGTCATGTAAATATTATTATACACCCCTCTCTCTCTCATCAACCATTTTTTATGAATTCTTATGTCACGCCGTTACGCTGCTGAAATTGCACTGATTTTCCAAGCCAATGTCATTGTGTAGTGAATACCATGTCCATTTCTCTATCAGGGGTATTCGCCTTTATGCACATTTACTTATTGATTATAAAGTTTCATTTATAAATTCCACATTCATTTTTCATGGAATTAAATGAGGATTTTTTTATGAATCCTTGTTATATGATCCATGTGACAAACTTATGCATGAAATGTAATGTTTAAGATGGGTGCACCCTTATAGCTCTCCAATGCATTGAGTAAAGTATAGTATCATGATACGTCATGTGCAATGGGTTTTTAATCATGATAATTCAAGTGCAACGAGGTTTTACTCATGCTTTATTTGCAATGTGGATTTACTAATGCTCCATGTGCAATGAGCTCTGGCTCATGCTAATTCCATGTTAAGTGTTGTTTCCACATTTCCATTTTATGATTACCATGCTTTATCATGACTTTATTTTTATGCTTATCTTGTGCTCTATTGATATGCCTATTGTCTAACATGTATTTTATTCCTCATTTTATTCCATTATTATTCCCTTACTAGGCTTTATAGCTCACCCTTTTCTTATGAATGTGCTCAGGTTATCCCATGCAATGCTAAGTACGAGGGAATGTAGTAGTCATATAAAATAAATTTTCAATAAAGATATTGTATTTCATGTTTTAATTTATTATGTAATGATCCTAGTCCCCAAAGACACTAGACCTCTTGATATTATATGTTTTATCAAGTGAATTTATTAATTAAATTATGTTTAATTGTGTAATAAAAATCAGGGTTGTCAGAAAGAACCCTATAGGTCTTGAATGTTATGGCTTAATTCTTTAATGAGTAAGGCACTATAAAACAAAATCTTTAATCGATCGTCTAATACACTACCACCAACACCAACTCATCAAATCATGATACATCTTGGTAATACCTAGTTTCACATACCAACAAGAATAGTTTCCACTTTCCAAAAACCCATGTCTTGAGGAAAACTGAATAACCAACCTACTACGAAAGCACAAACAAGCACTGGGAGACCCGTACCACTTGTCAGAGGTCTCTCTACCATAAAGTATTTCCCTAAAGTGTTAACACTCTATGTTTTCCACCTTATCAATCCAAAATCACCTATAAAAATATGATTCATGTTTAATTAAATCCAATAACACCTATCCACCAAAATCTTCCAATTCCAAGATCATTTTAGAAAACAAACTCATCAGAGACCACTCCTCAACCAATTCTTGCTTGGATTTTGTTGGTAATTTTCTACTCAATGAATAGGCAATAAAATTTCATTTCCTAGTGTTCTAATAAATATTAAAATCAAAAACATTAAATATACACCACCTAATGTATCTATCACAAATTCATATCTGTCTAAGTAAAAATATCTTTCTTGATCTTATGATTAGAATATACTGTAAACCACTCCTTGAAGAGACAGTGACTCCACATTTTGAGTGCATAAATAATAGATTCCAACTCAAGATCATTGGTAGTATATTTCTTATCGTTAGGGAAAAACCAAAAAGTCCCATAATCCACATAATGTTTCCCTTGTATCAAGACACATCCCAAACCCATACTAGAAGCATCATATAAAACATCATAACCAGATCCTGGTTCTGGAAGAATCAAAACCATTGATGAGTTCAACCTCAACTTCATCACCTCAAAATATCTCTAAATATTTTCATTCCATTGAAACTTGACACCATTATGGGTTAAATATGTCATCGAAGAAGAATACTTGGAGAAGTATGGAAAAAACTAAATATAGTAACCATCTAACCCAAGATTCTTTGGATCTCAAACATATTTTTGGGCTAATACCAGGATATAACTACCTATACCTTTTAAAGATCTATTGAGATTCCCCTCTTATATATCATATATTGTATAAAATTTACCTCTTGGATCCAAAACTCACACTTGGAATGATTACCATACAAATGATGCCCCTTCAAGGTTTAAAGAATGATATCCAAATGGTAAATAGCTCCTCCTCCAACATAGATTAAACCAAAATATTATCCATAAACATAATAAAAAAATATTCCAAGAACTGATGAAAGATCCAGTTCATCAAATCCATAAATACTGTAGGAGAATTAGTGAGACTGGATGATATAAATAGAAAATAAAAATACTCATATCGAATCCTAAATGTTGTTGTAGGTACATCCTCTTTTAAGAATCTCAATTGGTGATACCCTAACCAATGGTCAATCTTAGAAAACTAATGATCCACTCTAAGCTAATCCAAGAGATGATTAATCCTTAGCAAATGATATTTGTTCTTAACAGTCACCTGATTCGACTTTTGATAATCAATACAAAGTCTAACGCTCTTTTATTTATTCTTGGAAAATTGGATAGGTGAAGAAAAAAATGACACACTGGGATGAATAAATCCTTTAGCATTTAGGTCCTCAAGATGGACCTTAAGTTCTAACAACTCAGTAGATTCTATACAGTAAGATAGTGTATAATTGGTCATTATACCAGAGAGAAGGCCAATAGTAAACTTGACCTCTCTCTATAGTGTAAAACTAGAAAAATAACCCGGAAAGACCCCAAGTTACTCACATAAAACCATAGGAAGTCGAACACCCAAGAAATGGTCAACTACATCCAGAAACATCTCTAAAATCTAGAAGGATATTACCCCTAAATTTGGAACAACATGTCCTACCCTTCCCGATCTAGAGTCCCACTCACCCTGGAAAACATGATTGGTCCCATTGATAGATAATAACCAATCTTTATTAAGATAACAGTATATCTTGTCCTTAAAACTAATCCTACAATCCATGTTGATAATCAAGAGAAAGATCTCAAGATCATACACTAGTAATTATCACTCCACCTCAAAGTCGGGTATCATCATCTAACATGAAGGAAATCTAAACCATTGTTTCGACCTCTTTACAAAAGGTGTGGAAAGATCCAATAAAAATGGAATAAGTTCCAAACACAAGACCAAAAAATCAAGGAACTTGAATGATAAAAAAGAATGAGAAACACCTATATCAAAAAAATCTAGCACCATATAAGATGAGATAAACAATGTACCTATAATAGTATGTGGTTCTGATTCAGATTCCTCTAGAACATACTCTGATTCATAATGTTGTTTGGTCTTATCCACATGAACATCTCCCCTTTCCTGAGTATTAGATTCACCACCCTTGGAATAATCTGAAAGAACCTGTGAACCCTTGTTGAGAGTGGATCTTTACCTACCACTCTGAGATATATTTTCGCAAAATCATTATTGATGGATAGATCATACACATATATGACAAGTATTAGGAATCTCCAAACAATTAGGCTTGGTATGACCTAAAATTCTACACTAGTAGTAGAAAACCTGCTACTACTCTACCAACCCCCTTTAGACTTGTCCTGAGGAGAAATAACCACTCTTATGCTTTATTTTCTGGCTAGAAGGTACACCCTAAATAACCACTGTACCAACTAAATCTATACCCAAACCTATCTTCCTAGCTATGTATGCATTGAAAAAATATGCCTTGTAAACTCCTCTAAAAAGTTTTAAAGGCACATAAGTATCAACATCAACCAAATATCAGGCCTCAAAACTAACTCAAATCTCCAACGATTTAGGTAATCATTAGTGACAAGCTTTGGTGCTAGATGAACTAACTCAACAAAATGGGTAGAATACTCTAGAATGGTATAATCCCACAACTCTAAGGTTAGAAACTCCCGGTTCTTTTCCACATGAAATTTATTAGGAAAAAGATACTGGTTAAATATTTTCTTGAAGGAAGACCAGGTAAAAACATCATGTAACTTAACTTTGAAAATATATTCCCACCATATTCTTCCCTGTACCTAAATAATATACTTGAAAAAACCCACCTTAGAGTCTTAAGAAGTTTTCAAGAAGTTTATGATCCTATCTATCTTCTCAAGCCACTCCTCAGATTCTTGGGATCCTTTATCACCAAAAAAATATGGGTATATATTTCTTAGTAAATTCCAATCCATGATCCAGTACATGTCCTGGGTTCCTGACACACTTAACCCAGAGCTAGAACAATGTGGATAATAACTAGTACCAAAGTAGGTTCTATTGGAGGATTATATCATGAAACCTATCTCTCAGGTTCCTCTCTTGGATTTTGAAGATCTCTTCTCAACATAATTTTATAATAAAATAAAAAAACCAATCAGTCCTGAGAAAATTGAAAAATAATAGATCCAACTTTTAATATAGATATTTTTTTTAAAACATTAAAAATTTTAAGTAAACAGAAAACTTTCAATGAAAAAACTTACTCAAAAAGGAAAAGTTGAATTAAAATAAAATTCCCCTACAATTAATTTAAATGACCTCAAACTCCAAGTCTCAAACCCAGAAAAAGTATCTGACCACCCATGGTAACTTGGTTTTAGTCATGGATGTCAGATTTCTAGGACCCTTCTCCACACCTACTATCAAAATTTTGATGGTCCTAACTTTGTTCTACCTAAGAAATAAAAAAAGCTCATATAGTGCCAACACACTTCAGGTTGATCATCCCTTTGATACCAAATTTTAACGAACTAACCTGGTTCAATTAGACACGTCACCCAAAATGGACAACCACTTAATAAAGGCAAAACAATATAATAAAAACTAGTCTTGAATATAAGGAAAAAAGTTATACATCTCGGGTATAAAGTAGAAAAAAAATGAGATACTATAAAGACATACAATCCCATAAAAAATAGGATAAACCTGAAAGAATATAAAAGCCCCACATGACCAAAAATCACCCCCAAACTAACTTGAAACGAAATAAGGAACAACAAAAGAAGACATCATACTAAAAGATTCTCTAACCTTTACCCGAATCCTAAAATAAAACAACTATAAATTCCCAAAGGAACATGTATGGTGTGATCCAAATCCCAATATGATACCACCATAGTTTCTATACATGGTTTAATGTCAAGAATGAAACAATTATAGATTTTAAAACAAAATAGTTTTACAAATTATTTTTATAAAATAAGTATAGTTGTAAATTGTTTTCCTTTTGTTTTTCAAAAAATAATTTCATATTATCAAACCCAAAATTTGACCAGTAGAAGTGAAAAATAGGAAAGAGTATACATGAATCAATAGGTAAATAGTTAGAAACATATCCATGAAAAATACAATCATGTGAAGCTATATGATACAACCTCATATAAAAACCTATGAGAAACAATCCATGATAAAAAAATTCATGGGATAAATAACTATAAAGGAAAAAGAACCTCACATAGTGGGATCTAGAATATGGGACACTATATACTAGACACTCTCTAGGCTAAACAAACATACATTGGATCTAATAGACATTAATTCATGCCTTCCGATATCAAAAAATGTTACCTTCTGGTGGTTCAACACACACTAAGGATACTTGTGTCTCTTTCCTGACGTACCCATGGTTCTCAATTTTCAATTGTCCAAAACATTTTAAAAAACCGGCACAAAATTTCATAAAACATTTTTAAATCGAATCCAATCATATTTAGAGTTTCAAAACCCATTTCCAAATTAAGAAAATCCATTTTCAAAGAGAAAATCCTTTTTGAAAACATTTTCCTTTTTAAGAAATAATTGAAACCACTTATCACCTCAAAATAAATGGAAATCCCAACAAAATTTATCAAGAATGACATGAAATTCATCAAATTAACCCATTTTATAGAAACACATATCTGAACATGGTAGAAAATTAGATTGTTTTGAAAATAGTGACTAGAAACCAAGAGAATGACCTCCTAAAGATAAGTCACGCCATGAAGCTGGAAAGGATCAATAAAAAACATTATCTGATCACAAATCCGTAGATAAACCACAACTACAACCAAAAACAAAGAAGAACCAAAAGGATTACATACCTAAAGAGGGTAAATAAAACTATAATGGTGATCAATCACTGAAAGAAGTGATCTAGATGGGTTAAATTCACCAAAATTTCCTAGGAAGAGCCTTTAGCTCGAGAGCAAGGAATCTTGTATGAATGAAAGGATAATTTAAGCCAAACTTCTTGGTTAAAACCAACCCTTGTACATAATGTAGGCCAGTTGTAGAAGACACACTCTCGCCTTCCTTTAGTTGCTGGTTAAAGCCTTGCAACCTTTTTGGATGTGACAGGCTGTCACATGACCTATGAGTTGTACTTTTAATAAAAATATATTAGTATAACTCCAATAAAATTCCAAAAATATGATGAACATCCTAAAAAATTTAAGAACCTATAATTACCTCAAAATTTGAGATCTTATAAACCTTAAAGGGTACCATACCTTTAAAAATATATCCACCAACATTAAAGGAATTCTTCCTCAAATATTACTTATTTTTAAACCTAAGGGTTACATATACCGGTCCCAAAATATCATTAGCCACCTTAAAATTCCGTCACTTAAAACCTAAAAAGGGGTGTCTAAGACTCTAAAATTATGGCCAAAATCAAACTTATATACCCATTATGGTATCCATAACTCATAGGATAACTTCTCATGAAAATATCATAATCTTCACATTTTGTCTAAATCGACATCTGATACCAACTGTAACATCCCAGAACCTACGCTCTCAGATCTGGTGCTAAAAATATAATATTTACATTTCTAAATTTGATCCCAAAAAAAATTATACAATTTCAACCATCAGAAAATTACAAAATTAATGGAAATGTTGGATATATTTAATACATAATGACTTTTTAGGTTTATAATTTTAGAGAATTAGGAATAAAATCTTACATATATTGGAAAAATAAACAACTAGTTCATAAAAATTTATATCGTCCCCCAAAATTTCTTCTTTTCTAGCACCCCTATTAGACACTCCCTACTTATAACCGTTTTTCATAACTAGGGGAAGGAAACATACCAAAATGGTGGGATTAGATTCTCAGTAAGGGTAAATAAGGGATATATCAGTGATTATATAATCATAAAAAGATCATAAGGTCATAATAACATGAAATTAGAATTTGAAAATTATACTCTGTATATCATAGATCAAAATTTTGATTCATAGAATAAAACTTGGATGTTTATAAGATATGTGTAACATTATTAAACACACCACTGGGTCCGAACCGATTGCTACATGACCTCATGTGTGCCTCCCTATATACGAGAGGATGTTGACTAACAGGGTGAGTTTAAATCTAATAGTTGGGAGTCTATACTGTCCACATCATTTCAATGAATAGGAAAATAAGGAAAAATAATAAAACAGTGAACAAATAATTAGAGTAAATTTTGGAAACTAAATAATTGACATAGATATAAAAATATATCCGAAAGTGGTAAGCCGGTCCAGAGTATAATAAGTAGGTAAATACAAGACAAGAAAATAAAAAAAACATCTGCAGGGTACTCGGATGTCTATCCCAATCTACTCTTTCTCCATTCTCTACTACTTAACCATCCACCATATAGCCCTTGACCTTCTCCAAATCTCTTGTCATGAAATCTAAAACTGCACCAAAATTCTTGAGTAGGTTGTGAGTACAAGAATCATTAGGACACCACCAATGCATATTTACCATAAGTGAACAATATATCATAGTGTATATAATAAAATAAGTAAATTCTCTATAAAAATATAATCACTAAGTCATCATGTGCTGACCAAGCTAATAAGGACCCCAACCCCACCTACTTTATCTCATAGCTGATAATGATGTTGAGAAGTCACCTAACTCATTCAAAGTAACCTAGATCACCCCACCCAGTTGGTTATTATCACAAGAACATTGCATGTTCCTCCATGTAAAAAGATCACCCTACTCTTTCGGTGGTTGTCATAGGAACGCCGTATGTTTTATCAGATTGATACTTGAACCACATAACCTTTTAATCACTCACAACCCAAGTCTATATGAATCCATGTTTGGTATCTGATTACAATCAACTATGATTTCCCTTCAATAGGGGTAGACACACCCACCTTTAAGGATGTTAGGATTACGTTAGGTTGGTTTATTTTCCACTAATTCTTTCCCCTCTACAGGGGTATCCATTCCCACCTTTACAGATGTTAAAAACACATAACTCCCAACCTCAAGGCTCCACCTACGTATCTCAGATCTTTTTATACAGTCACCATGATTTCCCATCTACATGGGTAGCCAGGTATGACTTTAAGGATGTTAGTACTGTGTTAGGTTTGGTAACCGCGTACATCCAACCTCAAGGCTCCACTTGAGTATCTTGGTACCTGTAGCACAATTCAACACCCTATAAAACACACATACAATATATTTTGTATTAAGGAATGATAGTCCACACCAAGATCAAAGTCAATATAATCACACATAACTAAGTAATCCCACAACTACTCACACACCCCCAAGCATCTTAGAACAAGCATGGGTTAGTCCAGAAAAAAAATTATATCATGATAAGATCATATATACAAGGATGATAATGGTAATTAACCACCTAAATTAAAGTTTTGAAATTCAATGGTGTTAAAAACCACTATGTACAATTTTAAAGTTGGAGTGGAAACCTCAATAGTTAAAAACACCACATTATGGGCCTTATTATCATAGTTGTTGACAAATCAATGCTCATGGTCGAAAAAAGTCCATTGAACCAAAACACATTATTTTATTAGAAAGATAAAAAAATTTCACATGAGATGATACTTTCACTCTCCTGGATAATTTTTGAATTATCATTCTAGGTCAGAATAGGCACTCATGATATTCTCCATAAGAATAAATATATTATGATAATTTCTTATGAATTATCATTTTATAATTACGTTTTGATAATTTCTCATAAATCATCATTTTATAATCATATCATGATAATTTATCACAAATTATCCTTTTATAATTATTTCATTATAATTTCTTTTAAATTACCCTTTTATTATTATCTCTTGATAATTATCATGAATTATACTTTATAATTACCTTTGATAATTTTTAATAATTTATCCTTTGATGAAATCACAGAAATAAGTTTGATAATTTATATGAATTATCCAATGATAATACTGTGTTATTATCCTTTTCTAAAAGGATGGGATTATCCCTTGATAATTCTAGGTTTATTATACTTTGTTATTTTTAATCGATTTTCTATAATTTTAGAATTACAGAAATAATAGAATAGATTAAATAAGAGAAATAAAATAAATAAAAGAGAAGGAATCACCATCTATTGGAACCAAACACACTATGCATAGGTGTAGTTTATTACCGATCATAATAAGGAGATAAAAATGGAGTTAAAATGATAGGGGCTTCACTGCAAAGAAGTAGAGGACTCCCTTGGTTTCTATAACTCGACCACATCATCCCAAAGCCACACCAGAATGGTTCATCTATTTTAAACCTCAAATCCCTTTCAATCTATAAACCCTAATTCAAAAACTCATTTAATGCTTGATTCACCTGAAAATTAAATAAGTAGGGTTTAATTTAATCCCATTAAGGTTTAATAAATCAAATCGGGTCAAATTGTGTAGAAAACCGAGATTTTAGAATATAACCATGTTGAAAATGGTGTTTTTTTGGTGAGTTATGTGTGGTGAAGATGACCCCATTAATGAATTTAATGAATTTAATTAATATAATAATATAAATAAATTTTAAATTACTTAAGATTAAGTGTGATCTTACCAAGAAACCGACATGCAAAAAATTTATGTCCCACCTATGGTAAACCACACATCCTATACCTAATGGTGGTATCAGATTTCTTATATGATACACCATTTGTGAGATATTAAATTATTTTGAAAAAAATGCAAAAATAATATAATATATTTAAAAAATTTATTCCACCTCCACTGAGGCTCTGCAGGCCTAAAAATATCACACTAACTCAGTTAATAACTCTGAAAATATTCCATAGAATATGACAATATGTTAACTGAGATTTTACCCTTATATAAGTCCTTTGATCATCTATTAAGTGATTTTTATTTTAAAAATTGTATTTTCATGTAAAAATAATCATAAATTGTTAGAAATGTTGGTTTTTATTTACATTAAAAAATATTAAATATTGAAATTCCCCCCTCCATCAACTTATCACCCTTGATAAGTATCACTAGTGGTCTTGTCCAAACAACTCAGGCCACTGAGCATGAACATCAGACTCATGTTCCCACATTTCATCTTGGATTTGTCCACAATGACACCAAATCTGGACTAGTGGTATCATTTTAACTCATAAGACATTATCATTCTGGTTTGTAATCCAAACTAGATGCTCCTCATAAGATACATCGGTTTCCAACTCAACAACCTCACAATCTATAACATGCACAGGATCATGCATGTACATTCGAAGATGAGAAATTTCGAACACATTATTCATTCCTCAATAACATGGAGGAAGGTCCAAATGGCCATCCACTCTCCTAACTCATTAAATGATCTCAATGGGTCCTAAAAATGAGGTGTTATATTTTCCTACTTCCTTAAACTTATTTAGCCTACCTGAAGAGTCACTCTTAAGAAGACTTGATCACCCATAATGAACTCCAAAGGTCTCCTCCTATAGTTTACATATAATGTTTTTTCTTTGAGTGGTGATTAACCTCTTCTCAATCAGATTCAATCTCTTATAGGTCTCCTGAACCAAACCAAGTCCACGACTACTACCTCATCTTCTTCATACCAAAAAGCAGTGATCGATGTGGTCTTCTATAAAGAGCCTCATAAGGTTCCCTATGAATTGAATCTTGTTAATTATTATTGAATGTGAACTCAATCATAGAGAAGTGATCATCCCATTATACACTGAAGTCTATAATTTAAGCTCAAAGCATTTCCTCCAATATGAATATAGTCTACTCACACTTTCTGTGAGTCTGAGGATGATACGCCATGCTGAATATTAGGTGAGTCACTAGGGATTTTTGCATTATATTCCCAAAGTGTGACATAAAATATGAATATTTATTAAAATTAATGGTCAAAGTAACTCTATTTAGGCATGTGAACTCTCAAACATAGAGTTTCCAAGCTCCCCCACAGAGTGAGTATCTATAATTGGTAAAAGGTGGAAAACCTTTTCAGCCAATCAACAATCACCCAAACTATGTCACAACTCCTCAAGGTCCTGAGGAACCCCATCATATGTCTTTATTGATGTCCCCCCTATTTAGTGATATGGAAGTACCTCATTAGTCTATTGGTAATGGAAGTACTGACTACCACTCTCTGATATGCTATGGTTTCATGTTGTCATTCGACGACATATGAGAGAAAGTTATGTTAAGGAAACATAAATCTAATGGTTAGTGAAGTCCTGAAAAAACTCATAAATATAAGAAAAACACCGATATTAAAAATGGTATAAGATCAAAAATATGTGATAAGGACCGCACCTCATACAGTAATAAGTTCCTTATCACCATATATTAGTGCTTTATAAACTACATGGACATTCCATTTGTAAAGACCTGGAAATTTCAAGGAAATTTTTTTCTTAATTTTCTTTGGAATTTTACAAGAACGCAGTTTCTGACGGCACCTGATTCCGAGGCCCGGTGTGCCCAGAATTAATTTCCAAAGTTTGTCTCAGGTACGTTCAGTGAACGAGCGAGCGGGAATTTCTATCTTTTGAACCGGTGCCCGGAATCGAATTCCGAGGGCACCGATGGAACCGAAGCACCGGTAATTACTTAGGAACTTCTGTTTCGGAGTTGCGTTTACACGAGTGTTGATAATAAAAATTGTGGAAGTTTATTTTATAACTGCACTACAATTTTTATTAACTTACTCTAAGTGTTAGCTCATGGTGGAAGTTGGGTAACCACCCAACCTCCCTTGGGAGGTTATGAGGGTGGTGGGGCCCACACGAACCCCACCTCTTCATATCCTCTAAAACCCCTCAACTCCCACTTAAATGATTTTAACTTAGTTATAACTTATGTCTTAAATGAGTTGATTTTAATGTGGTGAGTTGTGTGAGTCTTTTGAATTTCAAAAGCCATGTGAAGTTAATTAAATAAGTGGAGAACTTATTTCATTTGGTTGGGTTGTGTTGTTTGAGAGCTTTTTGAAAGAAGGCTTAGAAGTCTTGAAGTTTCTTCATCCTCTTGACAAAGAACGCGAAGAACAATCGGACATCGACGAAGAACGCCACGTTCTCGGGAACCGTCTTCCGCGACGCCATACCCGCAATACCAACGACGTCTTCTTCCGCGACATCTCTTTTCGCGACGCCGAATCTCGTCACCTCTTAAATCAAGGTAGGGGTTTTAACTTTTTAAAGTTATGTGGATCTCGCCTTCGAACTTGAAGGTTTATATTTGTCGGGCCTTGATTCCAAATATTTTTATTTAATTTAAAAGATTTTGAAAGTTTATCATTCATTAAAGGCCGATTGTTAGCAAATAACGCGAGGGGGCCGGACCGCACGAACATGGCCGACCCTCCTCCTATTCATGTTGATTTTGTTGTGGATTGAAACGGGTGTGGCGCGGTGCCGTCGCACTGTGCAGGATCATGCGGCAAGAAACGCGCGGCGCCGTCGCGCCGCGTCGTTAAATAATGCAAGGACGCGACGCCGTCACGCCGCGTCGAATAAAGTTTAAGGCGCCGCGGCCGGAGCGGGGCCGCGGTGGAGGGGCGCGGTGCCATCGCACCACGACGGAAAACGAAGGCCGTGGCCGGTTTCGGGCCGCGGCAGAACGAGAATACCGGCGGCCAGTCGGGCCGCCGGTGTCGGAAGCCGGAAGGGGGACCGGCCTTGCCGGTCCCGTTGAGGAAGAACCGGTCGGCCAGGTCGGGCTGGCCGGAAGGGAGAAAACCGGGGGAAATAATTTCGCCCGGCCAGCCTTAATGACCCCCCCATTATGAGGGGGGCCGGTTTCACAAAGGGGGGGCAGGCGGCCCCCCGTTTTCTCGAAGGCAGGCCTCCACGTGAGGGGGGCCGTTTTTCTTTAGGCGCGGCAGGTTGCCGCGCCGCCAGCTGAGGAAAGTAGGGGGCTTTGCCCCCCGCGCGCGACACACGAACGGCGCCCAGGCCGCGCCGCCGTGCCGGCCCGCGCCGCCGCGCCGGACCGCGCCGCCGCACCGGGCCGGGTTTTCCGAGCTGGGCTGGGTCGTCGGGCCGGGTCGCCGCCCGGGGCGGGTCGACCCGGTTCGGCCGACCCAGGGGGGGGGGGGGGTCGGGCCGGGTCGGCCCGAGCCCAGACCCCCAGTTTCGGACCACTTCTGGTCAAATGCCCGTATCTTGGGCTACGGGCCTCCAAACGACTCGCCGTCAGCGGCAACGCGATCCTTGGATCGAGACGGTCGTTTCGGTATACTATACTCAAGGTGCACCTTTCTTTTCGGGAGCCTACGTGGTTAAAACTCCATAGTTAAGCGTGCTTGGCCTAGAGTAGTGATTAGGATGGGTGACCTCTTGGGAAGTTTCCCGGGGTGGGTGTGAGACGGAAAGGCCAATAACTAACAGACCGGGTGTTCGATTGATGCGCTGTCTATTTCGTTGAATTCCTCTAAGTGAGACGGATCTTTTGGCTTACTCCGCTCAAGGTTTGGATGCCGACGGAGTGCGGTCGGGTTGGCTCGGTCACAAAATCAACCGGGCCCCTAGAACGAAAAAGCCAATAACTCTCAGACCGGGCGTCCGATTGACGTGCCGTCTGTTGCGTTGAGTTCCTGTTGATGATACGAAACTTTTGGCATACTCCGCCCGAGATTTGGATGCAGATGGATAGTGGCCGGGTTGGATCGCACCGAAATTCAACCGGGCCCCTGAAACGGAAAAGCTGATATCTTTCTGACAGAACGTCCGTTTGACGAACCGTTAGCAGCGTTGGTGATCTCGTTGAGAAACGGTCCCTATGAGTATACCCTATGAGAGTTCGGGGTACAGTTGAGATACGGCCGGGTTTGGTTCGCTCACGAAACCAACCGGGCCCTTGGGACGAAAAGGCTAATAACTCACAGACAGGGCGTCCGATTGACGCGCCGTCTCTTGCGTTGAGAACCCTATGACGAGGCGGTCCTTTGAGATACTTCTTCTTGGGACTTTGAGATACTTGGAGTATCGACCTGTAGCTCGTGGAGTGGACCCTCCCAGTGACGAGCGTGCAGAGTACGGAGACTGTGTAACTGGCTGAGACCTGACGACTGCTTGACCGACTCGACTTGGAGTGAGTCGACTAGACCAGTGGACGGAGTACTACGTTCTGAGGTGCAGAACCATGGCGGACGGAGCACTACCTGTGTGACAGTGCAGACCCGCGGTACTCGTCCGGAGAGTACCTCAGCAGGCTACTAGGGGGTGTGCACTACTGTGTTTGGGTGACATACCTCGGCGGGAAGCACTACTGTGTCTGGGTGGCTGACCCGCGGTACTCGACAGGAGGAGTACTTCAGCAGTCTTAGGTTAGCGAGCAGTACCTCGGAGTCATGACAGGACCACTGTACACTCTAGAGACGGAGCTCTTCAGCAGTTACGGTTTCGATAATTAAAATCCTGGTTTGAGCTGAGACTTTTGACCTTGTGTTTAACTCATGATTGAGATGGTTCACTTGCTAACTTAGGTATATTTATGGGCATATACTCGGGTTGTGGTTATCCGTTGATTTCAAAATCCTTGCGTTTCCTCATGATTGAGATGGGTTACTTGATAACTTAGGTATATGTATGGGCATATACCTAAGTAGAGGTTATCTGTTGAGATCTTCTTTGTGGTTATCCTTGTTGGTTTAGTGAGACCTTGAGGGTCTCGGGGTCCCTACTGAGTATCGTTATACTCACCCCTGCACGGGCTACGCCCGCACCTCGTTGTGTTGGTTGCAGACGACAGGCAGTGCTGACAGAGGCCGAGTGTTCGAGGACTGGACGGTACCTGGAGGTGGACTATACGACGAGATAGTACCCGGAGGAGGACCTCACGAAGAGACGGTACCCAGAGGTGGACGTGACGACAAAGCGGTACCCGGAGGTGGACCACTGGGCGGGACATACTCGGAGCGGATGGTGGGACCCGAGGAGCAGAGGAGCTATCTGTACCCACCCTTCAGGTGGGATTTCCAGTGGACAGCTCGGCGTAGCAACTTTACTTTTCAGTTGATGTTTTCCCTTTCGAGTTGTACTTTACAGTTGGGATTGTATTTCCGGCCCCTTTTTACTTTCCGCACTTACTGTTGTACTCAGTTTTTACTTAGTGTTTACTTCTTCCGCTTGTAATCTGTGTGATTGTTTACTTTACAAAGGCAATGCCTTCCCTTTTTACCGGTATTTACGCCTTGGTGCTAGTCGCCAGCCCATGGCCTATGGAAGGCGGGCATGGGGTAGTCACGGCACGGGCCCCGAGGACGGGTCGTGACAAATTGGTATCAGAGGAGTTAGGTTCTACCACAGAACTTATAACTATGATGTTTCTTTCTGTGAAGCAATAGTCTTGAGAGTACCGAGTGTGGTTTTCAGTTCAGGGAGTCCAGTGTTATTGCGGGCGGCCGACGTATCCATACACCAGGACCCTGACAACTGATTTCCAACTTTGTGCACGAAAACACTAATTGCGTGTGTGTTTTCAAAAGTTTTCCCTTAAAACAGCTCAAACCAGGTCAGCTCACCAGGTATAAACGTTTGACCGTGTCACGATGTTTCTTTCAGAATGCCTTTTCACAGACGACCAGCAAGAGCCCCGAGAGTGGTACGTACTGACATCCCGCCAAGCGACGAGGCCTCAGTACATGGCCCTATCCTAGTTGAGGCACCAACGGAGGCACCAGCGGTACTACTACCCGTTGTGCCACCGATGTCACCAGCCCCAGCAGTAGGCGATGCACGATGCTTGAGCGTGCTGCACGAGTTCCAGCGCCAGAGGCCACCCAGGTTCTGGGGAGAGACGGACCTGCAGGCGGCTGAGGTTTGGTTGGAGGCTGTGGTGAGAGTATTCAGGCTAGTGGGGACGCCGGCAGACTTCATGGTGATCTTTGCTACCAGCCTCCTTCAGGCAGCAGCAGGCAGGTGGTGGAGCCACTTGTTTCAGTTTTGTGACGGGATGAACTTCGCATGGGAAGACTTCAAGACCTTCTTCAGGATGGAGTTTGTGCCAGTAGCTCTACACCCCGAGCGTGTACATGAGCTTCTGCCTTTGCCGTGTGTTTTTCGATCAGTAGCCGAGTCATCTGTGGGCAGTAGACAGATGATGCAGAGGTCCAGGAGGACCAGACTAGTAGTTGGACGATCTCGGGTTTTAGGACCGGTGGTGCGGGGCACCCTGGGTGGGAACAGAGCTAGGCGTGCCAGAAGCAGGTTGTGTTACTCATGCGGCAGAAAGGGTCACCTGGCACGTGACTGTCTGACTCCTCGTACATTTGATCCGCAGGCGTTGGAAGAGCCACCGATCCAGAAGCAGCGATGAGTGATTTAGCAACAGCCGAGCAGTGGACAAGGCAGTAGAGCTCCGAGAGCAGGTGGGCAGGAGAGGAACTAGTGGATATGTCCTTTGTACTTCTAGTTCCATGTTGCTTTTGTATTCGTGTCTTTGTATTATGAGCTGCAATAATAAAAAGACACTTATCTTTGTTTGCTTTCCTGTCCTTTTGTTTGGTTGATACTGAGTGGTCCCGGTTAAACTGTTGACTTGACCCTCACTTTCGAGATTTCTACTGGAGGGGACCCAGTGACCTCACACTGATGCCGACACTGTGACTCGACCCTTGGAGGTGAGAGTGACAATTGGATCTCTTAGTAGTTACGTCGAGGCCTTACGACGTCGTCCATGGCATGAATGCATCATTCATGTCAGGATTTACTGTATTAGGCAACGAATGTGGTTCATCCAGGGGATGAGACCAGATTTCTCTTATCGGCAAAGAAGAAATCATAGCAGCTCTTGTGAGACTAAAGGAGGTGCAGTTCATCCAGGAGCGGATGAAGACTGCACAGTGCAGTAAGAAATAGGGAACCGGTGCCAGTCTTAGAGACTCGGGCATGTTAAATGTTTCAAGAAGAGGAATCTTTAAATAGAGATGAGTCTGCGAAGCGGCAGATGTGGAGACAGATCTAGGAGAGCAGCATGAGATGCTGTACATCTTAACATGATATAACCACCCGCCTTAGTTATCTCCGCCAAGCTCAGGGAGCTGAAGGGCGGTGGAAGAATGCGGCTGCATGCGGTCAAGGAGTGTGACCCAATGGCTCTAGAAATGATTCAAGGGACAGTCTGTGTCCACTACTAGCTGCTGTAGTAACAGACGTCGATATGAATCATTCCTCGCTTTCACAAATCTTGTTCCAGACCTAGAGTTTCTGGTAAGTCGTGGACTTGACCCTCACGTCTGGAGATACCTTGGGAGGAGACTCGATAATCACACTTACACCGATGGTGTGGTCAGACCCTCGAGGCGAGAGTTTCGGTTGGAATCTCTTGGTGGCAGCGTCGAGGCCTTACGACGTTAGTTTGAGTATGGAATGGGCAATAACTGTTCATACTCAAATTGACGGTTTTAGGCAAACGTCGGGATGGGTTTTCCGTGGTCGGCGGAAAAGGAAACCCCAGGTAGCGCAGGGTAACTCTTGCACAAGAGGGTGCGATCGATCACTCTTGAGTCGGTCAACCTTACCCTCGTGGCAGCAGCCTTTCGAGTTCCAGTTCTAACAGAAAATGGATACCTCTGGAGTTCGAGGATGACGATCACGTCCTTATACGAGTCTCACCTCGACGAGGTTTACAGAGATGTGGCCAAGGCGGAAAGTTATCTCCGGGGTTCAGCGGACCTTCTTAGGTCCCCAGCTGGGTAGGAGGGGTGGTTTATCGCTTGACCCATTCACCGTAGTTGCACCAGGTGCACGACGACTTCCACGTATCTCAACTGAGGAGATACGTGCTCGACCCTTCGCATACCATCGACCATGAGGAGCTGGACGATGGCGATGGGGTGTCTTTCTCGAATATTCCAGTGGGGATCGAGGATCGACAGGAGCAGATCCTACGAGGACGATCGATTCCTCGGGTGCACTTTATTTGGCAATACGAAAACCTCAAGGTGAGCACATAGGAGCGGAAGGCTCAGATGCGTGCTCTGTACCGCTTTTGTGACTCTAGTTTGTGTTGAAGCTTTACGGGGACGTAAATCCCTGAGGTGGGAGTAATGTAAAGACCTGTAAATTTCATGGAAATTTTTTTCTTAATTTTCTTTGGAATTTTACAAGAACGCAGTTTCTGATGGCGCCTGATTCCGAGGCCCGGTGTGCCCGGAATTAATTTCCGAAGTTTGTCTCGGGTACGTTCAGTGAACGAGCGAGCGGGAATTTCTATCTTTTGAACCGGTGCCCGGAATCGAATTCCGAGGGCACCGATGGAACCGCAGCGCCGGTAATTACTTAGGAAAATCTGTTCCGGAGTTGCGTTTACACGAGTGTTGATAATAAAAATTGTGGAAGTTTATTTTATAACTACACTACAATTTTTATTAACTTACTCTAAGTGTTAGCTCATGGTGGAAGTTGGGTAACCACCCAACCTCCCTTGGGAGGTTATGAGGGTGGTGGGGCCCACATGAACCCCACCTCTTCATATCCTATAAAACCCCTCAACTCCCACTTAAATGATTTTAACTTAGTTATAACTTATGTCTTAAATGAGTTGATTTTAATGTGGTGAGTTGTGTGAGTCTTTTGAAGTCCAAACACTTGAATTTCAAAAGCCATGTGAAGTTAATTAAATAAGTGGAGAACTTATTTCATTTGGTTGGGTTGTGTTGTTTGAGAGCTTTTGGAAAGAAGGCTTAGAAGTCTTGAAGTTTCTTCATCTTCTTGACAAAGAACGCGAAGAACAATCGGACATCGACGAAGAACGCCACGTTCTCGGGAACCGCCTTCCACGACGCCATACCCGCAATACCGACAACGTCTTCTTCCGCGACATCTCTTTTCGGGATGCCGAATCTCGTCACCTCTTAAATCAAGTAGGGGTTTTAACGTTTTAAAGTTATGTGGATCTCTCCTTCGAACTTGAAGGTATATATTTGTCGGGCCTTGATTCCAAATCTTTTTATTTAATTTAAAATACTGTGAAAGTTTATCATTCATTAAAGGCCGATTGTTAGCAAATAACGTGAGGGGGCCGGACCGCACGAACACGGCCGACCCTCCTCCTATTCATGTTGATTTTGTTGTGGATTGAAACGGGTATGGCGCGATGTCGTCGCACTGTGCAGGATCATGCGGTAAGAAACGCGCGGCGCTGTCGCGCCGCGTCGTTAAATAATGCAAGGACGCGACGCCGTCGCGCCGCGTCGAAGAAAGTTGAAGGCGCCGCGGCCGGAGCGGGGCCGCGGTGGAGGGGCCCGTGCCGTCGCACCGCGCAGGAAAACGAAGGCCGTGGCTGGTTCCGGGCCGCAGCAGAACGAGAAGACCGGCGGCCAGCCGGGCCGCTGGTGTCGGAAGCCGGAAGGGGGACCGGCCTTGCCGGTCCCGTTGAGGAAGAACCGGCCGGCCAGGTCGGGCCGGCCGGAAGGGAGAAAACCGGGGGGAAATAATTTCCCCCGGCCAGCCTTAATGGCCCCCCCATTATGAGGGGGCCTGGTTTCACAAAGGGGGGGCAGGCGGCCCCCTGTTTTCTCGAAGGCAGGCCCCCACGTGAGGGGGGCCGTTTTTCTTTAGGCGCGGCAGGTTGCCGCGCCGCCAGCTGATGAAAGGCGGGGGCTTTGCCCCTCGCGCGCGGCACACGAACGACGCCCAGGCCGCGCCGCCGCGCCGGACCGCGCCGCCGCGCCGGGCCGCGCCGCCGCACCTGCCCGCGCCGCCGCGCCTGGCCGGGTTTTCCGAGCTGGGCTGGATCGTCGGGTCGGGTCGCCGCCCGGGGCGGATCGACCCGGTTCGGCTGACCCAGGGGGGGGGGGGGGGGTCGGGCCGGGTCGGCCCGGGCCCAGACCCCCAGTTTCAGACCACTTCTGGTCAAATTCCCGTATCTTGGGCTACGAGCCTCCAAACGACTCGCCGTCAGCGGCAACGCGATCCTTGGATCGAGACGGTCGTTTCGGTATACTATACTCAAGGTGCACCTTCCTTTTCAGGGGTCTACGTGGTTAAAACTCCATAGTTAAGCGTGCTTGGCCTAGAGTAGTGATCAGGATGGGTGACCTCCTGGGAAGTTTCCCAGGGTGGGTGTGAGACGGAAAGGCCAATAACTAACAGACCGGGCGTTCGATTGACGCGCTGTCTGTTTCGTTGAATTCCTCTAAGTGAGATGGATCTTTTGGCTTACTCCGCTCGAGGTTTGGATGCCGACGGAGTGCGGTCGGGTCGGTTCGCTCACAAAATCAACCGGGCCCCTAGAACGAAAAAGCCAATAACTCTCTGACCGGGCGTCCGATTGACGCGCCATCTCTTGCGTTGAGTTCCTGTTGATGATACGGAACTTTTGGCATCCTCCGCCCGAGATTTGGATGCAGATGGATAGTGTTCGGGTTGGATCGCACCGAAATCCAACCGGGCCCCTGAAACGGAAAAGCTGATATCTTTCTGACAGAACGTCCGTTTGACGAACCGTCAGCAGCGTTGGTGATCTCGTTGAGAAACGGTCCCTATGAGTATACCCTATGAGAGTTCGGGGTACAGTTGAGATACGGCCGGGTTTGGTTCGCTCACGAAACCAACCAGGCCCCTGGGACGAAAAGGCTAATAACTCACAGACAGGGCGTCCGATTGACGCGCCGTCTATTGCGTTGATACCCCTATGACAAGGCGGTCCTTTGATATACTTTTTCGTGGGACTTTGAGATACTTGGAGTATCGTCCTGTAGCTCGTGGAGCGGACCCTCCCAATGACGAGCGTGCGGAGTACGAAGACCGTGTAACTAGCTGAGACCTGACGACTGCTTGACCGACTCGACTTGGAGTTAGTCGACTAGCCAAGTGAACGGAGCACTACTTTCTGAGGTGCAGACCCATGGCGGACGGAGCACTACCTGTGTGACAGTGCAGACCCACGGTACTCGTCCGGAGAGTACCTCAGCAGGCTACTAGGGGGTGTGCACTACTGTGTTTGGGTGGCTGACCCGCAGTACTCGACAGGAGGAGTACTTCAGCAGTCTTAGGTTAGTGAGCAGTACCTCGGAGTCATGACAGGACCACTGTACACTCTAGAGACGGAACTCTTCAGGAGTTACGGTTTCGATAATGAAAATCCTGGTTTGATCTTAGACTTTTGACCTTATGTTTAACTCATGATTGAGATGGGTCACTTGCTACCTTAGGTATATTTATGGGCATATACCCGGGTAGTGGTTATCCGTTGATTTCACAATTCTTGTGTTTCCTCATGATTGAGATGGGTTACTTGATAACTTAGGTATATGTATGGGCATATACCTAAGTAGTGGTTATCTGTTGAGATATTCTTTGTGGTTATCCTTGTTGGTTTAGTGAGACCTTGAGGGTCTCGGGGTCCCTACTGAATATCGTTATACTCACCCCTGCACGGGCTATGCCCGCACCTCGTTGTGTTTGTTGCAGACGACGGGCAGTGCTGACAGAGGTCGAGTGTTCGAGGACTGGACGGTACCTGGAGGTGGACTATACGACGAGATAGTACCCAGAGGAGGACCTCACGACGAGACGGTACCCAGAGGTGGACGTGACGACAAAGCGGTACCCGGAGGTGGACCACTGGGCGGGACATACTCGGAGCGGACAGCGGGACCCGAGGAGCAGATGAGCTATCTGTAACCACCCTTCAGGTCGGATTTCCAGTGGACAGCTCGACATAGCAGCTTTACTTTTCAGTTGCTGTTTTCCCTTTCGAGTTGTACTTTATAGTTGGGCTTGTATTTCCGGCCCCTTTTTACTTTCCGCACTTACTGTTGTACTCAGTTTTTACTTAGTGTTTACTTCTTCCGCTAGTACTCTGTGTGATTGTTTACTTTACAAAGTCAATGCCTTCCCTTTTTACTGGGATTTACGCCTTGGTGCTAGTCGCCAGCCCCTGGCCTATGGAAGGCGGGCTTGGGGTAGTCACGGCACGGGCCTTCACAACGTATTATGGCAATGGTACCTATAACACCCGAGATTTTTATGATTAATATTTTGTTTTAATGTTATATATATACCATCAAAGGAATCTTTCACTACACACTAGCTTGACTTACTTTACACGCAATCGCGACCTTCCCCGATAGCTTGCGTTGTACGCAATACCGAGCTTTCACTAAACGGCGATATGCTATTAAAATATTATTTAAAATAGCTTTTATGAATAGTAATAACCACTTTTGGAAATTTTATCTTTCAAAATGGACCTCATTTTTGGATTCGGAATACCGAAATTATCCTAGGGTGAAATTTCGGTATTTTTCTGAAAACTTTCAATTTTTGATGAATAGTGAAATCACTAAGTGGTAGGTTAAAAACTGAATTTTGCATAAAACTTAATTTTACCGCTTCTGTGAATGGAATTTCGAAAATCCGACAGACACGGTTGATATCAGTAAGTAAAATGTGGTTCAATGAGATAAAAATAATTTTTTGGTGAATAGTAACTTTTTACTTTTTTTTACCGCTGTTAATAGTAAATAGGGTAACTAAGGGTAAATATGATATTAGTATTACCCTAACACATGTCCTAATTCTATTGGATAAGTGTAATTCGACCAAAAACAACCTTATGAATATAATATGACCATTTAGGTCCACTTGGATTAGATTATGACATTTAATATTATTTTATTTAATGAATAGTTAAAATAGTTAAAATCAAAGTTTAATAACTAAAACATTTTTAATATGGGGTTATACATAAGTTAAATTCTACTATAAGTATTAATTAGAAAGATAAAAAGATTTCCTACATAATGATATTTTATTTATAATTTTTAGACTTTAAATAAATTAATTTATTTATGACACAACGATGATGCAGTAATTACCCTTTTAAGGAAATGTTAACATAATTGATGTTATAAATGCTCAAATAAATGTAATTTGAGACTTTTTATAAATTCCACTAATTTTATATTTTACTATGATATATTAGTGTTGATTTAATCAACTTTGTTCGAACATATAATTCTGTTATGACTTTCACAAAAATCATATATCAAATAGTGTCAAAATTGAAACAAAATAGTTTTTAAATCAAATATTATATTATTAATTGTTATTTTATTCCTAAAAATCTAAGGTTCGGCCAAATGACTTAGATAAGGATATATATATTAATAATAAACAACTTGGGGTTTGTTTGGCATGTTATAGTAAGTGTATTAACCATATAGTGTAAGAAAACAAAAAGTCACGGTAAAAGTTAAATTATTTAACTTAGAGTTAAATCTAATTGATAAGGTTAAAATAATAACCTAAACTTGTCTAAATCCTATTGGTTGATAGGATTTCGACCCATCCCCACTTTACCTTCAAAATAAGACCCTTTGGAACCATTATAAACCGATTTTGACTTTAATATAAAATAAGATTTTGAGATATTCCTAAGGTGCCCCTCTCCTCCCTTATAAAAGGGCACCTCCCCCCCCTCCTCCTCACACCAATTTGAGCACTCAAGCTCGGCCAACACCTGCCAAAATACCTTCTACACTTCCCTAGAATAATCCTAGAGGTCCTGGTCTTCTTCAAAGACCAATCTTAGTTCCCTAAGTGGAGGATTCAAAGAGGCATTTCAAAGAAGAGGTAATATCCATTACCGATCTTTTCAATTTCTTTCTTCTTCAACTTCTTCTTCTTTAGTTGTTTCATGATAAAGTAATAACATCAGTATTACTTACATACTGATATGTTATTATAAATATGAAACAACCCTAATTGACCTTCTATCCATCCTACGGAAAAATGAAACCACCGCGCGTGCGTACGTACGGAATACCGTCTCCACGCCGTGGTGTAATCTATTTTCCACCATCACCTTACAAGGATGGGTATAATGGTGTAATGAGTAACTATATATAATTATTATAAAGTGATATTGATACTGAAATAGTATAAATACACTTAAATACAATTCCACGATCATGGGAACAATATCATCGCTCGTGCGTACGTACGGAATACCGTCTCCACGATGTGATGCGACTCGTTCTACATGATCATCATTACATAGTAATTATATAAATGAATTGAATGAATAAATATGATATATGTTACACTAATACCATTCTGGATATAAGGTATCTATAACCTTAAAAGAAGAATAAGAATTTATTCTGCAAAACACGTATAAGAACAAAAGGCAATAAAGACCCGAGTAACAAGTAACAATGAAATATTACTAATAAGAAGCTAAGAATATGACCATATATGATATAATATAAATATGTATGATTCTGGAATAAGTCAATAACATTATTTAAACCATTATACAGGAGCTTCGGACACGTACAAAGAAAATCGAACCTAAGGTAAGAGAAATATCACAATCTCATTTTTATCCGAGATTGTTTATACTTTAGAATTTACTGGGGTGTATTTTATCATCCACATCCATGTTTCCTCAATATGTAATATTATTTCCATTCACCTACAATTGTTTAAATACTATTTTACCCTTCGGTGAGTTTTTAGTAAAAGATATGAAAGGAATCTTTTGTCGTTTTTCGTACGAGGTACTTTTTTGACTTTTCTGACAAAAGTACGAGAAGAATGTTTTTTTAACTTATACAACATGAATGGATTTAAGACATTATTTCCAAGAAGATTCCTTTACAAGTTTTCAAGTTTATTTTTAATCATCTTCTTTTAGTTTATAATTTTACGACATGTTAAGAAAGGAAAAGTGTTTTTGAAGTAGAAAGGATATTTTCCTCAAGAATGGAGTTCAAGTGTTTTATCAAAATTATTTTCCATATAATATAATATAGGGTTCTGTTTTTTATCCCTATTATTACATGGATTTGATTATGTTGTGATGGAAATATTTTTATGAATTCCTTTATCTTATATGAATTGTTTTATGAAGTCATGATGTTTAAGATTCCCATTTTTATTACATGGGTTATGCAATGATGTATGGTTTATGATTTTGTGGCACACATAAGAATGGTATCATTATGATATGGGTGGGACCTATATCTACATCCAATGCATTGGGTAAAGATTTTATATCTCATGAGATAGACATGGCTGGAACGGTAGGTTATACCGATTCAGTGAAACAGGACTGAAACGAGGGTGACTCGGTTCAGAAAGGGACTTTGTCCACTAAGATAGTCTTGGCAATGAGTCTTGTCTAACAAGAAATGATTCTCTATGATTATGTGTGTATGCCGCAAAGTTTCATGTTTTAAGTTATGATTATTGTGATTACATTTCACTACCATGATTTATCCCATGTTATGAAATTATGATCTCTTTTGCAGGTTAAGATTTCCAAAAGTTATGTGCTTATGTATATGATGTGATTGATATTTCTTTTTTTTACCCTTACTGAGAATTTGAGCTCACCCTTTTGTATGTTTTCTTTCCCCAGGTCAGGAAGAAGGTTATTAAGTAAGACATGCCAAAAGGGACTATAGATATGATGAAATAAATGGGAGACACTGTAGAAGATTTATGAACCAGTTGTTTATGTTTCCCAGTTTCTAAAGACACTATACCTATACAGTCCTTTGTGGTTTTGTCATATTTTGTAATAAGTGTGCTTCAATTTTGAATTATTAACAATGTATGTAAAGTATGGGTCATTATAGTACCTCCATTCTGGAAGAGGCAAATTCTGTTCTTACTGGTCTCATCCTTTTCAATCAAGAGAGCATACATCTATCCCAGGTTGAAACCGACTCCAAGATCATTTATGAATCCTTACAAGATACAGGCTCCTCACCTTGATCCATTTCACACATCATCAGGAAATGTAAGCTACTACTTAATGGAAATGTTGAAGTCACTCACACTTGGCGCGAAGGGAACAAAGTAGTAGACCACATGGCCTCTCTGGAAGATCAAGGCTCTGATGTCACATAGTTGTATAATGTTTCTTCCCTAAAACTGGAGGGAGTGGATCTGATTTGAGGGGATGCCCTTAGTCGCCAATACTTTAGGCCCCCTAGCCTAGTTTCCCCTTGTTTCCCAGTTTTACTTGTTCCTTTACTTTTAATAAAAATTTAACGTTGGTGATGATATCTTAGTGACTTCCAGCTATCCACTATGATTTCCCCTCAACATGGGTAGCCACATCCTCTCTTAAGGATGTTAGGACTTTATCAGGTTGGGTAACCATGTACACCCAACCTCAAGGATCCACATGAGTATCTCTGTACTTGTAGCACAATTCCACGAGCTTTGCAACACACCATCAATATATTTCACAGTAAGGAATTGTAATCCACACCAAGATCAAAGTCATGATAATCACACATAAAAAAGTAATCGCATGACTACTCACACAGCCATATGCATATTAGAACAAGCATGGGTTAGTCTAACATAAACATCATGTCATGATAACGTCATATATACATGGACCATAATGGTAAGAAACCTCCCACCTCAATGTTTTCAACATCAATAGTGGAATAAACCACTCTATCTAGTTTTAAAGCTAGAGTGGAAACCTCAACAGTCAAGAACACTACCTCACAAGCCTTATTACCACAGTTGTCGATATGTCAATGCATCTGGTGGAAAAAATTCCACAGAACCAAAACCAATTATTTTATTTCAATGAGAAATAACATTTCACATGCGATGATAATTTCTCTCTCATAGATAATTTAAGAATTGTCTTTCTAGGACACTACACACACTCATAATATTCTCCTTAAGAATAATTATCTTATGTTAATTTCTTAAAAATTATCCTTTTAGGATTATATTTTGATAATCTATCATAAATTATCCTCTTATAATTATCTCTCGATAATTTATCACAAATTATCATTTTATGATTGTTTTATGATAATTTCTCATAAATTATCTTTTTATAATTATCTCTTGATAATTTATCTTAAATTTTTATTTATAATTATCTCTTTATAATTTTTAATAATTTATCCTTTGATAAAATCAAAATTATTCTTTTAAAATTTATTCATTATGCTTTGATAATTTAAAGTCAGTATCATCTAGAAATTATATAAATCTTCCCTTGATAAATTCTTATGATTATCCTTTGATAATTTTTTCTATAAATTATCCCCTAATAATCTATAAATTTTTGTTTGATAATTTATTAAATATACATAGAAAATATTCCAATTATTATTTGATAATTTATTGTAATTATCATTTGATAAATTCATAATATTAATCTACTAATAATTTTTATAAATTATTAATCAATAATTTGGGTAATTATTGTTTGATAAAACATCATAATAATATTTCGATAATTCGACCAAGTTATCCTTTTGTAACTTCTATGAATTATCTTTGATGACCGTGTGGATTATCCTTTGATTATTCTTGGTTTTATAATTTCAATAGTTATGCATTGATAATTTAAAGTAATTATAATTTGATATTTATTTTAAATTATCCATGATAATTTTTTCATAGAAAATCATTTCGATAATTTATAGAAACCGTCATTTGATAATTCAGTGTTATTATCCTTTTCTAAAATGATGGGATTATCCATTGATAATTCCAGGTTTTATCATCCTTTATTATTTTTAATTAATTTTTATAAAATTTCAGAATTATGAAAACAATGGAATAAATATAATATGATATATAAAATAAAATAAAAATAGAAGGACTCAACTTCTATAGGCATCACACACACCACACACTGGGTGAGTTCACTGCCTAGCCTGAGAAGGAGATCATAATGGAGGGAAAATGATGGGGGATTCACTAGACAAGAATATAAGACTCTCAATATTTCTAGAACTTGGGAACATCAACCAAAAACCACACCCAAATAGATCATATATTTTAAAACCCAAATCCATTTCAATCCAGAAACCCCAATTAATTTTTTTAATGCTTGATTCACTTGAAAATTAACTATGAAGGGTTTAGTTTTATCCCATTATGGGTTTTTAAATTTTATTGGGACAAACCATGTAGAAAACCAAGCTATTGAGATCTAAACGTGTTGAAAATGAAGTTTCTGGGGGATTTATGAATGGAGAAGATTACCCCATTAATGAATTTAATTAATTAAATATGTATAATAGTATAAATAAATGTTAAATAACTAACATTAAGTGTGATCTAATCAAACACCTAATGCGTGAATTTTTTTTTGTCCCATATAGGGTAAATCCCAATTTCCAAACCTACCCGGGGTATCATATTTCTCATAAAATACAAAATTTGGGATATATTAAATTATTTTTTAAACGTTTCATGCACATTATATAATATATATAATATTTTTATTCCATATGTGTTGAGGCTCTTTGGGTCTTGTAATCTCATACTAACTCAATGCCTAGCTCCAGAAATATTCCATATAATTTTCAAAGGTGATAACTGGGATTTTAAACATAAATAAACCCTTTAATCATCTATTAAGTTATTTTTATAAAAATATGACACTTTCACATATAGATAATCATAAACTGTTATCAATGATTATTTTTATTGTCTTTAAAAATTTTGGGATATTACAAGAAAAATCCTAAAGGAATCAAATAATATGAGACATTATAGAATATCATTGGCATAAGTACTAGAATTATGCTATACACATAATCATAGAAAATAATTTTCTTAGTAGTGATAGATCTTTTCCTAAACTATCATAGAGGAATGGGTTCACTATCCAAAACATCAGTGTAGTCAAGGTTCACTCCCAAGACTATCAGAGTGGTTAATGTACATTAATGAACTGGTTTCACTCCCCATTATAGTCATATTTCTCACATGATATATAAATCATTACATAATGAATTAGAGGTAGAAATAGGTCCCACATATCAAATCATGAAAACCATGCATATGTATGCAATGAGATCATAAATCATTCATCATATCAGAAGCCATTAAAATAAATGAGTTTCATAAAAATTTTATCTTTTCATCATAAATATAAACCATACATAAAAAAATAAGGATGGTATTCTTAGATAATATCCCTAGTAAATCTTAAGTAACATAAAATAATTTCATCTTAGATGGAATTTTTTTAAACATTTCTTGGAATAATTTTTGAGGATCACATTTTATTTCTAAAAAGTTGTGCACTATTAAATGTAAACATTTTCTTTGAAAATAAACTTTGAAAATTAAAAAGTAATATTCAAATCATTAAGGTTTCATGATATAGGGAAAATCTTCACTTGATTTATAGTTTAAGAAAATCATTCTTTCTATATTTTTTCTAGAAAATTCACAAAGCACCTCATTTGGATAATAAAAAAAAGATTCCTTCTAAACTATTTTTAAATAGCAAAACACGCGTAAAAATGATTTTAAACAATTTTTGGAGAATATAAAAAACCTTTTTTTATAAAAGTTTTATAAAACAAGGAAATGGAATAAAAATATTCCTTAACAGATACTTAACCATAAAAAATACCGAATAATGATGATATTGTGAAATAAATCATTACCACTTGGGTATCTTTTGAATTGTAATACGAATGAAAGAAATAAACATAGATGGGTATAAAAATAAAATAATTTTCATGATAAGAATCATAAAATAACAACATCATAATTATATACACCACACAAAAGAAACATGTAGTGTATAATACATATGTACAACATAAATAAAAATGAGACGAAAATCCCGAACCTTGAGTCAGAATTATCACATACATTTTTTTATTCCTAAATAATTAATTTAGTTTAATTATTTATTTAATTAATTTTTTTTTAATGTTTATTATTCCTTTAATCTCACTTATTAACATTTTATAAAAATTACTTAATTATTTATTCTCACATAAGGTGTTTTAGCGATATTTGATACATAAGTCCAAAATGACTTCGGTAGGATAACTATGATCAAAGGAGTAATTATTATATTTTATCAAAAATAATAATAGTGGAATAATTATAATTTTTGAATATAAATTATACTTTTAATTCCATTCACTAAATATGGTTAATAAAAATGAACTATGTTACAATCCAGGTGACGGTAGGATGTACATACAAATGATAAACATTTCCATTTTGGATCGATAATTATAGAAAAAAGATATGTATTATTTTATATTTTAATAATGACAATAATTTTATACATATAATATTAATTATTTAAATATATTTATATATTCCATATATGATATGTGGTAATAAATAACTAATCACAACACTTTGTGGAGGTCGTAGTACACACGTATACGTGAACAATATTACTATTTTTTAGTGCATGGAATGGTAATAAGAATAATGATATATTATCTTTTTAAAATGATAAATATTTCAATAATGTAATATATAAACATAAATTTCATCATTATAAGTAGTAATGAGAGTTGATGATGGAAAAAAATTATATCAGTCTGTGAAGTGGAAGTCCGCCGTACAGACGGATGATAGTTTCATTTCACATTTCATGGAAGAAGAGATTAATATAGTTTATTAAATTAAAATAATAACATATAGTTATATTTAAGATACTAATTTTATTATTTTATCTTATTTGAATAATATTTGATGGAGTTGGAAGAAGAAATAAAATATAAGTGATTGATTAAAAATGATACCTCTTCTTTGGAAAACCTATACTTAACACCTTAAGACCTCTAATATTGGTATTATGAATAAATACCTATTTAATGAGGGGAAATATTATATAAATAGATTTTGTTTGGTATTATTTGAACCAAATGGGTTTTTAAGTGTGAAGTATTGAGAAGAAGAGGTTCTCTTTTATAAGAGAGGGGATGGGCACTCTTGGAATTTCCCAAAATATTAAATTAGTATAGATTAATATTCAATTAAAAATGGATCCAATATCATATATTTAGAATATAGGATAATAATGGATCAAAATAATCACATAAAATATTTTTAGACAAGTTTTGGCCACATTTTTACCCTTATCCTTTGGTTTTAACCCCTCATTAAACCTTTTATAACTTACCATGACAAAAAGTAGTTTTATTCCTTGAGGGTTAATATAGTTACTATAAATGGAAAAAAGGATCATAAATGGAGAATGGTTGAAATTATAAACCAAATCCTAATAATTTTTTTAAATACAATATTTTTAATATTTTTATATCATTTAATAAATTATTATTTATTATAAAGTATCAACAATGTCAAATTTTAGAAATATTCCTTAATTTTACTTACAAATATATCTATTATAATTCAAAAAACTTATCATTTAATTAACTTGTCATTATAATCTGAAAAATTAAATTATTACATTAATTATCTAAAATTATATAACTTTTAATATCATTTATTTTATTTTTTCCATTAATTAAATTATTATTGCATCAGCGTTGGTTCAAGAATTTAAGGAAATTATCAATTTACTAAACATTGAAAATAAATTACCACGGTGAAGAAAAATATTTTATTTATAAAAATAATATTTATATTTGAATATATCCTTTAGATGAACCCATATTAAAAATATTATAGTTATTAGAAATAAGAGTATGACATGTTTTACTTTTCTTGAAATAAAATTCTATAAATATCCTAATATCATCCAAATGAAGATAAAATTCCATATAAACAAATTTTGGATGACTATGGAAAAAACTAGCTCATAAAATAAAATTTATTCAAGTGTTGGTGTCATTTTATAATCCTTATCATTTTGTTTTTAACTTTATTTACTCGATTTTCCCTTTACCGTGGTAATAAAAATTATTAATTTTACTACTCATATTGAAAAAATAAAGTGGAACCATTTAATAAATTTGGGAATAATTATTAATAATATAGAATAAATTTTAAATTTTTTTAAAAAAATAATTTTAAGAATTTAGTTTAAAATTAAACTGAAGAAACACGATGAAAAACATTTTTTTTAGAAAAATGCCCACTCTAAAATATAAAATGTTTTTATGATTTATTCAAGTATAAAATCAACTAAAAAAATCATAATTGAATTATTTTAAAATAAAATGAAATAATTATATTTTAATACTAATCCAAAGTATAATTTTACTTTGTAAATAATTTAAATTAAAAATACAGTTTTCAATAAAAATCAGTATTTTTACTATTCATTAAAAATCAATATTTTCATAAAATTATCAAAAATTCATTTAAAGATAATTTTTAATTAATTAATTTATAAATGAAATTAATTTTTTCAAATAAATTTTATGTAACATCTAAAAATTAATTATAATATTTTCCTATAAAAAAGAAGAAAACTCATTTTTGAAGAGACCATAATTTTTTTGAAGAATAAAATGACTTCACTAAAAATTGTGTGATTATTTTATAAGAATTTTTAAATAAATTTTTATTGAATTTTACCTTTATATTTATCTCATAAATTAGTTAATCCTATTCATGCCTTCCAATTTAACAAATAGGTTATAACAATCACATTTAAATAATATTATTTCGTTGTTCATTTAAGCTCAATGTTGTGTATATTGTACATTATTGAATATAATATTTCCTTTGAAAATCTTATCATATTAAAATTTATATTTATTTGTTTCATCTTCATAACCATCCAAGTAAATTGGTTATGAGAGATGAATTACCCCGCTACGTGGAGTCGGTAAGCCGTACGTACACACAGACATTGATTTCAGTTTTCATAGGATGAAAAAGAGATGGGAAATGGTTATACCATTATAATAATTACGTATATTTATATTTATGATACTAGAGTTATTATTTTAATATGGTAAAAAAATTATAGGAATTATAATAAGAAATAAATTTTAACGTGTCGGTAATGGCGATTACCTCTTCTCTAGTAGACTTCCTTTAGATTCCTTCTTAATAACCCTTGGAATGGTCTTTTAAGAAAAAAACCGCCACTTAGTAGAAATATAAGTTTATAAGATAAATTAGAATGTTTTTTTGATATATATGGATTAATGTTCTATGAATAATTAATAGAAAGGGATATCCTTTTATAATGGAGGGAAAAGACATAGTTGGAATTTCCAAAAAGATTAAAATGTATTTAAGTCATTATCAAGAAAAATGATTCCAAATGGATTAAAATTTAAATAAAAATAGTACAAGGTATAAATATAATCATATAATGAAATGTGTACTGGTTTTGGTGTCATTTTAAACCTTATCTTTTTGTTTAACCCTTTGGTTTACAAATTTTAATCTTAATTGTAGTAATGAAATTTTAATATTAAAGGGTAATATTTTTACTTAGAAGGAAAAAATTAGATCATAAATGATAAAGGGATGAAATTTTAGATATTTTATCATCCTAACCATCCAATTTCAAGGTTATTAAGATTTTTAAATAATTTAATAATTTTTTTTATCATAAATTCTATTAATAATGTTTTAAAAACTATTAACATAATTATACTTTGAAAACAACATGTCATCCATGAAATTAGAATATAAAAATTTAAAAAATATCTAATATGCTATTTTTTATATAAAATTAATGGATCACAATAATTCACCCAAATTTTATTACTTTTAATAATTTTAAATCATTTTTTCATTAATATAACAAATACTATTTCGACATTTCATAAGAATTTAAGGTAATTATTTAATCACTAAAAATTATAAATAAATTAAAATGAGAAAAAAAATTAATTTATTTTATGAGTAAACATTTATAACTGAATTTATTCTCCTTTTATCCTTATGTAAAAGTTTTATAAATATTAAATTCAATGGAATGACATTTTTTATTTATTCTTTTCTTAAATTAATATAATGGTCATAATCAACGAAATATGGAACCAATTGGACATATATTGTATAATCAGATAGAAATGGAGTAAATAAAGAGGTCAAATATGATAAAATAATGTTTTGGGTTGATTTTGAGATCTTATATAATTGTTTTTCTATATTTTACCCATTTTACCCTTATTAAGGTGACAATGGTTTTCCATGGTTGCTATTCATAATGACCAAAAAATAAAAGGGAACTATTTACCAAATTTAAACCTGCTTATTAAAAATACAGAGTCCATTTTTAAAGATTCAATTTTAAGTAGAGGTAGAAATTAATTTAAGATAAAAACACAAAAGGAATTAAAACATATTTTTTTCCTGAAAATTTCCTTTTTAAGTATAGAAATGTTATTCTACCAAAATTCACCCATAAAACTAATTATAATGAAATTAATTATATTATTGATAATATAAGAGAACTAATGTTTCTTTGAAAATATTTTGAAACAAAATGTAACTTTTATAAATGCTTGAAATAAGAATACAATTTTCAATAAAAATTAATATTTTTCAATATTCTCTAGAAAATCAATTTTTTAGAAAAATCCTAAATTATAACTCCCAGATAAATTTGACATAATTATTAAAAAATGGTATAATTATTATCAAATAAAATTTTTAAGGTTACATAAATTAATTATTTTATTTTCTCAAAAAAATTAGTAAAAACCATTTTTGAGGAAAACATATTTTTGTAGAATAAAATAAATTTACCTAAAATAGTGTACTTATTTTCATAGAATTAATCAATAAATTTTTATTGAGTAGTTCCTTTATATATATTTCAATTTTTTTTAATCCTATTAATACTTTCCAATTCAATGGGTATGTTATAATTATCATATCTAAATAATAATATTTCACGGTTTGTTTATGGTCGGTGTTTATTTTATATGCTATCAAATATTGTGCTCTTTTAAAATCCTTGGGTGTTACATTCTCCACATTTAATAATTTATACCCTAAAAATTTGAACTTGTTCTCAATAATCATGGGTTTCACATTCCAAAATACCTTTGTTGAAAACCCACAACATAAAAAGGGTTCATAAATCATTCTCTTTGAAGAGGGGAAGGTAAATATAAAGGTAAACTAGAATAACTCATACACAAGTTTAAAAATAGTATAAAATTAGTGGAAGGTGAATATAAGTAATGGTAGGAAAAATATTCTAATAATTTTATATAGTGACAGAGAATATTGATCACATGTAAGTGGATGATTCTAAGAAATTTAATGAACACAAAACCATAAATCTATAAGGTATGAAAAAGACCATTGTTTCATAGGGAATTAATATAATGGGAAATTTTTTTATTCTAAGATCATTTTTTCAAGATTTAAGAAATTAATTTACCATATAGACTAAAACATAAGGAAATATACTTTATTGATAAGATTAATTTCATACTTTAATCAATTTCAAACAAAATCTCATCCTTTTCTCTGAATGATGAGTATTCAAGATGATTTTTTCATTCCTAAATAACTGAAATAAACTTCAAGTGAATCACATAATACAAGAAGATAACATGATATTCCTATTTCCTTTAAATTTTTTCCAAACTGAGATGGTTACCATAAAGTAAGTTAATATCAAAAATGTATAAACCTTCATATGAAAAAAATAATTCATTCTACTTCAACATTTCGAAAATAACACCAATAGTTCAAATTATATTATTCCAAAAATATAAAACCCTACAAACAAATTAATCTCAATAAACTCAAATTTAAATAATGTTTTAACCTAAATTTTGATCTTATACCTTTTAACGTGCATCCCACAAAAAATTAATTGTATAATTCCCAAATAATCTTTCTTCTTAAATCACTTGCTAAAACTAAAGGTTACTTATAACCCAACCCAATGAGTAATCTCTACATATATCATCAATCACCATGATAAATCAATATATAATCTTATAATGTAGTTAACGTCCCAAAAAAATACCATGAATCAAATTTATATACCAACCTCAAATTTAATCCTTAGTTTTACTATAAATATCTCTAAAAATATCACAATATCAATGAATCAATTTTTAACCATTATGATTATCTATATAAAACTATAAAATAGACCATAATTAACCTGAAATCAAATTATATACCAACCCAAAGGGCTATTTAAACATCAATAGAGTATTCTTCCTCAAATATAATAAATGTTTCAAATCACCTAAAAATCCCTTCACTTAAAACCTCAAAAGGGGTGTCTATTCCATTTAAGTTATAATCAACATTAAAAATATAAACCCATGATGTTACAGATAACTATTAAGTTAACCTCACATGAAAACATATTTTATTATAAAAATCAACACAATCCTTATTCATCAAATGAAATAAAAGACTATTTTAATAAATACAAAAATTCAATAAAATCCCTAAAAGATGACCTAAATCACTTTTTCATCTAATCACAAACCAATTTCAATACTTTCCCATTTACTTCGTATATTTCAATCATATGTTTATCCTAAATAAAAATTATCACCTTATTACTAAATATTTTTTATTTTCTATTAGTACCATTCAACATATAGTTTCAAATGCTTAAATAAAATCTACTATGGAACAATACATAGATGTTTCATAATTATTATATCTATAATATCATTGATATAGAACTTCTACAACATAATTATTAAATACCAATACATAAAATCTTTAACAATTAAACTATAATAATTATTATACGATAAACACTTCCTTAGTCTAGGAGTTAACCCTTGGATTAGGGATTGGGATTGGATAATGACATAATTCCCCACACATAATACATTGAACTCAAAATACTACATTGGGATGAACTTCAAATCTCTCCATCAAAATCCACATTTTACAATGACAATTTGTTTTTATATACTCTTATTTTCCACACATAAAACATTTTCCCATTTCTTTAAGTCATTCTCTAGGGTTTCTCTTCCTAAATTTTTGACATGAAGTAAATTGAGCCCTCTTCCCTCCATGGTCTCAACCACCTGAGCTCTTAGAAAAATCTATTAGTATATTCTTTGGTGAGTTTTATACTTCTATAAGGTTTAGTTTGTTAATAATATTTCATGATAAATTACTAGGAATAATCATAATGTAATTAACTCCAGTCATCATCCAATTTGGTCACTCATAATCACTGAATTCTCAATCACATTTAGTGTTAACATGATTATTCATGGTTCCATCCATTGAGAAAAATAAAAATTAATAGTATGAGTAAAAATAATCATATTGAAAAACCATATAATCATGAAAATAATCTATATGATGTATAAATCATGACACCTTCTCTTTAATATAAGATACCTTAGGTTTAACCTGGGTTATTCACGGTCATAATGTATTCATCCAAATATTTCTTTTCTTTTATTAAAATCCAATTTAAGGAAAAGTGGGGACTATATTGAAACTTTCAAAAAAACAATAAATACGGAACCCACCAAAAATGAATTTCACCACAAATTTTAAAATTAAAAAAAACAAAAGAGCATGAATAATCTGCAACTCGAGTTGTCACCACACACCCTATTCAAATTTCAAAGAATAGATCCACATCAATTCCTTGATCCATAAATACTACAGCAAGAAGAGATCATCCTCAACAAATGAGTTTCCACAAATGGTCATAATCTATTCAAATCCTTCATAATGGTTTGTAAATAAATTTTGAATAAACCCAATCATATACCCCAGGAGTGTCAAAATTGGTGTACACTAAGGACATAATAACCGTGCACCCAAATAATGGATGAGATACAATCTAAAAAATATTTTCAAGATTATTACCTCTAGATGAATTTTTACCAAAACCACATCTAATTATAGTATCCATACATGGATGTATTGTTAGGAAAACCACATTATTCATAGGTTTATGTTCCCAAATATATTATTTCCTCAATATAGTTCCCATGGTTTCTCCTAAACTTACTCTGATACCAACTATAAAAACCCTAATCCTAGTAGTCTAGATTCATGGGTTACTTTTTACATTGGCCCCAAATAAAGGTTATCACATACCAAAGGACTTAATAGTTTTGTAGTCTTGGTAAACTAGATACATACATGATTCCCATATAAAATTTTAAAAATAACAACATATCATAATAAAATATTCTATAATTTTTGATATATTTCACAATATCCTTCTTCATATTCTGGGTGAAGGAAAACAAATAAAGGGTAAGATTAAATTCTTAGTTAGGTTTACATATAGAGGAAGCTAGCATGATTAAATAAAGCATAATTAATATGAAAAGTTAAATAAATGAAAAACAATTCCATTTAATCAATAACTTGATGACAAAGAATAATATGGTAGGAATATATAATGATAAAATAATTCCATATAAATAACCAAAAATTCTTGAAACTTATCTAAGAATATTATAACCATTAAAATAATTACCTAGACATTAGTAACTGATTTCATAATTATGGAATGCATAATGATAGATATATGAAACTTACCACCAAGGCCTCATGGCATGCCATCTAAAATATACCATCATGGAATAATTACATGAAATATTATATAAATGGGTAAGGCCTTCAACAAAAACCCAAACTATTTTCTCACATTAGACATTTTGATGCATAGAGTTGATATATAATTACAGGCCCCACCCATCACTTAATAATTACAATGAATTCATTATATGAATAAACAATACAACTTAATAAATACGTATCATTCAAAAACTGTATGTATAATAAGATATAGTATATGAAATTTCAATACTTTCTTTATTCACACTGATCACACACCATTATAAGAAATAATAAGGTTGGTATAATTAAAACATATCCCCAGTGGAGTATAAATGTTTTGTTGTCATTAATGAATAAAAAAACAATAAAAAGATCATTTAAAACATTCTTGAGGAAAATACCCTTTTCACTTTGAAATTAAATTTCACAAATAAAAATTTCCGAAATATTATGGAGAACATTTTATTTCATTTTGAGTACAGTAAAACAAAGATTCATTTCACATTTTTGGTAAAATGTCAAAAATTATATTATTTATAAAGAAAAAAGAATATTTCTTTAAAACCATTTTTTAAAAGTAAAAAATGTGTAGAAATTTATTTAAGAAATCATTATGTATTTTTAAAAATATGCTTCAATTTTTTTTAAGAAAAATATGGATATGGAAAAAAATATTCCCAGCCAAGTATGAAAAACAAATTCATTTTTCCCTAATAAAATCATTTTAGTATATTGAGTAATTAATGAAAAGAAAATCGAAATAAAAATTTTAATTTCAATAAATAAATAGATGATAATTAAATATATTTGGTTTAAGATATAAGGATTAAATAATTACCTTTGTAAAGACTTAGAATAAACAATCCCGAATAATGATGAGATTGTGAAGTAAACCCTTACTGTTTTGGGAACTTTTGAATCATAACCCCCATGAAAGAAATAGATTCAAATGAATCTTTAAATACCATAAATATAAATTTAATCATTAAATATCATATCAAAGGGGTAGTATGTACACCATATTAAATAAATAAGTGGTGCATATAGGATATGTCTCCCAGAAACCAAACCGAGACAAGAAACCCGTACCTTAGGTTTAAATTATTTCATATGTGTTTGAAACTACTATACAATAAATATATAATTATTATATATATTTTAAATATATATAATAAAATATATCATACGATACCTTTCATCACATTTTTAATAATAATTATTTGTTAGAATCCCCGTTCTGGGTGACGACTGCTTCATTTTTCATGTATGTTTTGGTTTCGTAGTTTCGGTCCTTGTAATTTGCTCATGATTCCATGATATAATATATTATAATTATTATATAAATATAAAATATATTTATTATATGCACAATTATAATCATCCATAAAATTTAAAGATAGAAAAATGAATTATGTTGTTCATGGAGACATTATGTCGTACATACACATGAACATGTTTTTTACTTTTAGAAGGATGGAAAAAATAAAGTTAAATAATAAATAAAATTTATTGAAACATTATTATATTACATATATCCTATATATTCATTAAATCTATCCCTATTACCATCCATGTAAAGCAGAAATGAAAATATGGATCCATCACTTCGTGGATGCGGTAGTCCACACCAACACACGATCAACGTTATCATTTTCTAATGAATTTGATGTTAAAAAGGTAGATACAAAATTATAATTCCATAATCAAAATTATATCATATATATTTATTAGTTTCATCTTTATAACCAACCAAGTAAAGTGGTGATGAAATACAACTTACACCACTATGTGGAGATGATAATCCATATGTATGTCTGAGTGATGTTTTCACTTTTTTGTAGAATGGAAAAGAGATTGAAAATGGTTATCACATAATCATAAAAACGTATAATTATATTTATGATACTGGATATAATATTTCAGTAGGTGTACAAAAAATTAAGATGATTTTAAGTAGAAATAAATTTGAAAGATTTGATAAAAGGTGATTAACTATTCTTCGACATACTTTCTTTAGATACCTTATTAAAGACCCTTGAAACGGTCTTTCAAGAAAACCCAAACCTCTAATAAGTGGATATAGAAGTTTATAAGCGATATGGATAGAGTTGGGTTGATCTAAATGTCTCAAAACGGTGTGTATAATTGAGATAAATTAGTTTCCTTTTATAATAGTGGAAAAGTAGACACTTCAAATTTCTAAAAAGATTAAAATATAATTAAGTCATTTAAAAAAAATATTAAAAATGGATACAGATTTGAAAGAAGGGGATAAGGTTGAATTTTTATCATCTAATGGGATTTATTCATGTTTTTGTGTGATTTTAAACTTTATATTTTTTGTTTTACCCCTTCGTTAACTAATTTTAATCCTATTCGTGGTAATGGATTTTTAATAATAAAGAGTTATGATTTTACTTATAGAGGAAAAATTGGCTCATAAATGAGCAATGGATAAAATTTTAGACCATTTATCATCCAACTTGTCCTATATAATTTTTTTTATTATTTTTAATTAATGTAATAAAATAGTTTTATTTTAAAATACTACTGATGTCAATTTATGAACTATTCAAATAATTTGAGTCTAAGAATAACACGATAGTAATGGAATTTAAAAACAAAGATTTCAAACATATCTAATTTTTTTATCTATATTTTTTTTTCATTTTAATAGTTAACCCAAATTGTTTAAATTTTATTATTTTAAAATCATTTATTTTAATTTTATATTAATTGAATAAATGAAATATCGATGCTGTGTAAGCATTTAATGTAATTTTTTAATCACTAAAAATTAGAAATAAATTACCATGATAAAAAATTAATTTTTATTTAGAATAAACATTTATAATAAAACTTACCTATTTATCCTTCTATAAAAAATTCAGAGATATTAAATTTAAGGGAGTGACATTTTGTAATAATTATTTCCTTTAATTAATATAATGGTCATAAGCAAATAAATATGAAACCAAGTGACCATATATTTAAAAAATGGATTGAAATTTATGAACTAAATCTATAAAATATGATACATTCAACTTTTGTGCTTATTTTGAGACCTTATCTCACAGTTTAAACCCAATTTTACCCTTTTTTCACTTACTGAGGTAAGAAATATTTACCAAAGTTACTATTCATTATAACCAAAAATAAAAGGGACCAATTTACCAAATTTTAAACTCTTGATTCCAAATATGCATTCCATTTTTCAAAATTTAATTTCTATAATTAGTATAAATTAATTTAATATAAAAACAAAAAACGCAAAGAAAACCCGTTTTTTTCCATAAAATGTATTTTTTATGTATAAAAATGATTTTATTTCAAATTTTAAAATAATTTTGAATCAAATAAAATTAATGTTGGATCGAATATGTAGATATAAGTCTATTAGATGGAACAAAACAAGAGGGGGGGGGGGGGGGTGAATTGTAGGTTTAAAAACCTATGAGTTTTAGAAACTTAAAAGATTTGTTTAAAAGATCTTAAACTAATACAAATACAAATACCCACAATTGTATTGAATATAAAAGGTATGATGTATTGTAATACTAATTTAATGCAAAACAATTGTATTCAAGGTGAACACAATAATCAGAGTAATACAAAGATGAATGATTCTACCTTAAAGCATATAGAATCAATCAATATAAAATGTAATAGAATGATTGTAATTGAAACAATTACAATTGAATATGTAAAGAAGAAAGGAAACAATACAAATCCCTTACTAATACAAGTAACAGAGGAAATGTAAAAGTATTACAATTATTTTAACCCAAAGAGAAGGGTTATCCTTTCACCTAGGATAAAAGGTCTGTCTCACCAACACCTTGGTGAACCCTCGATACGATGGTCGACATGTCTGTCTGCCTATCCCCGGCAGCCCTCGATATGATGATCGGCACATCTGTCTGCCTATCCCCAGCAGCCCTCGATACAATGATCGACACGTCTGTCTGCCTATCCCCGGTATCCCTCGATACGATGATCGGCACGTCTGTCTGCCTATCCCTGGTAGCCCTCGATATTGTAGGTAATCGGCACCTCTGTCTTTCAAATACTTGAAAGCCCTCGATACGATGATCGGACGCACAAGGCAGATGAGAGAAGTCACAGTGTCTCTCTCTAGAATATTGGTAGTTCACAGAGTCTCTTCATTCGTTATCTTCGTTCATCGTTGTGCTCTCAGCTTCAAATGACCTCCTATTTATAGGTCTCGGGTTCCAACAGTCATATTGCCTCCAACGGTCATATTGAAACAGAAAGCACGACATCGTTTTGATTAGTTTGTAACTAACTCAACGACATCGTTTTTTTAGGACAAGAGATATATAGAAATAAAAAACATGAGTACGATTCATATGCAATGAGTGTTTTTGACAAAACAAATAATGAACATCTGAATAGCAGAGTCAGTACGATACGATTGACAGAGTCAGTACGATACAATTGACAGAGTCAGTACGATACGATTGACAGAGTCAGTATGGTACGATTGACAGAGTCAGTACGATACGATTGACAGAGTCAGTATGGTACGATTGACAGAGTTAGTACGATATGATTGACAGAGTCAATACGATCAGCATTGTATGATATGATATGGTCAGTACGATCAACATTGTACGATACGATAAACATAATAGAAGACAATTGTAATTTCCAAAATATGATAAAATGCATTTGTGCTTTCCAAAACATGATATAGAAGTCAAAAGAGGACTTTTGACTCAACAATCTCCCCCTTTTTGGAAATCACAACACACAAAGTAAATGTAACAAGAAATACTTATCTCCCCCTGAGTTTTTGGAAACTCTTCTGAATAAGAAATTGAATACAACTAACTCCCCCTTAGGTATGGATTTTCCTAAGGATTGTATTCGTAGATTTTCCTTAAGAGTGTTTTAAAGCATTATTCCCCTTTATAAAACATTATCCCCTTTGTAAACATTCTCCCCCTTTGTGATTTACAAAAAAGAAAGGAGTAATCTTGAATTTTCTGAAATAGTTAGTAAAGTAATACAAGACAATGGATAAAAGAGAAGGATCATAAAAGTCATTACAAAACAAAGACAAGTTCCAAAGGAAAACAAATACAGAAATCATTTGTTTTCTCTTTACTTATCCTTCTTTATAAGCTCATGAAGAACAGCTTTCATCTTCTTGATCTCTTTCTTGTCTTCAGAAATTGATTCACCCTGAGTTTTGAGAAGCTCTTGTTGGTCCGTAAAAATCTAATCTTGATTTCTGATAGTCTCCTCCTGGACTCTGATTATTTCTTCAAGGGTATCAATTCTGTTTTGAAAATTATTGTTATCTTTGGATAACACCGAATTTTGATTCTTCAGCAAAACCATTTCATCTTTGAAAGATGAAACCTTCGAGAATTCAGATTGAAAAACATTCATTCTCTCTTGCAAATCTTTCACTGAAGGAACATTGGCTCTTTGAGAAGATAAAAGATTCAACCTTTCAACCGTTTCTCTATCAAGCTTGTTGAAAGCAATTGCAAGCTCATTTGATAACCTTCTTATATCTTCAATTGCTATCTCATGATCATTGATTGAGCTCTCTGTTTTGTACGACCACTTGGTCATCTTATTGCATACCTTCTTATGAGCAACCGAACTTTCTGAAATAACTTTCAAATCGGCTTCTACTGACAAAACTTTCTTCCTCAATTCTTTTTCAGAGCCAAACTTCTTCTTTTGATTGTCAGTAATAAAATCAATCTTCCCTTCCAGCCTCGGGAAATAAGGAATAGTCGTCTCAACCCTTCTTAAAACATGAACAATGTAATCACTCTTCTTGAGAGAGATTGTATGTTCTGAATCAGTATCTTCATCGTACGATGCTAGTTCATACGATCGGCTTGAGTCAACAAGTGGCTGTTTTCCTTTTGATTTTTCTTTCTTCTTTCTTTCTTCTTCCACTTTGTCACTAATGACAACAACTTTATCAGAGGGAGAGGATTGAGCACCTTGCTTTTCTTGAGATGACATTCTGTCCGGATATCGTGCCTGATCGGCATGAGGAGTTTGTTGAACACCTTCACTCATCTTTTGAACCGATTCCTCTCTACTCTTCTTTGAACTTTGAAGAAATTCTAAAAGAAAGTCTCCTTCTTCTTCTTACACTTCTTCTATCTCTTCCATCACTTGTTTTTGTTTTCCTTTCTCAGGGAGACTCTGTACGATGGGCTCTTGAAGCACTTCTTCTGTTAGTTGGGCACTGGCATCCTCAACCGCTTTCAAGACTTTAGAGACATCAAAGTCCTGAGACTTTCTTTTTAAAAGAACCTTCTTCTTCTTTTCAGCCTGAAGGGTTTCTTCTACCCTTACTCTTTCTGCAAAAGCCTCAGCAGGGTCAAGACCAAACTTCGGATCACCTTCTTTTCTCTGGTCCTTATCCTTTCTCCATTTTGCTACAACCTCCTTACTGTACCTTGGCTTCTTCTTCGGCTTTGAACTGGTTTGCAGATCAGACTTTTGAGTAACACCGGTAGATTGAATGTCTTTGGCTGGCATAGGTGCCGATTGATTCTGAGCCAATTCAGCTTCTACATCTCTGACAAATAGTTTTTAATTCGGATCAAAACAAACATTCAGATTTTTCATCGTACTCTTACTAATTCATGGGGTTTCCTTTTAAAGGAATGTTAAAAAACTTCATACTTTCAAGAATGAACTTCGTAAGGATAGCTGGATACATAATCATCTGGGACTTAATCCCTCCTGTCTTGACATTCTTAATGGTTTCGAAAACATATCCCTTGAGATTTAATTTTCTCATATTCACAAGATAGTCAAGCATAAAGATATCAGAAACTTTCAGAGTTTCTCTATCCCCTTTCCTTGGGATAAGAAAACCTTGAATCCATAAAGTGACAAAACGATTGTCCGGAGAAAGATGAGACACTTTTCTCTTTTCTTCATTAATAACAAACAAAGTCTTTTCAGCACTTTCTCTATTAAACGTACCAAATTCCTCTGGTAGTTTGTGCGATGGACAGAAATAATCCCCTTCTACAGAAACATTCAGAAAATGTGCCGCTTGTTTCACTGACATAGACAATTTTCTATCGTACACAGTGAAGTTTATAGTCATGTCTTTGTCGAAAGAAACTGTTTTGTAAAACTGAAAAGCTTTATAAAAAAGAACCGGATCTTGAAAATCAGGCTTTTCAACACACAGATGTTCCCATCCTTGAAACAAAATGATCCTCTTGATTGTAGAATCGTACGTATCAAAAAAATATCGAGATACTAACCTTTCTCTATTAAAGTCTTTCTCTGTAAAAGTCTTTGAAGACATTTCGGCGGGAGTATTAGCAGAGGATTGAGACATAAAGGTGATGCCGATGAGAAGATCGTACGATGATTTATAGCTGGTGGAGCAGAGCTTCGCCTCAAATCCTGAAAATTCAATGTGGGTTTGGGGAGGGGAGGGGGGCTATTTATAGGCGGTAAAGGGGTGACCGTTGATCTTCTACGGTCGAAAAAGGATGACCATTGATCTTCTACGGTCGAAAAAGGATGACCATTGATCTTCTACGGTCAAGATTAGAGAAAACCAGATCAATGGTTAGGATTAAAACAAAGAAAATAAATTTTTTTAAAAAAATGAAAAAAAACCTATAGGAGAATGTAAGGTAATTGTTGGTTTCGATATATTTCAAAAGAAAAAACAAACGTACGAAATAAAGTACAATATAATTATTAGAAGACATGCCGATGGAAAACAAATTCAATACTATCATCGGCCGATTCAATATCATGATTGATTGATACGATGGAAAAGAATTTCAATACCATCATCAGTCGATTCAATACCAAGATTGATTGATACGATGGAAAAGAATTTCAATACCATCATCGGTCAATTCAATACCAAGATTGATTGATACGATGGAAAAGAATTTCAATACCATCATCGGTCGATTCCATACCAAGATTGATTGATACGATGGAAAAGAATTTCAATACCATCATCGGTCGATTCAATACCAAGATTGATTAATACGATGGAAAAGAATTTCAATACCATCATCGGTCGATTCAATACCAAGATTGATTGATACGATGATTCAATACCAAGATTGATTGATACGATGGAAAAGAATTTCAATACCATCATCGGTCGATTCAATACCAAGATTGATTGATACGATGGAAAAGAATTTCAATACCATCATCGGTCGATTCAATACCAAGATTGATTGATACGATGGAAAATAATTTCAATACCATCATCATTGTATGATATGATATGGTCAGTACGATCAACATTGTACTATATGATAAACATAATAAAAGATAATTGTAATTTCCAAAATATGATAGAATGCATTTGTGATTTCCAAAACATGATATAGAAGTCAAAAGAGGACTTTTGACTCAACACTTAATTGGATTTTTAATAATATAAGATAAATAATTTTACTTTGAAACTATTTTTAAATAAAGTGGAACATTATAAATGCATGAAACAAAAATACAATTTTCAATAAAAATCAGTATGTTTCGCTATTCACAGTAAAATCAATCTTTTTAGAAAAATATCAATAATTCATCTCAAAATTATTTTGAAATTCTAATTTGAAAAATGATATAATTTTTTTCAAATAAAATTCATAAAAATTCTATAATTTAATTAAAATATTTTGTCACAAAAAATAATAAAAACCATTTTTTTAAGAAAATATATTATTGAAGAATAAAACGACTTTAATAAAAATTGAGTGCTTATTTACTAAGAATTAGTATTTATATATATGTATTTATTATGTACTTTATAAATATTTTATAATTCCATTAATATTATTCACACCCGTCAATTAAATGAGTTTGTTATAATAGTCATATTTAAATAATAATTTTTCATGGTTCGTTTAGGATCGATGTTAAGTGTTGTATATGCTATCGAATATAGTGTTATTTTAAAATATCAGAGTTTCACATTTATTACTTGTTTTATTATGTATTATCACACTCCTTTGTTTCATATATCTTGGTTTGTACCTTGGGACATAAGGTGGAGAGTCTTCCAGTGCCCCTATTGTTTATTACACCAATTTTAGGTCAAACAAGACTACTTGATTTGTGTCAAGTTTGGGAGATGATGATGGGGTAGTATTAGTCATTTGGTGATTTATTTCTAATTTATGTGCATGGTTATTGTTTACTTTTGTATGAGAGTTGTGTTCCGTGGTAGGAAGGGCCAACATACTGTGTTTTTTGGTGAGAGGGTGAATTAGATGGGTTTTAGATGTTTGGAGTCATTATTATCTTAGTTAGTAGCCGTATCATTAAGGCCGATATAGGTAGAGAAAGTGGAGTTCTCTGAAGTCATGGAGGAGTTTCATAGTGTTTTATCCTAGGAGGTTTTGGTTTTACCCTCTTATCATGATATTGAGTTTGAGATCTAGTTTCAGCCTGACGTCCTTATGATTTTGATGGATCCTTAATAGATGACACATTTAGATATTTAAGAGTTAAGGATTCATATTGAAAAATGATATATAAGTTGAAAAAAAGGTGGGGTGTTCTAAACCCACATGAGATAGACCGGTATAAACTATCATAAAAAAGAGTAAAATTTATCAATCCAACCCCACCCCAAAATGAATGAGGGAAATCCCATAGGCAACTTGAATTCGTTATTGTTTTTATAATTTTTTAATTTTTAATAGGACTACAAAATCCTGCAATAAAAATGTGTGAATTTATAGTTGAAAAGCATGATAATGGGAATGTAAGCTTAAATATATTTAAAAATTGTTTATAAAATGATTGTGATGCCTATTTAAATTTTCACCAAATTATAAAATTGTCCATGATTAGTATAAAAAGTCATAAATTTTAAAATAAAAGTTAAAAATGAAAAGTATACAACACTAAAAAAAATTATAGACTGAGAGCGATCCCTTTCCCATGTTTCTCCAATATTAGATGCACCCTTATCCGCTTTGATTCTTCCTTCAAATCTTTCATTAATACACAATTAAAAATAATTTTCAAATAAAATATATAATATAAAATTTAGTAAAAAATAAATGTATTTATACAAGTAATTATGATATTTTTTTTATGAAAATAGATCAATCTAAGAAATGTATTTTTATTAATTATTAGAAAGACATACATTTAAAAAATGAAAGGAGTTCTTATACTCTCTACATATATATTTTCAAAACTAGAATTTTCTAACAAGAAAATTTATTACTTTTGAGCATAAAATCCTAAAAGATAATCAAAGTTAATATAATTATTGTATATATAAGATGATAAAAGATAGTAATGATAAAATTACCAGTAGATTCAGGACCATGTATCATACTTTGAGCAAACATTTATGCTTGAATATTTTTTAGTAGAAAATAAATCATGTATTTATTTAACACCCTCCCTCAAATGATAAATGTGGAATCTAAGGCCACCATTTTAATGGGAATTATTAAAAAAACACATTCCAAGAGTTATCAAATAGTAAATTTTTAACTTTCACACTTCCACCAATCAGGCTCATTTCGATTTATATAAATTGACATATTGACTAAAGACATCTAGAAATAAATGTCCAATTGATATATTTCATCATTTGGGACAAATAATTTTTTTATATTAATCAAAATAATAAAAAATATATAAAAAAATGTTAAAAAAATAAAATTAAATACATAAATAATTATTTAAATAAAATAATAATATTACATCAATTAAAATAGCATTTTCCTTTATAGAAGAATTCAAATATGTAGTATATTAATCCATTTGGTTTGTTCCCATTGATAGAAAACAAGTTAAATCCTTTACATAATATTTATTAGTCTAATATAGCTTTCATTTCACAATAGTAATAATTTCATAGTAATGACATGAATCAAGAGTTTGATAGTGAAATTATAAAATTTTAAACTTGTTTCGAGGATCAAACACATTTTACATTGCAAGTATAATTCTTTAAAACTCCAAAATTTATCAAATTTATTCCTTATATTGTAATACATTGTTTTAATGACTATATTTTCATTGTTGACATTATGAAATAAAAATGTCTCAATTTTCCAAAATTTCCCAAAGTATAAATTTGAATTAGGATATGTGGATCCCAAAATCAAAATTTTCATTTCATAAATGGGATTAAATTTTTTTAATTCAACTCATCCCTATTAAACTCTTATTATGAAGGTTCATTTTTATAATTTGGATAATAAATATCAAAATTATTGAAAACATGCTTATACTTCAATGCACTTTCAATCATAATGTATGTGGAATTCCACCTGGTGGGCACAACGAATCTCAAAATAACATCAGTATCAACTAAAACACTTCTTTTCATAATTTTTAAGGCATGTCATTATACCCTTAGAACCTTTAAAATAAGAAATAAATTCTACAATTTTTTAACACGTATAATCAATAAACTTCAAAAATTATTTAACAATAAGATATAAAACATGGGCATAAAATAGAACATGAAAAAAATTATGCCATGAAAATAAAATTCTTTAAAAAATTCAATCAATATTTCAACTATTATTGTATGGTATCATTGGAAGAATCATTGTCAATGGTAAGAGACAAAATTTTATTTTTTATTCCCTAATTAACCAATATTTCTTTTATATTTTTTTCAAATTGGTACCAGAATATGGAGGTCATATATCAATAAAAGAAAGAATTATTATTTTTTAATTACCACTATAAATAAACATAATTCATATTCAAACAAAGACACTCCTGACTATTTTAATAAATCCAAAAATTATATGTAAGGAATATCCTACCACCGATAATTTAGAAAATATCTTTTAATTTTTTTAGATTGATCATACACTTCTATCACATATGAAAATGCAATAATTCTAGAAAAAAACTCCGCTTCTGGATTCAAAAAATTTAAATGGGAGGTCATGTATTATAATAGATATTTCTATCTTTCCCAAAATACATTTTAATAAAACTTTTTATTTTGAAACTTTCCTAAATTTTCCAAGATCATCGAATGCATATTCCAACATTTCAACACTTTGGTTCCATTGGATTTTAAATATTTCATAATACAGTTTATGTTCCCCATCTTATTAAACATCCTACAAATTCTAATATACATCCTTTATACTTCACATTATTTTTTTCATTAATTATTATCATTTTATCAAAATAACTCCAACCATAAAATGTAGTATTTTTTTCATTTTTCCTCGACTTGAATATCATCATTTTTATTTAAAACTTTTTCGATGCCTTGATTAGATTTAAATGTTTTATTCATACCATGTATCACTGAGTGTATATCATTAATTACTGGAATTTCTTTGAATTCAATTTCATTTTTGAGTTGATATGTGTTTAAGATATACTACAAAAACAGAGTACTATATCTATACCAAACACTTAATTTATATTAAGGTGTTTCTAATACAATTATCGATGATTAAAAAAAAACACTAAACATTAATAAAAATATATTTTTATAATCATAAATTCCAACCACTAAAAATTAATAATTAATAAGTCAAATAAAAATAAATATATTATAAAATTTCACGATCTTATAAAATCCTATAAAATAAAAAATTTAAAAAATGAATGGATATGTATTTCATGAAATTATGAAAAAACCATAATTTCAAAAATAAAATTAATAAATTTAAATAATTATCTAACTTAATTATGAAAAATAAAATATTTTAAAGAAAAACGTTGAAAATATGATTTAAAAAAATTTGAATAACCTAAAATTATTATTTTTGAGTAATCAGATTAGATAATTTTGAATTTATTAATTATTAAAAATTTCATTAACTATTTTGAAATTATTATTAAAATATAATACTATTTTGAATATTAATAATTATAGATTGTATATAATTATTACTAATTTGAATAATATCATTTATCTAATTTGAGATAATTAATTCTTTGTATAAAAGGATGAAATTATAATTATTCAAATATTTTAACATGATAAAATTAGGGAGATTAGATAAAAATTATTATGGTTTCATAATATATTTTCTAATAATTATATAATTTTATTATCTAATTAAGTTCATCAATTCCTTACTACCGAAATACATTTAAGGAATAATCACGGTATAAATCACAAAACGATTTTGATATGTTATAAAAATAATTACATTTTAAATTAAAAACTAATTTTATGAGGTACAAATATTTAATGATATGATCTATTTTTTAAAAATTAAATAAAAAAATTGTGAGATAAAAAATCAAAATATTGAAAAATATTTAAAATTATAATTAAAAAATAAAATAATGTTTTGAAATATAGAATAAAAATATTAAAAATTAAAAATAAAATTATCTACCATAGGAGGAGGGGAGAGTACATAGGATAATGATAGTGACTAAAGGATGTGGGGGGGGGGATTTGGAGATGATTTTTTGGTCAAGTAGAAAATGTTGACCAAGGTGGTAATGAGATGAATGGAGGTCGAGATGACGGAAGACTTGGATACTGATGACCGTGAGGATGGTAACAGTCTGGTTATAAACATCGGGCTTAGAATAAGGGTGTGAGATGGGGAAAAAATCTAAGCATGTAAGATGAAACTATGTTGGAAGGAGGCATGGTCGGAAGATGACATCGCTTTTGGTGAGGATTTGTTTAGGGGGTGGGGGAGGTTGGGGAAAGTGGAAGTCATACGATGTCGTGGTGGGTGGTATGGGGTTGGAATGAAGTGGGGGATAAGAGACACCATGGACAATATTGGGGAGTTGGGAAATGATGTGGACCACATGACATCGACGAGGGTGGAAGTTGGCGACGGAGGGGGACGACAACATAAACCACACGACGTTTATGAGGGAGGTGTGTCTGATCTGTATATATGTGGGAGGAAGCTGATGCATGCAAATAAAGGATGGAAAGACAAGGGATCGAAGAGCTAAGGGAATAAAATCATGGGAAGAGACTCAGAGTGACACCTTCTTAGTTAAATAAAATTAAAATTAAGGTGACATTGGGAATTAGAGGAGTTTTTAATTTGTTTGTTCCAAGCATAGGGTTGATAGGTTTGTGGGTCATACATGTGCGGTGAAACATCAGAACTTAGAGTTTCAAAGGCCAGTTAAAAGTCCTAATTTTTTTAAAAGAAAATTAAAATATTCTACATGACATCCTCTATTTTTGCAGGTAAACTCTCATAGGTCGGCTTCCCATGGAACAGTCCATATAAACCCATTTTAGATGTGTGATTTTATTAATTACCCACTCCACCTCAAAACCATTTAGCCAATGGACCCACAACCCGTTTTTCACTTCTAAAAAAAGGTGGGAGGTGTTTAGGATTTAGTATCAAGCCCAGGAAATGGGATTCCTACATAGCTCTATAAGGAGAACTAAAACCTACATAATTCGGTTCCACTTAATAAGACATATCATAACTTTTAAGGTCATGTGATAAAGACCACAATGTTTCCTTTTAATGTAGTGAATTCATGACCCTTCTAATCAATTTAAATACCTAAAACGTTGGTTACTAGGTGAAGGGTGTCTAGAAATGTGTTGGTGTGGGACTTATATGTGAGATTCCTTTTTTTTGGTTTTCTCTGTTAGATGAGTTAGATGAATATATTTTAGGAAACCAAGAGAATAATCTCAACTCAAGGAATATAAGGAAACCAATAGTGTCATAACTCCAGGAATATTAGAGAACCAAGATGAGTATCTTCACTCAAATTATATGAGGAAACAAAGGTGAGTATCTCAACTAAATTCATATAAGTAAACTAAGAAGATTATCTATACTCCAGGCATATGAGGAAACCAAGAGGATAATCTCAACTGAAGAAATATAAGGAAACCGAGAGGAGTATCTATACTCAAGGAAAATGATAAAATCAAGGGGATTATCTTGAATCAAGGAATATGATAAAATTAAGAGGAGAATATTAAATCAAGGAATTATTTTGGATCAAGGTTGGGGATTTAGGTATTGAAACCCCAATATTTTTTAAACCATTATAAAAATTTTATAGTGAGACTCTATTTTTCATGTGTGGGAGTTATTAAATTTTAGGGATTTGAAACAATGATCAATACCATAACCCACCCTTAATATTTATAGGAGATTTAAAAGAAATTTCCCCATGATATACACAAATGGGTGCCAATGTAGGAGACCTAGGTGAATGGGAACCCAGGTAGGTGACCTAGAAAATAGAGAACCCAAATGAGAGGCCTAGGAATATGGAAAACTATGTTGGTATCATGTAAAAAATGGAGCATATGTATACCCTTGAGGAATGTGTGCATATTTAATAGAGTACTTGGGTGAATAGTTTCTTAGGTGGGAATCACCCAGGTGGTTTTATGCTTAGGTGATTTGGTTCCCAGGTGTTCAGGTACCTATATATTATTGTATCTAAGTATCAAGAACAAGGTGGTTGAAACCCTTGTACCATGGTTATTATGTGGTGAAACACCCAAGTGGTGCATCACCTAAGGAGTTAAGTGCTTGAGTAGTCAGTCCCTATACAACAATTCCAAATAAGAGGACATGAGCACAAATCATTTTATCCATTATCCGTAGATTTAGATTTGAAAATCACCTAAAGGAGGGTTATATTCAGTCAAGAGATTTTCCATTATAGTTTGGATTCATTTATACTTGTTACCTTATTATTGGAATTCAGTCTCAAAATGGGAGATTAGATGGTCCTTATATATTAAATCATCAGTTTGGGCATCCTTAACCCTCAGGAACCCAAGTATGTTTTTTCAAAAAAATGGAAGGATACTTGGAGTTAAGGACCATGTGATTGGGTGTGAAAGGATAGGAATGTGGAGTAGGGTATATGTGACTAGTGTATGCATGAGTCTATGTTCCTAATAAGTTCAAAATACCTCTTTAGTTCATGAACTTACCATTATTTTTAAAAACTTCAAATGACCATATTGTTTATCTATCAGTTCATTTTGGCTCTATGAACTTTCAAACAGAAGTTTGTGAAATAAACTACAACACCAAATAAAGATCATACCCATGAAATTTGTTTTCAAATGATAAAAGAAGCTCAAATAAGTTTTAATAATGTATCTAAATACTAGAGTAACTTTTTCTTCAACAATGGATGAAATCCATTGTAGTGGGAGGTTCTCCGCACCAAACCATAAAATTGTGTGATGTTTTTGAAGTATATCCACCCATCAATATGTGATCATTCATGTGTAAAATAGATATATTATTCATTTCATCTTTAGTAATTTTGGAACTCCTTCATATTCCACTGGACTATTGTGATCCTAGTGAGGCTCATATTATAGTCATCATGGGAAAGTGTGTTGCATATATTTCTTGGGTGAAAAAACTCACCTAATTACATAAAATTCCATTAAATTTACTTCTAAGACATGGATCCCATTATATTTACTATTATCCACTGGATACTAAGATATTTTGGGAAAATCATGCTCCACTTAATGTAAGTGGTTGGTATAGATCTCAACAATTTCCTCTGATATATATTTTTGAGAAATATAGGCCTCTGTTCAATATCAATTATTAATATATCCCTTCATAATTTTCATACATCATTAAAAAGAATACATGTTGAATAAATATATATTCTTTTATAACATTATTGTATGAATCAAATATATTAATACATTCCTTCCATAAAATTTTTAATCGTCAATAAATGGAGGTAGAAAACATAAATATCATTTCCAAAATATTTTGGTCTAGAAATCATCAAGACCATCATAATATATTTTTGATTCACACATATATATGGCTAGAGTTTGTAAAAAACATTTATAATATTCCACGAACTATATTGGCTACTGAGGGTATGATACGAATTAATTCCATCTGAATGTAAACCCATTATTATATTTCAGTTTTTTTTACAAAATCATTGAATTATTAACCAAATATCTTACATTATTTTTAAAAAGTAGGGTGAGATAGTTTTTTACCAGAGATTCACTCATCAGATTGAAATCTTAAACTTTCTAAATAATTTTAATTTGTAAATAAATTCTTTAAACAAGGAATTATTTAAAGATACCATATTTCCTTAGCGAGAGGTATGGTGCATATCCTTAGGAATGAATCATAGTTGGACCACCTATCTATCTTATATAATGAATTCACATATTTAGTACATCTTAATGAACATTTATATTCCTTTATATAGAGAAAATATTCATTTGGGAAAACATTTATTTTCTTATACCCTTATCCCATTGAATATAATATTTTGTACATCATAATTGGAATACGAAAGCTTGTTTCCTTCTAAAAGTATATCTTTTAAAAGTTTATGAAATTAAGTGATTTTTTTTCAAATACAACCATTTATTCATTTTAATTTAACTAATATAAGAACTACTGATGACACTATAAATTTAGTACAACCTTGGAAAAGTGGTTTCTTAGTTTATCGATACATTCATTCATGAATTTATATTTTTTCAATTATTTCAAAACCAAAGTCCTGAATTGATTCATCAAGAAAATCCTATGTATCATACTAAATTTCTTCATTAATGTTATATTTAGATTTATTTATTTTTGTTTCACTATATCAAATCCAGTGTGTATAACTATGATTAAAACGACGAAAAATTATATGGTCTTAGATTTCTATGGACATAAAATTTATCATATTTAAGCACTTCATGCATGGGTAGAAAATTTTTCTATGTTTTGAAGATTAAATATAGAAAAATATAACAAATCGTCAACCCCTTATCATATTCCTTACTTTCTCACCATGAATTTTTCTAATTATAATCTCTTAATTACCTATAAAAATAATTCAAATTCAAAATAAATTAAAATATTCATACATATAAATATAAAAACACATATATAAACATATAGATTTAAAACATATATATAAACTTATATATAAATATATATACCAATATATATAGATATATTTATGAAATAATATTAAGGTATAAACACAAAAATAAAAATTTAAAACATTTGTAGACATATACAATTTTAGAGAAATGCATATAGATATATAAATTGAAAAAATGTAAATATATAAAAATTTAATTATATATTTAACACAGATTTATTTCAAATATATGCATACAAATAAATTAGAACATATAGATATAAACATATTTAAATTAAAACCACATAAACATAGAAATTTAATTTTTTTAATATAAATATACAAACATATAAATTTAATTAAAAAACATATGAAATTAAAATATAAATTTACCTTTTATAAAACATTTTAATATATAAAATTAATGCATATTAACATATACATTTAAAATATATAAACACGTTATCAAATATATCAAAACGCATAAACATGTAAATATTGAGTTTCCTTGGGGTTTATATACACTTAATAATAATATCATAATAAAAAGAAACCAAACAACCCCACATCACCAGAGAAGAAATTTGAAAACAAGTGTAAAATGTAAATGAAGAAACAATGTGTACCATTGACCAAAGTATCCTCTATAACCTTCTTGATCTTCTTCTGATGCATTTGAGATAGATCATAGACATGGAATAAAAAACCTCCCACCAATAAAGGTATACATGGGTTGACTATATTGTTCATCATATGAAATGGATCCTCCTTTACTCCATAGTGTGATAATACCTCACTAGATCATTAAAACACATGACTTTTTTATATGTCTAGTTCATGAATCACATGCATGAATGATCACTGAAACATTTCATCTTATGAAATGGTCATTAATTGATGTATTATGTGGAATAATTAACTCTTAAGGAAAAATATTATAGTGTAATATGCATCTCATGCAGGACATATGAGCACTATATGTGATAACCAAATCACATATCAAGCCCTTGGGTTTTGGGAATTCATACCTCCTTCAATCTCCTAATTTCACTAAAGCCTCATAGACTTTGTATCATTTCACATTATGACATATAGTATATAATAAATAATGAAATCATACCCAAAAATCCTTTTGGATATCTACCAAAATACTTTTGGAAGGATTTTATTAACTTCACCTTTTATTACATTATATGTAATATCTTGTGAATACCTATCCAAAACACTTTTAGAATAACTCTAAAACACTTTTAGAGAATATCTATGAGTCAAAACTCAATCACCATTCAATAAACCACAAAGTATGACCCCAAAGGCCTTTATCACGTTGACAATAAATATGAATCTTGTATTCATAAATGTAAGAAAAGAGAATTATTTAGCAAAGCATCAATGCTACTTAAGCTATAGATGGATCTGGCATGATCTACATTAAACACATGTATCTATATACCTATTTCCACCAGTCTACATCATATGAAAAAATAAATTCTCATAATATTCCCTTTTTCTAATCTATGAAGTGACCATGGGACATGGAGTATGTCAATCCCATATAGTCTGCTCATTTTTTCTCGATTCTCTGAGTATAGACATACCAAGTTGATTAACACATCACATGTCATTCATATGAGTGGATGATCACATCCCATGTCACTCATCCAAATAGATAAGAAAATCATATGTATTTTTTGAGTGCCTCCAACCACTCTACAATATATCTTAATCAATGTACCTGATTTCATACTCTTCTTACGGAGGGATAAATCCCTTCTTAATTAAGATCCAACTGACGACATGATCAGCAACATTCCAAACCACCTTCTGATTAGTTAAGTCAACATGTAGACTTTTGTAAGTAGGGTATCAAGGTATGAAGGTTCTCATGATAGGAATCTCACCAAACTAAGTTAGTGGGAACTCAAATATGATCCTTTCACCCCTAGCATACCATAGAAATCCATATGAAACTCCATGTGATATACTTAGTGGTTCATTCAGTATATAAAAATACTTTTATTTTTTATGAGTATGTTTCACATCTCTATACAAGAATCAAACTAACACTACCTTAACATTTTATCAAAACCTCTAATACACTATGAAGGACACCGGTTAGGGATAAACTCAAAGTAATACTTTATGAGGTCAATTATCATTTGACATCATGAAATGTATATATATATATATGTATCAAAAATGAAAGTATAACAAAAAGAATATTGGATTTTATCATGATAAATTTCTATATCCTTAAAACTCTTTTAAGAATATTTGAAAAACCCAACATAAGAACCTATCTATCGCATCATATATGATAAAATTCCACATCATCCTTATGTGTGATGCAATTTCAGGGTTTTTTTACTCATTACATTATATGAAATTTCTATCGCATCTCTATGTGACCATATGATGAAACCCTACTCTTTAGTGAGAAACACCTATGAAGTAATACAATTTGAATAATGGAGAAATTTAGGAATAATATACCTAACCATTGAATACTTTGAAAAAATTAAAACTTCTGAACATCACAACTTCAAATTTTATGATGTTAAAATATTTTATATACTTATATTTCTTTCTAAGTCCATCATCATAATCTTGGGAACGTTACACCATTAAAATTTTTCCTTGATTAATATAATTATTTACATTATTATTTACTAAAACATCATAAACACTTTTAGGATGAATTGAAAATCACTTTAATATGTTAGGAAATGTTACTATACCATTTTTATCTACCACCATACCCTAAAATATTTTATGATAATGTGGTCTTAGCTTTATTACGATGACTAATGTAACTCTTTAAAATTATCTTTACCCCCATAATCTAAATCCATTTAAGAGATTAAGTGAAATCCACTTTGGAATTTGGTAGGAATAATCTATCAAGAAACAATGAGATTTACTTTTCTTGGTAACTAAATGTAACTATTTACAATTTATTTATCATCATATATTGTAAACACATTATGATATCAAGTGAAAATCACTATAATTTTAGATTTTTTCAATACTTTATTTGTAAACTTAGAAATTCTAGAAGTCGAAACATACTCTCACTATCCCTTTAGACATTGTATTCCTCTCATAATATCTTACAAAGATAAAAACAAAATTTATGTTTAAGTATTAACATTTATTATTTTTTTTGTAGGAAAAATTGATAAATAAATTTTTGATATAGTATCATATATGGTAATCTATGTGTTTGGATCATTTATCCTTCAAAATGAAAACTTTATTAAATTATTCCACTCATGGGTGATAGGTTAAAATTCCTTTATATTTCAATAAATAAATGGAAAAAAAGTTTTATCCATATATTCTTCTCACAATATCTTATAAAACCCTATAATTCATAAACCATGTGTATACAATTAATCATGTCATTTTTTTAAAAACAAATATTTGTTATCAAACATATTCTCTTATCACATAAGAGAAATGGGATAAAGATACACATAATTTTTCTAGATCCACCCGATCTTGGTAAATTCCTTTAAATTCAAATATTTGATGTAGCAAACCTTTTCTTCACCACCTGAATAAAAACTATGAGATAAAAAAGTTCTTCCTTTTATTTTTAACTCCTATATATTTATGACACTTTTAAAAATCCACATTTGGTATCAAATTACCTTAAAAATTGAATTATTAATTTCTATGACATCTATCCTTGACTTGGATCTACGTGGACTTTATTAAACTCTTTCTAGTATTATAGATAATACCATCATATGGTATTATTAATCCCCATTCTCAAAAAACCTAGGTTTTAATGACCTTGATTATATTCTTGAAGAACCATTGTTGAACTTTTAAACCCAATTTTATTCTCTTGGTATGATATTTTACCCACTTGTATAGTCTGTAGAACACTTTCAGACCTAGAAATCATTTTTCCAGTTCAGTTGTCCTGAAATATTTGAGAATATTAGATAATATTTAATTGAATTCATTCATATTGTTGGAAAATTTCCATAAATAAATATTGGTAGAATTCACTAACCAAAATATACCATTTTATCCTCAATTAAAGCATGTTATAGAATTGAAAAAATCATAAACTATGTGTATTAAAAATACCAGCTCATTTTATAAAACCACAATTATTTACAGACACTTCGAAAGAGAAAAATGAGATAAAGTACACATATTATGACATTATAGTCTAAGATTGAAACACCCAAGTAATCAATGAATAAAATCCTTTAATCATTACTTGATAAAAAACATTAATATTCAATCTTCAATTATTCCTCATATTATGACCTTCTGTATCTTTACAACACCTGTAAATCATAATGTTGATATTATATATCTATCATAATAATAAAATTGAATTGTATAACAGTTATACCTAGTTTGGGATCTCCATAAGTCTTTTTATAACCCTTTAAGTAATCTAGAAATTTTCTTCCCGAGTGGAAAAATTATCTATAGTGAAAAAATTTCCCTTGCTTCTTCTTCTTTTCTTTAGTTGGTCATGTAGAATCTCCACATCATGTTTTATTCATATAACTACCAAAAATGTTACCCTATCATTTTTTTATCTTAAAAATTGTAGTTGATCATGGAGTTCTAATGTCCTGATCATCCATCCTCAACATATTGAGAAGATCGATTAAGAGTTTATAGAGTTCATTCATGTAATAACTCACAAATAAACATAAGAACCTTTCCAAAAGTGATTGTAAAATGAAATTTATTGATAATTCTAGCTTAAGAGATTAAACTAGCCTCTTTATGTCATTAACAGACCCAATAATATTGAATACATGAGTAGATATTGATATTTCTTCCATTATATTACACTAAAAAAGCACTTTTGACTCTTCATACCGTTTATGCTTGGATTTCTCCTAACATAGTCTTTTTAGGTTACCTATCATTTGATAGGAATCCTAGGTATCATGTTTCTTTTGAAAAATAAACACTATGGTTACAAACTTGAGTGTGTAGACTTCCTATGAATATTTTAGATGTTTATCAAAGTCATAAAAATCATATTATTGAAAAAATTCACCATTTCTTTTCTTAGAAAGTGGTTTTTACAAAACATAGAACTTCCCTTATAGTTTTAGATTTATACTCAAATTTTTGCACCAATCAATTAAGTTTCTACAATTTATATTTTCTTATCATGGATTTATCTCAAGGCCAAGTTTATGATGATTCTATTTATCCAGAAAAAATATTTTAATAGAACAGTATCATGTTTTATTAAACATTTATTAAGGACTCATATTATGTGGTCTCCCACTAAAATTATGAACCCTTACATCATATCCATTTAGTGATCCAAGATCCATATTTTACTAATTTACATGTTTTATTAGTGTTTTTACAACCTCTTAGATATTTTGGAAAGTATTTATCCCAATCAAAATAGTTGTGACTCTTGGATATTTGATGGGATATCACTTTATCCAAATCCATAATATGGATACACACAACTCTTTTCCTCCATCAACCTTTTCTTACTAGGGTCTCTCAGTAAGAGTAACATAATGTGGACCCTAAAAACAAGCTATCAAAGGACATTCCAGGGGAAATAAACTTTATCATGACCTACCCAATAAGATAATCCAAATCTACTTGTTAGTTTTTTTCATTACACAAGATAATTTTTATGGCCTTAAATTTAACAAAATTTCCACACTTTTTATCAATGTTTTCAATTATCTATTTAATTATTTTTTTTATTTTTCTGAATTAATTTCACTTAAATAATTTCATAGTTAATTTTTTTATTAAATCAATTTTTATAATTAATTTTTTATTTTTAGCCTTTTAAATTAGTATCTTTCTTTTACTTACTTATTTGGTTCTTTATTTTTACTATTTATGTATGTATTCAACATATCATAATAGTTTTAGGTAATTTATTAATTAATCAATCAATCAATTGATTTTAATTTAATTAACTTAAAATTTAATTTAATATTTAATCTTTCAACATTATATTATTTTTATTATTTAAGAATAATAAATTTTATTATTTAATTTGTTATCAATAATTAATTTAAGTGTATTAATTTTAATGTTTTTTTTTAAATTTATTAATCATAAATAAAATTTTAATTTTTATATGGTTTTTAGTTTAATTCAGTTCTATTAATCAAAATAATTAATTATTCAATTGTCTTTAATTTTTTATCATTTAATTTTTTAATTTTAATTTCATGTAATTAGTTAACCATTTAATTTTTTGAATAGGATTCTCATTTTATCGATTTATTAATTTTAAAATTTTTTTCTTGTTAAAATTTAATTTTAATTTTGGAATAGGGGTCACCGCCAGATTTTCCTTCACCATTTCTTTCAAATGACTCACCATTGGAAATCCAACGGTTAATCATTTCACACCTTTTCAAATTTTCTATTGAAAGTGCCCATATTGATTCATTACTCGCCACCAATCCCTTTGTAATTTTTTCCGTGTCACCATTGGGTTGTACAATGGTGATTCCTTCTTCACACTGTCACCCTGCCTCCCTCATCCCACTCACCATTCCACATTGAACAACGGAGAGTCCTCTACTCACCATTTCTCTTATACCGCCAACACAAGATTGGCGATGTCTCATTTCTCTCCGCCAATCTTCCTCCAACCTTCCACTCCTCCACTCATCGATCCCCTAACTTCTCACTATTGAACACACACACCGCCACAAAAATAACCTTATGCTATAGATCCAAGTCACCATCACTGTGGTGACTCTACCTCTAACCCTTCTTCACCTTTCCTTTGGTGCACCACCGCATCTCATATCTAGAGTTTCCAAACCTACTTTATGAATGTCCAAAATCATATCTACAACCAAGAAATGATTAAGTCAGCCACTGAAGACTAATTCGTGATGTTGCTGGTCATGGATCCCTCTGCCACACAATTTGAAGCTAGATCTAAAACCCCTTACAGCTATAGTTGTGAATCTATCTCAAACCCACCGTTAGTGCTCAGTGTCATTGGATCCACATTCAAACGACCAAAGATGGTCGTTTCAGAGGGATCCACCCCAGTCATCACCGCTTGTGACATTGTGCCTCTATAAGGAGTTGCGATGAGGGATTTCCATCACCACTAAGGAGAAGCGAACCGTCAGGATCTCTGAGGATGAGCCACGTTCGAAGCGCGACTTGCAGAGGAAGAGAACTCCCATTACTCGAGTGAATATGGGAGGAGAGGGGAGAAAATAATAATAATTATAAAGATAAAAAATATACAACAAAAAAAATATAATATAATAAATTAAACTAAATTAGTAATAATGATAATATTAATTAAGAATGAAATTAACTATTAAAATAAAATAATATAATGGAAGAAATAAATATTAGATAATAATATTAATAAACTTAATATTTTTTAATATAATTTTAATAATTATAATGAAACTTTTAAAAAAAATAAATTATAATAATAATTATAATAATATTTAATAATATAAATAATTAAAAAATTAATTAACTAAAAAAAAATAATCTAAAAGTAATAATAATAAAATAAATAATATTCTTATAAAGTTATAAAAATATTAACTTTAATAATCTTAAATAACTTTATTAATAATAATACAATAAAAAAATTAATTATAATAAAGAATAATTATAAATAAATATTAATTAATAATTTAATATTTTATTTAATTTAATAATAATTAAATAGATAAATAAATATTTATTAAAGTTAAATATTTTTTACATTAAATAATTAAATACTTATTTATTTTTTAAATGCAGATTCGAGTAGAACCAGAAATGCATCCAGGTTCCTTTGAACCACAAAGTTGTAGAGTTTTACATGGGTTCTATTAATGTGACAAGCACGCCAAAGTTAAAGACATGTGTTCGGTGAATGGGGTGGAAACCAACCTGAGTTGATGCGCACAGGGGGTGACCAAAATCAGAAAATAAATCACTTTAATGGCCAATAACAACATGATGAGGATTTCATTCATTCCTCATACGACACACATCTATCATTAGAAGCTTGAGAGAAGGAGACTTGGAGATGAGAAGTAGCAGGAGCATAGGCACCAGGAGGAGAAATACCAGACACACAATGGCGATCACCATTCTTGAGGGAGATTGTTTCTTGCTTTCTTATTATTTTCAGCATTTTGTAATTGAAAATTGTTAAATACTGATTTTTCAATGATTCTTGGCTAAATTTCTAGTGCTTGGGGATTTTAATTTCTTCTGGTTTATACTTTTAACATCTTCACACCCTTTATTCTATGAAATCAGAATCAATCAGTGAGATTGATTCTAAATTCATTTAAAGTTGTTTAGAAACCTTTTTTAATGATTTCATTACTCCATGATCATTTAGTGAGAAAGGTCAAGGAATAATTTCTCAATATTTAATTCAAAATAAACAATATAATGTTTCAGTGAGATTTATTCCAATTCTATTTCTTCAAAATGAATTATTGCATGAGGATTCTTGGAGTCGAGAACTCTAAGATTTCATCTTTATGTGTGTTTGATTTTCTAGTGATAGATATTTAACCAACCGTTTTCTGAGGTTGAAAAATCAATTGATATTTCCTATGGAGAAGATCAATTTTAAAACCAGTAGAGTTTAATTCCCCAAGAATCTATTTTAATTGTATTTCTTCATACCCTATTATTGTTTCTTGGTTATCCTTACTTTTATTTCCACCTATTTTACACATCAAAAACTTCTTTAAAAAAAATATCTTCCTCGCACTTTAATTTAATGATTTTTATTACTATTTTGAGTAGTTTAAATATTAATTAAATCCGTAATATATTCACTATCCTTCCCTTATGTTCGACCCTTCACTACTATGCTAGTACACGTTTATAAATTGTAATTTTGAGTTCCATGAAGACCTTTAGATCATATAAAAATTTGAAACCATTAATGGGGAAGGCTTTCACTTATGGTATTAGGGTTTTGAAAAATATTTTTTAAAAATAAATAAATAAAAATTAAATAAACAAATTAAAAAAACTAAACTACGGGAAAATATGATGCTTGTTCTTCTTGTCCATTTGATCTTGCCTATTATGTGTGTGAAATATTAAGTGATTCTTTATATTGTGTTGTGATAGTTGTTCAATAATATTTCTATTAATTTTTTTCAAATAATTTTAGTTTTGGTTTATATCTATTTAAAAAATGGAAAAAGGGGTTGGTGTTAACATGATGTGATTTACTATGTATGTTGTGTCGATTAAGGGAACACAGTTTGGTAGTGTATCTATAATGTTCCACAACATCTAGAACAATTTTAAGAATATATTAACTATATTGTACCTAAAACCAGGGATTATTCGAAAGTAGAACTAATTATGTCAAAAATCTTTGAAAAATTTGATGAATTTTATGAAGCTCATGAAACCAGAATGCATAGTCTATATAATGATTCATTAGATTTAAAACAAACAATGAAAAGAACAGAAATTGTAATAAACAACGAAATTAACAGTTTGGAGGATTTTGAGGGAAAACATGAGGAAGTGAGTGAGGCTGAAATTGAACAAAAAACCTATTTTTGGGAATAATATGAATATGAATATGAGTAAAGTGTATAAATAACCAACTCTCTGAATAAAGAAATAAATACTGATAATTTTTTAAAGAACTTAAATGGATTTGAGTTGGAAATTTTATAAAAGGAACTCAAACAGATTGAATAAGTATGTCCTATTGTTTTCATATTTTCTAGATTTGAAAAGGTTCTCTATTATAGGGGTCTTGGGAATGTCATTAATCTGGTTGAGGAGAATTTAGATAATGAGTACTTGAATTTTAAAAACTCTTCATCCTACTATTTTTGAATCTTGAATGATAAAAATGAATTTGAAATTGGTTATAATTTGGTAGATAACAACAAACCTAAAATCATTGAAAGGGAAAATTTTAAAACTATTAATAAATTTGATCTCCCTGCTTTTGAATTTGTAAACACAATGACCATTGAAATGTTGTGTGATAACAAATATGAATGAATTTTAATTGAATAAATGTTGATTAATGAAATTTCTCTTCCTTTCTCCCACAATGATATTTTTTCTGAAACCTTGTTTAATCAAATAGAGAATAGTGTTATTGTACCTTGGGAAAATTGTTTTAATTTGAACAATATAGAATATAATTTTATTGAATCTGAACCAAAAAATTCTTCACCTGAAATCAAATTTATAGAACACTCAATTTTTTTTGTGAATGAAAATTTGATTTTGAACTTTAAGTAGACATTGAACACACATTTTATGGTTTAAGAAGAGTTAATTTTTCTGAAGTAGTGGTTGATAATTTATTATTTTCTAATGAATTTATTTTGGAAGAGATCTATAACTTGGTGAAACCTGAGTTTTTAGTTGAATTTTTTTTATTATTCTCTATGTTTCAAAGTATTCCACAACTAAATTGGGTGTTGAAACTTTTTGTGGTAGTGTGAGTGAATCAAAAGAGGAACACTTTTTGATTGATAATTCTAAAAATTTACATATAACTCTGGAAAAACCTCTTCTTGAACCTATTATGAAGAAATCATTCCTTATCACCCCTAATATTAAATTTTCTATGAATGATAGTGAGTTTTATTACTATGAATTTAATGACTCCCCTTTAGAAGAACCTAGTTCATTTCTAGTCCTTTAATAAAATTCTAAATTAGTTAAAATCGAGTTTATTCTTGAAGGGGACAATAATACTTCCAAGATTGATTTTTTTGAACCTTTTTCTGTTGATGAGATTGAATTTTTCCTAGAAGATATTAAGGGAGTCAATTACTTTTCACCTGAATCTAAATATCCTGAAAATACCAAAAAAAATAATTTGGTTGATGATCTTTATGCTCTACTTGAAGACTCATTTGAGCAGCTACTTAAACTTAAAGTGTGTTTCTTAGGTATATATTTTGTTAGTAAGGTATTCAAGTTTCCCTTTAGAAATCTAAGTTCACAAAAAAATTATTTTTCTATTTAAACCATTTTGGAAGTCAATATATGGTGGTTTATGGACAAGAAACCACCCCCCATGTGTCTTTGGTTAGTTTCTAGGGGAGTTTGAGTAGGGAATTTAAAACTAGAACTCTATGGGAGGAAACCCATGATTTAATTTTATTTCAATAAAACATTTTTTGTGATTTAGATAAATTCTAACCGAAGACATAAAATTCAGTGATTCATGGGAGTCAACCCATGGTTTGTCTTCATTTTTATATTTTTTTATGTTTTGTTTTTGAATAATGTGATGCTTGTTCCTATCCTTTCCATCTATGTATTTTCTGGATATGTGTTCTTGGTCTTTCTGGTTCTTATTCTTAGAATAAGAAGTATACTACTGTTTTTATCAGAAATGATCAAAATTCCATTTATTATTTAAGTCACAAGGAGTTTTATAATGAATCATATTTGGATAAAATTAGATAGGGAAGTTCCTTCTTTTAATATCTTTATTCATTTTTTATGCTCCTTATTACTTTCAAAAAAGAAAAATCATTCACTATTCCTCTATATAACGATGTTTCTTTGACTCACCGTTGCACTTGAGTCACCATTCCACTGTTGGTGGTGAGTCACCACAACAGTGTCTCATTGGTAAGTTAATGGAAATGAGTTATTAATTTTCTTACTGTTGCTAGATTTTTTTTTGTATCTTCTTGTTTACTGGAAAATGAGTTTATTTCGTTTAAAAATCTTCACTATGTGAAATTATGTGTCGGGGGTTAATTCAGGCCAACTGTTTTTTAATTAAATATTCTTTGATTTTTCGGTGATTATCATATCATTCACTATGTTGTTGAAAATATGTATGAATCTTATTTATGAACTTGTTACACCCTATTAAATGTATAATCATGTTTTATATGTTAATTTCTTGTACTTAATTGAAAAATTATTTTCACTAGCCTTCATCAAAATGCTCGATTTTTGTGAATATTTTGAAAAATATTTTCGTGGAAAAAATTACTTTTGAGTTTCACTATGACCCTTTTAATATGTCATCAATATAATTAGTTGAAAATCTATTTTGAGCTTAGAAGTCAAATTGTTTTCTACTCCACATTTTAATTCAACATTGGGGATAGAGTTATATTTTAAGTGTGGGGAGGGGGTAAAATTATATTGTGATAATCTTTTCTTTAATGGAATCCCAAAAAATTATCTACCTTTAATTTTTTGTTAACAAATGCTCAATTTATTTTTCAAAAACTCTTTCACTTTTTTAGTATATTTAGGATTTTTTATGCATTTAAATCGAGTATTTCCTAAGGATAATATCTTATAGGTAGTTAAGAGTTTCTTTGAATATAAAATTTTTAAGGATGAATTATTTATGAGTGAATGTTCTTATTGATTTAATGAATATTATTTTTTTGGAACAATGTTTGAGAGTGATATAAGATACATTTTTGTGGAGTTATGATCATAACCTTAGGAATATGGACGCTTTAACTTCATCCCATGGGACTCATTTTTAATTATTAAAAGAGTAATCACCTTTGTGATCTAATGTAAATGGCATTCATGTAAATATTTTGAAACTAGAGTAAAATGGGAATTTGGGAACCCACAATGAACCTCTGAGACACTGGGCACTAAGTGTGTGTTAGTAATACCTCTATATAATTTTATATAAGTAAATATGTACAGTGTTTTGTACAAGATACATGGCTATGAAAAATTCAAATATAGAAATAAATAAATAAAGTTTCTAGTTTTCAAAAAAGAGTTCCTTAATGTGAGTGGAATTTTGAACACCAGATGAAGAAGGGGACAATTGATTAATATGAAATCATTTTTGTTGTATCAATAAAGTGATTGAAAAAAAAATTCCATTGATTTTTTGTTTTGGAAACTAGGAGAATGTCAAATTATAAGGTACCTTTTGTTAAGTATTTAAATCCACTTATATTTAACCTGTCATCCCTCCTAGATTTAGAACTTGGATTTGAATTGAAGTAATTTTTAGGGAGCTTCATATATGAGGCATGAATTCCTTATAAGTAAATTATTCTTTACATTATTTATCACCAAATGAGTATTTGAAGTTAGGAAAGACATCATTTGAAAATTTAATTTCCAAATCCTATTTCACAATTTGTCATCCTCTTGATTTTAAACTACTTAACATGCTTCAATTTGAGTTGTTTAGTAAAAATATATTTCTTCTATTCAAAAGACAATAAATTATGTGATTGATTAAGGAAAATCAATGCTTAAGTGTGGGGGGATTTGATGCGCCTTTAAAATCACATAATTTTCCCCATCAAATTTTAATGTTTTTAATCATTTAATTAACTATTTATGGTGTTTTTGTTAAATAATTATACTTCAAAAAATTATTTAGTTTAATTTGTTAATAAATCTTTTTTTATATTTAATCTTATATTTTTAGCCTTTAAAATATTTAGATTTGATTTTCTTATTTAATTATCTAATTATTTTTCAAAATTTTAATTCTTCTTAAAAATATTAATTTTATTATGTAAAAATTAATTAAGAATTTATCCATTATTTAATTTTTAAGTATTTAATTTAATTTAATTTTTTAAATTTTTTATTCTTAATATAAATTAACATTAGTTTTCAATTTAGTGTATTTATTCACATTTCATTTATTAAATTAAATCATTTTAATTTAATGTTTTAAATCAATTTAAAAATCTACTAGTAATTTGGTAAACTTCTATGCTTATTTATTGAATTTAGTTTTTAAAATTAATTCTAATTTTAGTTTTTAATTTTTGGTTTTTTGTTCTGAATTTATTAAATAGATTTTTTAATTAATTCAATTTAAATTTAAATTTCATTTATTTATTAATTGAATTTGTTTTTTATTGTTATATTATTTAAATATTTAATGTTTAAATTTTATAATTAACTATGTTTGAACAAGATCCATATTCCCCAATTTCTTTCCTTTGTCAATTTTATCAACGATGTCTTATAAGACACCGCCAGCACCCATATACCATTCCCTGGACACACTATTGGAAATTTCTCCTTTTCCTAATTTTATTCATTTTTTTAATGGTGAGCCATATGAATCAACATCAGAACCCAGTGGTGTCTCATTGAGACACCACTATCGACTTTTCACACCATTTTAGATTAACCACACCACCATAAAATCCTCTGTGACACCCAACCAGCCTTCAGTAGTGTCTAGACTCACCGCTAGCCTACCACTCATCTCACCAATACCCCCTTCCACATGAGACACCGTTCCAAATACAACTCACTGCCACCATTTCTAATCTGCAACTTATCACCGCCAAATCTCATGCCTCATACAAAACGAACAACCTTTGGAGTTCGAGCCACCATCTTCCAACGTTCAACCTTAACCTTCCTGAGATTTGAAGCTGGTACCCACTAACTTGAAGCCCTGTAACCATGCTTAAGCCACCAGAGAAACCCTTATAGCCTCACCACCACCCCCCTTTGTACAGTTCTGAATATCCAAGCCAATTCCACCGCTGGAGTCACCACTGCATATAGATGATGAGCCCTCATCACCGCTTGAACAAACCGATGACAATGTACCAGATAAATGCCTCTACCATACATGAAGATCCTTACCATCAATCTTCATTCTAGCTGGAGTTGGTGCCGCAATCTACTATGGAGGAGGGCGAGCATATCCTGTCATTGTGGATGAGGGTATCTCGAACCCACTAGGAGATGACCCTAGCTTCTAGAGGAATCTGAAGACGCCCCGCAGGGCGTTGTTATTCATGGAGTAGAATAGAAAGAAAAATAAATAAATAAATTAAAATAAAACAAAATAAAAAATAAAATCTTAACTAATTAAAATAATGAGACATAATAATAATAATTAAAATTTAATGACAATAGTTATAATTAATAAAAAAACACAAATTAAAAAATTTAAATAAAAATTCAATAAAATAAATAAATATAAATTAATAACCTTTATAAATTAATTTAAAGTTTATACTAATTAACCTAATTAATTAATTAAAAATTTAACAATAATAATATTTAAATTAAATAAATAATTATATCTAAAATAAATAATTTAATATTTATTAATTAAAAAAACTTTTAAATTAAATAATATAATAAATAATAAATTAATTATAAAAAATAATTATAAATTAATTAACATAATAATTTAATAATTTAATTATAATAATATTTTTTTATATAAAAAAATTAATTAATTCTTTTTATTAAGGTTTTTTTATTTTTATAGAACCGAACCCAACATGTTTTCCTGGTTGATGAAGAAATTGAGGAGTGGAAGCTATTTCAATGGATTTTCTCAAGTGACTTTGATGGCATGAAGGAGTAGAAAATTGACGATGCCAAAAAGATCATCAAAGAAGTCTACATTCTGTTGTGGGTGACCTATAGATAGAAAAATTGAGGATTGAATTTATAAGGTATGAAAGAAATATGGGGGATATACCATTCAATTCTCATTCAATCAAAACATTCAACAACGATAGACCTCGAAGACCACTTCTTAGAGACCCGAAGAGAAGCAGGAGAAAATCAACAACACAAGAGAGGAAGGGGAGTTATTTCTTCCCCTTTCTTTCTCAATTTCTTAAATTGTAATTTAATTTTTTCAATTCTTAATATGAACATGATTTTTGGATAAAATTTTAGGTTAGGGGAATTTCTTTTTCTAATGGTAATAATTAATTTACTATTTCACTCTTTCATTTCAATGTTTTCAGATTTGACCAGCGAGATCAATTCTTAAATCATTTAATTGCTTTATTCCATTTCTTCTCATTTCAAACTCCACGATAATTCATTGAGTTTTATTATGTATTCATTTTTTCTATGCTTTAATTTCAAAAAGAAAAATTCATAACATACAGCGAGTTTGTTTCTATTGTTCTTTTCAAATATATTTTGTATATGAGTCTTTCTTGGAGTGAATAAATCCAAGATTGATTATTTGTGTTATTTAACTTCTGGCGAGGGAGAAAAATCATTATTTTTCAGTGGTTATGTTATAATTTTCATTTTTTTAAATAGGAATATTCTTTAAACTAGTAGGATAGATTTTCTGTTGGCATTTCATCTGGATTGTTCATCTTTCAGCATTTATTCTCTCTATTGATCAATAATTTTTCATATTTTATCATGTTTCATCATAGATCTTGAGAAAAAATAAAAAAAATCATCGCGTCTCAATCTGATTTATAAAAAAATATATAAAATTGAAAAGTTAAAAATAAATTTCACCAACTGATTTCAATATTGGGGTTCTGTTTTGGAAAATCTAGTCAGTCTACCTTACCTGTGGGTTCAACACTGCTTAAGAATTTATAGTAGTTATTAGTAAAATATAAAATTTTAAGTTTTGACATGGTTTCAATGATGACCGGGTCAACAATCCATTGGAACATAAATTTATCTTGACCTACACGATTGGATGATCGAGGTCTTAACAACTTCACTTTGTAAATAATCTAACACTTAGTATTTTAAGGGGTTTTAATATCATTAACTTATCGCATGTTATTCCCTTTTATGTAAGCATGCTTCTATTTGTTTAGTTTGGAATCCTATTCCCTCTACCAAACCAAGATGTTCAAAACATATTGATGTGTAACCGTTTACACAACCTAGAAGTCCATGTTACTAACCCTAAAATAGTAGTCAAGTATTTTCTTACATATTTGAATGAATCATATACATACAATACATGAAAAATTTTGTTATATGAACTTGAAAATATATTCATGAGTATACTCAGAGTGACATATATATAACCCCATTTAACTTAGACAAGGTATAATCCTATGAGCTGGTAGGTAGTCTGACCCCAAGTCCCTTTACCTGAGGAGACTTACTTACGAGATAATTTAATTCATCACAAATCTAAAACCTAATATACCTAAAATATGCCCAAATAATAAATTCAATCTCCTAACTCTAATTAAAAATAGAGGCTAAGTTAGGTGAGAAACTAAATTCATTGTAGAGTCATTCCTAGCTCGTAATGCAAAGATCTATCTCATAGAAGCAGTTTAACATTTACAAAAGAGCATACAACATTCATGATATAAACAATTTATAATAGTGAATAAATTTGGGGATAATTTTTAAATAAATAATAAATTCGTGTATTTAAATATGAGATAAAAATTTATGAACAATTAATAAATAAAATCTAATTATAAAAATCTTTATAATTTTAGATTTACATTATGGATATTCCATAATACTGAATATAAACCCTTTATATTCATTCAAAATCTATAATATTATTCATTATATGATATTTTAAATAATTCCTTAATAATTTTAAACAATTTTAAAATAATTAAGAACAATTAATAATATAATATATATACAATTTTATATTTTCCCCATTTATATAACTTATAAACATTTTACATTAATTATAAAATAAACCTTTTTTATAGTGAATAATACAATCCATACAAAAAATTTATCTCAGATATTAACATCTAATACATTAAGGAATATTTAATAACAAACTTTTAAAAATTTAACAACTAATTTTATACACTTTGAAATTAATTAATTAAAATACAATTTATAATTAATAAATATCCCCAAAAATAACTTTTTATAATAATTTATAATCCATTAAAAGATTATTAATTCCAATTTAATATTTAAATTTTGAAAAATAAATTTTCCTCATCACCACGACATGTACTGCCCCATGGTATACTTTTTGAAGTTTTTTTGAATGCATCACGAGTTATGCTACACTATGATGGTATTTTTGAAGCTATTTTAAAGAATCACTTCACCTGTGTAAAATAGCATCCACACTATACCCTGGTGAAATATATATGAACATTTTTCATGAATTAACTCTTAACTTATAAACTATAAAAATTTCATCATCATTCCCTAGTGAACAAAATGTGGATATTTTTCATTTAGTAAATATTAAAAAATAGTCTAAAAAGGCTAGCTTTATGGTGTGGTGATGAGACGACCAAGCCATTTAGGCATCTGACGTGGTGCTATATTCTTAGTAATTCTCTATTTTTAAAATTTTATTTCATAAAATAAGAACATATATCCCTTTTATACCACTATTGTGTCTCCTTGGAGTTTATTAATATGTAATCATAAATGTTGAAGTAAAATAAGAAACAAAATCCAAGATCACCATGGAAAAAAATTTGAAAATGTGTGTCAATTGGAAATGAAGAAACATTGTGTACCATTAGTTGAATAAGCTATGAAATATTATCAATATTTTTCTAATGAATTTTAGAGAGATAAAAGGAGTGGGATACAAAATACTCCCACCTAAAAAGGTATCCCTGATACAACTAGATCATTAAACAAAAAATGGTATCCTCTTTCCCGCCATGATGTTCTAACACCTCATTGTGATAAGGAATATTAAGAAGAGAGCATCAAGTCTCTAGGAGTTTCGAAAAAGCATCATACACCCACTTCCTTTGCATATATGGAGTTTATATAGGACGAGGACACTCATTTGTGATGTATTAATTAATATAAGCATTACATTGTGAGTTATTTCTTTAGAAAGTTGTTACATCACATACATGAATGATCTCCTAAATGTTGCATCTAGTGAAATAGTTCATTAATTAATAGACTATGTTTGGATAAAAGACCTGATTATTAACTCTTAATGACCAAACTTATAGTGTCAAATGCATCTCATATAGGATGTATGTAACATCCCAAGTAAGTAATCAGTAATAGATATTTTTATCTATGTATATTAATGAATTATATAGTGTTTTAGAGGCTTAAAATGAAAATAAATCCAATCTTAAGCATGGAATACACTAATATTTTTAAAGGATTGTTTTACTGCCTTTTGATGGCAAACCATTTTTAAATATATATTTTGAAAATTTTATAAGCTATGTTTGTCAAAATAAACTTATTCTTTATGATTGAGACATCAAAATTTACTTTGTGTGAATTTTTGGTATTTTTCCGATAAAGTTCATTTTTTAATGAAAAGTGAAAAATGTTGTATTTTAATTCAAAACCTCTTTTTAATCTAATTTATTTATATGATTAGATTATCTTTTGAATTGGGTTTGAAGTGAAATTAGAATATATTTTTACCATTTAATCCAATGGTGGTCATTATAATTAATTTCACTTTGAAATAGGACTTAAACTAGTGTCAATCTTTTGATACTTATTGTTTCATAAAAACACGCTATTTGCTCTGACAGCGGGAATTAATTATTAAATTAATTAATGTGACTTATATGTTTTGAATTTTGTAAAATAGACTTTATTTTTGAATTCTGAGTATCAAATATAGCTTAGGGTGAATTTTTGGTAATTTTCTGAAAAACTTCAATTTTTGATGAATAGTGAAACCACTAAGTGGTACTTATAAAAACTGATTTTTTCCGTTTAAATGAAATTTTTCCATCATTGTGTTTTGAATTTCAAAAATCCGACATACATGGTTGTCATTAAGAAGTAAAATGTGGTTCAATGAGATTAAAATAATTTTTTGGTGAATAGTAACTCTTAAGTTCTTAATCGCGATTAGTGGTAATTAGTGTAGTTTAAGGTAAAAATAATGTTTTAATAATATGAGATGAGCTTGAAACATGTCCTACCCTCATTGGTTGTGTCATGGCCAACCAAAAAATGCCATTGGAAAACTTGGGGACCCCATGGAGCCACTTTGGTTGGGAAATGACATAAATAACTTTTTATTTAATATTAAAGTAAAAACGACACAAACATGAGTTATTTTACTAAAACAATTTTTACATGGGGTTATACAAGTCAGATTTTTGACTATAAATATTAATTAGAAATATATAAAGATTTCCTAAATCATAGTATTTTTTTTATAATTTTTAGACATTAAATAAATTAAATTATTTATGACATCATGATGATGCAGCGATGACCTCATTATTTAACGATTTAAATAAAATGGAAAGATAATGTAATATCTAAGACCTAAACATGTCCAAAACCTATTGGATGAGTGGATTTAGAACCCTTATCACCTTATCCTTGAATTATATCAATGTGGGACCTTTTGAATCCAAAACTCGTTTTAAAATAAAGTAACTTATCTGTACTTTCCAAGAGTGCCCCTCCTCTCCTCTTATAAAAGGCCCCCGCCTCTACCTCCTTACACACACTCCCAAAGCCTTTGGCTCGGCCAAACCCTGCCAATTTTGTCTCTCCACTTCCCTCTATTACTCCTTGAAGCCTCACTTTGGGCAGAAGTCTTCCCAAGGAAGCCTTTGAGATCAAATCAAAGGGAGTTACCCGATTTTAAGGTAATGTCTTCTTTTAAGTCCTTTTGTTTTATTTTGCTTCTCCAACCCCCTAAAATCTTTTTATTATTTTCTTTTTTAACAACTCCAGTATCCTTAATATACTAGGATTTTTTTATAATATGGATTCGATCTACACTTACACACACCTACATCTAATGGTTAACAAACATACTGTTTCCGTGGATGGTGAATTTATGCCTCCCAAAACGATGATTGTTCAACATTCTTTTAACACCTTCAAAGGTGGCCATTAAGATGTCACTATATTTATATATGATATATAATATGTTTATGTTTTCCTTAATCTTCTGTTTTTTTTCTTTTTGGTCATACTTTTATGGTTTCCATTATGGGTAAACGCAATATCTTCATTTAAGGAAGTGCGGACTACCGCCCCCTAAAAGTGATTTGATTCGTTAAATACCATATGTGGGACGTATAAAGGATGGAAATATGATATTATATATGATATTATACTGGAATTATAATATACCTTTATATAATTATGATTCCATTCTATAAAATATGAAATAGAAATGAAATTAGCGTTCATGCGTACGTACGACTTACCGTCTCCATGAACGGTGCATTTCATTTCTTACCTCTAAATGATTATGTAATATTATAAATGCATGAATGTACTGGATATATATGACATATATGATATCTACATCATGAATACCATTATAGATATAATGGATACATGAACAACTTGTAATTATAAAGGGTTTATTTTTTACTCAAGTACCAATGATCGTTAAAACGAATGTTATTAACTTAGATAATTACATAGTGTTAATGACATGGAAATAAGTGATATAAAAGTAATAATGAACTTGAAAAAGGTTCTTAAAAAAGTATAAATTAACTCAAGTTTATTATTCAGGAGATTAAAGAACGACCGAGTCAAGTCGGACCCGAGGTATGGGACTTCGTCTCAATCTCCTTTCATTGAGGCATATTTTGTTTTATACACAACCTTATTTTATACGGTGTATAAAACCCTTTTACTTTTACGTTTATTCAAAAGGAATATTTTTTATACGAAGCATTTACTAAACGACAAAAGGGAATGTTTTTGTCGTACGTATGCGGTGACAACGACTTCTCCGCCGCCGTGACCATTATTTGAGTTTCGTCTTCCTCTACAAGCCATACTTTTTTCAAAGAAAAATAAATACCATGTTTTACTTTTCTTTTATTTTGGTATTGAAAATGGTTTTCATAATATTTTTATATCAATGTGTGGTATTGATATCTTGTGATTGAAAGTTGGAAATGTTATGTTTCCTTTATGCATGTTTTATGTGATACGATTATGTTGAGGTTCTTGGGCATTATTATGAAGACGAGTGGTTCCGTGATAAACTAAGGGCGGGTGAGCCCGATATAGCTCTCCAATGCATTGGGTAATGCGAAGGAGTGAAATGTTATGGTTTCTCCAAAGAGATTTAGGGAATATACTGTGATGGGTATTCCAAACGTAACCAAGAGGGTTACTCCCTACGTAAGGATGCTATGAATGCCTCAAGTTACCTTTATGTCTTATGATTTCTCTGATTTATTCATGATTTGATGAGGTATGTTAAAGTGCATATGTTTTATGGGTAAAGTATGATTTCATTCTTATGTATATATGTACCCATTTTTCCTTTCCATATTTTTATATCCCTTACTGAGCTTTTTATGCTCATCCCAAGTTTTTTTGAAATGTTTTTCACAGGTCAAGGGAAAGGTACATGATATGATGATAGTGTCAAGGAAGTGTCAAGAAATAATCCATGTTTTATTTTAAATGTTTTTCCATTGATGGGAATGAAGAATTCTATCTTTATGTGACCACTTTGTTTATATGTGTAATGTAATGCATGTTTTATGATCTAATTCTCTAAAACTCTAAACCCGAAAAGATCCTCAATGTGTAATCTTGTAATAACTCAAGATTAAGTAAGGTTTAAGGATGGGGCCTTATAATGTATCCCCACTACATGTATTTTCACAACCTCTATCCACAATGATACCGTAATGAGGCGAGAGGGATGGTCACCTCCTTCAGTAGGCCCCGAGTTGGTGACTAGCACTAAGGGAATAATAAAAATGATAAGGGTGGAATTACCCTATAAGAGAAACATGTGTTAGATAGATAGAAATGGATAAAACAACTATCATGAGCCAACCTGTGTCAACCCTAAACCGGTCACCCCAGTCGTTCCGTGAAAGTCCCAAGAGGCATTCCCGATCCTCCCAGGCCAAAAAATAGTGTTATGCATCAAGAATACAAAGTTATAAATGATTTATCCCATAAAAAATAGATAAATAAATAAATATAACCTAGATAATAAAAATTAAGACAAACAATGGAAAGAAGTAAACTATTACACACACCTCCATACGACTCATGAGTCACCTCCAGCTGTAGGATCACACTTACTCCATCAGTGAACAAGAGTGGGAGGAAGAAAGATAATATAAAAAAATAAATCTATAGGTGTGATTATTAAAACTCAATAGGTGCTCACAGATTAACTATTCCCTATTCCCTTTCATTAAAAGAAAAACTATTTCAAGCTCATTTGAAAATAAAACTACATAAAAATAAGATCTTCCTTTTATTTTTAAAACAAGTAACAAGATAATATTTATTAAAATCCATTTCCCAATTTTCATTTTGTAAAACCATTTATAAATATTAATAAACTTACAGTAACCCCTTTTTAAGAAAGTGCATTAAATGGTGGAAATATTTCAGTAATAATGAATAAAATTAGGTACAACCAAACATGGGTAAGTAAAGCATGTTTTTCATTATTTTCGAAATGAATGGAAAACCGAGCACAAAATATTTAATAATGAAACACTATAGAAAAATACAAAAAAAATTATTTCAATCACCATGGTCAACACCTAAGTATCTAGGGTTAGTGGGGACCTAGGATCATTGCACCTCATTGATATGGTATAGAAACCAAAACCCACAACATCCTCATGCACGATCCATAGGGTGGTGCGAATCAAAATTTCTAGTGGTCGCCAACCATCATCATATATTTAGTTAGATTTTTAGTATTAATCCAGATAGGGGAAATTAGGCATCATCCTTAGAGATATGGCTAGCATACTTGTCATAGTCTCCGCACCTAGGTACCCGAGGTTCCCATGTTCTCTTTTTCAAATGGTGGGGAGTTTTTATCAAGATAAAATATATGTAAATATAATTTTATTTAACCAAAAACTTGTGAAACCTCTCACCATCTATCTACCTCATTGAGCGCACCCCCTTTTCCTAAGTCACAAAATAATACACAAGCCCTGACACTCGGATCATGTCACAAATCAAACATTAACACTTACATCACATCTCTAGAAATAGGGGTGTATCTCAAGAGGGGTTTTACACTCCAAAAAATCATTCTCAGAATTCTAAACATGGATCATTACTTCACAAGGAATATTTTCATTTTTGAAAACAAAATTTTCCCACACTTTTAAGTTATCTCTGTAATTGAAGACCCAATTGAACAACGAAGGTACTATACATTTAGAAACAAGTTTAAAACCATGCTTAACTCAAATCAACCCATTTAAAAACTTCAAGAGAGATCCAAGAAACCAAGAGAAGAGACAATTTCCAAGGACCAAAACAAATTATATATATTTATATATAGAATATGCATTTTATATAAAAATGTAATCTACATTTAAAAAATGAAAAGAAATCATAAACATTAAATTTAAAGGATTAGGCATAGGGAACCTATCTCAAACTCAATGCACAAAACATTAGATGATGAAAACTTGAACCAACCCTTTACTAATTAGATGCATATGCATCTTCGATTATATGTTAGGACACCTAGCCCCTATGTACATATTCTCATGTCCAAATATGTACAAGGGGATCCTTACACAAATTCTTATATGTGCATATACCCCTTTACACTTACACATGTATTCATATTGATATAAACATGTAATCACACCTATATCCATTATATATATTCACCTTTCCATGGGTGGATATATATATAAAGGGTAAAGTTATATATTCACACGCCTACCTATGTATACACCAATAAGTCTTTGATAACAATGGCTCAAAAGCACCCCAAAAAAGACCAATACGCCCTCTAAAAATTTTTTGGACCCAAACATAATAAAAAACCTAATTAAAATTTGGTCCAAATCATGGAAAGAAGAAAAAATACCTCAAAAGTTTGGAGGGTGGACCAAAACGGTCTGAAACGCTTCTCCTTGGGCAGTGGATGCTGAAACACATCAAAAAAGGCTTGAAAGACCCATAACATGACCTTTTGAGAAGAGAAGCCTAAAAAATCATTCCTCCTGAAACCCTAGGGTTCATATGAGAAAATAAGGTGTTGTGTAGGTGAAAAAAACATGAGAAATGGAAATAGGGAGGAGCCTAATACTATACCATGATGGTTTGACTGCAAAACTAGAAGGAATCCAGTGGATTTAACTGAGAAAATGGAATCAAGAGGGGGGATCATAGGTGTTTATATAGGAGGAAGGGTGGGGTATCATGTGATGAATATGGATGATGAAAGGAAAAAAATAGTGGATAGAAAATAAAGGAAAATGAAAAGTAAAAATAAAATAAAAACTATAATTTAAAAATTTCAGATGACCAACAGGATTTGTGCATGGTTTACCAAACCGTGTGCCAATAATACACTGTCCACCAACTAGGTCAGTCTACCTAAAACAATTACCCCTATCTAGATGCATGGTTTAGAAAAATGTTCTCTAACTATGCCAAATGACACTATCTCGTTGATGGGACCTCATGCACTATTTCTTCACAGTTACTCCTAACCACACACAACCTTTGTACATGACCACCTTTTTCTTGATTTGTTTTTAAAATTTAAACCCAGAATAGTATAAAATAAATAGTGAGGCTAAAAATAATTAAAATTTAAAGGTTAGGGTGTGATAAGTATTCCTAATAAAAAAAATTTCAGCCACCTAAAGGTCATCCATCCACATGAAGAACCAAACTCGAACTAGAAATAGAATATAGTGGAATGAAACTAAAAACCTCAAGGTGAAACTTTTATCTTAATTAGTCACAACTGAAAATCACTAAGGAAAAACACAATCAATGAGATCTATGGGGAATCTCCCCACCAAAAGAGACTAGTTAGCACCAATCATCACCAGAATTGGGAAATCCCAACCCAAATAAAAAACCCTTAAGACAAGCAAAACCCGATGAAAGGAACTCGAAACAAGCATCAAACTAAACCAAAATGTATCATTTCCATAAGATGTGATCTTATCAAAATAGAGAATAATACAAAACCAATATTAATCCACCAAAGTCCCAGATCCAAATGAAGAACCACCAATCAAAGATTCACATCTATAAAGGCCCAACCACTCCAATTACAAGAGAATTAGACCGCCAAGATTTTTACAAGAAAGATAATCATAAAATGAAAAGGAGAATTATAAATAGAAAATTTAAAGTGCCTACACTTAAACAATGGGAACAAGAGATAAACCAAGGTTCCCCACACCCCCAACAATTCCTGACTATGTGAAGAGATTCAATTCAGGGTCTATAGCTAGATCCCTGATGTGTTGAAGCATCGGAAGAACCACAATCAGGATATGATAACCTCTAACTAAGAATTCCTACTTTGAAAAAATGTGCTTAAAAATTTCTCCATGGCCACACTGAAGACAATACTTTATAGTTTTATGGAAAGATGGATTATAGTGCAAAAAATGACAATACCAGAAACAAATGAGCAACTGGTCTGATGAACAGAATCCAAAAACTAAAAAGTATAATTTTTTGGAATAGGTTCCTCAAGTTCATACTCGTTTATTGATGTGTAACTACCATAAGAACCAAAATAAATAAGTCCTTGAACCCTAGAAAAAGATCCTATAAGAAAGGAGTAGTTTCTAACTGATCACACAACACTATCTCTAAAGAAAAGGAAACCGGTTCATAAAAATTTTCAATATACCCTATAATAATCATTTGTCCTTTTCAAGTGTTCATGAGCTATGGAACTTTATTTTCCTTAAATTAATCAATAATAAACTACTATATGAAAGAAGGATTGAAGATATCCTAATAAACCAAACTTGCAATGAGGATGTAACGATCACCATTCAGTGGTATAGTCCCAGTCCTTCAAACATACCCAAGAAAAATCACAAATTCCCAACATCCCCAGTTACAAAAACACAAAGACACTCAATTTTCCCAAACACACTCAACCGCCTATAATTTAATTCAAAAACTTCTAACAACATGCACCAATTAAGAATAGGTTGGTACCACCACTCCACTAAGAGTCTAGGCTGGGCCGACGACTATATGAGAATCCTCAGAATGCTTCTGGGTCTTTTTGGGTGGAATTATACAAACAATGTTAAGAAAAAAACCAAATACCAAGATCATAAACCACAATATCACAAAAACAAATTAAATCAAAATCAAATATCAACCAAAATGAAACTGCAAGAACTTGAAAAAGCAGGCCAAGAAATATCTTTTAAAAGTCACTATTTTTCGAATTAATCCATTTTAAAATTTAGTCCCCCCATTTTGAAATCAAAATCATTTCCCATTTCCAAAGTAATTTAAACACATCCAATTTAAAATTAAAAACACAACCTCACTTTTCCATTTAAAAGGAAAATTCTTGTAGAAAATAATTCCTTTTTTAACAGAACCATTTTCCCCTTCAAAAAAAAACTTTGGAAGACCATGTCAAACCTTTGATTTTTAATAATCACCCACAAAATCCTATGAACTATCACATATGTCTGCATTACACTTTCACTTATATCATCCATTCATACATTACAACTTGATATTTCCATAAAAACCCACATGTGAACATCCATAAGGAATATCAAGGATCATACAAACCATTTTATCATTAAAACCATGTTTTTACTAAATTCCCATTTCACTTTTCCTCCAAATCTTCCAAAAAAAATCAAAATTACAAATCAATTTCTCTTTTTAAAAACCATTTTATTCAACCCCAAAACCAATTATAGAAATATTTTTCCTTAAAAATCCCACTCAAACCATCCTAAATCATATTGAAGCATCACCAGTACCAATATAACCAAAAAAGGGAACTAGCGGTCATACATACCCCAACCACACGGTTTAGTAAACCATGAAATGAGCATGAAACAACCACTAGAATCATATTGAACCATGAATGTGAGATCCAAATGGTTCTATAAACCAAGTATTCTCTATGTATAACACTATATCACTTCCACCAACATCCCTAAACATACAAAATATGATCAAACTGAAAAATCTCTAATAGCATAACTCAAACCAAAAATAAATATTCGAAACCCAACTACCCCTGGAGACTCAGGTATCATCTTGAGTGGTGGTGATCAAGCACGGACCCATGAACTATCTCTTGAGCCTGAAAAATCCTATCTATGAGATACGTAATATCCCAAATAATAAGGGCCCACTCTAACACCATTTTTTCATGAACCAACCTGGGCCAACCTTGAATCGGTCACCAGAACTGGCCCATGACAAGGCACGTGAGGTGTTCTAAATCCTCCTAGGCAGGAAACTAGTGTTGGTTATCAAGAATGGGAATTTGATAATGATTTATACTATGAAAAAAAACAAATAAACAAATATTAAGTAGACAATAAAAATTAATAAAAATAGAAGAAAGAAGTAAACTACTACACACACCTCCATGCAACATCCTGAGTCACCTCCAACCATAGGATCACACTCGCTCCATGACTGAACCTGAGTATGAAGTAACACGAGAAAATAAAAACAAAAATAAGGCAATAAGTGTGAGTATTAAAAATCAATATATAGGACCAAATTAACTATTCCCTATTCCCTTCTGTTAAAATGAAAACCATTTCAAGCTCTTTTTAAAATACAACAATATAAAAATAAGATCTTCCATTTATTTTTCAACAAGTAACAAGATGAAATTTTTTAAAATATATTTCCCCCTTTTAATTTTATAAAACCATTTACAAAGATTAATACTCTTTCAGTAATCCGTTTGTAAGAAATATCAAGTAATGAAGGGAAAATGTTAATAAGAAATCATAACATTAGGTGCTATCAAACATGGGTAAGTAAAACATATTTTTCATTATTTTTGAAATGAATGGAATCTGAGAACAAAAAATTTAATAAAGAAACACCATATAAAAATAGGGATAAAAAATAGAAAGAACCTTGGGAAAACCCTAATTATATAGGGTTAGTGGGGACCTAGGATCCCAATACCTGAGTGACATGGTATAGAAAGTATAATCCAAAACGTCCTCATGCAAAGGCCACTTGAGAGGAGTCAATCCAAATTCATAGTGGTCTCCAAACATCATGACATGTTTAGTTATTATTGTATTTCCAATCTAGCTTGGGAGAGACTGGGCCTCATCCTGGCCGATCCGCCAAGCATACCAGTCCTTGTCTTCCCTCTTAGATACTCGGGGTTCCCATGTGTTGGTTTTAAAATGGTGTTGAGATTTTATCAAGATAACATATATGTACATATCATTTTCTTTACCCAAAATCACATAAAACCAATCACCATAAATCTCCCACCTTGAGTGCACACCCATTTTCCAAGTCAGACAACAATGCACAAGCCTCACAAATTAACACTTACACCATGTCTCTAAAACTAGGGGGTGTGCCTTAATAGGGGGTTTCCACATCAAAAAATCATTCTAAAGATTCTAAAGTGGGCTCACTACTTTACAAGGAATATTTATATTTTTGAAAACACATTTTCCCACCACTTTTAAGTTACAAAACCAATTAAAGATCCAATTGAACAACCAATTCACCAAACATTCTAAAGAAAAGATTGAAACGATTCTTAACTCAAAGAAAACCATTTAAAAAGTTCATGAGAAATCCTAGAAACAAATTGAAGAGCCACTTTCCAAGGACCACAAAAAATTGTATATATGTATAGAATCTTAATTTTATAAAAAAAGAAAAACACATTTTAAAAATTCTAAGAAATCATAGATTTCAAATTTAAAGAATTAGGCATAGGGGACCTACCTCAAACTCAAGGAGCGCTACATTAGACAATGGAAACTCGAACCTTCCATTTACTACTCTCACACATATGCACCGTAACTTATTTGTAAGGACACCTAGCCCCTATGTATATATTCGAGTGGCCAAATATGTACAATGGGATACTTACACATATTATTATACACTAATATACCCCTTTACAACTATAAATTTATTGATTTTCATATACACATGTATGTACACCTAGCCCCATTATATACATTTATCCTTATGTAGGTGGATATATATAAAGGGATAATTTACATATGCACATGTCTACCTTTTCATATTCCAGAAAGTCTTCAAGAACGGTGGCTTGATACCACCCCAACGAAGACCAAGATGCCCTAAAAAATATAGGGACCCAAAAACAATAAAAACCCTAATTAATATTGTTCTAAAAGAAAAGGTAGAAGAAAAACTACCTCAAAACGGTGGAGGGTGGACCAAAATATTCTGAAACACTTATACTTTAGAGTTGGATGCCAAAAAGCATTTGAAGAAGGCCTGAATGACCCATCACACACCCTATTGAAAAAAAGCATACAAATCAACCCACCTAAAAACCTAGGGTTTAGCCAAGTGAAAGGGGAGACACAGAGGAGAAAAAAATACTGGAAATAGAATGAGGGAGGATCTGGAGACCACAACTTGAAGTTTTGATTGCAAATATGGAGGGAATCCGATGGATTCTTTGGAGAAAAGTGAGCCGAGGGGGGGGGGGGGGGTGGCTCTCGGGTGACTGTGGTTGAGGAATGGAGGGGGCTCACATGATGCACAAAGAGAAGGAATAGAAAGAAAAAATAGGAGATAAAAAATAAAGGAAAAGGAAAAGGAAAAATAAAATAAAAAAAGAAATTTTAAAATTATAGGCAACCTATGATGTATGCACATTGTTTACTATACTATGTGGGAACCATGCACTGGCCACTAACATGGCCAGGCACCCTAACATGGTTACCTCTATGTAATAATACCATTTAAAAACTGTTCTCTAACCATTCCAAACTGTAGTTTCCCAATGATAGGCCCTCACACACAATTTTCACATAGTGACTCCTAACCGTGCACAAACCATGCACTAGACCACTTTTTACGTGATTTTTTTAAATTTAAACCTATACTTCCCAAAAATCAATAGTGAGAATAAAATTATTACAATAATTAAAATAATTAAAATAATTAATATTTAAAAGTTGGGGTGTGACAAAAACCAACACCTCATCACACATGTATATAAAATGAAAAATAAAGTTCAATTATGCATTGTCATACAATAATAAACAACTAAAATGAAAAATATAAGTACTAAAAAATGGTAAATACAGAAGTGACCACGAATACTAAATAACTCCTAAAAACCCCGATCTAGTAATATCCTGCTCGATGAATAACCTACTCCCACTAGATTGAAAGAAGTTTAAATAGTTATAGGGTAATTATAATTGTATAATTAGTAAGATCGTCCCTAGAGCCTCAAATTCAAAAGATAAATAAAGCATTCTAAAGCACAATGAAAAAATTGAAACCAACTCATCACCTAAAAAAGTATAATAATTTCCAAACCTTACCATGAATAAATCTCACCAAGTATCACATACAAGAGAGCACATAATATAATAATAAAAATCAAGGGTACCCCCTCCTGCTTCATCACTAATTATCCACTCTACCACAACATCTCATATATCTCTCGTAATGTAAGTTGTCCTGAAGACACGTGTTTAAGGTTTCACAACATCAACCTCATGCATCACATAACCACCCCATTCCATTAAACACTACTGCAAAAAAGTCATTTAACAACATTAGTGTTTATGAGTGCTAGAAAGAGCACTAATAAATGATATCTTTATCTGCTCTAAAGAAAGCACTTTTAAATTTACCCCTTTATAAGTGCTTGATTTTTAGTGATGATAAAGGGTACCCTTTATCAGTACTTTATTTTTAGTACTGATAAAAGGTACCCATTATCAACACTATATTTTTTAGCACTCATAAAGGAGTCCTTTATCATTTCTTTTTTAGCACTCATAAAAGACCGAATAAATAAAATGAAATAATTAAATAAATAAAAAATTAAAATGATTTTTAAAAAAAAATATTACAAATTTTTATAGTTAAATAATTTTTGATAAAAATGAATAAATTGATTATACAATATATAAATAAAAAATATTAATAAATAGTATGTATTCAATATATAGATATATTCAAAATGAAAATTAAACAAATTAAAATTAAAAATAAGTAAATTGTGAAAAATATTAAACATTTTATTAATTAGACGATTATTGATCATGTTAACAAATAGTATTTATTTAATATATAGATATATATTAATGTATATAAATATGACTTATATATTATAAAGTACTTATGTGATTTACATTAAATAGTTATATATTTAGTGAATAATGGTTTATAATTAAAAATTAATATGAATTAAAAAAACCTACTAATTGCATAGAGTAATGGAAATATAATTGAACATCATTTGACTTTCCAATTTAACATAGATCCAATGTGTGTTATATTGATTTCACATATATGTAATTAATGCATTTTTATATGAAATTCACATACCCAAAATGTATCCATTTTTGCAGTATTGTTTGTGTACTTATTTTTAATTCATTCAATTTCACTCATTTTTAACATGCATGCACTTAAAATTAGATATTCATTAATAATGTGAAAAAATATTTGTAAAAAAATATTTGTAAAAAAATATTACTAAATATATATATGTATTAATAAATATATTTATAAATGTACATACTATATTTATAAATGTATATACTATATTTATAAATGCACATACTATATATATAAATGGACATATTATAATTATAAAATTATATATTTATAATTATAAATAAATAAATATTTTTTAAAAGTATTTATATAATTATAAATAAGAAAAAATATATATTTAAATAATTATATATATTTAAATAATTATATATATTTAAATAATTATATATATTTAAATAATTATTAAATTTATAATATATTTACTTAAAAAATTAATATATTTTATATATTTATATTTATACATATTTATTAAATAATTAAATAAATATATAAATATATAAATATATATAATGATATAAATATTATTTTTTAAAAATAATTATATAATTACAAATAAATAATTATTTATTTCAATAATTATAAAATTATAATAAATATATTTAAATAAGGAATATATTTACTATTTTTAAATTTATATATATTTATTAAGTATATATATATTTAAAATTTTTATGTATAATCATGATTATAAATCCTTTATTAGTACTTCAGTAATATGGGTTGAAAAAGAAATCTTTATCAGTGCTAAAAAACAACCGATAAATATTCCTTTTATCATCACTTATTACTTAAGTGCTGATAAACAGAATCTTTATCATCACTTTTTTTAGAGTGTTGATAAAATTTTCCAAATATATTTTAAAAAACCTAACCAATTGCGAACTGATCCCAATATCAAAAGTTTTCTATAGAATCGACCCACTTCTGGTGCTCCACCTCAGCGAATCGAAGCTCGAATCAGACAAACCCACTTGAATCAGACAAGCCCACTGCCTCCGGTTACTTTTACATTGTCTGGAATCTTGTGTTTTATTACAGTTAGGGTTTTTGAAGAAAATATCAAGATTTAGATCTAATGGTCTCAAATTTTATTCAACCTAGCATGGTAAGCATGTGTTTTCCTTTGTAGGATCCAATTTTCTTTTTTGTATTTGTTGTTTTGTTTTTGATTTCTTCTTCGACGATGTCATCAGTTATTTGTGCTCTGATCATTGTATACTATTTTTCTTTTGTTTATGATCTGTTGTTTTCTTGACTTCTAATTTGGATATCCTGTTTTGGTCTTTTTAAATTGTTGATTTGAATCAATTTGATTCTCTATCTACATATATACCCAATCTTTCCCCTCAAGATTAATTTTTTTAACTGTTTTGAAATCTTACAGAATCACCTCTTGTCTAAAGATAAACCAATTAAATAAATATTTATTCCACTGTATAAAAATGGAGGTTTTGGATATAAAAAACTTAAATGAATGAGAAAATGGATTTATAAATCCAGTTCTTAGTGTGGTGGTGGTTTGAATTAGCAACAGAAGCCAATTTTGTAGAATTCATTTAAGTGAATTTATTTATTTAAATTCTATTTTAATATTATAGTGTAAGGGTTTTTCTTAAAAATTTATTTTCTCATAATTGTATTGTTTTTTTAAGATAAATTGTATTAAGGGTGATATCATATTTATCTACTTTCAATGGCTCTCAATTTTAAAAATTAGTATGGGGTTGTATTAATTTTTCTATGTTTTCATGTTCTACTGTAAGGGTTACATATATTTTTGTCAATTTAGGTTTATTTTATAAATAATCACACACACACACACTCAAACATATATATGTCAATATATATATTTCTATATATTTATATGTGTCTTTAAAACTTATAATGTAAGGGTAATTTTATAATTATTTATTCACAAATTTTGGTTCTGGATTTCTAGATTAGGAGGGAATTATATTTATTTTCATTAAAAATTATGATTGAATGTGCATTTTTATTCAATTATCTGTATTATAAATTCCATGTTATATATATATATATGTTTAAATGTTTATGGGATATACATTTCAATGGTTGGTGTGTTTTTCTCCCTTGTTTGTGATATATCTTATTGATGTGTATTATTGCTTTATGCCAAATTATTTATAGACCTCCCTAGAATCTCAAGAATGGGTCAATGTGTATTATATATCCTACCTATAATCCTTGAGTTGGGTATATCTTATGTGACTACATCCCTAAAATCCTTGGTATGGGTCAGTGTGGTGATATGACATCCCAAGAGTCTTGAAATGTTTTCAAAAAATTGATATACCATTAACTTTAAATGTAATAATTACTTAGGTTTCTACTTCACTTGTTCCAATAAATAGAATGAAAGTTATGAAATTATATATATTATAAATTATTTTTTGGTATTCATCATTTTAGGTCTACATGAATTGGTTCTAGCCCAAGGAATCTCTAATAACTACCCATGTATATGAAATAACTCTTTATTTATTAAAAAGATTTATGAATACATTTTTATATCTTATAGATGATTGAATGAGAATATATTATTATTATTTATCATATTTGGGTTTCTTATTACTCTTTAGTTTTCTATATTATATTTTCATTTGTTTAGGGGTTTTAAGAAATACTTGATGTGTGTCAAACAAAATTTATTATTGTAATTTTTTTCTCGAGACTCATCCCATATCTATTTTATAGTCAACTATCATCCTCATCTACTTCATCTCCCGAATATCCATTATTTCAATTTATTTATTTAAACTCATCCCTAATATATTTTTTGTTTCTTTTACTAATTTGAGCATTAGTCATCCCATGTTTGACTACTACTTAGAGTATTTCAAGCAATATAGATGCATGTCCACAAGAGATGAAGGATGTGTCAAACAATAAACTGAAATGATAAATGTTCGAGAGATGAGTTGATTAGTATGATTTGTCTATAACTTTATCCTTTGAATGAATTCATAGGGTTACACATTCTATAATGGAGTAATTCTTTTCTTAAATTAAATTACTCATTTTCTTCAACATACTGAAATTCTTTGAAACAATCATATGATGAGTTTCCCTTATTAGAATTTTCTATAACTTTGACCTTTGATAATTAATATCTCATGTGTATTTATTTATTTAATATAGAAAATTAATTGTTTAAGAATACATTAGGATAGATATGAATTAAAAATGGATGAATTCTAATTGTTTAACAAAAGATTGTGAATATGGAGTTAAAGAGTTCATCAAGTATGCAACAGAGTATGTATACAACCCTTCTCAAATACTCTATCAGTGTTATGTTTTTTTTATTCCAGAAAAATTAGTCCAAAAGAGTTGGAAGAACATTTGATTTGTCACATAATAGATCAGAGCTACAAATATTTGACTAAACACTGGAAAAAACTTATTGTGGACATCGATTGGGATGATATTGCAGTTTATAGATCATTTTATATGAATACGTGTGTAAAGGATGATAGAGATCACATGGAAGAAATGAAAATGGTAATTGAAGATGAAACTTATGATTTTAAAATGTTGTTTAAGGAGTTAAATAGCTATTCCAATAAACCATTGTATAAAATTTTTAATAAATACCGAATTTTTTTAGCTATATTGAAGTTATATAATTTGAAAGCAGGAAGTGGATAGAGTGAAATCATCTTTATAGAACTACTTGGTATTCTAAATGATATGATACCGAAAGAAAATGAACTAACATATTGAACATATGATGCTAATAAAATGTTATGTTCAATGGTAATGTTATCTAAAAAAATTCATGCTTGTCTAAATTATTGCATATTGTCTCGCAAGGACTATGAATCACTCATAAAATGTCGTAAGTTTGGAATAGTTTGATGCAAGAAAAATGAATCAAACCCTTCAAAAACTATATTGTACTTTCCTATCATTACAATGTTTAGAGGACTATATGGATGTCATGAAACCATAAGACAATTGACATGGCATGGAGATTAAATAATTAAAGATGGGAACCTACGTTATCTAGAAGATTCTACTCAGTGAAAGAAAATTGAGTATGAGTATCCCGAATTTGGAAATGAGTTTAGAAACATTCATCTTGCATTAAATAATGATAGAATAAATACTTTTGGTGTACAAAGTAGTACTCACAGTACATGTCCCATCATGTTGGTAAATTATAACTTGCTACATTAGTTATGTATGATACGAAAATACATTATATTGTATCTACTTATATCTGGACAAAAGAAACCTGGTAATGATATTGATGTCAATTTGGATCCTTTGATAAAAGATATAAAATTGATGTGGGATACATGTCTCACAATGTGTGATTCTCATAGAAGTGAATAATTCATATTGGGGGACATGTTGTATGGAATGATAAATGAATTCCCACTTACGAAAATTTATCAGGCTATAGCATTAAGGGAATTTGGGGGTGTTCTATTTGTGTAAAACCCACAAACCTTGTTTGGTAGAAATATTCCTTGAAGACTATGTTTTTAGGAAATCATAATTTTTTACCATAGTGACATAAATATTGATCCTAGTTAAAAACATTCTATGGGAATTTTGAACAAGGTATAACATCATATCCCATAATGGGCAATCAACTATACAATAGATTAAAATATATTGATACTGTTTTTGATAATTATTTTTTGAAAAACCGTACAAAATCTGGTTGGAAGAAGAGATCAATTTTATTTGAATTACTGTGTTGGATTTTTTTGTATGTTATCCATTTTATTGATGTCCTTCATGAAGAAAAAGATGTATTTTATAGTTTTATTGGAAGATTAATAAATTTTCCAGAAAAAATGAAATATGGAATCAAGGCTAGGTTGGACTTGATTGAAATGTGGATAAAGGAATAGTTGGCACCGATGAAGGGTAAAAGATTAAATTTTCTTCCTCCAATAGCTTAAACTCTATCTAGAAGGGAAAAATTACGACCTTTTGCTTTTCTTTTATAGTGTAAAATTTCATAGGGGTATTCATAAAATACCAAGAATGTCATTTCAATGAATAATTTGATGTTACAAAGACTAAAATGATATAACTGTCATTTTTTTATGCAACATTTAATGCTTATTACTTTCCATTGCATTCAGCCTAAAAAATGTATGACATACATTAACTAGAATCTGTTTATTTTTTAAGGCCATATGTAGTTACATTATAGACCCGGTGAAGTTTCCCATCATGAATAAGAAGGTTGTAGTCTTATTAATGCAAATGAATGATTTTCTTCCCACCATCATTTTTTGATATAATGGTCTACCTAGTGGTTCACTTGGTTAGAGAGTTTCAACTATGTGGTCCTGTCTATTATTTATGGACGTACCCCACTAAAAGATATTTGAATATTTTGAAAGGGTATATCAAGAATCAAAGTTGTCCAGATGGTTCTATTACAGAGTGATATATTGTTGAAGAAGCTATTGAATTTTGTATCGATTACCTATCAGATGTTGACAATATCAGTCTCCAAAAGTCTCTTCATAGCGAATTATATATGGTAAAAGGGATTGATGAAAGAGATGTTGTTAAAATTACCTTGACAGAGCAGGAGTAAGGGCACAATTAAATTTTACATAATAGTAAAGATGTTGATCTATACAATGAACCCACAAATAAATTCTTAGAGATTTGAATCCATCGAGGGATGAAGGATGGAAATAAAATACACATTATAAATAGTTTATATGATGATTTAAAGATCAAATTTATAACGATTTATCTAAAAATCAAAATTAAATTAATGAACAACTTCAATTCCTTGACATAGGACTGAATGGAAATGTTATATCTCACACTGGTTTTGTAATCAGTGGTTATACGTTCTATACAAAAGAACATGATAACCACAGCATGATGAAAAACAGTGGTGTTATTCTTGTGGATGAACAGATCAACATATCTAGTTCGAAGGATAGAAATCCAATTTATGAAAATATGTCATATTTTTTCATTATCGAATAGATATACAAGTTGGATTATACAACATTTCAAGTTCCCATTTTCCATTACAAGTGGGTTGAGAATATCATTTTAGTGAAAATGGATGAAATGGTATTTTTGAATGGGAATTTCAGTGTTGAAGGGGAAAAAGATGAGCCATTTATAAGAGCATCACAAGAAATGAAATTATTTTATCTCTCTGATAAGAAATAATAATTGGTTGATTATCCTACTGGGGACTGAAACAAATATTGGGTCATATGAAAATTCAATCAAGGATTAACCTTTTATTAGGATATCACAATCTCTTCATAAGAGTCCCAATATACAAAATGGCTTGTATGTTAGTGGGGACCACAAATAAGGGTTTTGGATTCTCAATAGAATAACCAAATCAATAAAACCTTTAAAAAAGAAATAGAGTTCAATGCGAAGGTAAAAGTGTTTTTTAATATAATATGTTTTCCTCATAATATTATATGTACTCTACTGCATTAGCATAATCTAAATTAAATGTTTGACTACTCATGCAGAGAATGTCTTCTGCACATGATTATGTTACCAATCCATCAGAAGAACAAACTATAATAAAAGAAACCCTTTTGAAATATGTATAGGTAATATTACGATATAATTTCTATATTTTACCGAAAAATAATATAATGTAATGTTGATTTTATTTACATTATTCCTTACAAATTTCATTTATTTTACAAGATTCCTATCCATATGTCATGCCATAGAAATAAGAGCAGTGATTTTGTCTCTACTCAATCATAGAGGTAGTCTTGATGTTTTCACTGTAAAATCATTATCCTTATAATTAATGTATTGTTTTATATTTATGTTTTATTTATTTATGTTTAGTATTACCCAAACAATAATTTTTTTCTTATATAGGTGAATTATTTTTTTAATGTTTGGGTGGTTTGTCCATCTTTCAATTTTTTTTGTAGAAAAACTTCAACAATTTTCTTCTCCCTCCAATTTTTTTCACCCCTACTATGTTGCATTTATCACTTTCCTTCAAGTTACCTCCACTGCCTTTATAGGAAGAGAAATGATACTACCTATGCACAATCACTGAGGTAATCCTTTTGTTTTTATAGTAAAATAATTTTCTATATAATTCAAGTATTGTTTCATATTTATGTTTTATTTTTTAGTATTACTCACACAATAATTGTTTTCTTATATAGGTGGATTCTTTTGTTTGATTTGGGGTGGTATGTCCATCCTTCACGATTTTACGTCCCAAAACTTCACCCCTAAAATTTTGAATTTATCACTTTGATTAATGTTATCTTCAATACCTTTTCATGAAGAGAAACTGAGTTTTTTATTCCCAATCACAGAGGTGATCTTGATGTTTTCAAAGTAAAATCATTGTCCATAGAATTAATGTATTTTTTAACATTTAAGTTTAATTTAATTCTTTTTAGTATTACTCACATAATTTTTTTTCTTATATAGGTGGATTATTTTGTTTGAGTTGGGGTGACCTGTCCATCTTTCATGCCTTCGTTCACCAAAACTTTTATAGACTTCTTCTCCATCAAAACCTTTCACCCCTGCAATGATGATATTTGTCACTTTCCTTCAAGTTCCCTCCACTTCTCAATTTCTAGAGGTAATCTTTATGTTTCCACAGAAAAATCATTGTCTATAAAATTAATATATAACTTATTATTTATGTTAAATTTATTTCTTTTTAGTACTAATCATATAATAATTGTTTTCTTATACAAGTGAATTATTTTTTTCAAGTAGGGGTAGTTTTTTAGAAGATGGTCATGTAATGTTGATAGTTTGACAAAAAAAGTTAATGGATATCATGGTAATATTGATTGTTAGGATTTTTTTAGACTTTGAGATTTGTACGAATCATCTGCACCTCAATCCAACACACGGTGTGACCAGTATGACTCCAAGTACTATTTCTATTTAAAATTGACATTAATTTTAGTTAAATAGACAACTGATATACTCAAAATTGATAAAACATATTCAGATTGTTTTTATAGTTTAATATAATTGTCCATAAGTCATTTTGATGTGTTGGAGTCAGCTGCACCTCAATCCAAAACATGATGTTCCTGGTATGACTCAACGTGTTCGTTATCAGTTTAAAATCAACATTTATGTTCAAAACATGTCACTTAATAAAACAGATGAAACCCACTACAATTTTCATAATAATTTATTAAAATTATTCATAAGCCATTTTTGATGTGTAGGGATCAGTGTCATGTCAAACTAATAGACGATGTGTTCAGAATGAGTCAAAAGTGCATGTTTCGAGTTTAAAATGACATTTTAGTAAAAAAAACAATAGACATACTCAAAATAGATCAAATGAATCTGAGATTGTTTTGATACTTTAGTAAATTTATGCATAATTCATTTGAGATGTGTATGAATCAGCTGCCCCACAATCTGACCCATGGTGTGATATGTATGACACAAAATGCACACTTTTATTTAAAATTGACATCAATTTTAGTAAAATGGACAACTAACCCACTCAAAACAAAGAAAAAACATTCATATTGTTTTTATACTTTATTAAAATTACCATAAGTCATTTTTGACATTCAGGGATCTACCTCACCTCAATGAGATACATTATGAGCCTGGTATGACTGAAAGTGTCTGTTATCAATGTAAAATTGACATTTTAGTTCAAAATATGTCAGTCACTGAAAACCAATCAAAAGTGATCATATTTATTGATAATTTAGGAAAACTATTAATAAGTCATTTAGGATATATAGAAATCAATGTCACATAAAACCGATACATGATGTTATCAGAATGAGTCAAAAGTGTGTGTTTCCAGTTTAAAATGACATTTTACTAAAAAAACTACTATCTTACTCAAAATCAAGAAAAAACGTTTATATTATTTTGATACTTTATAAAAATGATCCATAAGTCATTTTATATTTCTAGGAATTAGCGGCACCTCAATCCGATCCATGGTGTAACTGGTATGACTCAAAGTGTGTATTTTTATTTAAAATTGACATATATTTTCGTAAAATGGGCATCTGACCTACTCAAAACCAATAAAATGAATTTGGATTGTTTTAATACTTTAAAAAAAGAGTCCATATGTCATTTATGATGATTATGGATCATCTTCACCTCAATATGAAACATTATGTGCCTAGTATGACTGAAATTACCAGTTATCAGTTTAAAATCAACATTTTAGTTCAAAAAGTGTCACTCATTGAAAACCAATCAAATGTTCTTGGATTTTCTTGATAATTTAGTAAAACGATTAATAATTCATTTTTAATGTGTATAAATTGGTTTAAAAAAAACTGATACACGATTCAATCAGAATGCGTCAGAAGTGCATGTTTCCAGTTTAAAATGAAATTTTAGTAAAAAAGACAACTAGCACACTCAAAACCAAGAAAACACATTTATATTGTTTTGATACATTATTAAAGTTATCCATAAGTAATTTGAGATGTTTATGAATTAGTTTACCTAAATCCAACCCATGGTGTGATCAGTATGACTGAAAATACATATTTTTATTTAAAATTGACATTAATCATAGTAAAATGGACAAATAACATACTCAAAAACTGATCAAACACATTAATATTGTTTTTATACTTTACGAAAACTATCCATAAGTCATGTTTTATGTGTAAGGGTCATCCGTACCTCAATATGATACATTATGTGCTTGATATGACTTAAAGTGTCCATTTTTAGTTTAAAATCAACATTTTAGTTCCAAAAGTGTTTCTCACTGATAACCAATCAAATGTGCTCATATTTTATTGATAATTTAGGAAAACAATTTATAATTAATTTTTGTGGTGTAGAAATTATTTTAACATCAAACCTATACACTATGTGATCAAAATGAGTCAAAAATGTGTGTTTCTAGTTTAAAATGACATTTTAGTAAAAAAGACAACTCATGTACTCAAAACTGAGCAAAGAATTTCAGATTGTTTTGATAATTCAGGAAAACAATCCAAAAGTCATTTGAGATGTGTTGGAATCAGAGTCACCTTTGTTTGGTGCAAGGTGTGACTGGTATGACTCTAAGTGCATATTTTTATTTAAAATTGACATCAATTTTAGTAAAATTAACAGCTTCTTTTAATTTATTTATTTATATTATTACTAACTTAAGAACTGTTTTCTTATATAGGTGTGAATTATTTTTCTTGAGATCAGGTGGTTTGTTCAAAAATATCTTGAGTCATGGTCTATATTTAAATAAAAAGGAACAATGATGTTTTTGAATGTATTTAATAATTTTTATTTATGTAATTGTATAAACCAATATTTGGAATATCTATAATATAGTGTTTTTTTGTTGTATTCGGGTTGTAATTTTTATTTCATTTAAATTATAAATTGGGAATATTTTTATTGATATCTGGTGTGTTTATGGTGCTTTGATGTGCTGTTATAGTACACTACACTGGTACTACAGTGTGCTATTACAGCATGCTATGCTATGACCCTTTATCATTGCTTTTAAAAGCGATGATAATGGCCACATTTATCAACAATTTTAAAAGTGATAATAGAGGACACATTTTTCAGTACTTTTAAAAGAACTTATAAAGGTACAATTTATCATTTATTTTATAAGCATTGATAAAACCCTTTATACGTGTTTTTATAAGTGCTAATAAATGGGGCCTTTTGCAGTGGTAAAAAAGCACTAATAAATGGGTCATTTGTCAGTGCTTTTAAAATCATTGATAAATAGGCCTTTATAATAACTTTTAAAATCACTAATAAAGGAAATATTTATCAATTATTTTTTTAGTTTCGATAAAAGACCCCTTTATCAGTGTTTTTTAGCACTGATAAAAGGTCAGGTCTTTTAATCTCACTCAACACTTTTCTAGCACTGATAAAGGCAATTTCTAGCATTATTAAAGGCTTATTTTTTAATAGTGCACGTAACCAAATATAGTAACCAAGCAATTTTCGGAAGTCACCACAACATATATGATGGATATAAAATATTAGGTATTATTCCTCAAGAAATTATAGCCCATACACCGAGTAAGTACCTCAATCCATCACAACCTACACATGTCATACATATAATAATACTTTGGAAAATATAATTGGTAATACATGTTTGTGAAATAACCACAATCCATTACATACCTCTACAAAAATATATAGGAAAACTAACCACCATGCATACCTGCATAAGTAAATACTAAGATAAGAGTGCGGGACTAGAGGGTTAGTGAGCCAACTATCCTCCCACCAAGATGTTGGAGAAAACACCCTCTCAGAGTCCACCAAGTGTCCGTTTCCCTAACCGACTTGGGTGAGGTAGTGTATGAAATAATAAAATATACATGATATAATATATCTCACAACCATACTATGTTCATAACTTAGTATGAGAATCAACTATAGATAATGTCTCCCGAACATCCGGCTACCACTGCTAAGACCAGATATCCTATAAGCCCACAAGAATATAAAATAGCTACATGAAATTTATTCTCCACTTTTAATAAGTTCCATATTTTAATTTATTCATTATCAAAAAAAATTACATTAACATTACATTACATTACATTACATTACATTACATTACATTTCATTATTCACTAGAGTAAAAACTATACCCTCTAAAAAACAAAGTCCATGGTTTATAAAGATAAACATCTTTTTAGTATTTTAATTTCATCATCAACCAACCCCTTCGGTTAAACATTTGTTTATTAATTTACATCATTACATATTTATATACTCTAGGAAAAACACCATTATCTATGACCAAGAGTAAACATGCAAGAAATCACCCCCTGCTACCTCAAGCAGTGGGTAAAGGAATACAGTTAAACAAGAAACCTAGCCATCATCCATTAAATAGATTCAAGTGAGAATATCGGATCTGAGAATCTCATCAATGGTTAGTCCCATATTGTTTCCTTTAAACCACCTACAGTTCTTTACCTCACACCCACATGCATGTATTGATGGATCTTTACATCATAAGAATCAACTGCTACCACATCATCCTGGCCTCCCTACCCACATGCCACAACAACCATCCCAGGCTCTGCCATCCCTGGATAACAACACATGTGGGCCTCCCCACCTCAAATCACATCATCTCTCCATGATCATCCATACTAGGATCATATCATAAGGTTTATATACAGATAACATATAAATAAGGAATAATCAAGCAAGCAAGAAAAAAATAACTTGTCCCTCAAAATAAGGCATTCAACCTTCTCATGAAAATGAGCTCTCACTGCTCCAAAATAAGGAACTCGGAATTCTCAATAAAATGAGAAAATCATTCCCTAGATAATTATATTTGTCATAAAACAGGTTCTTATTCCATATTGAATTGATTGATTCATTTATTAACAAGTTCCAACTATGGGAAACCTAAGGAATCAAGCTAAAAAAAGATATCAAAGGGAAAAACGCTCTTATTATTTATTTTGGTTCAATAACCTAGAGAAGTATCATTATCAATTAACATGCTTTTTAAATTATTATCCATAAGAATAAATATGATTCACAATATCATAAATTCCAATAATCATATATAATATCAACTTCAATTAAACATGCCATTGCATCAATTTTATAATCATCCAATTAAATTAACCACCAGATTACATACATGACTCTTTAATTTCTTAATGTAATTAATTATTAATCAGTTATATATTTACATTATTTATCAATTTTCATCAAGTAAAACATGATAAAACAAAACATTGACAAAAATTTTAACAATTAAGGCATAAATATCACACTATATAGAAAATCAAGAGGCAAACTACTATCACAGTATAAAATAGCAACATTTCCAACATGCGATCGCCTTCAAATTCCTTTAATTCATTTAAAATAATTATTATGCCAATTTCAGTTCTATAAAAGGGATAAATCATTCTATATTTACAATTTTATGTAAATAAAATAGAACCAATGAATCCCCTACCTCAAAATTCGTAAGCATTCTTCACATGAGAATGGTCCATGTTGCAGATATGCAATCAACACTTCCACAAGAACTACATCCATATGAGGAAGTTGAGGTAAAAACACACGAAAAATAACCAATAGAAACCCCGTTATAAATATAATAGATCTTATTCCGTACAATTGTAAAAATAATTAGAGGAAAAAGAGATAAAACTTGGAGAAAATGCTAGAAAACAAAGGAAGAATGCAACTTGTATCAACTCAGGTCACCATATATCGAAGACGGAATCACAAAGATCAGTCCCCTTCACATTGAATACAAAAAAATAAAGAAGGGGGTCATATGCTACTTGGAATGAAAGAGGGAGGAAATATAATCATAGGGTTATGAATAACTTGAGTGGATAAAAATGATTATAACATCACTACAGTGGGGAATTACATAACGTGTAATCCTCTTTCACATCATATAATCCTTGGGAATAAGTTGATTCCAAAAAATGTGTCACCTTTTTATTATTTAGTCTCAAAAATGTACATGACATGAACCTACCCTGCACAATTCGTGAATTTATTAAATGTCTTGTAAGGCTTAGGTGGCATTTAATATCCTTGATTTCATCATTTTTTAGCCAAAATCCTCCAAACCACCACCAAGCCTTGCAAACACATAAAGGTTCAGTCTTCTCAGATTCATGACCTTATATTAGATACCTATCAAAAAATTATCATCCTCTATAATCCAAACCAAATCTAGAGAGGAAATGAATAGGGTTTATTCAAACAACCACCCCAATAGATACCTCTCAAAGTTCTTTCCATTATAGGTTCTCAACCACCTCACTTAGTGGAAAACATCACAAACCACATAGAAATTACAACCATCTCCTAAACACTCTCTTGATGGTGATACATCTAAAAGTAGATTAAATCCACAATAAGAAATAAGAGTAAACAAATTAGCAAACTTGAATAGACCACATCCATAAGAGAAACATCATTATAATAGTATAGTTAAACCAAAAATTGCTCAGGGTACTGAGCTCGCATCTGTGACTCACATTACTAGGTACTCCCCTCCATGCCACCATGTCACCTCAAGACACGAAAAAAGGAAATAACAAACTCACACAACACATTATCTTGGTGGTCCTAGATCTTTAATGACCACTTCTCAAAGGTTGCATCATCATTAACATTGATCTCGCCCCAATTGATGACATGAGAGTTGTTATAAATATAATGACAAAGTTGTGACATGTGGAAAACATAATTTATCTAACTCATCTATGGGAGAAGTTATATCCAATTGGTCATGAATCCAACATGATCCAAAACATTGAAAGGCCCAACAAAATGGGGAGAAAGATTACTCCTATGACTAAAACTTTTCTTCCCATAACAAGGATTCACCTTTAGGAACACATTATCTCCCACTTTGAACTCCAGAGTTCTCCTCCTAAGATCAGTATAGTATTTCTAGAAATCCAACGCTACATTCCTATTATTGAAAATTACTTGAAACATATCAATCATATTCTTTACTAGTCTTGGTCTAATAATTGTTGCCTCTATGACCCTAGACCATTACAATAAAGAATAGAATGGTCATATATACCAAGGTTCAAACAGATCCATACCAATAGTGGAGTGGAAACTATTATTGTAAGAAAACTCAACCAAAGTTAGGAAACTCATCTACAGACCCCTAAAATTTAGGACACAAGAATGAAACATGTCTTCAAGAGTCTGGATAGTCAGCTCTGTCTATACCTCCGTCTGTGGATGAAAAGAAGTACTAAGGCATAGATGAGAAAAAAGAATATTAGAGACATATCCACACCCAGAAGATAAAATGAGGGTATTGATTAGAAATTATTGTCCTCAGGACTCCGTGTAGTCATAAACCCTCTTCCAGATATTTCCTTGACAAAACCTATATTGATCTGAACTCCCTGATCACTATAAAGTGGGATGATTTCATCAAATGATCCATTATCACCCATATAGAATAATAGCCTCCTTGAGCTCTTTGTAAACTGGTAACGAAGTCCATCAAGATGTCTTCCCACTTCAATGGGGAATACCTTATGGTTGGAGGAACCCATCAGGAATATGGTGTTCAACCATCTCCTTCTGAAAGAACAAACATCGAGAAACAAACTTTGCAACTGCACACTTCAACCAAGCCACCAAAACCATGTTCTCAAATCTTATTAAATATTTTTCTTTCCAAGATTTACTACCAAAGGTGAACTAAAAAACTCATAGAGAACTAGATCATGCATCAATGAAGGAATAAAAATCCTTCCCTAGAATAACACTTGATGTTTTCCATCCCCAAACCAACCATTTGGGGAATCACTAAAAACAACTTAGTATCTATAGACCTCCACCTTATAATCCCACAAATAGGAATTCTCCACCCACTTCACCACTACCATATGGAAAAGACAATCTATGCCTAAAACCTCTTCCATATAAAGACACATCATTTAGAGTTCTTCCATCATTCTCTAGGGATCCCTAGATTCCTAGACGAAATCACTACGTGACTTCCACCTCAGTGGATCAGCTATAAAATTTCCCTTTATAGGTATATATGAGATTTCAAATTTATAATAATATAATATTTACTTCTAGAAACACTGGTTAAAGTTCAATTTATTCTAGGTGAAGACATACATCATGACTTATGGTTAGTAAAAACCACAAAATGCTCACCGATGAGGTAATGTTGCCAAAAAATCAAAGAAAACACCACTTCTACCAACTCAAGATCATGGGTGGAATAGTTACACTCATCGTGAAGTAACTTCCAAGACTCATAAGAAACAAGTAATCTCTAATTCATTAGAACACAACCCAATCCCAGAAGAAAATCATCATAGAAAACCAAAAATTGAAACCCCTTTATTGGAAAACACAAGAATGGAGTATTGACCAACATCTCATTTATGTACAAAAAAGCTTCCTAACACTAGTAAATCAACAAGAATATATAATAATTATAAGTGAAAGATATTATCGGAGTCACTTTCTAAGATAAATCAACTATGAACCACTAGTAATATCCTATAAGACCATGGAAACTATGCACCTCTTCCACTATCTTTGGGTATTCCCAAGACCGAAACCCCTATACGTTCAAATGATCCATAGATAATCCCTATTAGGATACCAAATGACCCAAGAAATGTAATTAACAAGCCTATAAATCACACTTTGAAAACTTCCCAAACAATTTCTCATGATGAAGAAATCCCAAAATGGCATGAAGATTCTTTTCGTACTCCTCCTTAGATGCGAAAAACACAAGGATGTCACCGTTGAGAACCACGATGAACTTATCCAAAAACTCTATTAAAACCGTGTTCATCAACCCAATGAATATAGTTGGGGCATTCATCACACTTAATGACATCGCAATGAACTCATAATGTCTGTGACAATAATGAAAATTATTTTTATAAATATCCCCATTCTTCACCTACATATGATGATATTAAGACTAAAAATCAATCGTTGAGAACCTAATTTCACTCATAAACTGATCAAATAAATCATCAATCTATTGATGGGGACAATATTTCTTCACTATCACTTGGTTCATGTGATAATAATTGATACGAAGACGGAAAAAACAATCAACCTTCTTCATGAACAAGAATTTTGCACCCCAAGGTGACACACTCGGCCGAACAAAACTACATCACAACAGATCATCGATCTATTATTCCAAATCTCACAACTCAAAAGTCTCCATCCTATATGGATACATTGTGATAGAAGACATTTCTGGGTATAGATTCATCCCAAACTTGATCTTCCATCGAGTGGATAACACCATAACCTCCTCTAAAAAAACATCAAGGCACTCTTCCAAAACCATGGGAAATACCATATTTTAAACCTCTGACAAAATTAGCATCAACTCTAAAATCGAATATGATAAGGACAAAATATTTCTCTGACCCATCTGAGGGCCTCTCTTTCCAACAAACACCACTGGATCACCATCACCATCCTTGAACACAACCTTCCCCTGAAGCTATCCACACTATCTTGCACCAAATACAGCCAATATATGATTGGGATTATGTCATATGGCTATATCCACAAACATAGGATGTCTACCCAAGATTAGTATTTCCCCAACACTAGATCATAGTCTCTACATACTTTAAACAAGTCAGATTGACTTTAAAATGGAGTAATCAACACCAAGGGAAGTGCAAGACTCTCTACCTCGAGTCCCAAAGCATGGATGAGGGTAGGTGATATAAAGGAGTGCGTCACTCCTGAATCAAGAAAAGCATATGTCCATGTAGAAAACAAGAAAAGGGTACCTTGAACGACGTATGGATTTCCTAGAACTGTCAATGCTAAAGTATGAAGCTGACCACATCCTGTTCCATGACATTTATCACCCTACTGACAACCACCTCCTTGACCATGGTCTTCTCTCTGAGGACCATGATCATCTTGAGGATATCCTATACCTACACCGTCTCTTCTATACTAATCCCAAACTAGAACATCCTGCAACTACTGCTACCTCCGCTAAAACAGCCTCAACGGAGGAACCTAAAGAGAAACACCTGACACATGTTGACTGATCAAAAATACCAGGAACCCTCACCACTGATGATTTTGACCACCATAAGAAAAAATGTATTTGATCACATAGTATAGTTTTAATACCTTTAAACCCAGTTAAAAGATATGATAAGGGTCGGGAACTACCCCCAGTTGATTGAAAAACTCTTCTATCCTGATAAATAGTAACCTTAGACCACAACTCTGCTTGATGAGAAATCTTGATGACTCCCCTCTCATGAAGAACTAGTTTTTTTCAATGTACTCTATTTAACTTCTCCTCTCACAAAAACCTCGAGATACATCTTCAACATAAAAACAGTGACCTGGAGATCCCCTACTGAAGGGTAATAAGTTCTTGGGGACTGGCCATGTTTGTGGTGGAATAAAGATACTTGGATTTCAAATAGTCTCGAAACTTCTCCCATGAGACTACTGATTCCTCACGATCACTAAGGAACAAAAAACACCACTACCTTACTTCCCCACACAACATCATCACATAAAATGAAACCAAGTGCTCATACCAAGAACAAATCAAACTAAAGGATATATTAACCTCCTCCAACTAGTCTTTTTTGACTGTATCTAAAATGGAGCCCTCATCTTTCTGCATACTCTAGCGCTGAAAATCTTAGAGTGTACTCCTCCAAGTTCCATTGTCGTTAACCTTCACTATACGGTAATCTGATGGAATATCCTATAGAACATATTCAGTGTGAACCAGATGAGGAATTCTACCTAGATCCATTCCTGGAAAAGAAAAAACTGTTAGATATCCTGAACCTAGAATATGGAATACTTAGCATTAAATAATTAATTATGCTTATTATATTGTATAAAGTTATAACCTATACAAAGGTGTACCCATTTTAAACATATTCAAGAAGAAGAATGATGCATGATCTTTTACTAGGTCTCTACCCTACAACCAATATCACTTCATTTAATAATCTTAGTAAACTTAAAGGTATTTTCATCAAATCATAGGGGGACCTAAATACCTATATCTAAGCTATTATCTTGTTTTTACATATCTTACTAAACCTAGCTGACACTATTTTATAACTAACCCATGAAACCTCACCTATGCCTAACACCAAACTCCATCCTACCCCTCAAACTCATACCTTCGATACCACTCTATCATGAACCCCTCCTCACAAACATTCCATAATGAGAGGATATGGATGGTGACTTCCTAAGTCCCACCTCAAGTAGTCCCCTGGTTGGCGATTAGCACCGAGGGTATAATAAACATGAAAATGAGAGTAATTACCCTTCTAGAGAAACATGTGAAGAGAGAGATAAGAAAAATACAATAACAAAAAATTTCTCAGACATATATATAGAAAAAAATGTAAGTATAACCATGTAGTGTCATACAATATTAAACAACTGAAAGGAAATCTACAATTAACGAAAAATGGTAAAGAAGATAGTGACCACAAAGCCCAAATAGCTCATACAAACCCAGAGCTAGTAATATCCATCCTGATCACCAAAATGATCCAACTAACTTGAAAATAGTTTATATAGACATAGGGTGAGTATAAAAGTATACATAATAGTATCCTACTTAGAGCCTCTCGTTAAAAATATAAATAAAGCATGCTAAAATACAGTGAATAACAGTGAAATTAACTCATCACCTAAATAAGTATTCTAACTTCATAGCCTCACCTTGGATAACTCTCACCAAGTGTCTCACAAAAAGGAGAATATAATATAATAATAAACATCAAGGGCACCCCACTCCCACATCCCCATTGGTTTTCCACTCTTCCCCAACATCACAAGTTCTTGGAATCTCTCTTCTAAAGAAATTAGTCCCGATGACACCTGGGCAAGGAATTATAACATGCACGTCATGCATCACATAACTACACCATCCCATCCACATAACCAAATATAGTAACCAAGTAGTTTTCATAATCCACCACTACCTTAATTGCATATATCAAACATCGAGTATTATACCTCAATCCATTAGAGCCCATACATCAAGTAAGTACCTCAATCCATCATATTCTATTCACATCATACATACCAGTATAAGTAACCACTAATAGAAGAGAGCGGTACTAGAGGGCGTATTCATCCATCAATCCCCCCTCCAGGATGTTGGTGAAAAACCCTCCTAGATTCTATTGGGTGTCATTTTCCCAAATCGACATGGGTTGGTAATCTTATGAAATCAAAAAGTATACATTATATAATATAGTTTACAAAACACATTATGGGAATAAACTAGTCTTAAAATCAACCACAACCAATGTCACTCAGACTCCTAACTTCCATTTCTAAGACCATATATCCTATAAGCACACAATAATATAAAATAGTTACATTAAATCAATTATTTACTTTTAATAATTTCCTTTATTTAATTAATTAATTATCCATTAATTAACCATTAACATTATATTACATTGCATTACATTAATTACCAGAGTAAGAGCCATGTAATCCAAGCATTACCGAACAAATTCCATGGTTTATTAAGATTCACATTTTTTTATCATTTTTATTCCATCATTAACAAACTATGTGGGTTAAAAATTTATTTATTAATTTACATAATTCTATATATAGGTACTCTAGGGAAACCTCCCTAATCTACCACCGATAGAAAACATGAAACCGAACACCTACTATTTCCTCCAGCATTGAGGAAAGGAATGCATATAAACAAAAAACACAACCATCATCCATTAAACAAATTCAAGCAATCGTACCAGCTCTCAGCATCTCATCAATGGGAAAGCCCATATTTGACCCATTCCATCACCTACGGTGCCATCCCCGACACCCACATGTATATAATGGTGTATCTCTCCATCACATGTCTCAATTTCTAATATATCATCTAGGTATCCTTGCCCACATTCCACAATATCCATCCCAGGGTCAACTATCTAAGGCTCACAACTCATCCGAGCCTCCCCACCCCATATCACACCAGTCATCCTAGATCATCCATACTAGGATCACATCACAAGGCTTGTATCTAGAGAATGACACAAGCAGTAATAAAAAATCAAGCACAAAATAAGGAAACATGGATATCAAAACAAGGAATTTATCATTCTCATGAAAATGATCTCTCATGGCTCCAAAAAAAGGCACTCAGATATCTAGAAAACATGAAAATCAGGCCCTAGAAAATTATATTTATCATACAAAAAGTTATTATTTTACATTTAATTAAAAAATTAATTTATTATAAGGTTTCAACTATGGTCAACCAAAGGCATGAATATATAACAAGCTATCAGGGTAAAACATGCTCTTAACATTTATTTTGGTTCAACAACCTAGAGAAGTATCATTTTCAATTAACATTACTTTTCAATAATTATCCCCAATCATGAACATGCTTCACATTATTATCAATTCCAATAATCATATGGAAGATCAACTTCAATTAAACATTCCATTTCCCAAATTTTATTATCGATAAATTATATTAACCACTAGATTCCAAACATGACTCTTTAATTTCTTAAGAAAATTAATTATCAATTAATTTCATCACTATATTATTTACCAATTTTCACGAGGAACAAAATGATGAAACATAGAATAAACAAACATGATAACAAGAAAGACATATATATCATACTATATATAAAATCAAGAGGCAAACTGTTATCATGGTATAAAATAATAACATCACAGACATGCGATCACTATACAATTCCTTTAATCCGATTCAAATAATTATTAGGTCAATTACATTTCTATAAAAGGGGATAAATCATGGTATATTTACAAATGTAGATAAATAATGTGAAGTAATGAATCCCCTACCTCAAAATATGTCAACGTTCATTGCATGATAACAGACCATGTTACAAATCACTGATCACCTCTCCCGCAAGAAATGCATATATATGGAACATAACGATACAAAATTACCAAAAACAATCAAGATAAACCTAATTAGAAACATGAAAGATCACCAAAAACCACATGGAAATAAGAACAAGTAGAAAATGAGTTCAAATTGGGAGAAACCACTAGAAAATAAAAGAAGAGCGCACCTTGGATCAACTTAGGTCCCCATGGAATGAAGATGAAAGCCCAAGGATCAAACCCCTTCAAAGGGAATAAAAAAATGGATAGGGTCCTCCTACACCTTTAACTAGAGAGGGAGTAACTGTAGCTATAAGGTTATGAATAACCCAGGTAGCTAATAATGCTTATAACAACACTGCATTGTGGAATTACATGTAGTATAATCCCCTTTAATGTTATGTAATCCTATGGGATACGTTGGTTCCAAAATACATGTCCCCTTTTTATTATTTACTCCAAAAAAAATCATGTCATGAAACTTCTCTGAAAAAGTCATGAACTGAGATTAAATGACCTGTAAGGATTACATGACATGTAATATCCCTATTTCTAACATTTTGTAGCCAAAATTCTATGGACCACCTCCAAGACATGGAAACATGCAAAGTGTCAGTCTTCTTGGATCTGGGCCCTTAAATTCATAGCTAAAGTTCATCTCATGAACAAGGATTTAAGGGATTCTTATCTCCTCTAATAAACCCATATATACATAATATAGTTTTCATTGAAAATAAAAAAATACACAAAAATTAAAAAATAAAGATTACTATTTCAATTTTTTTAACATATAAAAGAAAATAATTTAACAATGAATTTTAAAAAAACTAGTTCAATAAAATTATAAATCTGACCTACATATCTATTAATTTTAACAAAAATATTAACATATAATCAATAAAAATTTCATAAATACCTAAAATTCAACATTACATTGCAATAAAATAAAATAAAAATATATTACAAGATAAGAAATACATTTTTTTTCAATCAATTAAAATTATTATACTATTTTTTTTTGAAAATTAATAAAATGATGAAAATAAAGGAAATAATTTGGTAATCATACAAAATTGAGATAATCAGAATGGTGGATAATTGTGATGATGGTTGAGGGTGGAGGAAAGTGATTGAGGGTGATATAGGGGGGATGATGAATAAGTAATATGGTATAGTGGAGATAAAAATAGAATTTTATGAAGGAATATCACAATGGAGACTCATGAATATTTTTCGTTTATTTTTTCTTTGGATAATGAGATAAAGAGGGAGGTTATGACCACATGTGTTTTAATTTTTTAAAAGGTATTTGATAAAGGTTTTCATTAAAAAAATGTAAAAATATTAACCCTAAAATATTTTAGAATTAGGGATATAATAACATATTTCAAAATTTCCACCATATATACTATCTATTATGCTTTTTTGGGGGTGAAAGTCAACTTTCATCATTATAAATCGGAGACCACCACCAAAGGAGTGCACTACTCACCTCTGTGAATCCTACAGATGAAGGTATGTCTATTAAATTAGGTTTGACAGTTATAAAAAGTTATTTCATTTAAATATTGTGTGAATCACTACTTTTATAAGGTTTAATCGAAGTAAAACATCATTTAGGGGATTAGTGAATGAAAATTTTACTTTATTAAAATTTCATTATTTTCCCCTCACTTTGATGTTTTAGGCATCTTGAACCACTTTATAAATTTTTATTTTATTTTAACCAAATTTTTTTCTTCAGATTTCCTTAAATAAATTCCTTCTGACATTACTTGTCCATCCTATACCAATGAAAACACTACTTATACCAAGATGATTACTCTTGATATTTAGTCCCAATAAGCGCACTATGCAAGGTCCAAGATTTTTTACCTTATAAAAATAGTACCACTTATTTTATAGAAATTTATATTTTTAGAAAACATTACATCATACATATTTGGATTTTTGATAGTCATATCTATCCCACCATCGAGTCATAACCTTCCTCTGTCATGGTTCTCACATTTATAAATTTTGAGAGGGAAAATATTTTATTAGATGAGTCATTTATCAGAGAAAAAATGATTAGAAAAAATAATTCTTGCGACATTCTCCACTACCCTTGATTATTTTCAACATACACTAGATATCAGGAAACATAGTTACTCCATGATTTTTATCATATCATAATCAATCAGAATCATTGATAAATAACCAATTAATATTTACATCCGAAAGGTAGATACAAGAATGATTAGGCTTGGAATTATCATTTTAACAAAAATCCATACAAATTTTAAAGAGTATTTAAAGGTTATTAATATTTATAAGGTCATTTAGATCTCACATGTTTATATATATAATCATATTTATGTTCTATCCAACAATCACTACTGATTGATCCCTTAAATTGATACTTTTTCACTTGACATATGGGAAGATGTGTTAATATTTCGGTTGTGTAAAATATTTATGGGTTACATATCTTATAGTATCTATATAATTAATTTCTCAATACAATAGACACCATGGAGGATTTAGAATAAAACCTTACATTATTATAGGCTTTATTGAGGGAAGAACAAGTTGTAATAAGAATGGAGCTCCAGTCATGAACTGATATTGGCTTTGAGGCATAGGTGAAAATATTTCGTAATAGGCATGGATGACTTCCAAAATTGAATTGGATAATTAGGTGAATGAGTATTTTCATGATAGATGATTAGGTAACTTACATTCCATATATGAATATTGCTTAATACGAGGAGTTGGAATGGTGGATCATACCTAAAGTACACTTCCAAGTACCCTTGGTTGAATTTCTTTTTATGTGGCTAAGAAGAAATGTGTATATAGTTTAAGGTTCTCACATCGATATAACCCCCCACAAATTTATTACAGCTACTTAAATAATAAAAGTAAGACCCCTAAACCTATTAGTTTTTTGTAGGAAAAATAAACCAAACATCACTACATATGTATCTAGGATACAATATAAGAAAACAGATCCATATAAGTTGTTTTTTGTGTGTTTGATGGCTATTAAAACTTTCAACTAAATAATTTCATAGTGGATATGAACAACCACTGAGAATTTTTCTATAGGTACTCGTTTCACAATAATTTCATGATTTTTCATGAAATAAGGAATTCATGATGGGTTTTCTTTGTTAGTGATGGTTTAAAATACAACCAATAAATATAACGATGGTTTATAAAATTATTATAATGTTATACCATATAAAACATATTTAGTGGAGGTTTATATACCCATCACTAACTATGGTTAATTTATATAAAATTAACACCATATTGAATGGTATTTAAAATTATCACTTGATATGATATAGAAGGAAAATAAATACATAGGAAACACTATTATACTTCAACCATAAAAAAATAGATAGATAATAAATATATACACAATTAATCCAGTCAATACAACATTACACTATTTTTTTTGAGTTCAACATATAAAAAATTTATATAACTTTACAAAGTATTAAAATTAACAAAATATGAACTATCAAGTTTATCATTAATATAAATTTCATAAATTGTCTACAATCATCAGTTCCCCACTTCTCCATCTTAGTGCTTACCTTGACTATCCATAGATAGATCAGGCTTCTCATCACCCCCTTACCTACTTCCAACCATCAAAACCTATATTTAAAGTAGTTAAATTAATAATAGTAATGAAAATATTAAAAAAAATAGTACATGTAGTTCAAACTAGACTAAAATGAACAACACTAAAATGATATAAATATAACTAAACAAAACCAAATCAAGAAAATATGAAATTAAAAAGATTAATACCAACTTAACTAAGTTGAAAATAATAAATTGGAACAACCTATACCAAAGTGAATGAAAATGATCCAATATGAATTGAATTGTAATAATTTTTTTTAAACCAACAAAACCAAACTCAACTAGAAACATATTAAATTGGACCAAAGATATCCAAACTGAATAAATATCAAATAAAAAACTAAAACATATTAAAATAAACCAAAAAAATACTAAATAGAATTAAATCAATCAACGAGTAACTATATTAAATTATTTTATGTAAATCATACCATATAGAACAAAAAAATAATCTTAACCAAATAAAAAACATCCAAACATGAAAAAAACTAGGGTAAACTAAATTAAATGAAAATTTACTAAACAATTATATCATACCAAATAGACCAAAATTGAATAGGTTTGGGATAATCCAATCCAAAAAAATCAATCAAATATAAAAAAATTTAAATTAATTGAATGGATTATAATTTAATTTAATCAGTGTTAAAAAAAGAACTAAAATAAACAAATATAATTCAAATGAACTATATCGAATTGAAAAAAGATCTATTGAAACCCCATATAAACTAAACCAAATAATATAAAGTTATAATATTCTTATGTTTTTATGTGTGTATAAAAAATTAGGAAACTCTAAAAACAATAATTTAATTAAGAAAATGAAGAAAATATATAAAATTTAGTCTTCATGAATCTTCTATTAGTGTTTTTATTTCTTTAGGAATACAACTAATCATCCTAAAAAACATAGTATCTAATACACTCTCTAAAGCTAAGACTTGATCATTTTGTGTATTAATAAGTGATTCCTGATCATTAATAATTTTCTTAAGTGTATGAATTTCCCTCTGTGATTTAGGATTATCAATATATGTATTGAATTTTATATCTAACATTGATGAAAAATATGAGTGATACCTACCAAAGATCCATGAAGGAGTTGGTCAATAACCAACCCCCTCATATGAACTTAATGATATTTTGGTAAAAATCAATCTATTATACCCTCTATGGATACTAAAGTTGATAAGGGAGGGTTTTAATCCCATAATTATTTAAGTTTATGATTAAAAATTAATAATATTAAATTTTAATATATTTGAATAATATTAAGTGGAAATTAAAACTACTTACCACAATGTTTTCCATAGGGACATTCACATAATTCCTATGATTTTTTATATATATCAAAACACATCTACATCCATCTAACAAGATAAACTAACTCCTTCAACTATATTAAAAAAATACATAAATAACATTTACAAAAACTTAATTATGTGAAATGTTATAGATATATATCATCATATGTTTAATGATATCATTTCATTTCATTTCCTAACAGAACTCTTTGACTTAGCTATTGAAATAATAACTTAATTCTCAAAATTATTTATATTTATCATCAAATTCATCTAAAATAATTATATATATTTATATATTGAAATGATATCAATACATTATTATTAATCTATTGACATATAAAAAAATACATAATGAGATTCAAACTGATAATGATCAAAAAACACCTTCTAATGGTCTTAAGGCACACCCTTAGGGACCTACTCATACATCTGTGACACTGATAGAAAAGTTTCATTAAATTCATACCACGTTCTCTATTTAAAATATTGTACTTTTATTCCTAAGACTTTTAACAATCATAGAATTGAAATCTCATCAATCACATCAAAATGGAACAAAAACTATAAATAATATATATATAATTCATTATATTATTAACCAATTAATAAATATTATTAAATTTAATTATAAATGGATTTATAATTAAGATATTATATTTATCTAACTAACAAAAAATAATTCTTCAAATATAACTATATATGATTCTAATTTAAATCATCAGTGGGTAGTGGTACCACATCATATTCCAAAAAACCTAGAATATTCCCATTGATACCAGCAAAATCCTCAGTGTGTAACTTATATACATAAAATGAGATGATAATATTTATGTCTATGAAAATAGAAATATCTTGATAATTTATGTCTATATCCATACTGCTATTATTTTTATGTATTTAAAATATAAAATAACCAATTGGTATAAATATTTATGAAACTAAAATAATCTAGTTTCAATAGATACCAATAATAGTGACATTATAATAGCCTCATGATGGTAAATGAGACATGGTGTGAATTCCCAGTATCCCAAAATCCTCGATATTAGGCATACATATGAATGAAAAACTATTAGGATATGTAAATATAGTAACAAAATGTATACAAGGTATGCGATGGAGTGTACCCTCTGTATAATTGGTAGATTGACTATCATTTACTACTTGTGTACTCTAGGTATTAGGCATAAAAAAATTTCCCTATGGCACAAGGTGACTCTGTGTAGAAATGGTAGATCAACTATACTATACACTCGGTTCTATAAATAGGTTTTCTAGATTCCCTCCTTTTGTGTTTCCTAGGATTTGGAGGCGTTGATAGGTAGTTTTAAGGTGGTTCAAGAGTTAAGGGGGGTGAATTTTTGTCACCATGGGGTCTAAAATGATTTAGAAGTAGGGAATTTTATATGCGGGGTCTTCCTAGTAAGAAGCATGAAACTGAATTATTCCTTGGTGGGAGGGTGTGGCATGATTTAACATCTATGGGAGGCCACAACACTATAGTGGTTAGTGTTTTAGAAAAATTGGTGTGCCAAGGTACATACCTTTGTAAAATGGGGGAGTGCTTGCCATGAAGTATTGGGTGTGTCCTCTATAAGCCTACGATGGAGCCTAATGAAAACCATATAATCATAGGGGTTTCTATTTAGAAAGGCATGGGGTATGGCAATGTTTTTAGAATCTCTATAGGAAAAAAACTAAGGCTAAAAGGATGAGTAGTTAGACATGTTGCTATTGCATGGTGTGGAAGTTGAGACATTCAATAGGTGAATAAAATAATGATGGCAATCCCTCTATGTCATGGTGGAAGGTGTGACTATTTTATAGGTTTCTAAAATGATGATATATTTTATCTATTCTATGATTCCAACCATGGATTTGATCAAACCCATTTTAAATGGTTTTAAATTATAGTGATCGTTGGGGTGGAATGATCATTTTGAATATTATAACTTCACATATCTTTTTGAATGAGTCCACTATGGCTGTTTTTAGTGTATCCACATCATAGTGGTGGTCATTATTGTTTACCTAAAAATAGAGGTTACCTATTACCCTTGGTTCAACTTCAAACCTTTCTATTAAGCCCTTTATGATCCTATGTCCTTACAGAGGAGTGTTTTTTATCCTTATAAGAATATTAATCCTATGATTTGTGATCCATATTTCCATTAATTTGAGGGGATTTCCTCATTATCTCCCCCTCATTATTCGTTATATTTCTTCCAATGATGATAACATCAATGTGTGTGCTTTAATATAATTATTTAAGGTGATTTTATTATAATTAATGTGATATTATAGATTCAAGGAAGCTTCACATGGATTCATTGGTGATAAAATTCGGTTATCCTCATGTGGAACTACTTGGATTCCTTAAGGAATGGGATTTATGAGCTTACTTATATATCTTAAAATTATATATTGCTTGATATGTCTTGAAACCTATAAATTATTCTTATCGAAGATAAAATCCTTTGATTTATATCCCTCTTAATCTAATGAAATGAATTATCATGATTATTTATACTAGTTCAACAATTGATGATCCCCCCAAACTTAATATTTTCTTTAGATGAGGTAATATATTACTCTCCCCATGGGATTGGTAAATATATTTGGTTCTAGGGGGAGGTTTGGTGATTTTAGTTATTCATTTCCATTAAGATCTTATATTTGGACCTTTTTTGGTCTAGGGGGTGTGGTCCATATTTTCTTCCCTTGGTTCTATAATTAAATCATTTATCTCAAGGTAGATTTTTTTGGTTTTATTCTAGAGGAAGGGAATGTGTGTGATTTATCATTTTGTTGCGTGATATTAACTATTAATTTCCTATTTTTAATGATTACATTTCATGTTTAAATTCTTCACTAGCATTATATTATTTTATAATTACTATGAAAGATAATCTAAAAGTGTAATTTTATGGTTTGTGAAACGTAAGTGAAAGGTAAACATGTTGGTTATCACCTCTTTACTCCATGAACCTTAGGATTACTGAATTTTATTTAAATATTTCTACTATGATATTAATTATTTAATAGAATTATAGGTGCTGGGATATGAAATAAGAATGAAAGTAGAAAGATAATATAAAATCTAGAATTAAATTAATGATATAGAAATTCTCCTGAGTATGAGATATAAATATAATAGAAAATATAAAATTAAAGTAAATATAATGAAAAGAACCTTAAAAATGGAATTATGAAATGGAAATATAAATTGGGTAACATGAATTAATATTGAACTATTTCTATTTAATGTTTTCACTCTTGGGTTATTACTGAAATTTATTGGGTAGGTGTATCCTTGTAAACTTTGTCTTATGGTGGGGTTTGGGGTTGGATTATGAATATATGTTAGTACTCTATTTTTTTGTTTTATTGGTTAGTAAGTGTTGGTTTATAGTCCTTGGGTTTTTAAGAGAATCTATTTTCTATCTATTAGGTTGGTTCATACCTTGTATGTCTTACCCTGCTTTAGAGGGGTGATTTGAACATTGGGTTTTATAGTGAGGTTATAGAGATCCCTTATTATAGGAGGTCTAGTTCCCTTTCTAAGGTTGGTGAATGTAGGCTTTGTGAGAAGTTAGTAAATTGGGATAGGTAAGTGTGTTGTTATGTTAGGTTGAGCATTGGGAGTAAGGTTGGGATTTAGAGTATGTCATATTTATTCAAATATGTGAAATGATTCTTTAATTAATTAAATGAACTTAAAATTGGAGTATTAAATAAATTCAGTACTTAATGACTTCACATATCTGAATTAATGAGTAAATAGGTAATCATAACTCAGATGGTTGAATATAGAAATATGTTAAATAATGAATTCAATGTTTTGGACTAATTAATAGAATAATGATATAGGATTTAAAAATAAATATTTTATATGATTATGTTAATGGATTGTGGATATTTTTATGAATTTATGAAATATACCTTGTGATACTTCAATATAAGTGGAATGAACTAGAAAATTAGAACCACTTTGTAAGGTATGAACTTCCCCATTGGTGATGGTTGGGATTCAAAATTGATGTATATTTATGCTTACTACTGCTTAACTATCTTATTAACTTAATATTAAGTACTTATTATGAATTTTTGTGGTGTTTTTATATGTGATAAATTATGTATGATGTTATATGTTTCTTGTAACATTATATTAATGATACATGGAAATGGGTGGGGAAGTCTCATGGTGATGATGATATGGAAATGAAGAGGATGTGAAGCTGATGTCCTGCGTGATATACATGGTATGATGATGATGATGTGTCTGGAATATTGACATGTTAGTTTTATAGAAAGGCCAGATGATTTTTTTTGATATAATTTCATTTACAAATTCTTGTTCATTGAGTGGGGGATCTCCTACTATCTCACTACTGGTATGTGTTGGAAGGACCTTGAAGTTGACATATAATAGTAGTGGAAATATTTAGTGTATTGCTTATTTTTTTATACATTTATCATTGTTGTTTACCATGATGTATGATAGATATATTATTATTTGTGAAAGAGATAGTTATTGGGAAGGTGTTTAATAACTAGAATTGTTGTATTTCAAGATAAGATATCTCTCTCTTATGATCATGTTAGTCTGAGTTATAGATTCTTATTTATGATGTTACAGTATCCATCTAATGTGGTGACTTTATGTGTTGTTGTTGGATGTGGTAATTATGCTTAAATTTGGATATATTCAATTATATTTATTCTTATTTCTATCTTTGTCTTAGTTATTTGTTCATACACATATCTATCCTATCACATTGATTTCTAATCTATGTTGCTTTCCATACAAAATATGACCATATTTAGTACTCCTAAGTGATCACCCCTTTATAGTGTTTCTTGAGTTTTTTTACAGGATAACCTATGGGATAATTGGGGTACTTCTGTTTGTATAGTGGGAGTGGATATAGTAGTTTATCCCTGTATTATCTCTAGTCTCATTGTGTAATCTCATGTAGTTTTAGTTGGGTAATGTTAACTTTTTAATTTATGTGTAAATGGAGTCAATTATTAAATTTTATACCTCTTACTAGATTATGTAAAATAGTAATTCCTACCATATTTATGTGAAAAAACTCATTATTAGTCATCAAACCATGGCCTATTAGAGGTGGTATTTAAGGGTTATTGACATCTTTGCTGATAAATCTTGAGTGAACCTAGTGAAGGGTAGTGGGTCATGAAAGAATGAAGTCAAAGATGGTGTTTGAGATGTAGGATAAAGTATGAAGTTAGTAACAAGAAAGGATTCATGGGTATATTTAAGAAACCATATCATTTAAACCTAACATTCAATGTAGGTAGAGTATATCCACTAGGACATGGGTATTTAGACCCCCATGTTTTCCGATGAAAGGAACTTGTTAGACTCTTAAACATGTTTAAGTGGAAATACATGGATTTGAAGATACAGAATGATCAATGGGTGTATGCATCATTTTCATAGGTTTCATTCTAAGTTAGGATCTAATATGTGGTTATGATTAGTGTGTTTATTTATACTAACTTGTGATGATATGATGAAATATTTTTAGTTATTTTGTTTTCCCTTTGTAAACTGAATTCATGATAGTTTAAAACATACTTTCTTTTGAAATTGTGACCTGATACTTGCTCTATTATTATTCCATGTTTGGATTTAACTTTATATTTGATGCATAATGAACCTATAGAATCATGATAGGAGTTAAAGATATTATTTTAAATTATTGTAAGTGTGAAAGATAATGTGCTTACACTAATGATGAATCATAATTAAGAGATTATTTTTCCTTTAATAATTTTTTCTAGGAACCATCATGATTAATTATGCCACTATTGATTAAATTAAAAGGTTTTTAATGAAATGTTTCAGTAGTATATTAAAAATTCTAACAAATCCTTAAATGTAATGTCACCCTTAAGGTGATAAGTCGAACTTATTATCTATAAAGTTATTGAAACTAAATTAAAGTTATATGTATGCATTCATTTGGTTAGAGATCATTCTGGAATTATGAATCCCTATTGTGAACAATATGTGGTTTATCAAAATATTGATCATGTCAAAATTTATTTGAAGTTGTGTAAGAATTATACTATGTATGACTATTTATTAATGTTTATTATATGTTAACTGTGATGTGATCAAACTGAAATTGAAAAATAATGTAATTTTTTTATTTAAGTATAAATCATGAAATCAAATCATTTTCAAACCCATGGTAGTTTGAAGAAACAAGTTTTTATGTTATTAGCACCCTGATATGATGAGAGTATTATAAATTTCTCATGTTAAGAGATGATGAATGTGAATATTTCATGTGTGTCCCATGAAATGTTGCTTCTATATTATTTGAATATTGAGTGTGGGATAAAAAATTAATTGTTTCGATTGGTCATGCTCCAATTATGTTATTTATTAAGTCTATATGTTTGGATAACCTTATAGCTAATTGAGTTTTTTTCCTTGGTAATGTTTTCCAAAATTAATTATCATGATATGAAATTGATATCCCTACTATAATATGGTGTGATGATGTTTGGTGGTTGGGATGATGGTGAAACTGTTGTTAACTAATAAAATTAATGAATGGAAGACCATGTGTGGGACTAGTGTAGGTATGGATGGAACTTAACCCACATGAAAAGTGACTTGATGGAAAGTGTAACGACCTGGGATTTTAGATCCATTAAATTGATATTATTTTAAATATATTCTATGACATGTAACACAAAAATAACACAAAACACTAAAAAAATGAACCACTATATATTAAAATTATTTGAACAATATAATCATTAGTAAATAAAAATATAATAATCAACTAAAATAATAATATATTATAATTTTTCTTTGATTAATATTTTAAAATAAAGAACTCCTTTCGAGGGACCATTTAAAATGGGTATTATATTTATAAATTAAATTTTTCATAGTTAAAATTACATCATAATATTAAAAATTTTGAATTATAATCTAATGTATCAATATTAAATTATTTGGAAATATATATAGAATAAGAATAAAAATACTTGAAATTTAAAAAGGCCATTTTTTAATAAAAGAAATTTTCTTAATATATTGTATTTTTATTTAAAAGATAATTTATAAATTGAAAATTTTAATTTTTAAAAATTAACTTCATTTTTTTCTACATGTCAATATTAGATCAGAATTATTATTTTCTGGATTTTTCTAAAAAGTTTTAATTTTAGGTGAATAGTGTAAAATATTTTTTTTACAAATAATATGACTTTTAGGAGATTATTAGTATATAAGCACGAATTGGAAATTTTTGAAAACTTTTTATAAAATAAAATTTATATTTTATAAGTGAATTTATAATTTCAAAAATATTTATTTTTATTAAAAACCCATATTTATCATTTTAAAACTTAAGTTATATTTTTCAAAAAAAATTTAATGCATTATTGTAACGCCCCGACCCTAGTTACCCAGAGTCGGTGCATTATTACATAACATTGGCATGATCACAAGAAAGATCAAATCTCGAAAGACCGATTGGTTTAGTAGCCTTGGAAACACTAGATATATTCATAAGTTTAACATTACATCATAAAGTGAAAAACTACTACAACAACATAATGTCTCCATAGTCCACACTATTATCCCCTCATAATATCCCTGTATGTCATTCATAACTTACTTCTTCACATCCTGGGAAAAATAAAACATATAAAAGGGGTGAGCTCAAATGCCCAGTAATAATAACAATATAGCGGAACATTCAAAAATAAGCATAAACATTTAAGGCAATGCATTACTAAAACAGAAGCCTTTTAAACTTGAACTTCAACACAGTATGGAAAAAGTAAAATGAAATAATGCCATTTACTTATTCACATGGATATTCTACTAATCGAATAATCACATGCAATATCAATAACCACTTTCATAATGTTGGAATGCATAATGCTGAACTTTAATTTCTTTGTCAAGGCCTCGTCCCAAGACCTAGGGGCTAACTGTAACCGGAACCCAACCCAGAGTGCCTCTAATAACCGGACACCAACCCGGAGTGCCTCTAATAACCGTACACCAACCCGGAGTTCCTCTAATAACCGGAGACCAAACCGGAGTTCCTCTAACAACCGGAGACCAAACCGGAGGGCTTACTTTTACAGGTCCCCAACCCGGAACATACTTGTCTAACACATTCATCTGAATGAAAGGTTGAAATATAACATAAACATTCGGATTACAAATAACTTATGAAATGTCAATACTTTTAACAAACACCATGAGTTACATAAGAATAATTTATCTATAGTCAAAAATATCACAAAACCTTCAATAAAATATGGATGTTTTGTATCATAATAAATCAACTTCAAATAAGCTTAAAATCCATCAAAGGATATTGACATAGATGAAATCAAGAATATTTTAGAAAAATATATCTTTCTATTTTGAAATCATTTAAGAGTCTTATATTTATGAAATAAAACATTTTTTTGAAAATATTCTTATTATCTTGTAAGGGAAGCTTCGACGATTTTATAACGGTGGAAAATAGCCGCACCCGCCGTATAAGTAAAAAAAAACATTCTTACCTTAATTTTGTCGAAAAGGTTAAAAAGCACCTTGTTTGGAAAATGACAGAAAGATTCTTTTATAAACACATAAGGGTATAAATGACTTTAACCCATATTCTTGTAAATAGTTAAAATGTTTTGAAATACATTATTTAGAAACATGGATGTGGATGATAAAGAGATCCCAGTAGATTATTACGTATAAACAATCTCGGATAATGAAGAGATTGTGAAATAACCCTTACCAATTTGGTAACTTATGAAAAATACAACCCATGAAAGAGGTATCATACAATGAATATGTAAATACACATAAATTAAAGTGTATTACACAAAGAATATAATTATGGGCAGTACATACACCACACAAAAGGTAATGGTGGCAATATGGCAGAATCTCACGGGAATAAGGAGTGAGATGAAAACCCCTTACCTTGTACTTTTCCTTGGTTGGGGTAGGTTAAACTCCTGTATAATGGTGAAATAATTGTTATTAAATTATACAATAATCATATACATTAATATGATATCATATATGATCTTTTAATATTGATTTGATAATAATATCTTAGTATTATCGTTGTTTCGGGTGTTAACTTACTTGTTTTATTTTATATGTTTTGTTACGTAAGCCATGTTTTTAATGGATAGGTTGTATATTATTCATATCCAGAATTATATAAAGTCCTTAAACATCATTTTTAAATCATCAAATGATAATTATACTTGAATGGATACGATGGAGAATGAATCTCATCACGTTCGTGGAGACGGTAGTCCGTACGTACGCACGAGCGACAATATCATTCTTTTGATATTAAAATAATATATAAATGGTTGTTATATCATATATACAGAATCATTAACATGTTATATTTATTATTTACATGAGTTACATATCGGTATTATACCCATCCAAATAATAATATATTGAATAACAATTACACCACGACGTGGAGACGGTAAGCCGTACGTACGCACGTATGGTGACATGTTATTCAAAGGGTGGATAGAATACTGAATATGGTTGTACCATATTTATAATAACATCACAGTATATATATGATACTGTAGTTATTATTTTATAATGGTAATACCAAAGGAAGAAGAAGTGGAAGAAGAAAGGAACTTGGAAAAGGGTGGTGAAATCATTACCTCTTCTTCGGGTTCTTCCATTTGATTTGATCAAAAGGGCTCCTTAGGTTGGCTTTATGATCAAACTAAGGCCCCTAGGTTGTAGTGAGGGATATTGGGAGAGTATTTGGGCAGTGTTTTGCCGAACCAAAAGGTTTTCAAGGTGTGAAGAAATGAGAAGGAGGAGTGCCCTTTTATAAGAGGGGTGAGGGGCACCTTTGGAAAAGCTAGAAATATTAGTTTATAATAAATTCATATTCGGTTAATAATGGCTCCAAAGTTGATTATTTAAATTTTAAGGTGGGGATGGGTCGAAAAAAACTCAACCAATAGAATTTATATAGGTTTGGGTACTTATATTAACCTTATCTTTAAGTATTAACTCTAAGTTAATTAGTTTCACTTTTACAATGTCTATTTTTATTTTTATATAATATGGCTAATAAACATACTATATATATCCAAGAGACCCCCAAGTGGTCCATTAATGATGAAAATATCATGATATAAGTTTCTTGGCCGAACCTTAGATTTTTAGTAATTTAATATCAATTAATAATATAATATTTGTTTTAAGAACTCTTTTATGTCAATTTTGACACTATTCAATAGTTGATTTTTGTGAAACTCATAACAGATTGATTACTTAGAAAAAATTCAATTAAATAAATACTAATATATCATATTACCCTAGAAAATTAGTTTAATTAATTAAAAGTTTCATATTATATTTATTTGGGTATTTATAATATCAATTATTTTAATTTTTCACTATTATAGTAATTAATTCATCATCATTGTGTCATAGATAAATTAAATTATTTAATGTCTAAAAATTATAAATAAAATTTCATTATGCAGGAAATCTTTTTATATTTCTAATAAATATTTATAATCTAATATCCAACATAAATAACCCTATGTAAAAATTGTTTTTCTAAAAGATATATGCTTATGTCATTTTTGTTTTCATTTTAACTTAATTAAAATAAAGTGTCCCTATCACCTACAAGTGGCACCATGGGGTCCCAAAATCGACCCAAAGATGCCTATGGTCGAACATGTATCAACCAATAAGGCTAGGACACGTTTTAGGGTAATTTAGTATTATTATAATATTATTTGTTAACCCTTATTTACCGGATTTACCCTTAACCATGGTAAAAACAATATTTACCGCAGTAATTATTCAAAATGTCTAAAAATAAAAGTTACCTATTTACACAATTTGAACATACTTATTACAAATATGGAATCCATTTTTATAAATTCAAAACACATAAGTGGCGGAAATTAATTTAAAATTAATTCCCGCTGTCAAAACAAAAAGCGTGTTTTTAAGAGATAATAACTATCAAAAGATTGACATTTGTTTATGTTCGGTTTAATTGTAAAATTATGTCCAATTACCAACATTATATTAAATAGTAAAAATATATGCTAAATATAATTTAAAACCACTCAAATTCATAATTTATCACTATTAATTATTTTGATTAAAAAAGTTATTTTTAATTAAAATTTAGTAATTTTCACTATTCATCAAAATATGAAAGTTATCCGAAAAGTACCAAACTTTCACCTTAGGCTAAATTCGATATTCTGAATCCAAAAATTAAGTCCATTTTGAAATATAAAATATATATAATTTCAAAAAGTAGGTATTACTATTCATAACGGCTAGTTTGATTGGTTGTGGTGTGTGTTAGAACTCGAAGTTGCGTACAATACACGCTACTGTATTATTCAAAGGAAAGCATACCGTGGAAGCTTGGGATGTTTCATTTTAAATTTTTTTGATGTCCCCATTTATTCAAAAAGTTTAAAATATTGTATTTAAAAAGGGTTCACTATTAGAAGTTGGTAAAAGTGCAATACTGAAAATGAATTGTTTCTTACATTATGTCTAAGAAACTCATAATATGGATTCTAAAATTATAAGGATTATATAAAGTTTAAAATTTAGTTAATAATATTCATAAGCTCTTTTGAACGGCTTTTTTGGTAAGTCATGGTGTGCTTGAACTCGGTGTTGCGTGTAGTACAAGTTATTGTATTATTTTTAAGAAATAACACACTATGAATTCTTGGGGTGTTACATTCTCCCCTCCTTCAATAAATTACGTCCTCGCAATTTGAAATTGTTCTTCGAAAATAAAAGGTTGAAAATAAAAAATATCTCTGTGGGAAAACCCACATCGGAAATTGGGTTACAAAAATTTAGTCTTAATATGAGGAAAAGAGAAATGAAAGGGTCACCACCAAATTATGATCTCAATTAGGAGAACATTGGTGGCAATTAGAGACATATAATTGGAGGAAAAACGTAAATATTTATAGGTAGTGATTGAGGTCATCAATCACAAACAAGCTTAAAATTGTGGTCCTTAAATTCATCAATCTACGATGATTTAAAATACCATCGATTCAACAAAATATAAGGTATTAGGATAACACATTTTTGACGTTTCAAAATATCTTATTTGAAATCCCACATCGAAAAATGAATTAATGAGGCCTCTATTTAAAATAAAGAGTGGAAAGTATGAAGATTACCGAAATTAACACATACTAGGGTTCCATGTAGGAAAATATGGATATGGAAGAGAAATATAACCATCAATTATCTGATGGAGAGTGGTAGATAACATGGCTATGAAAAGGCCAACAATCCCAAAGCCATAAATTAGTGATGATTTAAGGTACCATCTAGGACTACATTTTTGTTCTAAATTCCTTTTCTTAATGTTGAGGAATTTATTTGTGATATTGGCTAAGATCATAAGGAGATATAATTACTTTATAATTAGAGTTTTATCCAAAAATAAATTTCTACCACAAACTCATCTTTCACTCGTAAAAAAATTCTATTTATACTATTTGTACAGGGTTCCAAAATAAACGAATTTATAATTCATCTACCAAATCTTTTAAAAAAAACTACATTATTTAATCCAGGACATCTCGTGGGCCAGTGGTAGGTGATACACCCGTGTCGCCCTTCGGTTGCGGGTTCAAGTCTCGCGGTCTTGCCGGTCACGACGGGTTGCCGCCTGACCTATGGGTTGTCCTTTTATGGCAATCAAAAATTAATATCAAACTAGAATTTATCCAAAATACTTCTGTCCAAACTCACAGTCCAATATTTATAAGGAAGGTAAACTTAATGTAGATCCTTTTTACCCTGTAATAGCATATGAATACCTTCATCATGTATTCTTTTAAAACACTGAAACATCCTGAATTACCATAATACTTATTGATTACATTCATGCTCCCTAATTCCATATAGAATGCTGGATATACTTCATCAAACAAAATAATGTTTTAAACCCCAATAATGATGGAATATACAAATCATTAATCAGCTTCAAGGTAGTCAATAATATCCAATATAATTTATCCAAATCAATCATGTATTATTCTAAAATCACTACCTCGGTATCAGAACCATATTATGGTTTATCTTTCTCTCAACCATATATTTTTTAAAAATTTAACCTGCTATTGAGTCACTTTTCTTTATTCCACAAAATCTCAAGTCCTTAATGAAATATTACTGCATTACAATCCTTATATACTCCATAATTATTATAACAAGTACATTGTTGATACAACACTCAAATGAAATAATCAACATAATAACTCTAATCATTCCTCTTCATCTGTGGTAGTATCATAACATGATTATTATCCAATAGCATCATTTGTGGCATAGTCTGATGACTGGGACATAGGTTCGTGTAGTGTCCAAACTCCTTGAAAATGAAGCATTGTACATTTGAAACCATTTTCTTACCCTTGCAGTCATGTACTTTGTGCCCTTTTCCTCCACACTTATAACAAACTCCCATTCCTTTCAGACAAGTTCCAGGGTGTTTCTTCCCACAGTTATCACATATGGGAAAATTCTTATTTTCCCTCTTCCCTTTATCCATCATTCTCTCTTCCATCCTTTTCTTCTCTTTCTTCCCTTCAAAGCTATAGGACTCAGTAAAATATTTACTTATCTTATCAACACATGATATTATTTCTTCATGTGATGATAATACATGGGAGACTATTTCTCTTATAAATTCTGTCTTAAGACCATGAAAGATATGATCCTTCTTTCTCTTTGGATCATGTGCATTGCTGGAGTTCTCATTCCTTCTACTGGGCGCCATTTCTAAACAATGGCATACACTAGATTAGTTTATGAATAACAATACCTAATCCCAAACTTGTAAGACACATAACATAAATTAAATAGTTTATGGATATAATCCATAATCATAAAAATTTCTCCTTTGAGGAGGTAAATCCACATAAACTCTTCATAATGGTTTGTAAAGAAAATGAGAATTATCCTAAGCATATCTCCCGGGAGTGTCGTAACCAAGAGTGCAGTAAGGCCTATTGTCGTGCACCAGTTCCCGTTCGAGTCTATATCAAAGTGGTGTTTTCGGGTTTTACCCCTATGTACATCTGTGCCAGAGACGCCTCTACCTGCTCGTATCCAGACAAGGATGTATTGCTTAGAAAACTCACAAAATCTCCACAATACCAAAATTCAAGGATATTATTCTATAATAATCCTCAAAGTCCATCTTAAATCTATGTTCTCTAATCAGAGTTTATCTAAATCTAGATTCCAAGGTTTGTACTAAACTTCCTCTGATACCAACTGTAACGCCCTGACCCTAGTTACCCAGAGTCGGTGCATTATTACATAACATTGACATGATCACAAGAAAGATCAAATCTCGAAAGACCGATTGGTTTAGTAGCCTTGGAAACACTAGATATATTCATAAGTTTTACATTACATCATAAAGTGAAAAACTACTACAACAACATAATGTCTCCATAGTCCACACTATTATCACCTCATAATATCCCTGCAGGTCATTCATAACTTACTTCTTCACATCCCGGGAAAAATAAAACATAGAAAAGGGGTGAGCTCAAATGCCCAGTAAGTATAACAATATAGCGGAACATTCAAAAATAAGCATAAACATTTAAGGCAATGCATTACTAAAACAGAAGCCTTTTAAACTTGAACTTCAACATAGTATGTCAAAAGTAAAATGAAATAATTCCATTTACTTATTCACATGGATATTCTACTAATCGAATAATCACATGCAATATCAATAACCATTTTCATAATGTTGGAATGCATAATGATGAAGTTTAATTTCTTTGTCAAGGCCTCGTCCCAAGACCTAGGGGCTAACTGTAACCGAAACCCAACCCGGAGTGCCTCTAATAACCGGACACCAACCCGGAGTGCCTCTAATAACCGGACACCAACCCGGAGTTCCTCTAATAACCGGAGACCAAACCGGAGTTCCTCTAATAACCGGAGACCGAACCGGAGGGCTTACTTTTACCGGTCCCCAACCTGGAACATACTTGTCTAACACATTCATCTGAATGAAAGGTTGAAATATAACATAAACATTCGGATTACAAATAACTTATGAAATGTCAATACTTTTAACAAAAACCATGAGTGACATAAGAATAACTTATCCATAGTCAAAAATATCACAAAACCTTCAATAAAATATGGATGTTTTGTATCATAATAAATCAACTTCAAATAAGCTTAAAATCCATCAAAGGATGTTGACATAGATGAAATCAAGACTATTTTAGAAAAATATATCTTTCTATTTTGAAATAATTTAAGAGTATTATATTTATGAAATAATTTTTTTTTTGAAAATATTCTTATCATCTTGTAAGGGAAGCTTCAACGATTTTATAACGGCAGAAAATAGCAGCACCTGCCGTATAAGTAAAAAAAACATTCTTACCTTAATTTTGTCGAAAAGGTTAAAAAGCACCTTGTTTGGAAAATGATGGAAAGATTCCTTTATAAACACATAAGGGTATAAATTACTTTAACCCATATTCTTGTAAATAGTAAAAATGTTTTGAAATATATTATTAAGAAACATGGATGTGGATGATAAAGAGATCCCAGTAGATTATTACGTATAAACAACCTCGGATAATGAAGAGATTGTGAAATAACCCTTACCAATTTGGTAACTTATGAAACATAAAACCCATGAAAGAGGTATCATACAATGAATATGTAAATACACATAAATTAAAGTGTATTACACAAAGAATATAATTATGGGTAGTACATACACCACACAAAAGGTAATGGTGGTAATGTGGCATGAATCTCACGGGAATAAGGAGTGAGATGAAAACCCCTTACCCTGTACTTTTCCTTGGTTGGGGTAGGTTAACCTCCTATATAATGGTGAAATAATTTTTATTAAATTATACAAGAATCATATACATTAATATGATATCATATATGATATTTTAATATTGATTTGATAATAATATCTTAGTATTATCGTTGTTTCGGGTGTTAACTTACTTGTTTTCTTTTATATGTTTTGTTACGTAAGCCATGTTTGTAATGGATAGGTTGTATATTATTCATATCCAGAATTATATAAAGTCCTTAAACATCATTTTTAAATCATCAAATGATAATTATACTTGAATGGATATGATGGAGAATGAATCTCATCACGTTCGTGGAGACGGTAGTCCGTACGTACGCACGAGCGACAATATCATTCTTTTGATATTAAAATAATATATAAATGGTTGTTATATCATATATACAAAATCATTAACATGTTATATTTATTATTTACATGAGTTACATATCATTATTATACCCATCCAAATAATAATATATTGAATAACAATTACACCACGACGTGGAGACGGTAAGCCGTACGTACGCACGTATGGTGACATGTTATTCAAAGGGTGGATAGAATACTGAATATGGTTGTACCATATTTATAATAACATCACAGTATATATATGATACTGGAGTTATTATTTTAGAATGGTAATAACAAAGGAAGAATAAGTGGAAGAAGAAAGGAACTTGGAAAAGGGTGGTGAAATCATTACCTCTTCTTCGGGTTCTTCCATTTGATTTGATCAAAAGGGCTCCTTGGGTTGGATTTCTGATCAAACTAAGGCCTCTAGGTTGTATTGAGGGATGTTGGGAGAGTATTTGGGCAGAGTTGTACCGAACCAAAAGGTTTTGAAGGTGTGAAGAAATGAGAAGGAGGAGTGACCTTTTATAAGAGGGGTGAGGGGCACCTTTGGAAAAGCTAGAAATATTAGTTTATAATAAATTCATATTCGGTTTATAATGGCTACAAAGTTTATTATTTAAATTTTAAGGTGGGGATGGGTCGAAAAAAACTCAACCAATAGAATTTAGACAGGTTTGGGTACTTATATTAACCTTATCTTTAAGTATTAACTCTAAGTTAATTAGTTTCACTTTTACAATGTCTATTTGTATTTTTATATAATATGGTTAATAAACTTACTATATACTTCCAAGCGACCCCCAAGTGGTCCATTAATGATGAACCTATCATGATATAAGTCTCTTGGCCGATCCTTAGATTTTTAGGAATTTAATATTAATTAATAATATAATATTTGTTTTAAGAACTGTTTTATGTCAATTTTGACATTATTCAATAGTTGATTTTTTTGAAACTCATAAAAGATTGATTTCTTCGCAAAAAGTCAATTTCATCAATCCTAATATATCATATTATCATAGAAAATTAGTTTAATTCATTAAAAGTTTCATATTATATTTATTTGGGTATTTATAATATCAATTATTTTAATTTTTCACTGTTATAGTAATTAATTCATCATCATTGTGTCATAAATAAATTAAATTATTCAATGTCTAAAAATTATAAATAAAAAATCATTATGTAGGAAATGTTTTTATCTTTCTAATTAATATTTATAATCTAAAATCCAACATTTATAACCCTATGTAAAAATTGTTTTTCTAAAAGATATATGCTTATGTCATTTTTGTTTTCATTTTAACTTAATTAAAATAAAGTGTCCCTATCAACTACAAGTGGCACCATGGGGTCCCAAAATCAACCCAAAGATGCCTATGGTCGAACATGTATCAACCAATAAGTCTAGGACACGTTTTAGAGTAATTTAGTATTATTATAATATTATTTATTAACCCTTATTTACCGGATTTACCCTTAACCATGGTAAATAAAATATTTACCGCAGTAATTATTCAAAATGTCTAAAAATAAAAGTTACCTATTTAAACAATTTTAACATCTTGATTACAAATATTGAATCCATTTTTTTTAATTCAAAACACAGAAGTGGCAGAAATTAATTTAAAATTAATTCCTGCTGTCAAAACAAAAAGCGTGTTTTTAAGAGATAATAACTATCAAAATATTGACACTTGTTTATGTTCGGTTTAATTGTAAAATTATGTCCAATGACCAAAATTATATTAAATGGTAAAAATATATGCTAAATATAATTTAAAACCACTCAAATTCATAATTTATCACTATTAATTATTTTGATTAAAAAAGTTGTTTTTAATTAAAATTTAGTAATTTTCACTATTCATCAAAATATGAAAGTTATCCGAAAAGTACCAAAATTTCACCACAGGCTAAATTCGATATTCCGAATCCAAAAATTAAGTCCATTTTAAAATATAAAATATATATAATTTCAAAATGTAGGTATTACTATTCATAACGGCTAGTTTGATTGGTTGTGGGGTGTGTTAGAACTCGAAGTTGTGTACAACACACGCTACTGTATTATTCAAAGGAAAGCATACCGTGGAATCTTGGGATGTTTCATTTTAAATTTTTTTGATGTCCCAATTTAGTCAAAAAGTTTAAAATATTGTATTTAAAAAGGGTTCACTATTAAAAGTTGGTAAAAGTGCAATACTGAAAATGAATTGTTTCTTACATTATGTCTAAGAAGCTCATAATATGGATTCTAAAATTATAAGGATTATATAAAGTTTAAAATTTAGTTAATACTATTCATAACCTCTTTTGAACGGCTTGTTTGGTAAGTCATGGTGTGCTTGAACTCGGTGTTGCGTGTAGTGCAAGTTATTGTATTATTTTGAAGAAATAACACATTATGAATTCTTGGGGTGTTACAATTATACATTTAGTTTTTTCAAAAAATTGTTTCAAGTAAAATGAATTTAAAATTTTTAATAAATATGTGTAAATTATATAATAAGTGAAATTTTATTTTTGGTCATAAAGGATAAATTACCTAGGTAAAAACTAGTTACCATGATGAATTCTAAAATGGTAAATATGAGTAACCTTAGAGGAAATGGGACTTATATATTTAAAAAAGTTTATAATTGAGTTTTGGAGGTGTGGATTGAACTTATCTATTATCCACTCATTTATTTCTCATTTTTATACCGACTTTCCATGCGGGTGACTTCCCATTATCAAAAAGTATTGGGTAATTAAAAAAATACCACTCCTTTTCAATTATTAAAGGTGAACTATTGTCTCTATCGGAAAATAGTGCTATTACTATGGTTCTATACTCAGTTTTTACTTAAACCATGGGTATAGATTATATGGAATCTATCTGTACCCATAGCTTATGAAAAATGTAGGTATAGACATGCTATCTCGATGGTTTTTTAAAACAATTGGAATAAACTCTAGCATTTTGCATATCCTTCTAGCTTCCCCCTTCAATCGAGTCATATGTCCCCCCTTTTATCAAGACGTTTTATTCACTCACCTAAGAGCTGATGGAAAACTCTCCTATAAACTTCTCCTATAATTTAGTGATTTTCAATTTCCAATATTCTTTGATAGAGAGTTCCAAATCCTTCTTCTATTCTACTGACTATTGTTTTCATTTTTATCTATATATGAAAATATAACCACATACAATTAAGTCATGATTATTTCAAATTATTTTAAATAAGGTTATTTGTTGGTGATGTTTTAGTTTTTAGATTTTGGTTTAATGATTGTAATTTGGATGATCCTTTTGTATTCCATTGTTTTATATTTGTGGGTGATGTTTTATTTTTCATTTTATATCCATGATGGGAGTACTGGTATATTCAAAGCTTCCATAAAAGGATGGTTTTATAATGTATAATCCAACCATTAGTTGGTGAACATACTAACATGATTTTATGTATAATATTACCTCTCCTACTCCACATGTTATTATATATTGTTATATATTGTGGTTTATATTAATAAATAGACATAAATGTATTGAATTTATGATATTGAGTTTGTTAAAGAGAATTAAACATTAGTTATGTGGGTAGTATTTGGAATAATTTATACTTCAAAGGGACATATATTATTTTATGGTCTATGGTATATTATACATACATATATTTTTTGGTGTGTGATTCTTATATTGAACATGAAAAACATAATAATTTAATAAATTAGAATTATGAGTTATGATGTGTATACTCCTAGAATTAACTAGGCTCACATGTAACATTATATGAGGCTTGTGGATATATTTCACAAGATTTTGTTTTTCCTAGTCTACCAATCAGTGATTTTTTTTTAAAATTTTAGGAATAATTATTATGATTTTACTTTTTCATTATTATTAATATATGGTATTATCATGGGTATTTTCTATTTGGGGATTTCATACTATGTATGTTGTTATTATCAAGAATATATACCCCATTCTTGGTGATATATTTTGATGTAATTTTATAAAGTAACAGTGAAATTCAGTCTAGGTGTTGATGATTGAATATGATCTAGTAAAAGGAGTTTGAAGAAGATCATTTAAAAAATGTTCATCATTGTTTTTTAGAGGTAATCTATTTGCTAAATTATTCTAGGGATTAATTTTATATAGGGTGAAAATTTTAAATTCTTAAGTAAGGAAAATCATGGGTTTTGTTAAATTTGAATTATAGAGGTTATTAGAAGTTATTTTCATGGGTTTTATCTGTATATTTTCTTTTATTAGTTTCTAGAGATGATTCATTTGGAATAAATTTGTTATATAAACTGATATTTTCATTATAGGAGGTTGATTTATTATTTCTAAATCTTTATAAGCTCATATATGTATTTCATTGGTAGTAATTCTCTTCCAAAGATGTCATTTTTTAGAATATATCTATGATGCGACCACACTTTTTTCTATTATGCAATAAATTGTAAAATGATTTATTTGAAAATATTACTATGGAGTTTTTCTAGGTATTTTTTTTATTATAGAATTTTTAGTGGGAAGGTATATTGAAATAAATAATGTTTTATAAATTGTCATTATTTTTCTTACTGATTGTTTTGTAGTTTTGTGACTCTTTTCAATTTTTAAATAATGTTTCTAGTTTTTATTTATGAGTCCATAGATAAATCATTTAAATAGTTTATTTTATTTATTATATCAAAATGAATCAAATAATATATAATTATTTTTATTGAATATGATATTCTAATTACTCAAGAAATATAGTCATAGAATTTATTCTGTTGATGGAATCTCTTTAAGATTATAATTCAAGGTAATTTCATCATTAAAATCATCCATATCATGATTTTAAATCCATCCCATTTAAAACATAATGGAAAACTTATATTTTCAAAATAATATTAAAAACCTCTATATTTCAAAAAAACATTGGAGATTATTATGGCTTTTGGAAGGATTCAAATGATACATTTTTTCCTTTCCAATTAGATATGAGTAATTTTTGCTAAAACATTTTGTATTGCATTTCATATATCATACATATTTGGGAATCCCTCTCTTTTATTACATCTTGGATATTTTTTTTTGTTTTAAAAATCTTAGTTTCTTTTATATTAGTATTTTATGATTCTTTATATTTATATAAATTATGGTATACTTTTTATGCAAATATTATACCATGTTTTTGGGGTTTTTAATTTGGGTGACGCATTGTTGTTATTCTTGAGTAAATTTTTAACATCATAAAGAAAATTGTATTTAATTGGTTTAATTTCATTTTCAAGACATTGAAGTTTTAAAAACAATTTTTTCATAAAGGTATATGTATTTAATTGGATTGTGTAATAGTTGTTTCTCATTCCATGTCTTATATATTTTCATGTTCATTATTTTTAGGTATCACTTATAACATATATTTTTTCTCCTATTATTTGTTTTTCTAGCTACTAGAATTCTCTAATGACTTTCACATTGAAATTGGTTTTGATGAATTTTTTAATTATGGTTTAAATTACTGATTAAAACATAATTTTTCCCTATAATAGAATGGATAGAAGTTGGATGTATCATATCAGTCGTATTTCAATCGTGTTTCAAAATAATTTGGATATTTTGTTTCGATTTTTCATTTAACAATGCTTTAGATAGAGGTCTTATAGAGTGTCCATGTTATAATTTTATTGGTTGACTACAGTTAAGCTAGGAAGATGTTATCTACCATATAAAAAAATTTGGATTTCAAAAAAATTACTATGTTTGGTATCAAAATAGAGAAATGATGTGATCTTATACTATTCAAGAATGAAAAGAAATAAGTGGTATTGAGAATTTTATATTTGATCACTTTCTATTTTCTCATCTTCATGAGTGAGATAGTATGCCAGTGAAAGAAGTAAATGACATCAATAAACATGAGGAAAATACTAAAGTTGATGATATTAAGAGAGTGAAAAAATTAATGGATGATGTGAGAACTCCTATATACCAAGAATCTTCTAAAATGAAAAAGTTTGAATTTTTAATGTGTTTATATCATGGAAAAACCATGTATGTAATTTCTAATTACTACATTGATTATATTATTAGCTTTTAGAATACTTGCATCCGGATTGTGAAAATATTCCCTCAAATAATTATAAGGCATGGAACTTAATTAAACATTTTGAATTTTCTGCCAATAAAATTCATTCTTGTCTAAAATATTGTAGTTTATTTTGGGTGTAAATATCATACCTTAATGAATTTAATGAATTTAGAATATCCCTATGTAAGGAAAATGTAGATAGAAAACTATCTCGTGTTCTACATAAATTTATGTGGCACTTTCCATTGATTACTAGGCTTAAAAATCTATTCATGACTATAGAAATATCATCCAATGTGTGATGGAATGATGATAAGATAATTAAAGGTAATGATGAGATGGTTCATTCTCCAAAGGGATTGGTATTGGGGCAAATTGATGAAAAACATCACAATTTTGTAGCTAAGGTGCGTAATTTCAGGGTTAGGTCTATCCTGTGATGGTTTTAATCTGTTTTTCCAGATGCCTACTACCCACAAGATGTGGATAGTTTTTATTCATGTTTATAATATTCCTATATAGATGTGTATGAAAAAACCATTCAATTTATTGAGTATAAAAATATCTGGATCTTCTGATCTAGTAAATGATATAGGTTTTTAATTTCAACCTTTAATAATAGAGTTGAATAATCTTTGGGATATGGGTGTGTGCAGATTCGATGATTCTTCAAAAAATATATTTCATATGTGTGTTTCCCTTCTATGGACTATAAATTATTTCCTTGATTATGTAGTGATGTTTGGTTTGAACATAAAGGGAAAACAATATTGTTTTATTTTTATAAAGAATACACAATTGATAAGGCTTAAATATCATCTTGGTTCCAATTTGATTGGTCATAAATGATTCTTTCCAAAGGATCATCAATACAAGAAGAATCGCTAGAGGTTTTATAATACTATTGACACCGAATTTCTACCTCAATGTATGTCAGGAACTGATGTGCTTAATGAATTGAAAGATTTCAGTTTTCTATTTCGTGAAGGTCTGATGAAATGTAAAAATATAAATAATGTTGAAACTGAATCCACTTATAATTCACTAGAACAAGATCACATAATTTCTATAGTTTAAGACACCGCTAAATGTTTCTACGACGGTTTGCATAAACCTTCAATAATGTTGGAATCGAAATCCAACCCATGTCAATTTGTTCTATTTAGCGGAGGTTTCTATGAATTTTCATAGAATGTTTCTTTATCGGAAGTTTATTTCATTTTAGCGGTGGGTTTCCCTTCCAAAAATGTTGCGAATATAGTGGTGGTTTAAACTGCTACTATATACCGAAGATTTTTTGGGAGGGAAAACCACTGCTAAAATAAAAAAACCACCACTATATAATATCAATATTATATTTGAGTGGTTATAACTGCTGCTAAAAATATTTGATATTATATTGATATTGTTTAAACCACAGTAAAAAAATTCTAATCTTTAGTTGTAGTCTAAACTGCTGCTAAATTCATATTTTTAAAAAACTACAACTGCAATATCTGTAGCCACAAAAAAACCAAATAAAAACCAAAACCAATATACCATAACAAAATTTATCTATTAAACCTTCAACATCCATTAAAAAATATCTCATTTAAAGTATAAAATAATCAATCTATTATCTAATAATATCACAATACACATGATCATGAAAAAAATGGCTCCATACGGTTATAACCATAACCTTTGAAATATTTATATATAAAGCTGAAAAAGTTTATTTTGAAATATTCTTTGAATCCAAAGTGAACCCTAATCACTACCTGATGAACTTTTCTTGAAACCCTCTCCCTGTCCATCTCTACTTCCTACTACTAGCACCTGCATGGAGATTATTATGGAAATTAAAAAGTGTGGTATATTTAAATTTATACATAAAACCAATTACAGTTTGCGTACTAAATGATTTTGAAGTTGTGTGATTTAAATTCTAACTATTAGAAATTGATGCAATATCTTTAGGAACAGATTCATTCATCTTCTAATATAATTCAACCAATGATTTCGGTAGAGTGACTAACTTTGCATCTTGCATATTTATGTGACCCCCTTGTTCTTTAATTGTTATTTACATGGAAACAAACTCCCTCTTACCAAATAATCCTATGGAATCATATGTTAGGACCCTATTGTAGTCAAAAAATTCATGCAAAAAATTGAAATAATAAAACATACACAGTACTGACAAAAAAAATAAACATAGCTATGATAGTGAATGACTGCACATATGACATAAGTGGTTGATGAATGAATTGATGACTTCACATATAATCATTTTTTAGTTCAATTATGTTTTTTTCCTGCTCCATAATTACTTCATCTACTTCATCCACCCTTAAAAGACTAATATTTTCAATATCATGATGGAAAAATAAGTTTGCTTCTTGCAGTTGATGAGATTCAATATTAGTGGTCAAATCATCCAATTCATCACTCATATCATACAATTCTATTTGTTTTTTGTGAACAAATACGCTCCACCCTTCATCTGAAAAATCGTGACATAATATACCATTTTCTCTTATAATGATAAGTTATAAAAATCATGTAATTTATGGTAACCGACATCCATCGAGTGAGAAGGGTTCACATATGTAAATCGTAAGGAATCTATTTTAACACCCCCGATAATATCAACATAATTTCATTTAAAAAATAACTAAAAAATTAACATGGAAGTTTTATTAGATAATATCATTCCACTTTCCATAGTATCCCACTTTTTAAATTATAAATATACCACTATTCTGGGATTTCAAAGCCTCTTCCTGAATGACTGTATGAAATTTAAATCTATTCACATTGTAATAATAAAACTTTATAAATTGTTTTAGAGTAACTCAAGCCATAAACTTCAAATATTCTAATAACTCCTCTCAAGTATCAGTATTCATGATCTACAAAAAGTAATATACATTATTAGATTTAAAAGATATATTTGTCAACCTAATATCTATATTGATTGCAATATTTACGAACTTACACATCATGTAAACCATTATACAATCTCTTTATGAATAGATTTTGTTATATCTTTATCATTTTTTTGGATTCTCATTCCTATCTGTATTTGTATCCTAAGCTCATTAATAAATGAATATGCAGTTTCATTATTTGGAAGCACGTATTTATGTGCCTGTAATAATTCTATTTCTATCATTGTAACATTTGAGCTCCTCCCAACTAATCAGCCAATTGCAGGAAAGTTTTTTTATTTTCCATGTATTTGAGATTGATTTGACGTGTCTTAAACATGTAAAAATCAATTGAATCTTGTCCCAATAACATTCAAGTATCTATAATAAAATGCAATACACTCCTCTGGTAAATAAAATTCATAAATAGAGCCTTCAGGTTGAGTTTTATTTTTCATGAATGACTTCAAATTCCCAAGATATCTATGAAATAAAATAAATAAAAAATAATTTGTTATTTAATAAAGTTACATTATTTTTTTTACTTTGGATAAAAAATATAAATAATGTACCTCCCATTGGATGCATCTATCGACAATATACAAGGCCTCCTAGTTTAGCTTCCTCGGGAAAATGAACAGTTAAATTCATCATGTTAGTAAAAAAATATTGAGGAAAGTTCATCACCATTTCACAAAGTGTAAATAAAAATCTCTCATGAAGGTTTTCAAGATCAAATGGTTATAGAATTTTCTAACATTTTTGTTTGAAGAATTTGAAAACTTTGAGTACAATAGAAGTAACATTTTCAGGTAATAACATACCCAATTCCAATGGTAGTAATTTCTGTAACAAAATATTTGAATAATTAATTTTATATTCATGTAACCTATGACACTTTAAGTTAATAGACCTTGAAATTTTACTTGAACACCCATAAAATACTTTCACATGTTTTAAAATTTAAAGTATTGTATTTTTATCTCTGTTTTTCAATTCAAAAATTAAAAGAAAAAACGTTCAATTCTCATCTGGCCATAGATCATGCTTTATGTTATTTTTTTGTCCTTCTGAGTATTGAGATAGTACTTAAATTTTCTATTCTCATTAAGTAATGTGAAGATCAAATTTTCACAAACATTTTTCTCAATATGAATAACTTCAAGATTATCCCACAACAAATTAAATTACCTTTATGGATGTTTAAATAATATACTTTTTTCTTCCATTATTGAGTTTTGATTTCTCTTGATGATGCACTTTGAACTCATTTCCCACTATCATTCAAATGATTCACCTTCCTAAATAATTTTTTCAACATTTGAAAGTTGTTCCAACATTTCAGAACCTATCCAGAACTTTTTAGGTGGTTTACGATCAATATAACCATCGAATTTAGGCTTCTTCAGCTGAAATATATGAGATGCATCGAGAAATCATTGATGACACAAGAAGAACCATTTTTTACTGTGAGGTAGTTGCTCAGGCTAAAAAATAAAAGTTACAAATAGGACAAGTCCAAGCATTGTAAGTATTCCAACCAGCTAAATTATCAAGTCCACTGAATTCACTAATGGTCTGCAATAGAGAAGCTTTCATTTTGAACATTGATCTTGAATATGCATCATATATCTCAACACTGTTGCTCCTAAACTCCTATAATTCTTCAATTAGATGATATAAGTGTACATAAATATCATTTCCAAGTAGTTTGTTTCTAGTAATAATCAACAAAATGATAAATTTTGTTTTTTTCACGCACATCCACAGAGATAGATTGTAAGGGATCAAAACAACCGGCAAAATTCTATAACTGGTGATCAATATCCCAAATGGGTTGAATCCATCGATAGCCAATAAAAATAAAACATTCCTAGGATTAGATGATAAATCTGGATTTAATGAATAAAATTTCTTACATGATTGTGAATCTCATGGATGACTCATTAACCCTTCATTGTTATTATCTATAGATTGCAACTTCAAGTTCTTGACAATTTTCAATGACATGAATAATATTTTCAATCGAGGATTTAGAGGGACTTATTGAAGAACCATTGTTGGTGTGTACCTTTTCTTATACTTATAGTGGTATGTTGATTAAAACTTACAACACCACCCATTTATTGCTATCTAGAAGAAGAACATTTTTTGCAATCTGGTTTCCTTGAATCCTCTACCCAATAAAGCATACAATCATTGGGACAAGAATGTAATTTTGTGTAATTCAGACCAAGCTTGTTTTTTTTTCAAATCATAAAAAGGCTCAGGTATATTAGATTCAGGAAATTCATCCTGAAATAATTCCAATATCAATTAAATGACATTATTTGTAATTCCTTATAGGAATTTGATATAGTAAAACATCAGCAGAAAAAAATGTTTTGAGTATTTACCACATCTACCATAAAAGTTTTTATTTCCATCATCAACTAAACCATGAAACACATTTTTCTTCTCATTGAAGTCATCTCATACATTAATCTCTATGGAATCAAGATAATGATCCGATAATATGTTATAATATTGATATGGTTTTCCCGTAGTCCCAAAAACGTTATTTATCAAGTTTCTATTTTCACCACCCTAAAATGGTTGTTCTGATGTATTTTGATGTTGATTTTGTAGTCTTAGAACACTTAATGCATGGTTTATAAGTTTTTTCATTTTATTTTCCATTGTCGATGAAGTTCAGAGCTCATTCTATTGGTTGACATCAGTTCTCAAACTTTGTTTAATGTTTGATTCTCCATTCCAAATCCAACGGAAATATCGAGTAGAGAATTGCATTAATATCAAGTGTTCATAAACTTAATCTCTATTCAACCATCATCTAAATTTAAAATTTGGACATGAAAATCTTATTCTCTCGTCAATGAATTGATTTGAAATTGAAAAATCTTAAAACTCCTCTAAACCATTAGCATACTCTGGTGTGTTCCTTGGTAATGTGATCATGATTTTATTCATATATATCACAATGTGCCTACAATTTATTATATAAAATTAAAACACATAAGTATTACTAAGTAGGAAAATAGATAAATGGAAGTGAACAAAACAAAACCTAGGTATTTATAAGAATATTCATATATGTACTTAAAAATTAAAAGTAAAAAATGAAATCAATCATGGATAGTATTTTGTAAAATAGAATCAAGAGATAAATCATACAACCATTAAGAAACACACAAATATGAATCAATAAAAATCACCCCTTAATGGGATCACAAATATCCATGGAAGTAACTATAGTCACATAAGGCTCTAGAGGGTCACACACATTTATAAAAACATTTTTCTTATAGTGTCAATCGAGCTTTCAAAAAGGGATTTAGAAGACAATCCATTTCCACACTATTTCAAAGCTAAATTTCAAATGTTCTCTGAAAATAAGTTATCAAACCACATATTGAAAATCAATTTATAAATCTAAATGTTTCCATAAAATTTCTTTTGAAGGAAAGAGACCCTTCTTTAAAGGAAGTCAAATACTATCAAGCACCAATTTTTCAAGACCAAACTTTTAACTTTTTAAAACATTTCAATCCAATGTGATACTTATGGTCTCAAAACAATTTTAAAATAATCACATTGAAACTACCATAAATTCCTAAAAATTTATTCTAAAACAAAAAACACGCATCTTTATAACAAAACTGGTGTCGAAAACCCCTTTAAAATATACATATGTGTTTCATACAATATCGATCACATATTGTATCATGATTTTTTTATGTAAGTAATATCTGTAACATAAGGAATCACATAAGAATCAATACACAATTGGATCTGATGATAACTAGTATTCAATCAACCAAAATATGCATATCATAACCAAATTTAAGGGGGACTCATGAATGCAAGGAAATTTTCATGAAACTTCTTTAGGAATCCATCTATCAGATGGTTGAATCGACTCATGATTTACTGGAGCAGAATTATGAATCTAAAAAGGCTATCAATAAGTTCTAGGGTATCATATACATACAATGAGAATTATTTCTCACTTGAATTAGTGTAAAATAAACAATATATACCTAGTTAATAACCATCTTGACCAGTCCATACTTCATACATCCATGAAAAATAATATATATAGAAATATTACATAAAGTATTAAGGCAATGTGAAAAAATTAATCTACTCACACTAGTTATTTTCCCCTATAAAACGTATAGATCCACCTCCAATGTTGCTTTTCTTTTTACATAATCAAATATTGTGCACTAATGATAAATTAATGAAAGTAGTAAATCCTTGTTAGCCAATTTAAATATAATAAATTCCTACATACCTAACATTTTTTAATAGTAAATTCTAATTAAATAATGCAAGGGGTAACATAGGCCAAATGTGACAAAATAATTTTGACCTCAGATCAATCAACGGTCTCAATACATTCAAAATAAGGATGAAGGAATGAAACTAAAATTATATATATGAGTTACAACTATGTGAGAATAAAAAATATAAACCACGCCCCATGTATAAACTATAAAATACATATCTATTTGGTAAAACATTTATTTTGAAATCATGCACACTATATGAATAAAAATTATTTTATTTTAAAATTTCATTTTATACTAGTTGTTAAAATGATTTAGAAAATAAACTCACACTATTATAATTGTAAGGGAAATAAAAAAAGTTAACATGTCATAAATAATGTGCGGAAATAAAATGAATCATTTTTAGGTTCCAAACATTATAAGAAAACAATGGATTTTGATAAAACAAGAGGGTCCCCAATATCAATCTACCAATCAACTAAAAGTTTTATGGTATCTACCCAATGCATACTATGGATAGGTAACCTCAGATATAGATTTCTATATTTTAGTTGAAATGTCTAGTCAGATGGAACTATATAATGGGAGGGGGTGGGGGGAATAACATACTTTACTACTATAACTAGTTGAAAGGGAGCCCATCTCATCTCAGTTATCATACCATAGAACTAGGGTTCACATAACCAAATTAAATCAAGGGTGAGAAACAAAAAATTAATATTGTTGATAAATAGAACTAAAACCATATCAAATAACTCACCCTCACCCATATATCCCTATCATGAAAGTACCCCAATTGTATATCCATCACACAGTATAAAATACAATGTATTCCCCTAGGTCTATTATCAATTTCATTAAAAGTTATATGGGGTTTTTGGAGGATCTACCATAAAAAATAGATTTATAAATCTCTAAAATTTTATAAATAAACCTTTCAATTATATTTTAGAAGATAATAGAGAATGATTCACTATTATATTTTTAATCATGTTCACTTACACATATATATGCACATATTTATCTTGATGCATGTATTCACATATTTTAATGCGAATTTTACACACAAATAAATATATATCCATCTATATATATGCGCATAACCATTATATACATATTTATATATATATATATCAATAGATGTTTTATGAAAACTGAATTTCAATTAAAAATCTGATTTTTAAAGGGGAAATTCTCCATGAAATTGTATTTCCAAAATCTATTCCAAACAATTTTTATAAATATAATGTAATTTTTTTATAAAAATTATATTTTACAAACAATTTTGAAAAATCATTTAAATTTTTCCTTATGGATTTAAAATTCATAAATAAATATTTCAATTGATTTTCTAAACCAAATTGGGTTAGACTATTTTTAAACATTTAAATTAATTTTAAATATTTATTTCAATACTTTTTTGATACTTGGTATGTCATGTTACACATGAGATTCCAAGTAAAGGATTTATTCCAAATGGAGAAAACCATGAATCCTTTATAAAACCCAATTTTACATTCACACAAAGGTATAATTAATTAAAATAAATATTTAGAACATCATGTAATAAAGGGTTTATAAATTTAATACTTATTCATGGGGAATCCTTCCTTAAATCAATGGTGCATGAGCCAGAACATGTCCCCTTTGATGGTGTATAACCAAAAAAGTATGAAGAGGTTTTCAAATAGCCTAATAAATAATTAATCTAAAAAAACGGATAAATAAGTTTTATAGGGTTCTTCTAGAAGATCTGTATTGACAAGGGGAAATGAAAATTAAATAATAAATAAGAAGGTTACCCCTAGGAGATCATATAACCACAACTCCGTTGTGGTCTTGATAAAAGAAGATAGCTCAGGGGATGGAGAGAACTCATGTAAGGGAGATGACTAAGGCGAGGGCGAGGGATGGGGAAATCAATCAGGGGGATGTGACTGCAACACCGATGAGGGCTCAACCTCAATGGGATCAGGAGATATCTGAGCTTTGATGAGGAGAGTACGACGCTGCTGCTTTGGTTGATGTTTGGGGTGGGGGGGCTTGGGGAAATCAGCGAATAAGGTTGGGTATGAGGAGAAGTGTATTTTTTTAAATAAAAACATAATATTCAGCAGTGGTTTTTAAAAAACCGCAACATAATCATTTAATTTTTGTAGCAGTAGATTACTAAATAGCCGCTAAAAAACTGTCGATAAACATTGATTTTGTTGGATGGATTGTAAAAAGAAAAATGTCTTTTTTATGTTTCCATATTGGTCTACAAATTTCTATATCTTTCTTTATACATAAATAAAATTGAGAAAAATATATGTGAAAATTTTCTTTCATTTCTTCTGAATATCATGGAGAAAAACAAATATAATTTCCAATCTCTATGATACTTCTTGGATTGGGGTATTTGACCTGAACTACATCCTGTGTGTATTAGTGAAAAAAATGGAATGTTCCTTGTACTTCTTGTGTGATTAAAAAATTATAGAAAAATAAATTTCTATAATTATTGGATAATATCAAGGTTCCTGATGGGAAATCTAGAAACATATCTAAATGTGTCAATAGATGGGATTTGACAATAAAATCGATAAAAACTCATTATTATCACATAATTATTCATTAATTGATTCCAATAACAATAATAAATCTACTATCCAATAATATAATGGAGATGTTTATTTTCTTGTGCCATTTTTTTAGATAACTTTGTGCTAAAAGTTTAGCCCATTCTTTATTGATAAAAATGAAGCAGGAGGTTCCATTAATTTTGTGTGTGTTGGATTTTTTTCCTCTATAATTTTTCAATTATATACTAAATTTAAAATTTAATCCCCCAATTGAAACACTTCTTGGTGGAATCATTTCATTTTTTTGGATGTTTCATTCTGAAATAAATATGTTCACAATGAAATCTTATGTCTAAAATAAAAATCACCCAAAAGGTTCTATTATGGGAAGTTTTCTGGATCAAGAATTTTTGGATTTTTCTTTAATATATTTTTTATGTGAGCACAAGAAATAACCATCCAATGAAAAATTAAGATGAGCTATATGGGGAAATTGAGCCCTAATTTACATATATTACCTAAATAGTAGGAATTCATGGGTCATATAAATTGGGTACATTTATCCTTGAAGAGAAAGATATGGCACATCTCAGAGTGTTATTTAATTGTGGTTTGTTTGATAATTATATCAAGTAAATAATTTTAATATTTATATGTTATCTCATAATATTTCATTTCACATATACCTTAAAATTTGATTATCATTTTATGTAGGGAACAAAAAAAAATTATAAGTAGAGTTCATTGATCTTTTCCTTTAAGAAGGAGGTAGGCTTTCCATTGAAAAGAGTTTCCTATTTGTTTTAAATATAAGGTATGAAAATTACTTTAATTAACTTAAAATAAATATATTAATTTAATTTTATTATTATTATATATTTCAAGTATTTAGTTTACCTACTAACTCCATATCATAATAATTAAGAGTTTTGAATTTTTATCCCAATTATTTGGTTCAAGAATTAAAATCTTTAATAATGGGTATAAATTTGTTACAACTGATCAAGTAGTGAAAATGAGAACACAATATGTTGGAGATATATTAACTGCTATGACAGACTATTATACCAGTGCATCTGATAGTAGGCCTCAATATGAAAATGTGTCTTATTATGGACATGTTGAGAAAATATTGTTATAATATTACTATTCTAATGGTCTAGTCATTATGATGAAATATAAATGGTTTGATTCAATGATAAAACATGGTACATTTATTGATGACTGTGGATTCAGAGTTATTGACATGACACTATTCCTAGGTACTGGTGAACCATATATTTTGGCATCAATGAAAAAAGAAGTGTTTTATTTGTAAGGTCATCTGATACTTGATTATGGTGTAATTATTGAAGTAATCCCAAGAAATATTTTTCAGGATAGTGGGGAAACTATTGACACCATTGACTCTCCATTGGTGTTGGAAAAAATATTTCATTTTATGACTCAAATTTTACCATTATGAGAGTTGATTTTGAACATGAATTAGTGGTGGGTAATATATAGAATTAGCTTTATATGTTCACAATTCATTCATTTTACATTTACATTGGTTTCTCATATTGGTACTGCTCTAATTAATTTAATTTATTTTTAGTTTGAAATGATATTTTTGTTTTAGTATTGTTTTTCATTGCATTTAATTTTATTTATTTCAATTCATAAAACTAGGTGTAAAACTAGTTTTATAAAAAATTAATTTATTTTAAATTAAAGTTTCTAAAACATGTTTTGAAATTGTTTCTAACTTATTTTACTTCTATGTTGTATGCATGATTTTTAAAAATTGGTTCTAAAAAATGTATATTTCATTCTTATGTTCATTATGAAAGATGTTGAAGAAGTTCCAAGGAAGTGATAATTTGATAATGATCAATTAATGTGCGAGCTTGGGTTTCCTTATCGAGTTCCATTAGTGAGTATAATAATTATTATATTTTTTCTTCTACATTACATTTAATGTCATGTTATTATTCTGTATTAAAAAAATTTAGGGACATATAGTTGAAAGAGAGTTGAATTATGCTCAGACTAATAGTATGGGTCAGAGAGGGGGTAATCCTATAGTTAGACAGAGCACCCTTCATACTTGTTCACACCCTGACCTACCAGAGGACACCCCATCCACCATGCATTTCCATCCTCAACATGAGATTATTGGGATGTTCCCACCCATGCCTCCATCATCATGTCACTTATCATCTTATTCTCTTACCATGCCTACAACTCCTCCAGGGATGTTACCACCTTTACCATATTCATATCCTTGGATATATCACTAAACATAGTACCCATATCTTTCCATGTCTACATTTCCTTCAGTTCCTAGTATCCATCTTAGATATGATTATTGTGTTCCTTCATCTTTGACTCTAGTGCAAGCAGATCACTCAATGCATGAAATTAAACATTAAAATCCTTCATAGGATACTAATTCAAGACATACCATATATCCATCAAAGACAAATGAGAAACCTGTATTAGTTTATTTATTATTAGTGTTTCAAATTATTTCACGTCATTTTTTTTCTTATAGTACTATGAATGAATTATTATTTTTTTCCTTTAATCTAATTCAGTGGGATATTCTAGTAGGAAACATGAGCACACCCATATGTTTGAATCCTATAATCACAAAACACAAATAATAGTGGATTATAATAAATATAATCAGATGATAGGTATAAATTACATGCATTTTATAAGTTTCATGGGAACTTTATCCAAGTACAATGATATTATTCTAGTGAAAACAGTCTCATAGAGGCGTATGAGTAATGAAATCAAGGATAAAGCATGGTTATATATATGGGTATGAATTTGTTTAACTTTATATCTATATTATTCTTAAATTTATATGAATTAATATGTTTGTTTCAGTGTCTATATAACTTTACCGATGGTGCAGATTCTAAGGTGGCATGATTTATATATCTTGGGGAGTTTGGGAAATCATATAAGCATGAGTTATATACTGGTTAGAAGAGTAGATTTTTTTCTTATTTAAAGGGTGTACTAATATTACATTACGGTATAATAACACAACATCATAAAATGAATGTATTTTAGAAGAGTGATGAGTTTATGGTATTCCTGATATTTAATGGTTACATAGAAAATTTAATTTTTATTAATTGTATTGATTTTTTTAGTATGAGTTAGGAAAAAACACAAATAATAAATATTCAATGATATATTTACACACTTTAGGGCACACTAAAATACCCAAGCATGAGAGGTACCTCATAATTTAATATTAATATAAGTAATATATATATTTATATTGTTACTTAGTTAAATTTTCATGATGAAATTTAAGTTTTCTTATCATTAATCCCTTTAACAAAAGGATGGAAATGCCACTTTAAAATTTCCAAATGGCCAATTGTATAAATGGTCAAATGGTCAAATTTCCAAATGACCAAATGGCCAATTGGACAAATGGAAACATGGAAAAATGGAAAAATTTCTAACTAGCCAACTGAAGACATGTCCAAATGGAAAAATGGTCAAATGGCCAAATGGAAAAATTACATAATGGCCAAATGATCAAATCACCAAATTGCCTAGTGAAAAAATTAACCAAATAGTCATATGGATGAATGCCCAAATGGAAAAATTGAAAAATGAAAAAAAATGAAAAAATGGACTCATGTCCAATTGTCCAAATAGAGAAAATTTCTTATTGGCCAAAAGGACAAATGGTCAAAAGGCCAAATGGGCAGACAACCAAACCAAAAAATGATCCAAATGAACAAATGATCAAAACTACCAAGTGACCAAATAACCAAATGGCCAAATGGACAAATGGATAAATAGAAAAATTGGCCAAATGACCAAATGTAAATATGTCTAAATTCCCAAATATGAAATGTCGAAAGGGACAAATGGCCAAATTACCAAAAGTCTAAATGGACAAATGCCCAAATGTTCAAAAGAAAAAAATGAAAAAATTTCAAAAATGGCCAAAAGGTCAAATGGACAAATGGATAATTGACCAAATGAAAAGATGGCCAATTGGCCTAATTTCCTAACGGCCAAATGGCCAAATGTACCAATAGACAATTTTCCAAGTGACTAAAAAACCAAACCAAAAAATTAACCTAAATAAAAAATGATCAAAATTACCATGTGTCTAAATAACCAAATAGCCAAATGGCCAATTGAAAAATGGATAAATGGATAAATGAAAAAGTGTTAAAATATAAAAATGACCAAATGACCAAATGTACAAATGGACAAAGGAAAAAATTATGAGACAACCTAACAAAAAAATGAACCTAATGACCAAAAGATCACAACTATCAAGTCACTAAATAACCTAATGAAAAAATGATCAAAATTACCAAGTGACTTAATATATAAATGATCAAATGGAAAAATAAAAAATGGCCAAATGTGAAAATGAATAAATGGAAAAATTTCCACATTACTGAATGGACAAATTTCCAAATGGAGAAATGTAAAAATAGAAAATTGATCAACTGGCCAAATGGATAAAAACCAAATAACCAAACAACCAAACGAAAAAATGAGCCTAATGACCAAATGATCAAAATTACCAAGTGACCAAATAACCAAATATTTTAACACTAATATAATTAGACCGAAATGAACATACAAGAGGAATCCATAACATACTCTCATTTATCATGCTAATTAGTATGTATTGTTTATGTTATTACACTAGTATAAAATTTATAATTAAATGTATATTTATATTATACTTTAATTTATAGATTTATTTAGAAAATACAATATTAATTCATTCTAAGTTTATAAATTTCATATTATTCAATAATATAGTATTATACTGATCAATGTCATATTCAGTAAGCGTCATTGGTCCTTGAAGTCCATGTGCCTCGAGAAAAATTATTTTTATAGAGTAGAAATAAAAATGACTAAAGTGTTGTAAATAAAAAAACATGAAAATATTGTAATTAGTTTTATAGATATTTAAAATTTTGATATGTAATTAATTGTTAAATATCTTCTTTATATTTTCAAAATCATTCCTTGGAGGCCCTCCTTAATAAAGAAGATGTAAAATTCAATCCAAATGAACATTTGTGAAATGTCTAAGGCGGGGATCACAAGGGGATAGTTCGATGTTGAACTAAGAAAAACATAATCCTCTCTAGGTATGGTCCCTCATCAGGTACCTCTCAAACTTATCACACCATCGATCTATAAAACACTCATACAGAACCAGTAGAGACCAAAATATTAGCTAAACCAAAGTGTGAAAGTGGGAAAAAGGTCACGAGACACTTCTAGAAATATTTTTTAGTTATACATCTTTCACATACATCACAGTATGATACTAATTTTGATTTATTCATAGAATTAATGTCTCTTGATATGATTCCCCGAGTGATTTCAATGATGGTCTGTTGGCAGTTGAGATTATGGTACTGGTGGTGGCAATTTCAAAATCAACAACGATGATAACGATGATACTGATGATGGTGGTCTAACCACCAATTCTGGTGATGATTATTTTGGAACTAATGGTGATGAGGGAGATATTGATCACTTTTATTTTTGAGTTTGTTTAGAGATGTGTAAGGATGACTAAAACTAATTGATTGTGTTGATTGTATTTTTATATTATTATATTTTCAACGTTTTGAAAAATATTTAATACCTGATGGTTGAATGATAAATATATAATAAGTGTATTTGATTAAATGTGTACCATGGTTTGTTTTCAGATTCTATGATAGGTACTAGATGGTTCTCCAACTTTATAATTGGTGGTTTATCTCTATACCCATGGTTCAAAAAACTATGGGTATACATGATTTTTGGACAACCACATATACCCACAATTTCAAATGAACCGTGGGTATTAAATAATACTCATAACCTATACCCATAGTTTCTAAACAATGGGTGTTGACCTATCCCGATGGATTAAGCACCCATGGTTCATAGAACCATGGGTATAGACTATACTCTTGGTTTTATAGGTTATACCAACAGTTCTGTACCATGGGTATAGGTTAATATTATAGTAGTGTTTACTCTCTTCCTCTCAGATAATAACCCCTCAATTTGAGAAAAAAATCAACCAAAAACTTTCCAGCAAATTCTTATATTCCTTAAGTAGGTTATGTTATTCTCAAAAGACCATCCATCAAAAGTGTAATCCCCTTCTCAATCGAGATAATCCCAGAAGTGAGGTATTAGTTCATAACATATATTTTTTTCCTATATTTATCTACCTTCCTTATTCCTAATTTTTTTTCACCATATTATGATGATAGTATATGTATCCTTATTATCCTGGTTTTTTGTTATGACTATGGTAGATGCATTAACCACCATCCAATTTTCCTTCAAGAAAAATGAATATGTAAATCATGTGTTGTGGAGATTGATACCTCCATGAAACAACATTTTTTTTCTTTCCTTAACCACCTTACATAGCTAGTAATAATGTTGAATTTAATAAATAATTATGATATTTATAATATATTTTAGATTTTTAAGTTTTAAAACATATTATTCATTTCTCCCATTCCAAGGAAAATAGAATCATCAACCATGCATATGTGCAGACTACCACCTTCATGGGATGATTAATTTCCTTTTTATATTCATAACCACCTTACATGGATGTTCATGAGAATGGGTTTAATTAATAAATATTATTTTTATGATAATATTAAGGTTATTTTATGACATATCATAAAACCAATTAATTATATGACCAACAAACTATTATCATTAGCTCAATTTTTTAAAAAAAGCATATTAAGAGGAAAATATTTTATTCAAATTAAGTAATATTTTAATATCCATAACCTATTATTATAAATCAATTATAATTATGATATATCACAGTAATAGACACTAAATTATATCATTATTATAGTTTTTTTAATGATATTTCAGCAAAATCACCCCATAATCATGAATGCCCCTGGCATGTTCATTTTTGGGTTATTTAGGCCACCTAATTGAGAAATGATATGAAATTATATCACAGATGAATATGAAAACTTAATTATAGGAATAATATGATATAAATATGTAAATTAATTTTTATGGAAAAGATACGTCAATATTTAACTCCCAAATTAAGAAAACATCCTTCATTGTCAAGTTCAACTTCCTGTATAATGGATAAATTACTAATGAAATGAAATATAAATATAACAACTCATTATAATTCATCCATAATATTAATTATAATGAAATTTAAATGATTATATTTGAGAGAAGAATGAATAACAACACCGCAATTATGAATCTAATTCAAAATGTTCAATATTAATCGCACTAGAAATAAAAAATAGGTAATAAATAAATAATGTAAATATATAGAAAAATTATAAATTATTTTTATAAATGGTTATGTATATTAAAAATGTTCTTAAATAGTTGATCATGATATCTGTGTTTTCTATATAAAATCTAAGAGTTCATTATACTTAGTAGGGAAATAAGGCAAGGGTTATTTGCCTAATTTTATTTGTGGGGTGTGTTTGATATCATGCACCATAATTTATTTTATATGGTGTAATCACTAAAAAATTGCTTTAACATATTAAAATATCTTCCATTTTAGGAGATTTTAATTTTCATTTCATGATCTTCCTCTCAATTTCCATTGATTCTTACATTACCAAATCCATGAGAGTTTCATTAACTCAATTTCTAATTCATTGGTTCATAGTCTTTCTTAATTGAATATAACTTTAAATATTTCATTGATCCTATTATTATAATATTTTATATGTTATTGAACTTTTTTCTTTGGGGAAATTAAATCTTATCATAAATAACCACTTGTTTTTTAAAATGTTCTCCAAAATAAAAGTGTAACATTGGTTAGAATAAATCCCATACTTACCAATAAATATTATCCTCTATGTCCAAAATTTTCTTCATAGAAATATTATAATAAGTTTTTTGTAAATATAATATGTATTTTTTATATGATTTTAATAATTATATTTACCCATTTTAGAAGGAAAATTTAACACTCTTTTTATGATCTGGGTTTTCAAACAAAGGTATTTCAAAATATTTAAAAGGTTTTACCATATTTTAAAAATAGAGTCTTTTATATTCCAAGAGAATTATTTTTATAAACTTTATATTCTTCAAGGATCCATTATTGAAGTTTCTTTTTTAGAATTAAATGTTTTTAATGTTTTCAATTCACCCTTTTCGAAAATTATTTTTGAATGTGACCTCTAACTTCAATTTTTTTTGATAATGTTAAAAATGTTTTATAAAATATATTTTTATGTTTCCTTATTTATTTGTATTCTCTAGGAAACTTTCTTCCTATATTTATTCTAAAAGAAAATATTTTTATCCAATTTCTATAAAATTTTCTTATAAAATCCTTTCAAAAGATGAATAATATTTCTCATTTGCAATGTTTTTTTCATAAACATTTGAAAAAAAATTCATCCAAGTCATTGTCCTTTTATATGTGTTATTATTGATCAGGAATATTACTCAAATGATACCATACACCATATTTCTCTGGATGACTTATGAATACTCTATACTATAATGGAAAAGATCCATTACTTCTTTTGTCTTTCCCAATCATTAGTAGTTTAAACTTAATTTTTTATTCAAATTCCTTCCCTTTATGAATACCCTATTTTTAATTCCTTTTATTGAAGGGTCCTCACCTAGATGTCATACATTTTTTTATTGTGGAAATTGTTTTCTTAACTATATACCCTTTATATATACTATGTAAATACTATATTGTTTATTATTTTTATTGAATTTTATTTCCCTAGAAAGTTATTTTATGTCATGAGATACCCATTTATATTGCATGGGTTTATCATGTTATGATTATTGATTGAATTATTAATGTTTTCCTTATATTATTGCATTTTAAAATGATATAAAACCAATTTTATTTCTATGGGTTCTTTATTATGTGTTGAATGAGACCCATTTTGTTTCCATGGGTTATTTATGACATGATTAATGCTTTATTTATTATATAACTTGAAAGTTTTGTGGCGATGGGTGGAGTCTTATATCACCATCCAGTGTATTGGATAAGAGTTTATATCAAATGATATAGGTAATCATGAGTATATTTCAGTTTCTTATAAGCATTGAAATCTATGGTGTGGATCATGAAAATTATGTTTCCTAAATAATGTATGTTCCATATTTGAAGTATTCTTTAAAGTTTTATACTTATTTTCATGACTTTTATATGATCTAATGCTCATATTTGTCGACTGATATTTGTACACTCCTTTGATTCATGTGTTATATTATTAAAATTCATATGTCATGATTTATGATCTATTATTTATTGGGTATTATTTTATTATGTATCTTGATTATACCCATATACTCATATTTTTCTCACTCATGATCTTAAATTATTATATCTTATGGTTATTCTTACTCAAAATATGGGATCAACCCTTCTTATATTTCAATTTCCACATGTTATGAATATATTAAATGTATGAATTATCTAGAATAATATCTTATGTTAATATTTTTTTGGGGATTCTGATGAATTATCATGGATTAAATAGTTTCTTATAATGTGGAAACAATTACCATTAGTAGAAAAACACATTTGTATTGTAAGTTAATGTTTTCTTAAAATTATCTAAAACTCTAAAAATAAAAGAAATTGGGAATATATTTTAATGAAATATTTTATATATTTCATGTAATTAACATGAGATTAGGTCCGAGCTATTACAGTTAGAATCAGATTAGGATTTAGATAACTTTAGATATTTGGATGTTTTCGATTGATGATAATTTGTGAGTTTGATGAGTCATCAATGCTTGATAAGATAATTTTTATACTAATTTAAATGTTATAAATAACCCTATGGGATAGTTTATAATTTAATGTTAAGGTAATAATGAAATTTTTATCTAGGGAATATGATAATAGAGCTTTAGTAATCACCCTAAAGATACGTTTAAGCGAGAATTTTATGTATAGGATAGCTTCCAATTTCTTTTGAAAGATTTTAGTATATGGATTTCATAATAATTAATATCTATTTAGATACAAAAAATGAATACAGGTTTAGCACATATGTACCTAGGGTTAATATACTAAAAATGGGTGGATCGACTATTTACTCGATCTTCATCCAATCCATGAAAAAGAGGCTTAAATATACACATGTTTTGATACTCTTGAGGGATATGATTTTGTAAATAAAATTATCTTTATGAAAAACTATTAAAGATTTATTTCTTAATTAAATTAAGGGATTGGGTTTATAAGTATGAGATAATACAACTAAATTTAACAAAATTAAAACTAAGAGATTTATAGGATTAACAATTATAACATTTTTGAAATAAACATATCAAAAGTTTAAATGAAGTCGTAATTTGAGAAAACATATTATGATTGAGCATTCATATTCATATACTCTAATTATCTTATAGATTATCATAACCATTTTGTTTTTAGTATATGGTTTAAATAGTGTTGGTCCGAGTGAGTATCTCAAGAGGGGGTGAATTGAGTACACAATAAAAATTTCTATTAAAATGAGTTTAAATAAAATCCCTATGTTTAATTAAAACAACCTAGTTAGTCAAAATAGTAGATCGGTATAAGTTTTGATATTGTAGGATTTATCAAAAAGTGATTAAGCCTTAGTTAAAATAGTATGAAAACTATTTTAAATTTGGAAATCAATTTAATTAAGCAAAATATTATATAAATAGTTATTAAGACTAACTATCAAAGAAGTGGTTTTGTTTAGAGTAAAAAAATAGTATAAATATTTGAAATGAAAAAAATAAAACACACAATTGAATTAAAAAATAGGCTCAATATTAAGATGATTCATAATCCCTCCACTTGTAAATGACCTATATTTGATAATATTTTATAAAATAATATTGATCCACAACCTAGATTAGGTATATAGAATAGCTAACCAGATGTCCAGTCTATGTAGGGACCTCTTCCACAATAACTATGGGAAAATAATAAACACAGTCTACACAAGGAAATATTCCAAAACACATTGGTAAAAATATATTAAGATAGTATAGAATATATCTTATATCTTTTAATTAAAGCACGTGAATAGTTTGTGTTGAATAAACATGGTAAACCACACATTGTTCTAAATGTAAAGGCAAAAAGATGAAAGAGAAAGTAAAAAATAGAGAAAATATTTTTTTCTCAATATGATATCCTATGAACCTTGAGATTCCTTACATGTATCTTGGATAGGATCTCAAGTAATTTATCAAAAAACATAGTAAAATAAAGAGTAGTAACCTCTCTTGTTTTGACTATAGGTTTGGATCTGAATGTTCTAAAATTCCACAGTCGTGGGTAGGTAATATTTAGTAAGTAAGATATCAAGAAACTTCACATAATTCTTTTAGTTCTTCCAATATTGTTCCATCTCACTACTTTTCATGTTCACACAAGGGATTTTGTGTTTTATTATATATCAGAAGCATGCAGGAGTATCCAATTTAAGAAGAATCATATAGATATTTGGATCCTCATACTAATCTTTTACATCCTCCTTTATATTCTATTCAATAGTTTAATAAAAATTATTAAAATAATAGTAATAATTAAATTTTATAACAAATATGTTAGAAAAATTTAAACCAAATTAAGAAGAAATAGTGATGGTGACTCTTCTAGTAGTGGATCATCCTGGCAGTGACTTAAGCTGGTGGTGAGTCAGGCCAATGTTGAGTCATGTTAATGGTAGTTCATGCTCAATGGTCCTAATAGTGGGTATTTGTTGATGGTATATCATCCAATGATGACTTAATTCTGGTGGTGATTCATCGTCAATAGTGGTACCTTTTTGGCGGCGGGTCTTTTCCATACCTATCCAAATTTTCATCCTTACAGTGACTCCATTCTAGTGGTAGGTCTTTTCCATACCCAAAATTTCATCCTCATAGTGACTAATTTTTTGAAGTAGTTCTTTTCCATACTTAAAAACAATTTCATCCTATTTGTGACTCCTTTTTAACTGTAGGAATTTTCCATACTTATCCAAATTTTCATTTTGATGGTGATTCATTTCTACTAGTGGCTCATCTTCAACGGTGAGTCATATATACTTAACAAAAATTTCAAAAAAAAGGATTATAGTATAAAATTATATAATAAAACATAAAAAAAATTAATAAAATAATAAACATTATTTTTTAATCATTAAAAAATGGTTAAAAAAATCTACCTGTTTTTTGATGATCACAAATCATTGGATTTTTTAAACCTTATGTAAAATAAATGTTGGTTTAAAATAGATCAGCTTAAAACTTATAGTTAATAAAGATATTATAAAAGGAAAAAATTCAAATACATATATTATCAAAGGTATTACTTAGAAAACAATATTAGAGTTAGTTAATAAATATGGTATTAAATAAATAATCTAATGATATAAAGAAACAACATGAATGATTGTATTAAAAGGATAAAATCACTGTAAAAATAGTAAATAAATTCCATATTCATTCTCCCCATTCTGGGATTATCAAAAAGTAAAAAAAAGTAAATTAAAAGATAATAAATATAAATAAGAAGACAATTTCCATTGAAAAAGTAATTGAATGACATCCAAAAAGTGATACAATAGAAATCCAGATAAAAATCCTTATTAAGGGCATAAATTCTAATCTTAGTGATTCTCAGCCTAGGTAGTTAGAACAACATGGGTATTTCCCTTTCATTTTTCAGAGGAAGAGGGAACAATGGTAGAAGCTAAGGAAACTATAGGGGTATCTAAAGGGAAAACATGTAGAGAAGGAGGGTCTTAGATAATAATAGGCCTCAGATGCTAGAAAACTTCTTTGGGAGTCATTATAAATGGGTGAAAAAAAGTAGGTAAAGGTGTAATGGGATCTCTATTAATAGTTATTTTGAAAAAATTTAGATTAGAGGCTAGAGGATTGAGATGATTATTAACTGGAATGGAATCCTGAGCCTTTAATTTAGTGCTATAAACATGAAGATATGGATTTATTAGATTGATGAAGTCCATGATGATATTTCCTCATCTATCTATAACACTAAACAAATTCCTTTTTGTCCTCTATAAATATCTTGAGCACCGAGTTCATCGATTTTAGCTAATTGACCTACTATTTGAAGCCTTGAGAAATAGGTGACATCCATAGGTTCTCATCAAGGAACTTGAAATGAGAGTTGATGTCATTATTATTACAAATCCTCTATAGGTAATACTTTATAGCCTTTGTAATTTCTTCCCTGTCATCTCTGACCTCATTTAGGAAATCCCTGAATATTATTTACACATGATCATTGTTGTGCTAGATTTCTCTCAAAATTTCCCAAAGGATATCTAGAACATCACTGAAAACGACTAGAATTTCCTCTCAAATTGCTGATCTGATCAACTTGAAATCAAAAACAGGAGGTGGATCACTCAAATTAGAATCTATGTAAGATATTTTCTTCACCCTCTCTAATAAATAATCCATTGAAAATGAAAAATACGATATCATCTAATCCATTATATACCTCGAAGTCTCTATTTCCATTGAAAACCTCATGTTATCTTTCTCCACTTATTGAATATGATGCATCATCTTAGGTTGGATGTGGTGGAATAAAAGTCATAAAAAGTTCCTTGTATCTTATTCACTAAGATTAATGACCAAGAGATGTTGATTTTTCAGAATCCTATCAAAATCAAAATAAATCCTTTCCCTAAAGGACTCTAAGACATATCTAGATACAACAAATATATGAAATGAGGCAATAAAAGGTGGTAGAATAACCTCTGATGGATCAGAACTAGTAGGAATAAGAGAATAGATTCTCTATAATTCCCCTATAACATCTATATGATCCACCATTGATCCCTTAGGATCTAACACCATTTGATCTTGAAAAGTATATATCTCATCATTATATTCAGTGTATTCTAAACCAATTCGACATAACAAGGATAATTCATATTCCTCAAATTATTTGATATCTAACCTAGATGAAGGCACAACAGAAGTCTCAAAAAATACATGCTCAATAATTGTAGGCTCAACAACTAAAGGTTTAACAACCATAAGATCAATATTTATCTTCTCATAAACTATCTGGACATTAGTTGTCAGCTCAGAAGATACACCCTCAACATTCTTAGTGTGATCTATATCATTAGGGTACACAAGGTGACTAGCAAGACTTATAGATTCTTCCCCCATAAAAAAATTCTCCCATATCATCTCTAGAAGCTATATCAACATCGTGAGTTAAGCTCTGTCTCTCCTCAGACCTAGATGAACTAAAAAACCTATAGAATAAACAACTTCCCTAGGAATCTCAACATCCTCAGCACCAATGTGGCCATCAGGACCATCATGGTAAGAACCACCATCACTGTCAACTTGATAACCATATCCCTCATCCTTTCCAACCCTATTTTCTTTTTCATAATCCTAATCATCATCATATTATTCTTCATCATCATTCTCATCATCAATTCCATTTTAATTACCATTTTATGTAGAATATTTAGAATATATATTATGTTTATCTTATGAAGAAACATCATTTTATTCCTCTTGAGTTCCTTATTTTAAAATATTCTCTCTAATATATAGAGATCTAGGAGGGATAGGATCACCAAAAGTGATAGCTAGAGGACTCTTGGTAATATCTGGGTCACTACCGTCATCAACTAAAAACAGTTCCTACTCATCTTCTGATGTAGAAACCTCACCTTCCTCTTCTTGTTCCTCATCAAAATAATATGCTACTTCATCCGAATCCATGAAAATATCCACAATATTTTTTTGGCCTTGTAGGGTGATAAAAATAATTAAAAACATCATAAATCCTACCAGCATCATTAATCCTTTTACTCTTCTAAGTGTTCCAACTTATTTTTAGTTATTTACAAATGTCTCTTGTAAGAAAACATTCTCCATAATTTACTTAGTTTGCTTATTCCCCATCAACCAATCCCTTGGCCTCTAACATGTACTAAATGAGCTTAGGGTAGATAATAGAATTGAATATAAAGGATGTATTGCACATTTACATCATTTTAACCATTAGTTATCTTCACAAATTAATATTTTCTACTCTCTTAATAAGATATAAGAGATATAGATTTTCATAACTCATTATGGTGAAATCACCATTCCTCAGATATTGAATATAATGAATAAACATGAAGAGTAAACAAAATTCACCATCAAGATATATTATAGTTGGTATTATTACAATTACACCACTAGTTAGCTCAGATAAAGAATCCTCATACACAATTTTATCACTATCACTTTGAATAGATCCTTGATAAACATTTGATACACCTTAGTGAGGTAATTTCATACGATTATCCCATTTTCTTGATGAGAAAACAAATTTAAATCCATTTATTCTGCTTCTAACGCAGTCTTTATCTTCCTCAAAGATAAACTCAACATACTAAAAGAACTAGTGCACTATCCAGGGATAGAATGGCCTCTGTTTATTATAAAACCTCTCTACCCATATGAGATCTTGAATTAATCTTTGAACCAAATAATTTCTTGATAGAAACAACTTGACATGAACATTCTTTTTAGGTGCTACTATCTGATTTGTGAGACATAGGTTCACTTTCTTGATATCTAGATGAATCGACTCTACATTATTCTTCTTTGAAGGACATGACTATTCGAGAGAATACAATAATGATCAGTGAACTCTAACTTTTGGGATCATCTTAGAAGGTTCGGATAAGGTCAAGTGAAGGAAAATGGTTGGGAGAGAAAGGTTCACAACTGGTCTTGAAGGTAAGGCATGAGGGAGCGAGTGTCCAAATTAGACAAGTGTCTAATTTATATCATTTAGTTATTTTTAAATATATAAAAAAAATTAAATTTTAATTTTATAAAAATTGAATAATTGACCTGTAAATAAGAATTAACAATTGCGTCTCAAAAACCAATAGCTGGTAAAACTAACGATGGGTAAAACTCCAACGTCGGGTAAAAGTCCAAAAGTGGGTAAACCTTCGATAGTGGGTAATAAAATAGTGGGTAAAACTCCAATGGTGGGTAAAACTCCAAAATTGGGTTAAAATGAAGGGTGTGTAAGACTCTAATTGAGGGTAAAACTTCAATAGTGGAAAAAACTCCAATGGTGGGTAAAACTCTATCAGTTGTTAAAACTCCCATGATGGTTCCCAGAAAATTAATCTTAACTAAAATTTATCTTTCCCAATTCATGTTTAATTTATTTCATTGTCTCATAATTCAACAAATTAGTAAAAATATCTGAAATCTGATGTCCAATACCAATGTATTCATGAGTTATATCCCCCTTTTGAAAATGACCTCTGTATAAGTAATGTCATACATCAATGTGTTTTGTTATAGAGTGATATTGATGGGTCTTATAAATATTTATAGTTTTTTCATTGTAACAATTTATAGGTACATGTCAAAATTGATATCTATAGACCAGAAAAGTGTGTTTCATCCACAAAATTTGAGCTCTACTACTACCTACAGCTATATATTTATCTATATTAATAGACAATATGGTATAATTTTGTTTCATACTACACCAAGAAAATATATACTTTCTTAAAATATGACATGTTCCGGATGTTATTTTTGTATATAACTTGTAACCAACTAAATCAGTATCTAAATAAATGACTAGGTAATATTATTGTCCTCTTAGGTAGATAAATCCTAAATTAAACGTATACATAAGGTATTTAAAAATATTTTTTTAGAAACTATGTGTGACTCTTTTAGACTTTCTTGAAAAAGATCACACAAACACACACTAAACATAATGTTAGGTCAACTAAGAGTTAAATATATAATAGTTCCAATCATACCTTTATAACTAGTTGGATCCATTGATTTCCCAGCTTCATCAATATCCAATTGACATGTGCTACTCATTGGAGTTTCACTATTCATTGTGCTATCCAAAAAATATATTTTAAAAGGTATTTAGTTTATTTACTTTAAATTAAAACAATTGCTTCTTTATTTTGAATAATATGAAAAGAAAGAAAGAATTTTAGTTCACCCATATTTCTCATTTTAAATTCATTTTTCATCATTTTTGAAAGTTTAGTACATAATGAATTTTTATAGTATCCAATGATAATATCATCTATATATATTTGAAACACTAAAACATCTTTTGAGATCATTTTTATAAAATGGGTAGTATCATGTATAACTCTTGAAAATAATTTAAAAATAATAATAGATATGATACAATCATACCAAGAACAAGGAGAATTTTTTAAACCATATAAATATTTTGTTAATTTAAATACATGATTTGTAAAGTGAGGATTTTAAAATCCAGGGGGTTATTCGACAAAAAATCTTCAATTATATACAAATTCAGGAATGAACTTTTGACATCCATTTGATATAGTTTTAAATTTAGATTTTTTGTAAGGGAAATCAGTATTCTAATATATTCATGTCTAGATATTGTTGTAATGGTTTCTTTATAGTCTATATGCTCTTCTTGACTATACCCTTTTGGAACTAGTATAGCCTTATTTCTAATTATTGTTCCAAAATTTTCAACCTTATTTTTAAACACCCATTCAATTCCAACAATTAAGGTCTCATTGGATCTATAAAAAATTACCAAACTTTTTTTCAAGTTGATTAAGTTCTTATCAATTATCCATTACATATAATTCGTCATTTATTGAATCAGTGATGTTTTTAGGTTCAAGTTGTGACAATAATTCCTGATTTTCAATCTGGTTTCTTAGAGAAGCCCTAGTTTTTGTACCTAAATAGAAGTCTCAAACTATAAGATCTAAAGGGTGGTGTTGAATAGTCCTAAAAAATCTGGAAAAAGAAGTGATGGTCACTTCATGGTTTTTATAGATTCTGGTTCATGTTCTGGAAGTTTCTCAGAACTCTATGATTTATCTGCACATTTTATAGCAGAATTTGATGGTTTGAAATTTATATTAATAGTAGATAAATCATCCTCAAGGTTTTATAAAAATATTAGGTTTGTGTGGATGTATCTTGTAATACTTGATATGTTTAAGTTCTTCTAAAGTATTTGTTCTTTTCATAAAAACTTTATAGGTTTTACTTGAAGTTTCGTAACCAAGGAAAATCCCTTCCTCACTTTTTTTGGAAAACTTGTCATGATTATCCTTAGTGTTAAAAATAAAGAAATTGAGACCAAAAAAACTTATGTAATTAAAATTTGGGTTTCTATTATTACAAAGTTTATAGGAGTTTTTTTCAAGAGAGGTATAATTAAAACTATATTAATTATATAACAAGTTGTATTTATAGGTTCTATACAAAAGTTTATAGGTAAGTCATATTCATTAAGCACTGTCTGTGCTATCTCTTAAAGTGTTAAGTTCTTTATTTCTTCAACTCCATTTTGCTGAGGGGTACTATGAGCAAGGAAGTTATGGTTATAGCCGTTTATGACAAAAAGGATTCAAAGTCTCGATTTTCAAACTCTTGACCATGGTCACTTCTTAAGGTCATGATTCTAAATCCACTTAGATTTTCTACAGATTTAGAATATTTCGTAAAATAAGAGAATATTTCACTCTTGTGTGGTAAAAATAATACCCAAGTATACATAGAAAATCCATCTAAAAGTACATAGACATAGTTCTTCCCATTTAAAATATAAACTCTATATGGTCTAAATATGTCTATGTGAACCAAATAAATAGGTTGATGAATAGAAAATTATTTCTTTAATTTAAGAGATAGTTTGTTCTATTTACATTTTTCATAGGGGCTACATACTTTATCATTTGGGAATTCAATTTTGGATAGATCCCAAACTAATATCTTTATAGTATGATTTCTAAGTGAGTGGATATTATAGTGGCCTAGTCTCTAATTCCAAATCCATGATTCTCTATGAAAGGAACTTACGAAAGAAACATTTTGAGAAATCTAATAATCAAGATTAAATACATATACATTTTCATTTCTTAAAGCAGTAAACACTAAAGAATATTTATAATTAAAAACATTACAAGCATAGTTTTCAAACTTTACCTGAAAACCATCATCACATAATTTTGATAAGCTAAGAAGTATTTATTTTAAACCGTTAATAAAAAGTACTTTAAAAATAAAAATTTATTTAGAGTTACTGATTTGGACAAGGCCAATGATTTTTTCCTTTAGCATTTTCACCAAAAGTGACATTAACACCATCATACTTCATCAAGTTCTAGAATCTTGAGTAATATTCTATCATATTTCTGGAATAGCCACTGTCCATGTACCATATATTTTTATAGGATCTCTTCAAGTAGGTTTCATAAGAATCAAATTTTATAATAAAAATGAGTTTTTTACCTAAAATTTCTTGGGTCCAGAAATGTTAGTAATGAGAGCTATAGGAACCCAAATTTGATTAATGGATTTTCTATAGGTAGACTATAAACCTTTTTAAATAAATACCTTTTTTGGTCTAATTTAATTAAATATAGGAGTGAATTTTCTAGAATTATATTTAGGAATAAAAGTGATCTTAATGATTATTCTCTTCCCAGGTTGGTAACCTAGACCATTAATATTTTTAGGAAGAATTTGTTTTCCTAGTATTTGAGTGAGAGTTTCTATTCCATTTATAAATATATCTAAGTATTTATTTATTTTATCATTTGAAAATTTTAGTTAATTATTTTCTTTCAATAATCAATAATTATTTTCTAATTATACGACAAATTATACTTAATACTAGAAGATAAAACAATCTATTTATTTAAGGTTGTTTATTTACCTTTGAGGTCATTAAAGGTATAATCAAGGATATTGAAATATTCAAACATTTAATCTATTTAAATATCAATATTTTCCTCTCTTTAATGATCATAATTATTTACAAAAGATACAACAGGTAACTATTATATATTTTTCATGAAGCACATATTTTCTCTATCTGGCATCTCTTCATGAGTTGAGTCCAAGTCACTAGAGTTTTCCTCAAAGGTACTCCAGGTGGATTTATTTGGTTTCTTGTACTTTATATCCTTATCATCAAACTTATTTTTATAATTTAACATGGGGTATTCATCCTTAACATGTCATTTTCTCTTACACTATTTACAAGTAATCTCATTTTCATTATTATCTATTTTCCATACCTTCTTCCAATTTCATATATTATCATAATTTACCATAGATCTTGGTTTTATAAAGAATTTCTTCTTATTATAGAACTTCTCAAAACCCTTTAGAAAGATGGGCCATTTACTCATCCCTATGGACTCGTGATTCCTCATCACTAAAGATTTCATCCAGTACTTTTTCTTTTTATTTATGTTTTGATGTAGTAATCTTGAAGGTTACTAATTTTACCTTATTTTATTTATCCTCTTCTTAGTTAAACTTAAGATCTTCATAATACATTATCGAATTCACAATCAATTCCTTGACAGGTAGTTTACTGATGTCATATGATTCTCTTATAGAAACTTAAGATTCTCTCTATATCTCTAGAAGACATCCCAATAGTCACACAATTTGATCATTATCTGATACTAGATTTCCCAATGAGCTCATTGTGTTCACTATTTCATTAAACCTAATATTAATATCATAAATCAAGTCATTAGGTTTCATATTAAATGTGTTATATTTAATTTTATAAATATTCAATCTCATTTATTTCACATTTTTTATTCCTCTATGAGAAACAACTAATGTATCCTATATTTCATAAGAAGTTTTACTAGTAGATATCCTATTAAATTCCACATCTCCTAAAGAAAAATAAATATAATTCATATCTTTGTAGTTATTTTTATATGAATATTTATTAACATCACCCCACATATTACTAGTAGACTTAGGTAATTCATATTTATCTTCTATAGAAGACCATATTTCAAAAACCCTGATTTCAACGCACATTTTCATTTTTATTTTCAATTTAGAATTGTTATTCCCATTAAATAATGGAGGTCTATTGGTAGAATAACCTTATTTTCCATTATCCATTTAAAGAAATAAATTTATAATTGAAAAAAATCTAAGATCATTATAACTCAAATAAAAATCACAGTTGAAAAGATTTTCAAAACCTTTGATACCAAATGTTGGACGAAGTGAGCATCTCAGGAGGGGGTGAATTGAGTACCCAATTAAAATTGCTATTGAAACAAGTTTATATAAAATAACACAGTTTAATTAAAATAAACCAGTCAATAAAATCAAAATATTGATATAAGTTTTTATATTTTAAAATATTTCTCAAAGAATGATTAAGTCCCAGGTAAAATAATAAGAAAACTATTTTAACTTTTAAAATTAATTTACTTAATAAAAATATTATATAAACACTTATTATGATTAAATATTAAAGTAGTGGTTTTTTTATAGTTTAAAAAAAATTAGTCTAGACCTTTGATATGAAATAAAACTCACAACAGAATTAACACAAGAGGTTCATCATCAAGATGATACCTTATCCCCTCAACTTGGCATTCACCTAATGATAATTAGATTTTATAAAATAATATTTATCCATAACCTAGATCAATTATAAACAATAGATATACCACTGTGCAATTCATTCATGATCCTCTTTCACAATAACCATGGGAAAAGAATAAACACATTCCACAAAAGAAAGTCTTCCAAAACACATTGGTAAATATATATAAAGAGGGTAGAGAAGATATCTTTTATATTCTAGTTAATGAAAATTAATTGTGTGTGCTGAATAAACATGGTAAACCATAAATTTTTCATAATGTAAAGGAAAAAAGTAGAATGGGAAAGTAAAAAGATAGAGAAAATATGGTGTCACTCGTTTTGATGTGGTATGATGCTTGAGTGTTCTTGGACATAGCTTGGATAAGAGTTTGAGTCATTTATCCAAAAGACGTAGTAAAACAGAGCATCATAAGCTCTATTTTATGACTTTTAGGTATTATATGAATATTTTGTATATTATAATATTACAAAGTCATGTATATCTAAGAGTAAGTATGTTAGATCTAAAGAAACTTGACAACATTATTGAATTTATTTCAATACTGTTCCAACTCACTAATTCACATGTACACATGATGGAGACTTATTTTTAGTATATATCAGTAACAAGTAGGGGTATCCATTAGAAGAAAAATAATCCAGATCTTTTTCTCCTCATAATGAATTATGACATAATCTTTAATGTAATTTTAAATATATTAATATCAAACATTAAAATAATACTTGGCATTAAATTTGATAATATAGTAATTAGGAAAATTTAATTCAAATTAAGTAGAAATAGTGACAACGAATCTTCTGGCAGTGACTCATCTAGGTGGTGACTGAAGATGACAATGATTCAGGGCAACGAGGAGTCATGATGATGGTAGGTTATGATCAATGGTCCTGATGGTAGGTAATGTATGATGGTAGATCATCTGGCGGTGACTTAATTCTGGTAGTGAACCATCCTCAATGATGGCTCCTTTCTGGCGCTAATTATTTTTCATACCTATAAAAATTATCATCCTGACAGTGAATCCTTTCTGGTGGTAGGTCTTTTTCATAGCCAAATTTTCATCCTCAGAGTGACTCCTTTATGGCGGTAGGACTTTTCTATAACTATCCAAATTTTCACCCTAATGGTGAATCCTTTCTAGTGTAGGTCATTTCCATACTTATCCAAACTTTACATCCTAATGGTGACTTATTTCTGGTGGTGATTCAACTTCATTGATGAGTCAGTTCTGTACTTATCCAAATTTTCACAAAAATGACTTACAGTATGAAATGAAATCATAAAAAAACTCATTAATTACATAATAAAAAAGATTTTATGATAATTAAAACAAGGGTTCCATCCAAAAAGGTCCAATAAATGAAGGTTAAAATGGTGCGTATCTAGAAAGCACTTGTCTTATAAAAGAATAAGGAAGAATACTTAAATGGTTGATAATATTGGTATATGATTATTATGATGTAAAAGGCAAATTTTCTAGTCTTACCTATGGTAGTGAGGTTGATACCATACCCGAAATTAATTTCTGATAATCATTGCAATTTTCATTTGTGAGTGATATTAATTGATGGTAATCTGGTATATTCTAAAAGTTTTGATGTTTATATGAAACATCTAAGGATTTTTCTTTAGTATTTTTGACCTAATGGTGTGTAAAATTATATTAAATACTATCAATAAACTTGAAAAGTGATTTTATGGAAATTTTAAATATTTGGGGATAATTTTTGGATAACACATGATTGATGTATGGATAACTCTTAAGTTTAATATATTATTAGTGATTTAGGTAATTATAGGGTTTATTTATTTTGAGAAAAGTAATCTAGGTAGTATCGATATTCTTTAAATTTAGTATTGATTTAATAAAAAAGTAATCTAGGATATTTTTTTGTGATGTTGATCGAATTTTTGGGAATATGATATAAATCCAATTGTTTATGACCTTATTAACAAGTGGTTAATAACACTTGAGGATTAAATGTAGAGTTATTTTATGGAATAATATTCAATTTTACTATGGCTTTATAACTTAGAGAAATATGTAGTTTTAGGAAAGGAATACTTTAAAGACTATATTATTAGGGTATGTATAATAAATTTTGTTTGTTGAAAGATAAGTATGTTGATATAGATTAAGATAATAAAGTAGATGTCAAATTATAAGTTATATCCTGAATTATAGATATGTTAAGATATACATCGACCACTTTCTTTAGTGAGTAATAATTAAAATTTTGATGTTGTAATTTATTTAAGGCGTAGAACGCAACAACCCGAGATTTTGGATCCTTTAAATTGGATCCTTTAAATTTATCATAGTTAAAATTTTATAATAAAACATAATTTTTAGATGTATAAACTAATATATGGAAATTAAATTATTTGGAAAAATATATGAAATAATATTAAAAATACTTTAAGTTTAAAAATAAATTTTTTAATACAGGTAGTTTTTCTTAATATATTGTAATTTCATTTGAAATATAATTTATTAATTTTAAAATTTTATTTTTAAAAAAATAACATCATTTTTAGTTTAAAATTTTAATATCATCTTACAATTAATTTTTGGTATTTTTCTAAAAATATTTTTTTAGGTGAATATTGTAAAATACTTTTTTTACAAATAACATGAATTTTAATACATTATTAGTATATAAGTTTGAATTGGAAATCCATGAACTTTTTTATGAGACCAAATATGTATTTTATAAGTTAATTTATTGTTTAAAGTAATTTTGGACTTAATTTACAATCCCATATTTTTCATTTTAAAATATAAGTTATAATTTTGTTTAAAAAAATAATAGGCTATACAATTAGTATTTTAAAAATATTTTATATCACTTTTATAAATTGAATTAAATATTTTTTTATCAAATTATCAGTCATTATGCTTAAATTATATAATAAGAGATATTATATTTTTGGAAAAAATGGATGCATTAACTAGGTAAAAACAAATTATCGTGCTGAAAACTAAAATAGTAAAAATGAGTAACCTTAAAGGTAAAGGTCCTAGAATGTTTTAAAATTTGTTTCTAATTAAGTGGTGGAGGTGTGGATTGACCTGATATCTTCTCCAATTGATTATTTATAAAATTTTTATCCACTTTACTTGAGAGTGACTTCCCATTATAAAAATATTTTTGGTATTTAAAAAAATGAAACTCATTTGCCCTTGTAAAAGGGGAACTCCTCCCTTCACTTACCATCACACAAAAACCCCTTTATTTAGGACCAAAATCCACCAAAATCTATCCTGAACACTTTTATATATCTTAATGAGGTTATTGTATTCTTAAAAGACCATCCCTCAAAGTTTTAGTCCCCTTGTCAAAGGAGATAATGCAAGAAGTGAGGTATAAGTTCCTAACCACTCTTTCTTTTTTCTATTGATTTATGTGCCTTTATTCTTCCTAAAATTAATTTTCACCATATTATAATGTTAAAATATATAATATTATTACACTATTATTTTAATGACTCAGGTATCTAGTGTATTATTTTTGATATTATATGGATTATTTTCAAAACTAGGTTTTAAGAGGACTTACGATTTCGAAGCCCGATGTCCCTAGAATAAATGTTTGAAATATATTAAATATATTAAACAAAAAACAAGGATAATTTTTTTAAAAGGTGGAATAAATCTTTAATGGTGTCCTAGATATTAAATCTGAGGGCATCGTTGAGTTCCAAATGTTGATTTTTCCCTTGACGTGACATAACTTTTTTGGTGCAAGATGTTTGTAAAAAATTTACTGCTAGTGAAAATAAATAAAATGAATGGATAAATAAATAAATTTATTTTATTTTTATTTGATGTAGTTACCTAATTGTATATAAATTCATGGTTATATATAGTTTTCTTATGGTTTATCACTAAACTATAGAGAGCTAGAGACCATTGGATGAGAGTATTCTTGGATAATGACGACAGATATGGATAGGGTCGAGGATCATAGCACTAATGGAGTTCTTGGATCTCATCAGCAATGAAAAAAATAGAACCTTTATTCATCATTGATTTATACAAACTCCAGTTAGGATGTTTATTTTTTCCATCTATTCCTTAATTGAAGATGAACATGGATCAATTACCCAAATAGAATTGATACGAGCATTGTCAGTAGATTTAATTTGATGGAATTATATTTTCTTTTTGTGATGATTTTCCTCTTTGTCTATGTTATTATAGATTAATGGATCAAGTATGAATGAACAAAGCCTAAGGTATGTTCCCCAATTTTCATGGGTTTTGGATTTCTTCACCCATTCTTCGCTTGTTCATCGCATGCATTTCTTTTGGATAGTGGTTTGATGAATACCCGATATTTGATCATTACACAACTGTTCTTCAGCACAATGGATCGACACTGGGGTTTTGGTTCATGATTTATGGTGCTATTGAGCTGAGAAGAAGGCGATGTATGAGTGGAGGTGGATTATACAAATTTGAGGTTCTTGTTCTTCCTGGTTTTGACGTGTTACAATGATAAATGGCTCTATGATGATGTTTTCTGAGTAGATCCGAACATGGAACCCATCAATAACAAATGGAAGGGGTTTTAAGACCCACAATATAGGATTATAAAACATGATGGTTGGACCTAAGGACATGAGGGATGATTTGGAGGATGATCTTATTAGATCTGTAAAATCCTAATACAAACGATGTGTATTACAATATTACACATCGTCTGGGACCATTGGCTATGGGGTTAGGGTTTCAGCAAGAGTTAAATATCACATGACATATGACATGGTCACAATCCCTATGACCTCTACATGAAGGCTCCACACCTACTTCTAAAGGTACACAATCACAACAATAAGTACATGACAATGAACATGCTGTGTACACATACACGAACATGGCTCGGTGGGCTGGTACATGGGCACAACAAAAAATACATAGACACAAAAAAAAACTTGATCAGTGTTTTAAATGATCTATTCAAACCATGTACTTTAAATAAACACATTTTATATGGATAATTACTTGTCCCGTGAGGTAGCACCACATGGATAGATCCATGTTGATCAATGCATGCCGTGTACGCTATTTTCACACTATTTACTCCCTTAGAGACAACTTGTAGATATTTGTCTCTTCAGTTTAGACTAGTGTTTATTGAGTGAGTTCCACCTAGTCATTTCTATCATGGTTACAGTGATACATTACATCTACATCATTGGATTGTGACCCTATCTGGAGGGTAAGTCTTAGATAGATCTTTTGGAGTCTCTCTGTGGGACTAGATCATGATACTTTATCATATTTATAACCTAGGTGAGGTTTTTGGAATAATAATGACCTCCTTGATAAATGATTTTATTTTCTATCTAGTAGGATATATCTATAGGGTTCATGGTATCATTGTAATATAATCCCCTATGTAGCAGGTCGATCTAGATTAAGATCGTTGTGTCCCCCAATAGTTCTAGGCGTGACCCCCTATTTGAGTATCTGGGTCTTCTGAGACCAGTGATATTCCTTGTCTAGTCCCAATGATATTGACCTCTTTTATGATATTATCTAGTGACAACATGGCTCTTTGAGTGTATTATTCTGGAATGATCATGAATTAGGGAAGAATTTTGTATATGGCAGTTGGTTGTGATCTCTTGGTGGCATGGGGTCCTTCTTGACTATATATGAGTGTTTTATATTATAAATTGATTGTTATATCCATATATTGAGCTAAATATACTTTATATTTCATGTTTAGATTTTTTTGGGTTTTATACTGGGTATTTTTATACTCACCCCTGCATGGGATTTTCCCACACGTGTCATGTATTATGTAGACGATGGCCCTTTTGATGGTGTCATTAGAGTACACAGATATTATGGAGCTTATATTGAGATTAACAGACTTAGGTGTTTTTGTGAGTTTTTATTTTTTTCATATTCCTCACCCTTGTGGAAAGTTAGAATCTTTACAGTGTTTGGTTGGTCTTGTATTTGGACCGTTTTATACTTTTAGAACTTTACTGTAGTACTATGGTTGTGGGATTATAGATATATACCTGAATTTGTTTGATTTGTATTAATTTTCTAAATTTTGTAGGATTGGGGATGTGTGTATGTGTACAGAAACATTATGTCATGACCCGTCGCCTGGGGCTCGTGTTGTGACTACCTGAAACCCACCTTCCATAGGCCAGTGGATGGCGACTAGCACTGAAAAGTGTATCCCCTAAACTGGGAAGGCATTTCCATTATAACCTGTAAACTCACGCAACCAAGCACACAACAGGAAACAAACAGAAGTAAACAGTATAGTAAAAAGAGTGTGTACAGTAACTAAAACGGGCCAGAATACATGACCAACTGGAAAGTACAAGAAAACTATAAAATACAAGTAAACTGAACAGCTCATATGAAAAACCACCAATGATCCTACCTAAAGGGTAGGTACAGATCTCGAACGATCGTCTCTATGGTACGCCTCGTCTAGGGTCAACCACCGAGCTACCTTCAGTCCTGGTACCCTCGTCCTCAGTCAACGTTGTCCATCGTCTGCACCAAACACAACAAGGTGTGGGCGTAGCCCGTGCTGGGGTGAGTACAATGATACTCAGTAGGGATGCCAAGACGCTCAAGGTCTCACAAAATATACAAAGGATAAACCACAAAGCATGAAAACAACTGAAAAACTTACTTAGGTATATGCCCATACATATACCTAAGTTATCAAGTATACCCATCTCATTCATGAGGAAACACAAGGCCCAAATCCTTAGAAAAAGTACAACTGTTCCACAAAGGAAAGAATACCATGAAGGTAACACCACAAAGGTAAGTACCACAAAGGTAACTCCACATAGATAAATACCAAAAAGGTAATTACCACATAGGTAACTCCACACATATGAATACCAAAAAGGCATTACCGTGAAGGTAAGTACCAGAAAGGTATGCCACACAGAAGAATACCACAAAGGTAAGTTCCACATAGGTAAATCCACTCAGAAGAATACCACAAAGGTATCACCATGAAGGTAAGTACCAAAAAGGTACACCACACAGAATATTACCACAAAGGTAAAGACTCATCTCACAGTGGTTATAGCTTAAGGTAAGATAGTAAAGATGATTAGAAGTAACTAATGAATCATCTTACTCTGTTAAGAGGCAGACCCACATAGGATCCTAAATCATCATACCCACGTAGGATCCTAATTCATTAGACCCACGAAGGATCCTAATACAACAGACCCACATAGGATCCTAGTAAAGCAGACCCACGTAGGATCCTAGTAAAGTAGACCCACATAGGATCCTAGTGAAGTAGACCAATATAAGATCCTAGAGTAGTCCCACATGGATTCCTATAGAGGATCCAAGTGAGACTCCTGAACACATACCCACATAGGATCCTGAAGCATAGACCCACTTAGGATCCCAAAGCACAGACCCACATAAGATCCTTTTGTCATGTTACAGCAAGCTATAGGGTTCCCGCACGAAGGTCACTTGATTCCGGTAGGGTCCGCTCCTCAAGACACAGGTCGAATACACCAATTTCAATGAAGTTGCATGAAGAAGTATCCCAAAATACCACTATGTAAAAGGGGTATCAACGCAACAGACGGTACGACAATCAGACGCTCGGTCCATAAGTTACTAGCCTTTTAGTCCTGAGGGCCCGGTTGGATTCGTGCTTGATCCAACCCAGACATACCCCAACTTTATCCAAAACTCAAGTGGGTTATTGTCACGACCCATCCTCGGGGCCCGTGTCGTGACTACCCCAAGCCCACCTTCCATAGGCCAGGGGCTGGCGACTAGCACCATGGCGTAATTCCTGGTAAAAAGGGAATGCATTGCCTTTGTAAAGTAAACAAACACCACAGAGAAAGAAAGCAGTAGAAGTAAACACTAAGTAAAAACTGAGAACAACAGTAAGTGCAGAAAAGTAAGTGGGCCAGTATACAAACCCAAACTGAAATTAAACTACAACTGGAAGAGAAAACAACAACTGAAAATTAAAGCCGTAGCGTCGAGCCATCCACTGGAAGTCCCACCTGATGGGTGAGTACAAATAGCCTCCACAGATCCTCAGGTCCAGCCGTCCACTCCGAGAATGTCCCACCCAGTGGTCTACCTCCAGGTACCGTCCTGCTGCGCAAGCCTCAACCATGATCAGCGCTGTTCGTCGTCTGCAACCAACACAACGTAGTGGAGACATAGCCCGTGCAGGGGTGAGTATAAGCTACTCTGTAGGGACCCCGAGACCCCCAAAGGTCTCCCAGGATCCACAAAAGACAATCCACAAAGGAAAGATGCAATCACGAAGTAACATCCGACACTGCTTAGGTATATGCCCATACATATACCTAAGTCATCAATTCTAGTACGCTCCAACATCTGAGCCCAAGTACAACCCAGTACACATAGGAAAGGAAAATGTAAATCCACACAGGATAGCACAACACCATCCACAAAGGAAAGCAAAACAGGATTCAGCTCACACAGGTATACTTCTTCGTATGACGATAGAGATGATCAGATATAGCCACTGATTCATCTAAGCCGTCGGACCCACAAAGGATCGATAGGTACTAACCCCCGCAATGACCCACAAAGGATCTGACCCACAAAGGATCAATAGGTAACTAACCCCCGCAATGACCCACAAAGGATCTGACCCACAAAGGATCGATTCGTAACTAACCCCCGCAAAGACCCACACAGGATCAGACCCACACAGGATCTGTAGGCGCTGGCCCACACATGACCGCTAAGTGCTGACCCACATAAGATCGGACCCACACAGGATCTGTAGCACTAATCCACGTAAGATCGCTGAGTGCTATAATCGTTGTCGTCGAATCCACTGAGGATTTCTGTACAGTTGTCGTCGTAGTAGCAGTCGCAACCAGTTCAAGGGTTCCCGCACACAGCAAGCTCATTCGGGAGGGTCCAATCCACGAGCCGAGAGGCTGATACATCAACTGACACAAAGTCCGGATTTGATATATCTAAAAGTTCTGTATCGTCAACAAGAATTCAATGTCGTAGACGGCGCGTCAATCGGACGCCCAGTCTGAGAGTTATTGGATTTTTCGTCCCAGGGGCCCGGTTGGTTTTTAAGTCAAAACCAACCCGACCTTACTCCATCCACATCCAAACCTCATGCGGAGTAAGCGAATCGATCCGTCTCACTTAGAGGAATCCAATAAAGTCGACGACACGTCAATCGGACGTCTGGAGCTCAAGTTATGAGCGTTTCCGCTCCGGGGGCCTGGTTGGTTTCGTGTACGAACCAACTCGGATGAACCCAAAAAGTATTGAAAAACCTTGAGTGCGATATACCGAAACGACCGTCTCGATCCAAGGATCACATAACAATTGATGGTGCGTCGATCGGAGTCCCATAGCTCAAGTTATGGGCGACCGACCGGAAGAGGTTCGGTATTGAGGGGTTCGGGCCCGGTCCGACCCGGCCCGATAACCCAAGGGTCTGCCCGAACCGGGTCGACCCGAACCAGGTACGGGTCCGGCCCACTTGGGTGCGGCCCGGCCTGGGCGCGGCGCGCTGGCCAGGAGCTCAGCCAAACGGCCGAGCCATTTGAGTGGGTGGGGGGGAGGGGCTGCCCCCTGTCTTTTGTAACCATGGCCCCCATTATGGGGGCCGCTTGAGCTAGCCACAGGGGGTTTGTAACCCCTAGCTTCTCCCCCATCCGGCCAGCCCACCCTGGCCGGACGACTGTTTCCGCCACGGGATCAGCAAGGCCGGTCCCCCTTGCTCCGATGCCGGCAGCCCGGAACTGGCCGCCAGTCTCTCAGCTCCGCCGCGGCCCGGAACCGGCCGCGGCCTTGGTTCGTCCGGCGCGACACGACGGCGCCACGCCCCTCCGCCGTGGCCCCGCTCCGGCCACGATGCTTTCAGGTTTTTCTGGCACGGTTCGATGGCACCGCCGCTTGGTTCATCTTTCAAATGCGCGGCGCGACGGTGCCGCGCATCTTTGTTGCTTGTCCCCGTGCGGTGCGACGACACTGCATCACTTCCCTTCGAACCACAACCACAAATAATAAAAAGGGGGGAGGGTTGGCCGCGTTTGCGCGGTCCGACACCCTCCCGTTAAATGATATCAAGTGGTTCCAAAGAACGAGGCTAGATGATGTAGAAAACAACGGAAGTAATCACAAAATAAAAATGCATAAAACCCCTACCTCGGCGAACAAGTTGGGTGAGGATTCGTCGTAGAGATAACCATCACGGAGGGAGACGTTGCGGAAGGAGACGTCATGGAAGGAGACGTCGACCTCCGAGGAATCCGGCGTTCTTCGCGTTCTTTGTGTTATTCAATGAAGATGATAAAGATATTCAAGACTCCCTTTTCTTTTCTCCCAATGCTTTCAAGCAACAAGCCTCCAACCCAAAATAAAATAAGTACCTCACTTATTTTATTAACCCAACTTAAGTTTGAAATTCAAAAGTTGAATTTAAACCACACAATTAATTAACTCAAGTTTTCAAATTAAAAGAGGGGTTATGGAAGGTTAGGGAAGGTGAATGGGTTGGGTTCGTGTAGGCCCCACCATCCTCATAACCTCCAAATAGAAGTTGGGTGGTTTCCCCCAACTTCCACCCAAAGCTTTAAACCACTTAGAGTAAAATAAAATTGATGCTTAATTTTATTTTACCTTCCACAAAAATTTAACAACTTCTCTCGTGTAAACAAAAATCCGAAAAAGGTGTTCCTAAGAAAATACTGACACTGTGATTCCATCGGTGCCCTCATAATTTGATTCCGAGCACTGGTTCAAGAGTTAGAAATTCCCTCTTGTTCGTTCACTGAACGTATTCGAGCTAAACTTCGGATAGAAATTTCGGGCACACCGGGCCTCAGAATCAAGTGCCGTCAGAAACTTAATTCTTGTAAAATCCAAAAGAAAATTAAGAAAAAATTTTCCTTGAATTTTACGGTTCTTTACATTACTCCCACCTCAGGGCTTTACGTCCCTGTAAAGATACATCGAAATCTAGGGAAACAAATGTGGGTACTGAGCATGCATCTGAGCCTCCTACTCTCAAGTGCTCTCCTGGAGATTCCTGTGCTACCATCTGATGCGCACTAGAGGAATCGACCGTCCACATAGGACCCGCTCCTATCGATCCTCGATCTCCACTGGGACCTCTGTAAAATTCACCCCATCAACAACGTCCAGCTCCCCATGGTCAGTTATATGCATCGGGTCGTGCACGTATCTCCTCAGCTGAGATACGTGGAAGACGTCGTGCACCCGGTGCAACTGAGGTGGTAGAGCTAGGCGATAAGCCACCTCGCCAATCCTGCTGAGGTCCTGGAACGGTCCAATGAAGCGTGGAGACAACTTGCTACCTCGGCCAAATCTCTGTAATCCACGTCGAGGTGAGACCCGCAAGAAGACGAGGTCGCCATCCTCGAACTCCAGTGGCCTCCGCCTCCTATCAGCATACGACTTCTGCCAGCTCTGAGCTGTTCTCATCCACTATTGGATGACCTGGACCTTCTCCGTCATGGCCTGGACCATCTCCGGTCCCATAAGTGCTGACTCCCCAGGGTCTGTCCAGCATAGAGGTGATCTGCAAGGTCGGCCGTACAACGCCTCGTATGGTGCCATCCCGATGGTGGAGTGGTAGCTGTTGATGTACACGAACTCCACCAAGGGTAGGTGGTCCTCCCATATGCGACCAAAGTCAAGGACACATGTGCGGAGAATGTCCTCGAGAGTCTGAATGGTACTCTCCGTCTAACCATCCGTCTGAGGGTGAAAGGTGGTGCTCAAATGTAGCTGTGTCCCGAATGCCTCCTGCAACCCCTTCCAAATCCGGGAAGTAAAGTGAGCATCTCGATCGGAGACGATAGATGATGGCACACCATGGAGCCACACAATCTCCTAAATGTAGAGACGTCCCAAGCTCTCCACTGAGCCCCGCTCTTTGATGGGTAAGAAGTGAGCCGACTTGGTGAGTCGGTCGACAATCACCCAAATAGAGTCATGACCTCTGGAAGTGCGTGGAAGTCCAGTCACAAAGTCTATAGATATGCCGTCCCACTTCCACTCCGGGACCTCCAAGGGTTGTACCAAGCCTGCTAGTACCTGATGCTCTGCCTTCACCTGTTGGCAGGTGAGGCATCGAGAAACGAACTCTGCCACAGCCTTCTTCATGCCCGGCCACCAGTGCTGTCATCTGAGATCCTGGTACATCTTCGCCACTCCAGGATGTACCGCCAAAGGAGAAGTGTGAAACTCTCTCAACACCTCCTCCTGTAAAGCAACTGGTACCAAGGTACATCCTCTGAAAAGGACATCGTGCTATCCTCCTAATGAGAAACCATCAGGTGCTTGTCCTGAGGATATCTGTCCACGCCGCGTCTCATAGTCGGCATCCCCACTCTCTGACTCTCTGACCCGCTGTAGTAATGGAGAAGTGATTGTGAGTGACTGAAGGAAAGCTTCTCCATCTCTATCCACAAAGGATATCCTCAAAGAGGCTAGCTGCTCTGTCGGCTCCCCAAGTAGCTGAATTTCTGTCCTCCTGCTGAGAGTATCGGCTACCATGTTCCCCTTCCCAGGAGTATAGACTATCTCAAAGTCATAGTCCTGGAGGAACTCATGCCATCGTCGCTGTCTCAGATTCAGGTCCTTCTGAGAGAAGATGTACCTGAGACTCTTATGGTCAGAATAAACTGTAAAGCGCTCGCCCATCAGATAGTGTTGCCACATCTTTAGAGAAAAGACCACTACTGCTAACTCCAGGTCATGGGTAGCGTAGTTCTGCTCATACGACCTCAAATGACGTGATCCATAGGCGATCACTGCCCGCTCCTGCATCAGGACACATCCGAGTCTGGTCCCTGATGCATCGCAGTAGACTACGTACCCTACTCCCTCCTCCAGAAACCTCAAGATAGGTGCGCTGGTCAATTTCTATCTCAGCTCCTAGAAGATCTGCTGACATATATCTGACCACACAAATGGTTTCCCCTTCTTTTTCAAAGCTTAGAGTGGTGCCGCAACTCTGGATAAGTCTGGTACAAATCTCCGATAGTATCCAACTAGACCCAAGAAGCTCCGTACCTCAATCACACTCCTAGGTGTCTCCCAAGCTAGAACTACCTCGATCTTCGTAGGATCCACCGCAACTCCCGCCTCAGAGATGACGTGCCCCAAGAAGTGGACCTTGCGTATCTAGAACTGAAACTTCGAGAGCTTTCCATAAATCTGGTTCTCTCAGAGTGTGTCTAGTACAACCCGCAAGTGGTAGGTGTGCTCCTCCTCAGTCGTCGAGTAAATCAAAATGTCGTCGATGAAGACCACGACAAATCGATCGAGGTATGGCTGAAAGATCCTGTTCATGAGGGCCATGACCACTGTTGGAGAATTGGTTACACCGAATGGAATAACCAAGAACTCATAGTGGCCATACCAACACCTGAAGGCCATCTTCTGCACGTCCTCATCCCGAACTCTGAGCTGATGATAGCCTGACCTGAGGTCTATCTTTGAGAACCACCGTGCTCCCTTGAGCTGATCGAAGAGGTCACAAATCCTCGGTAGCGGATACTTGTTTCTTACTGTCACCTGGTTCTGGCGACGATAGTCGACACAATGTCACAAGCTCCCGTCCGCCTTCTTGGAGAACAAAATCGGGGAAGCCCAGGGTGAAACACTAGGTCGGATGAATCCCTTGCCCTGCAAGTCCTCCAACTGTACCCGTAGCTCTCGAAGCTCAGCGGGGGTAATCCGATATGCTGGAGTCGATATCAGGTCTGTCCCGGGGTACATGTCAATATAAAAGTCTACCTCTCTGCGAGGAGGTAGCCCTGGGACGTCTTCGGGGAAAATGTCCGCATACTGATCCACCACTGCAGGAAAACCAGGACTCCGCACGTCAACTACTCCTAGGATGAGGCTAGCCAACTGATGAGTGATGGTCTATCGTCCCCTCTGCGAGAGTCCATCCTGTGCTTCAAAGGCTCCCTTCTCACCAGTGAAGGTGAACCTGCTCCCGTTGGTGCGTACACATCGCACCTTGCGCCTAATACAGTCGATCTGATCATGGACTATAGATAACCAATCCATGACCAAGATGACATCGTAAGGCCTCGACGCCGCTACAAGAAGATCCCAACCAAAGCTCTCGCCTCCTAGAGTAATCTCACACTGCCGGCACCAGTGCGTAATCGTCGAGTCTGCTCCCGTAGGAGTCTCTAGCCATAAGGTTCGAGCCAAAAGCTCTGTCGGAATCTCCGAGCTCCGAACAAGGGCAGCAGATATGAAATAATGACTTGCTCCTATGTCTATAAGAACTGCAGCAAGGGTGGAATAGACACAGATAGTACCTCGAATCATCTCGGGCGCGTCGTGGTCGTAGGCCTCTACTGCCTGGAGTTGTGCCTGTCTCAGCCCGCCAGCTCCCTATGGTTGGGTTGGACCTCTTTGTGGTGGTGGTGGTAGGGCCTCAAAGCGTCTCCCACCACCTACTGCTTGGAGAGCTCCTCTACCTCATCCGCCTGCTCCCTGCAGACCACCACGGTCGACCCTATGCCTATGCCTGGGTTGTCCCTCAACCATCTTCTTCTCCTCAGCACGGCGGGTCGGGCAGTCACGAGCCATGTGGCCCTGCCCGCCACATGCATAGCACTGTCTGCCTCTCAAAAGACTGGCTCCGCGCTGAGTGCCCCGCACTGCTGAGCCAGTGTCCTGAGGTCCTCTGGCTGAGTTTCTGGTCTGCCTGGATCCATGAGTCATCTGCCGACTTCCTGCTGCAGAAGACTCTGCTACGTGCCGCCCCGCGGTAGGTCTCGCTGCTGAAGAAGGATCAACAAGAAATCTCTCGATCAAAAGGGCTCGCTCTAGTACTCATGCCTGGGTCGGAATGCTGAGGGAGATCAGTGATGCCCTGATCTCATGCCTCAATCCCTGCTCAAAGGTCCAGGCCTAGAAGAATGGGTCCCGTACCATGTCTGTCGAGTAGTGCGGGAGATCGGTAAATCTCACCGAGTACTGGGAGACCGTTAAGCTGCCCTGCCGCAGCTGTAGAATCTCTTGGATGCGAACCGCACAAAGGGTGGCTGGGACGAACTCCGAGCAGAAGAGGCTCTCAATGTCAGTCCAGAGGAGAGATGCCTCGTCATGCGCCTGGAGCATCAAGCTCCACCATCTGCCTGTTGCCACGTGTAGTAGGCTCACTGCAAGGATCACCATGAGGTCTGCTGGTGTCCTCACTAACCTGAAAACCCGTACCACTGCCTCCAGCCAGTCCTCGACTGCCTGGGGGTCCGTCTCCCCGCGGAACCTGGGCGGTCACTGGTGCTGAAACTTGTGCAGTGCACTAAGGCGACGTGCATCGTCAGCGGCTGGGGCTGGTAGCATCGGTGGCTCGGCGGGTAGAGGTAGCGCTGGTGCCTCTACTGTTAAAGGGCCCTGTACCGAGGCCTCATCGCTCGGTGGGTTGTCATCATGCACAGCTCTCGGAACCCTAGATGGCTACCATCGTGGGTCCATCCTGAAAAGAAACAGGTGCTCCATGGTCAAACAGTATACCTGGTGAGATGACATAAAGTAATCACAAAGAAAACTTGAAACAAACATGCAATCAATGTTTTCATGCATTAAGTCGGAAATCAGAAGTCTGGGTCCTGGTGTACGGATACGTCAGCCACCGCACCAACACTGGACTCCCTGGACTGATAACCACACCCAATACTCTTAACACTATTTCTTCACATAGAAAAAGATCAGAGTCCTAAGTTCTACGGTAGAACCGAATTCCTCTGATACCAATTTGTCATGACCCGTCCTCGGGGCCCGTGTCGTGACTACCCCAAGCCCGCCTTCCATAGGCCAGGGGCTGGCGACTAGCACCAAGGCGTAATTCCCGGTAAAAAGGGAAGGCATTGCCTTTGTAAAGTAAACAAACACCACAGAGCAAGAAAGAAGTAGAAGTAAACAGTAAGTAAAAACTGAGTACAACAGTAAGTGTGGAAAAGTAAGTGGGCCAGTATAGAAACCCAAACTGAAAGTAAAGTACAACTGGAAGAGAAAAAAGCAACTGAAAAGTAAAGCCGCAGTGTCGATCCATCCACTGGAAGTCCCACCTAATGGGTGAGTACAGATAGCCTCCACAGCTCCTTGGGTCCAGCCGTTCGCTCCAAGAACGTCCCGCCCAGTGGTCTACCTCCAGGTACCGTCCTGCTCCGCAAGCCTCAACCACGATCAGCGCTGTCCATCGTCTGCAACCAACACAACGTAGTGCGGGCATAGCCCATTCAGGGGTGAGTATAAGATACTCAGTAGGGACCCCGAGACCCCCGAAGTTCTCTCAGAATCCACAAAGGATAATCCACAAAGGAAAGATGCAATCACGAAGTAACATCCGACACTGCTTAGGTATATGCCCATACATATACCTAAGTCATCAATTCTAGTATGCTCCAACATCCGAGCCCAAGTACAACCCATTCCACACAGGAAAGCAAAACGTAAATCCACATAGGATAACACAACACCATCCACAAAGGATGAAAAACAGGATTCATCTCACACAGGTATACTTCTTCGTATGATAATAGAGATGATCAGATATAGCCACTGATTCATCTAAGCCATCGGACCCACAAAGGATTGATAGGTACTAACCCCCACAATGACCCACAAAGGATCTGACCCACAAAGGATCGATAGGTAACTAACCCCCGCAATGACCCACAAAGGATCTGACCCACAAAGGATCGATAGGTAACTAACCCCTGCAAAGACCCACACAGGATCAGACCCACACAGGATCTGTAGGCGCTGGCCCACACAGGACCACTGAGCGCTGACCCACATAGGATTGGACCCACACAAGATCTATAGGACTGATCCAAATAGGATCGCTGAGTGCTGTAGTCATTGCCGTCGAATCCAATGAGGATTTCTGTACAGTCATCGTCGTAGTAGCAGTCGCAGCCAGCTCTAGGGTTCCCGCACATAGCAAGCTCATTCGGGATGGTCTGCTTCACGAGCCGACAGTCTGATACATCAACTGACACAAATTCCAGAGTTGATGTATCTAAAAGGTCCGTATCATCAACAGGAACTCAACATCGCAGACGGCGCGTCAATCGGACGCCCAGTCTTAGAGTTATTGGTTTTTTCGTCCTAGGGGCCCAATTGGTTTTTAAGTCAAAACCAACCCGACCATACTCCACCTTCATCCAAACCTCGGGCGGAGTAATCCAAAAGATCTGACTCACTTAGAGGAATCCAACAAAGTCGACGACACGTTAATCAGACGTCCGGAGCTCAAGTAATGAGCATTTCCGATCTGAGGGCCCGGCTGGTTTCGTGTACGAACCAACTCGGCTGAATCCAAAGTATTGAGAAAACTTGAGTGTGATATACCGAAACGACCATTTCGATCCAAGGATCGCATCGCAACTGACAGTGCGTCTATCGGAGGCCCATAGCTCATGTTATGGGCGACCGAGTGGAAGAGGTTCGGTATTGAGGGGTTCGGGCCTGGTCCGACCCAGCCCGATACCCCCAGGGTCGGCCCGAACCGGGTCGACCCGAACTGGGTCTGGGTCTGGCCCACTTGGGCGCGGCCCGGCCTAGGCGCGATGCGCTGGGCGTGCCGGCCAGGAGCGCGGCCAAACGGCCGAGCCGTTTGAGGGGGGGGGGGGCTGCCCCCTGTCTTTTGTAACCACGACCCCCATTATGGGGGTCGCTTGAGCTGGCCACCGGGGGTTTGTAACCCCCGGCTTCTCCCCCGTCCGGCTGGTCCGCCCTGGCCGGCAGGCTGTTGCTGCCACAGGACCGGCAAGGCCAGTCCCCCTTGCTCCAACGCCGGCGGCCCGGAACCGGCCGCCGGTCTCTCAGCTCCGCCGTGGCCCGGAACCGGCCGCAGCCTTGGTTCGTCCGGCGCCGCGCGACGGCACCGCGCCCCTCCGCTGCGGCCCCACTTTGGCCGCAGTGCTTTCGGGTTTTTCTGGCGTGGCACGACGGCGTCGCGGCTTGGTTCATCTTTCAAATGCGCGGCGCGACGGTGACTCACATCTTTTCACTTGTCCCCGCATGGTGCGACGCCACCACGTCACTTCCCTTAGAACCGCAACCACAAATAATAAAAAGGGAGGAGGGTCGGCCATGTTTGTGCGGTCCAGCCCCCTCCCGTTAAATGATATCAAGTGGTTCCAAAGAACGAGGATAGATGACGTAGAAAACAACGGAAGTAATCACGAAATAAAAACGCATAAAACCCCTACCTTGTCGAACAATTTGGATGAGGATTTGTCGTAGAGATAACCGTCATAGAGGGAGACGTCGTGGAAGGAGACGTCGGGGAAGGAGAGGTCGACCTCCGAGGAATCCGGCGTTCTTTGCGTTCTTCACGTTCTTCGTGTTCTTCGACGGAGAAGATGAAGATATTGAATCCTCCCTTAAATTTTCTCCCAAATCTCAATAGCAACAAGCCTCCAACCCAAAATAAAATAAGTACCTCACTTATTTTATTAACACAACTTAAGTTTGAAATTCACTAGTTGAATTTAAACCACACAATTAATTAACTCAAGTTGTCAAATTAAAATAGGGGTTATGGAAGGTTAGGGAAGGTGAAGGGGTAGGGTTCGTGTAGGCCCCACCACCCTCATAACCTCCAAATGGAAGTTGGGTTGTTTCCCCCAACTTCCACCCAAAGCTTTAAACCACTTAGAGTAAAATAAAATTGATGCTTAATTTTATTTTACCTTGCACAAAAATTTAACAACTTTTCTCGTGTAAACGCAACTCCGGAAAAGGTGTTTCTAAGAAAATACTGGTGCTGCGATTCCATCGGTGCCCTCAGAATTCGATTCCAAGCACCGGTTCAAGATTTAGAAATTCCTGCTCATTCGTTCACTGAACATACCCGAGCTAAACTTCGGATAGAAATTCCGGGCACACCGGGCCTCAGAATCAAGTTCCGTCAGAAACTGCATTCCTGTAAAATCCCAAAGAAAATTAAGAAAAAAATTTCCTTGAATTTTACGAGTCTTTAAAGTTATACCAAAAGTACAGTCCTGATCTATGGTTTTTGGCACCGCAGACGGTTCGTCAAACGGACGTCTGCAGCCCAAGATATGGCTGAAAGAACGAAAAGGGTCGAAGATAGACCGGGTCCGGTCTGACCCGGTCAGCTTGACCCTGCCTGACCCGGCATAGGCAGACCCTACCCAGTTTGGGTCGACCTAGCCCGACTTGGATCCGGCCCTGGGTCCGGAAAGGCCAGCCCGGCCCACGCCGGGCGGCCCGCAGTGCGACGACCTACGGTGCGGTGGCCCACGGTGGCGACCCACGGTAGTGATCTAGGGTGCAGGGCCCGCGGTGTGGCGGCCCGCAGTGCGGAAGCCTCGGGGGGTGGGAGGGGGGTCCGCTCGGCTCCCCGGCTGGCCAGATGGCTAGCCCCCTCCGTGTGGTGCGGTCGCACACCACGCCATCTCTGGCGGCTGACAGCGATCCGACCGTCCTTCCCTTGCCACCACAGCACAAGGCCATGACTCTTCTCTTCTGGGCGGTGCAGATGCACGATGCCACCCCTTCGCGCGGCCGGCGGCCGCTGCCCTTGCGCCTCCATGGCCGACGGGCCGCGACCCATCTCTGGAGGAGCGGTTACGCTGCCGCCTTCGTCACGGCCAACCAGAGTGCCGACCGCCGCTCCCAAGTTCCACCGGTGCCAGTCGTCGGCACCGGTCTCCATCCTCCTCTATTGCGAAGAACACATCAATAACCAGAAGGGTTGTGGAGTCGTCGGGCCATGTTTTTTTGGCCTGCACCCTCCGTGTTAGAGCGGTAGCAAGCGACTCATGGGGAGAGATTCAATCATAAAAGAAATTAATTATGATTAATCAAAACACACCCCTACCTTGAAGGTTCTATAGGAGGAGGCATGAGGAAGAAGAAAAAGTCGTTAAAGAGTCAGCGTTCGTTGCTTCCACAACCCGATTCCCATCCGGGATTAGTGTTGGTTCCTCGTTCTTCGATTCGCGGTTCAGGGTCACTCTTCACCGCCCGCCGGAACCAGCTCCGTCTTCCAAGTGTTGGGCATCACAAAACTTTACCAGAACTTCGTCGCTTGGTGAATCTATGCCAATTTCTCCCCCTAAGCTCCATATATATAGGAGAGGGGGAGGGTAAGTAATGATAGTCGAATTTATGAAGGTTAATTTAATAGGAACCTTCCTAAATTCCAATGACGCTGTTACTTAGTATTTGAAAGGTCAATCCATTTAATTTATCTTTGCGTAATTAAATGGCCCAATTAAATGAGAGGATACCAAGGAACATACCCATATTAAAGAGGGGTTTCAGTGGCCCCCACCACCATGAATTCAGAAATGGGGGTTTCCTAGCTTGGGCGGTCCCCACCTCTAAGCATTAAATTGGGAGGTTAAAAATAAAATAAAAATTTGCTCTTTATTTTATTTTTATTTTCAGGAAAAACATAAAAACTAACTTTCACCCTCAACCAACTATGGTCAAAGTGAAAGTCTCTTTAAGCGAATACCGGCGCTACAAGTTCAAAGGTGTCCTTAGATTTCGATTCCAAGCAACAGTTCAAAAGTTATAAAAACCCACTCGCACGTTCACTGAACATACCTGAAAAAAAGTTCAGAAATTAATTCTGAGCACACCGGGCCTCAAAATCACACACCATTAATTTTCATGGACTGGTAATATTCACATATAATTAAAAAAATTACATTGAAAAATCCGGGTCTTTACAATCTCCCCCCCTCAGGGCGTTGTGTCCCCGAAATCCACAACTCAAACTAAGGGAACAAGTGAGGGTACTGAGCATGTATCTAAGTCTCCCACTCCTATGTGCTCTTCTGGAGGTTCCTGAGCTACCAGCGAATGCGCAGCTGATGTATCAACCACCCATGAAGGACCTGTTCCAATCGATCCTCAATCTCTACTGGAACCTCCGTAAAGGTCTCCCCATCGCCAATGTCTAGATTTCCATGTTCGATGGCGTGAGATGGGTCATGCACGTATCTCCTCAGTTGGGATATGTGGAAGAAATCGTGCACCCGGTGCAACTGAGGTGGAAGAGCTAAGTGGTAAGCCTCCTCACCAACCCTGTTAAGGACCTGAAAGGGTCTGATGAAACTCAGTGATAACTTACGACCCTGACCAAATCTCCACAAACCTCGTTGAGGTAAGACCCATAGAAAGACGTGGTCACCATCCTCAAACTCCATAGGTCTCCGTATTCTATCGACATAAGACTTCTACCTAATCTGTGTAGTCTTAATCCACTCCTAGACAATCTGCAACTTCTTCGTGGTAGCCCGTACCATCTATGGTCCCATGAGTGCTGACTCCCCTGGGCCAGTCTAACACAAAGGCGATCTGAAAGGTCGGCCATACAGAGCCTCGAAAGGTGCCATCCCAATGGTGGAGTGATAGATATTGTTGTATGAAAACTCCACCAAGGGCAAGTGATCCTCCCAGCCACGACCAAAGTCGAGGATGCAAGCACGCAACATGTCCTCGAGGGTTTGAATGGTCTGCTCAGTCTGGCCATCCGTCTGAGGATTGAAGGCGGTGCTCAAACAAAGATGCGTCCTGTAAGCCTCCAGAAACCCCTTCCATAGATGGGAAGTGAAACATGCATCACTATCAGAGACAATCATCGAGGGTACTCCATGTAGCCGCACAATCTCATACACATAGAGGCATCCCAAGCTCTCTACTAAACCCTGCTCTCTGATTAGTAGGAAGTGGGCCGACTTGGTGAGTCAGTCGATGATCACCCAAATTGAATCATGACCCCTTGATGTACATGAAAGTAATTTCATGAAGTACATGGATATCCCATCCCACTTCAACTCTGGGACCTCTAAAGGCTGAATTAAGCCTGCTGGTACCTGATGCTCTGCCTTCACTTGCTGACAAGTGAGGCACCGAGAGACAAACCCTACTACTACTTTCTTCATTCTCGGCCCCCAATGCTGTCATCGGAGATCCTGGTATATCTTTTCCACTCTTGGATGTACCACCAAAGGGGATGTGTGCAACTACCTCAACACTTCCTCTTGAAGCGACACTGGTACCAAGGTACGCCCTCTGAAAAGGATGACGTGCTCCCCACCTTCAAAAAATCCATCAGGTGCCCATCTTATGGAAATCTAAGAATGTCGAGCCTCGAAGTCAGTTTCCCCATGCTGCGCCTCCCTGACTCGCTGAAGAAGTGGGGGTGTGATTATAAGAGACTGAAGAAAAGATGCTCCATCTTGTTCCACAAATGATATCTGTGAAGTGCCCAACTACTCCATCGCCTCACCTAGCAGTTTTATACCAAAAATATTGCTGAGTGCATCTATTAAAACGTTCCCCTTCCCAGGATTATAGACTATATCTAAGTTATAGTCCTGGAGGAACTCAATCCAATGTTGCTGTTTGAGGTTCAGGTCCTTCTGAGAGAAGATATACTTGAGACTCTTATGGTCAGAGTAGACTATAAAACATTCGCCCATCAAGTAATGTTGCCAAATCTTCAAGGAGAAGACCACTACTGCTAACTCCAGGTCATGGGTAGCATAGTTCTGCTCATGCTGTCTCAGTTGTCCAGAACCATATGCGATAATTGCTTGCTTCTGAATCAGGACACATTCGAGCCCGATCCCTGTTGGGTCGTAGTAGACTACGTACCCAACACCCTCCTCCGGAATCCTCAAGATGGGGGCACTAGTCAGCCTCTACCTCATCTCCTAAAAACTCCTCTGGGATCTCTCTAACCAAAGGAAGGGTTACCCCTTCTTCGTCAACAATGATAAAGGTGCTGCAACTCTGGAGAAATATGGCACAAATCACTGGTAGTATCTTGCCAAACCCAGAAAACTCTGTACCTCGGTCACACTCCTAGGTGGATCCCAAGAAATTAACGCCTCAATATTCACTGGATCTAGTGAAACTCTAGCCTCTGAGATGACATGTCCTAGAAAGTGAACCTCTCAAATACAGAACTATCACTTGAGTGCTTACCATAAACCTGGTTCTCTCAGAGTGTGTCCAAAACGATCTGAGAATGATATGAATTATCGTCCTCAGTAGCCGAGTAGATCAGAATGTCATCGATTGAGACCACCAAAAAGTGATCAAGATATGGCTGAAAGATCCTATTCAGGAGTCCCATGAACACTGCTGGAACGTTGGTCACACCGAATGTCATGACCAAAAACTCATAATGTCCGTACCAATATCTGAAAGTCGTCTTCTGCACATCCTCATCTCATACTCTGAGATGGTGATAGCCAAACCTGAGTTCTATCTTTGAGAACCAGCATGATCCCTTCATCGGATCAAAGAGGTCGTCAATCCTCGGAAGTGGTTACTTGTTCTTCACGGTCACCTGGTTCAGGCGCTGATAGTCAACACAAAGTCTTAAGCTCCCATACGCCTTCTTTGCAAACAAAATCGGGGCTGCCCCAGGAGAAACACGGGGCCAGATGAACCCCTTCCCCTGAAAGTCCTCCAGCTATACATGCAAATCACGAAGCTCCACAGGAGCCTTCTGATACACTAGTGTAGATATCGGTGCCGTCTCAGGGTACAAGTCAATGTAAAAGTCCACCTCTCTATGAAGAAGTAGACCCGAAACATCATCAGGGAAGACATCTGCGTACTAGTCCACCAATACAGGATAACTGAGACTCTCCACATCAACCTCTTTGAGGGTAAGGCTAGCCAACTGATGAGTGATCAGCTGCACTCTCCTCCGAGTAGGTTTATCCTATGCTGCAAAGGATCCTTTCTCACCGGTGAAGTTAAATATAGTCTCATCCATGCGGACACACCGCACTTTGCGCCTAATAAAGTAAATCTGAGCATGGATTGTAGAAAACCAGTCCATACCCAAGATGACATCATAAGGCCTCAACGCCGCTACTAGGAGATCCCAGCCTAAGATGTCACATCCTAGAGTAAGTTCACACTACCAGCACTAGGGAATAATCATAGAATCCTCTTCCGTAGGAGTCTCTAGCCATAAGGATCGATCCAATAGCTCTTTAGAAATCTCCGACCTCTGAACGATGGAAGTGGAAATAAAAGAATGACTGGAACACATGTCTATAAGTACTACAGCTAGGGTGGAGTATACACAGGTCATACCCCGTATCATCTACAGAGTGCCATGGTCATAGGCATAAACTGCCTGGAGCTGAGCTTTCCCCTATCCACCTACTCCGTATGGTCAGGGTGGACCAACTGTTGGTGGTGGCAGTTACATCTCGAATCGTCACCCATTGCAAGCTGTAGGGACAACTCCTCTACCATGTCTGCCTTCTCCCTAAGGAACTCCTCGGTCAAACCTCTATCTCTACCTGGGTGGTCCTTCGTCAGTCTTCTGATCCCCCATATGGAGGGTCATACAGTCACAAGACATTTGACCCTGCCCGCCGCATGTGTAACACAACCTCATCCTCACATGACTAGCTCTGTCTCTGATGCCCCGCACAACCGATCGTAAATCCTACGATCATCCACCTATAGGTCTGGTCCTCTTGGACCTTTGTGACATTTTTCTACTGCCAACTGCCGAAGTCTCCGCTACGTGATGCCCAGTGGTGGGTCTCACTACTGGTGAAAACTCAGTAAAAAAAATCACCACTACGAGGGCTCTCTCTAACACCCCCACCTACGTCGGGATGCTGAGAGAAATCATCGAATCCCTAATCACCCACCTGAGTCCTTGCTCAAAGGTTTGGGCCCTGAAGAATGGGTCCCACACCATATTAGTGGAGTAACATGAGTGGTAGGTGAATCTCACTGAGTACAGAGCCACAATCATGATGCCCTGCTACAGATGAAGAATCTCATATATGAGCACTGCTGGAAGGGTCACTAGGACAAACTCTACTCAAAACAGGCTTTCGAAGTCTGCCCAGAGAAGTGTCACCTCATCATGAACCTGGAGCATCAAGATCCAATATCTGCCTACTACTACCTATAGAAGACTGGCGACAAGGATCACCATGAGATCAGCAGGTGTCCCTACTAGTCGGAAGACTCCCACCACGGCCTCCAGCCAATCCTCAGCTGTCTGTGGGTCTGTCTATTCCCTGAACCTGGGTGGCCTCTAGCACTGGAACTTGTGAAATGCTCTTAAGTGGCGTGCATCATTTTCTGCTGGGTCTGGTGGCATTGGCTGCCCAATGGGTAGTGGTGCTACTCGTACACCACCCGATGGTACAACTACCGAAAAGGGGCCCTGCACCGAATCCTCATCGCTCGGTAGGCTATCATCGGGTACTATACCTATAACCATAGCTAGATATCTATTTGGAGGCATCTTGAAAATAAAGAGGTGCATCACATTCCATATGTTGTACTTGATAAGATGACTCAAATATTTCACAAAGAAAACCTTTTCAAACACACACGCAATCAGTGTTTTCATGCACTGAGTCATAAATCAGAAGTCAAGGTCCTGGGGTATGGATACGTTGGCCGTCACACCAACACTGGATTCCCAAAACTGATAACCACACTCACTACACTTAAAACTATTTCTGTTAAATTATCAGAGTCCAATGTTCTGGGGTAGAACCGACTACTCTGATACCAATATGTCATGACCCATCCCCTGGGGCCCGTGACATGACTACCCCAAGCCCACCTTCCATTGGCTAGGCGCAGGCGACTAGCACCGAAAGGTGCAAGCCCTAAAACGGGAAGGAATTGCCTTTATAACCTATAAACTCGCGCAACCAAGCACACAACAGGATACGAACACTGGTAAATTGTATAGTAAAAAGAGTTTCTACAGTAAGTAAAAGGAGCCAGAATACAAGCCCAACTGGAAATTAAAAGAAAACTATAAATTACAAGAAAACTGAACAACTCATGTGAACACCCGCGAAATATCCTACCTAATGGGTAGGTACATCTCTTGAACAGTCATCTCTGTGGTACGCCTAGTCTAAGGTCCACCTCTGGGCTACCTCCAGTCCTGGTACCCTTGTCCACAGTCAGCATTGTCCGTCGTCTACACCAAACACAACAAGGTGCGGGCGTTGGCTGTGCAGGGGTGAGTATAAAGATACCCAGTAGGGACCCCGAGACCCTCAAGGTCTCACAAAATCCACAAAGGATAAACCAAAAAGCATGAAAACAACTGACAATCTTACTTAGGTATATGCCCATACATATACCTAAGTTATCAAGTATACCCATCTCATTCATGAGGAAACACAAGGCCCAAATACTTAGCTAAAGTACAACTGTTCCACGAAGGAATTAATACCATGAAGGCAACACCAAAAAGGTAATTACCACAAAGGTAACACCGCACATTAGAATAAAACAAAGGTAAGTGCCACATAGGTAACTCCACATAGAAGAATACCACAAAGGCATCACCACGAAGGTAAGTACCACAAAGGTATGCCACATAGAATAATACCACAAAGGTAAGTTCCACATAGGTAAATCCACGCATAAGAATACCATAAAGGTATCACCAAAAAGGTAAGTACCAAAAAGGTACGCCACATAGAAGATCACTATAAAGGTAAAGACTCATCTCACACCAGGTATAACTTAGGTATGGTAGTAAAGAAGATTAGATGTAACTATTGAATCATCTTACTCTATTAAGAGGTAGACCAATGTAGGGTCCTTAATCATCAGATCAACATAGGATCCTAATTCATCAGACCCATGGGGGATCCTAGTACAACTGACCCATGTAGGATCCTAGTAAAGCAGACCCATGTAGGATCCTAGTAAAGCACACCCACGTAGGATCCTAGTAAAGAAGACCGATGTAGGATCCTAGTGTATTCCCATGTGGATTCCTAGAGCAGATCCAAGTGAGACTCTCAAACACATACCCACATAGGATCCTGAAGCATTGACCCACATAGGATTCCAAATCACAGACACACATAGGATCCTTTTCTCATGTTACAGCCAGCTACAGGGTTCCGAAAATAAGCTCGCTTGATTCCTAGAGGGTCCACTTCTCAAGGAATAGGTTGAATACTACAACTTCCAAGAAGTACCACAAAGATGTATCCCAAAGGACCACCACATAAAAGGGGTCTCTACACAACAAATGGTGTGTCAATCGGACGCTCGGTCTATAAGTTATTATCCTTTTAATCTCGAGGTCCCGATTGGATTCATGCTCTATCCAACCTATCCATACCCCAAATTTGTCCAAAAATCATTTAGGGTATACCAAAAGGATCGTCTCGATCCAAGGTTTTCGGCGTCACTGACAGTTCTTCAAACGGACACCCGTAACCCAAGATATGGCTGAAATAGTGAAAAGGGTCGAAGTCGGTCCAGGTCCGGTCCAACCCGACATGGGCCAACCTGACCCGGTTTGGGTCGAGCTGACCCGACCTGAGTCCAGCCTGGCCCGCGGGGTCCGTACAGGCCCGCCGGCGTGGCATGACCCGTAGAGCAGCCCGCGGGGCGGCCCGCAGTGCGGCGGCCCGCGGGGTGGCGGCCCGCAGAGTAGCCCGCGGGACGGCCCACGCGTGGCGACCCGCGATGCGGCGGACCATATTACGATGGCCCGGGGGGTGGTCTTCTTGGGTCCTCAGCTGGCTGGATGGCCATCCCCCTTTGCGCAGTGCGGTCATGCGTCATGCTATCTCCGACGGACGACAGCGAGGCAACCGCCCTTCCCTTGCTGTCATGTCACAAGGCCACGAATCTTCTACGCCGGGCGGCACAGACGCGTTCTGCTGCCCCTTCACATGGTTGGCCGCCGCCCATTCTCTACTGTGTCCCATCCCCGGCGGCGCGGTTGCACCGCCACCTTTTTCATGGCCGGCTGGAGTGTCAGCCGCCTCTCCAAAGTTCCACCGGTGCCAATCGCCAGCACCATTCACCGTCCTCCTCCGTTGCGAAGAACACATCAATAACCACAAGGGTTGCGGTGTGGTGGGGCCATGTTTTTTTGGCCTGCACCCTCTGCGTTAGAGTAGTAGCAAGTGACTCATGGGGAGATATTCAATCGTAAAAGAAATTAACGATTATTAATCAAAACACACCCCTACCTTGAATGTTCCGCATGAAGAGGCATGAGGAAGAAGACGTATTCGTTGAAGATTCGGTGTTCTTTGCTTCTACAAGACGCTTCCGATCCGGGCTCGGAGTTGTTTCCTCATTCTTCAATTCACGGTTCAGGGTCGCTCGTCACCGCCTGCCGGAACCGACTCCGTCCTCCAAGTGTTGGGTGTCACAGTACTTTACCAGAGCTTCATCACTTGGTGAAGCCATGCCAATTCTTCCCCCCAAGCTCCATATAAATAGGAGAGGGGGAGGGTAAGTAACGATCGTGGAATTTATGAAGGTTCATTTAATAGGAACCTTCTTAATTACAAAGACGTTGTTACTTAGAATTTGAAAGGTCAAGCCATTTAATTTATTTTAGCGCAATTAAATGGCATAATTAAATGAGAGGATACCAAGGAACTTCCCCAAATTAAAGAGGGGTTCGGGTGGTACCCACCACCATGAATTCACAAATGGGGGTTTCCTAGCTCGGGTGGTCCCCACCTCTAAGCATTCAATTGGGAGGCTAAAAATAAAATATAAAGTTGTTCTTTATTTTATTTTTATTTCCTTGAAAAATAAGAAAACTAACTTTCACCCTCGACCAACTACGGTCAAGGTGAAAGTATCCTTAAGAGAATACTGGTGCTGCGAGTTCAACGGTGTCCTCAGATTTAAATTTCGAGTACCGGTTCAAAAGTTAAAAAACTCACTCACACGTTTATTGATCAAACCCCAAAAAATGTTCAAAAATTCATTCCTAGAAAACCAGGCCTTAGAATCACGCATCTTCAATTTTCATGGATTCATAATATTCTCATATAATTAAAAAAATTAAAAAAAAAATCTGGGTCTTTACATATTAGGATAATGCCTCCAATTTGTGTGATATGCCTATTCGGTGCTAGTCGCCATCCTCTGTCCTATTAGAGGTGTGGTTGGGGTAGTCATGGGTTGGACCCTGATGTGTCTGGTTGTGACAGAGTGTTATTAAAGTGTTTAATTCTACCTTAATACCAGAGTCACTAATATTTTTTTAGGGAAATATTATTTAGCGTTTCATGTTTGGATTTTTGGCCAGGGTCTCCAATGTTAGTGAAACTACAAACATATCCATACACCGGGACTTTAATCACCTGCCTTCCATCTTGGAAAATATAGAAATTGGTTATAGGTAAAACATTTATACCTGCATTGTATGTGAATGGTTTGTGTTTTCAATTTCCTTGTTGATTCATCTCCTCAGATATTCTCTTTGACCGTGGTATATATTGTTTAGTTTAGGTTTCCCTCACTCAAACAACTAGCCAGAGCTCCACTATGTGATCACAAGGATGATCCACCAAGTGACGAGGCATCGAAATAATATCTTATACTATATATAAAACCTTTGGGTGGGTTACAATTTATAGCCCCACCCAATGAGAAACAAATATAGCTGGAAGGGATAGTTGAGTAAGCATCCAGGCTGAGTGCCCCACATGATTTCTAGAGTCATTGACCTCCCATGATTTAGGGTGAGGCATATCCATAGGTGGATGAGGACTGGCTAGAGACAATTAATCACATTTTCTGACTTATGAGGATAGCTTCATATCAGATGGAAGTCCTCAAATGACTCTTATTTAGGACTCTACTAAGCAATGGTTGAGCTTAGTGACTCAGTAACATGATGATACAACTCTCTCTCAGTTGGATTTTTAGAATCTCTTCTGGTTGTGTTTTACCTGACCATGTTGTGATTAGTGCACATACAGAAGCGTCTACAACTAAAGTAGGGATATTTTATTGTGGAAAATTACTCTATGAGGTTTAATGATCTCTCACATTACTCCTTGAATATAGTGTAAGATTTTCTCTTCAGAGAAATTTTTTTTTAGTAGTGATTACAATGGGATATCAAGGGTTCAGTGATATCTATCTACATTCCCATGTATACTAAGGTGCTTGAGAAATCCTTGATGGTGGGGAGAATTCTGAAAGAGCATACACTGATAGTTAGTGTTGGAAGTGGGAACCAAAGAGATAATACCTCAGTAGTAAGAATTTGATGATATTCATAGAGATCCAAGCATATCAGAAACTTCAGGAGGCAATCCCAAGAGATAGGGTTAGTAGTGAAGTGTTCTCGAGATGGTTTGAATCATCCAATGTATTTGTTTTATTTATCCTATGATGGTCAAGGAAATTCGGATTAGTAATATCTGACTCACCGTACAATTGATCAAGAGACAGTTAAGGGAACACCCAGGTCGAGAAAGAGAGAGTAGTAGGGTGGTATGTAGGGACAATGACATGGGAGAGTGTCCAACCGAGTAGTAGAAGGCTGTCGGAGGTTTGACATGTTACCACCACCACCCCTAGGTGGTCTAGGATTGGCTCAGGGAGCTGGTGGTCAGGGGTGAGGCCAACCATAGGCTATAGAGTCCTATGACCATAAGGCTCCAGGGGTGATACCATATATGATCTATGTATGTTTTTACCTTATCTGTAGTGTTAATAAAAATAGGTGTTTTTCATTCCGCTCTTTCCACTTCTCTAGTTTAAGATATAAAGATTCTGGGTGAGCCATTGGCTCGACCCTTGTCATTGGAGACTATGATAGGCAGCAACTCAGTGATTATAATCCTATTCTAATAGTGAGATCTGATGCTTTCATGTGAGAGTTCTGTATAAGATCTCTTTGTAGAAGTTATTAGGCCCTATGAAATCATCATATGTGATATTAGGGTCTAGTTGGAGGACTTTCATGAGAAGGGATTTTTGGGACCAACTTTCCCCCCTAGGTAGCCCCGTTTTTGTTCTCTAAGAATCTATATAAGATATTGATGTTATTATTGGACTAATGGAGATTGAATGAGGTGATCATGAACAATATGTATCCACTACCTTGGATCTAAAAACACTTTGATAGTTGATAGGGGGACACTTTTTCTTGAATATCGAACTCAAATTAGGCTACCACTAGCTGTGAGTATGAGATAAGCATGTACTAAAGATGACATTCAGATGTATCTATGGTCACTATGAGTACTTAGTGATTCTATTTGGCATAAAAAACTCCCCAATAGGGTTCAAGGGACTCATGAACATGGTATTACAACCCTTATTTTACCAGTTCATGGTGGTTTTCATCGACGATATCCTAGTGCACTCGAAATTCGTGGAGGATCACATGAGAAACATTTGGGTTGTACTAGACAAACTACAAGGACAATAGAATTATAGTAAACTATCAAAGTGATAGTTTTGTATTCATGATATCCACTTTCTGGGACACATCATCTTAGAGTCCGTAGTAGAATTTGACCTAACAAAGGTTGATGCAGTGCTTGCTTGGGAGACACCCAAGATTGTTACCTAGTTGCAGAGTTTCCTTATGTTTACATGGTAATATCACAGGTTTATACCCAATTTCTCTAATGTGATAACACCCTTGATATATTTGACCCATAAGGGGTAGCTGTTTATGTGGATGGAAAGGTTTCAACCGCGATTTTATAAATTGGGATAAAGGTTAAAAATCAGTCAACTCTTGAGATTTCTAGAAGTGTGTGTCAAGTACATAACATTCTATGATGTATCAGGGACAAGATTTTTTTTTATTTTGATGCTGTGGAAGGAAATTATTTCATGTGGTTCACATTAGTTGAGACCACAAGAATATAACTACATGACCTACATTCTCAAGTTAGCAGTAGTAGTCTTTTCACTAAAGATGTGGTGACACTACCTGATGGGGGAGCGACTTATCATCTACTATAACCATAAGAGTATCAAGAATATATTCTCTATAAATTATCTTAAATTGAGATAGAGGCAATGGATATAGTTCCTATATGACTATTAATTAAAGAATTTCTATACTCTTGGGAAAGTGAAAATGGTGGTAGACACTATTAGTAAGATATATTGTTCTCAGTTGTTGGCCAAGGCATCAGATTAGTTAGCCTCATTATATTTGTCCTTAGCGGAAAATGATGGTGATTTATATCTTTGGTAGATGGTTGTTATCCCTCCCATTTTATAGTGTTTTAGGGATGATCAACATACCAACAATGAGAAGTTATGTACTCAGATATCCTTTGGATGTTCTCCTAATGGATATTATAAAGGTGGGTAGTATACTATCCTTTTAAGAGGGTGAATGATTAAACCTTTTACATTGCAGGAGGAGGTGATGTTAAAGTTTCATGCATCCCCATTGGCGGTACATAAAGTAGTGTAAAATATGTAAGAGGACCATTGATGTTAGTTTTTGTGGATAGGAATGAAGTATTGTGTTACAAAATTTATCTCTTGACGCCTCACTTTTCAGCTAGTGAAGGCCGAGTACCTTGATATAGCGGGTTTTAATTCAACCCCTCAAGGTTATAGAGTGAAAGTGGGAAGAAATATCCATATAATTCGTGATGGGGTTATCGTGTATGTCTTGGGGACATGATGCTATCTGGGTGACGGTATACCACCTCACCAAATCAGTTCACTTACTATTTAATCTAGAGCAGTGCTCAGTTGGGAGATAGAGATGCCTCTACATTCATGAGATAACCCAAAATTATGGATTTACCTCGATGATCATTTTGTTCCTAGATTCTGACTTCATAAAAAAAATTATGGAGAGGATTACATATGGCATTTGAGAATCATTTATTCTTGAGCACAATGTTTCACCCTCAGACTGAAGACTAGATATAGCAGACCATTCAGGTCTTGGAGGACATGCTGTAGGATTCCATGTTGGTCTATGGCTGTAGTTGGGATGATCATATAAACTTTTTGGAGTTTTCATACAAGAAAATCTATCATTCCACCATTAGTATTACACCATTTTAGGATTTTAGAGGTGAGTCTATAGGTCTCTACTTTGTTGGACTGATCCAGGCGAGTCAACACTCATGGGCCCATCATTTTTTTTAGTTATTACAGTGAAGGTGTTGATCAACCCGGAGAAAATGAGGACTGCACAGAGATATCATAAGTCTTATTCATACTGATGGAGGAGACCTATGATGTTTTAGGTGGGATACCATGTGTTCATGAGGGGATCACCTCGATGTGTATGGAAGATATTTATCCAATGTGGAAAGTTATCTTTGAGATTCATTGGCCCTTTTCAAATACTGTGTAGAGTTAGTGCGGTGGCTTACTGTATAGCTCTACCACCATATTGTACTGGGAACATGACGTCTTACATGTGTTGTGGATGAGGAGATACATGCATGACCTATCACATGTCATCAACTTGGGAGAGATGGAAATTGAGGATGGAGTTACCTTTGCTGAGTACCCTATAAAGATCAAGGATCAGTAAGAGATGATCCTTTGAGGTTGATAAATTCCCCCTGTGTGTATCCGGTGGTAGCAAGAGAATCTTTAAAAGGAAACTTGAGAGTGGGAGACCTAGAGGCGATCCGAGTACCCTCATATTTTTTCGTAGGTTTTTTTCGTTTCAAGATAAAAATCCCTAAGGTGGGGAGAATGTAATAGCTCATATTTTCTTGGTATTATTTTTGGATATTATATGAATTATTTCCAAGAACTGGAATTAAGACGATGTGTGATTCTGAGGCCCAGTGTGCCCATAAATAAAGGTTTGAAATATATTAAATATATTAAATAACATGAAAGTATAGTTTCCTAAAAAATTGGAATTACTCATGAAAGGGGGCCCAGATAAAAAATTTAAGGGCACTATTTAGTTCAGAATGTGATGTGTACCCTAGGTGTGACAAGAGATTTATTGGTGCAGAGTGTTTTTGAAAAAATTTTCACAGCTGAAAATGAATAAAATAAATAAATTAATTGGTTTATTTTATTTGTTTTGGATGTAGTGAGCAGGTTGTATATAAATCTATTGTTATAGATTTTGTCTCATCGCTGGTCAGTAAACCTTGGAGACCTAGGGACTATTTGAGGATAACATTCTTGGAGAACGACGATGGATCAGGACAGGGTTAGGGATGGTTGCACCAAAAACGTTCATGGATATTTTCAACAATGACAATGTTGAACCGTTCTACATCAATGATCAATCCAAAATTCAGGTAGGATATTGATTTTTGTTTTCCATCCCATTATTTGAATACTCGATATTCAATCATTGCACAATAGTTCTTCCATAAAATAGATCTATACATCGGGTGCGTTTCATGACCAATGGTGTGATCGAGGTGCATATAAGGTAGTGGATGAGAAGAGGTGAATTATATGGACTCTATGTTCCCATTATTCCTAGTTTTACTATGCGGTAGGAACAAATGGCTTGATAGTGTTGTTTTTTGAGTATATTTAAACCCAAATCCCAGTGATCGATGATGGAAATGGTCATACGACCACCTAATATGGGATTATATGGCGATATGGACAACCCTAGTGAGAAATTGGTTGATGTGGAGGGATATACCGATGGATTTGGAAACTACCAATGCACATGGGGTGTATTTTTGGATTATATATTGTGAGTAATCCCTGCCTATGATGCTAGGGTTTTGGCTAGAGTTGTATATCATCCATCGTATGATATACTCACAAAATTTGTGACCATTCCATGGGGCTCAATGAGTACTTTAGAAGTTCCATTGACCCAACTAAAAGTACATGGTCATGGGAATTCCATTTACTTAGACACAAACATGGCCAGGTGTAAAAATCCATGACCTGCGGTACACAGACACAACCAGATGACACAAGAATGGTGTCTAATGATCTCTAGATGCTATGTTATTTAACTAGATGCCTTGTATATGGAGTATTAAATTCCATTCTAGTAATCAAAACACGTTCATATCTAGGTTAATTAAGGTACATCGTGCACGCTATTGGCACAATGTGTAGTCCCTTAGAGGTAGCTTGGAGTACTTCGCCTATTCTATTCAGACCTATATCAGTTGATTGATTTCCACTTGATCCTTTCCGTTAAGGTTACAGTGTAACATTACATCCACCTTGTATGATTGTGATTTACTCTAGAGAAAAATTCTAAGATAGAGTTTGTGGAGTATCTATATGATCATCGAGTGTGATCCTCTACCCTATTTATACCCTAGGTGGGGTTTGTGGAATCAACATGACCACCTTAAGTAGGGTGTTGATCCTCTATCTTGTAATCCTTATCGATAGGGTACGTGGTATCATTATAATATGATCATGTACATAGAATTTTAATCTAGATTGGGTTTTTAGTGTCCCCTAGCCATTTTAGGCATGACCCCCTATTTGAGTATTTGGTTCTTCTAAGATCAGTGAGCTTTCTTGTGCTAGGACCAATGATGAAGAACTCTTGGATGAGAGTCTCCAATTATAGCATGGCTCGTAGAGTGTATTCTCTTGGTATGATCATTGATTGAAGAAGAATAATGTGGTTGAAAATTGGTTGTGATTTCCTAGTGATGAGGTGTCATTATTGAGTAAATCTAGCTGTTATATACTATACATTTATTTATACATCCATATATAAAATTGGCTATACAAGATGCTTCATGTCTAGTGTTTTTGGGGAGTTCTAAAAGGTATTGTTATACTCACCCCTACATGGGATGTTTTTGCATGTTTAATGTCTTATGTAGATGAAAAACCTTTTATGGTGTCCTAGGAGGAAGAAGAGTTGGTTGAGCTTATATTGAGCATGACAGACCGACATGTTTTCCGAGAGTTTTCATTTGTTTGTAGTACTCACCCTTGTATTAGGTTGGAATATTTATAGTTTTTTGTTAGCCTTGTATTTTTCCCCTTTTCTACTTTCAATACTTTACTATCATACTATGGTTATTGGATTATATATGTATTCATGCATTTGTTTTCATTGTTTTAAATTTTTATATTGTGTGGTCATAGAGATGTGTATGTGTGTACATGTATATTAGGATAATGCCTCCCATTTGTGGGATATGACTACCCAGTTATAGTCTCTAGCCACTGGCCTATTGGAGGAGGGCTTGAGATAGTCATAGGTCAAACTTTTATGGGTATGTTCATGATAGTTATGTTATAATAAATATTTATCAATAATTAACCACCACCTTTCTATTAATAAAAAAAAACATGAATCATGAGTTGGGAAGAGTACCTGCACAATGGTATAAAATGTTTCATTTTCCTTAACCACCTTACAAAACTGGTCATAATGTTGAATTTAATAAATAGGGATGATATTTATATCATATTTTATATTCTCATATGATGAAACATATTATTCATTCCTCTCATTCTATGGAAAATCAAATCATCAACTATGCGTACCTGTGAACTTCCACCTCCATGGGACGAATGATTTCCATTTTATTTTCATCAACATTAACATATTTTGTCATGAGATTGGATTTAATTGATAAATATTATATTTAATATTTTATTAATGTTATTTTAGGACATATTTGAGAATGTACTAATTATATGACAAAAAAATTATCATTAGTTCAATCATTTAAAGCAAGCATACTAAGAGGAAAATCATTGATTCAAGTTATATAATATCTTCATATCCATTATTTTTCATATAAATCATTTTTAATTTTTCTATATCACACTAATAAACACTAAATTAGATAATTTGTCCCTTTTTTTACTGCTATTTCAACTAAATAACCTCATAATCATCAATTATATTGGTATGTTTATGTTTTACTTAGTTTGAGCAAAAACATGAAAAATGTTATGAAATTATAAAATAGAGTATTATTAAAAATTAATTACATAATATAATATTATATAAATATTTGAATAATTTTTCATGGTTCTATAAAAAATTCATTAATATTTTAATGAGTAATTAAGTAAACATCCTTCGTAGTTTAAAAACCACTGGAAAGTATTCATTGTCAATTTCTTATTCTTTGATAAAGAATAACATACTCCTAAAGGGAAATATAAAATTAATAAATCATTATAACTCATTAATAATAGTAACTATAATGAAATTTTAATGATGGATATTTCAAGAAGAATGAATAACAACATCCCAATTATGAAATGACTTCAAAATGATTAAGACTAACCACACCCAACATAGAAAATAAGTAATAACTAAATAATATAAATGTATAAAATAAATGTAAATGAATTTGATAAATGGTTATGTATATTATAAAGGATATAAATTAGGTGATTAAGGTATTTATTTTTATTATACAGAATCTTAACGTGAATTTGATTAAGTGGGGAAACTAGGTAAGGGTTTATTTGTCTCATTTTAATCTCCATGGGAGATGTTTGATATTGTGCACCATGGATTGTTTTATATGGTATAATCACTGACCAATTTATTTCACAAAAATAAATATATTACATTTTGTGATATTTTAATTTCTATTTCATGATGTTCCTCTCACGTTCCACTGATTCTTAAATTACCAAATTTGTGAGAGTTTAATTGACATTACTTATAATTCATTGGGCAATATTTGTTCTTAATTGAATATACATTTCAATAATTAATTTATCCTACCATTACCATATTTTATATGGTATTTTGTTTTTATATGGTGAAATTATATCTAAACTTGAATAACCACTTCTTTGAAAAATCCTTTTTGAAATAAAAGTGTAACATTTGTAAGAATAACTCACATTATTTCCAATGATTCTTTTCTTCCATGTCCATAATTTCCTTCTCGTTAATTTTCTAATATATTTTTGGGAAATATAAAATGAATTATTTTCTATGATTATAATAATTCTATTTAACAATATTTAAAAAGAAAATTTAGCAATCTTTTCATGATGCGGATTTTCAAACAAATGGATTTTAAAATATTTAAAAGGGTTTTCCATCCTTTCAAAATAAAATATTTTATCTTCAAACCATAATTTATTTTGATAAAATTTATTTATTTTCAAGGATTCATTATTGATGTTTTCTTTTCAAAAGTAAATTTTTTAAATTTTTTCAATTCAATGCTTTTGAAAATAAATTTTGAAAGTGACCCATAACATTATCCTTTTATGATAATGTTAAAAATGTTTTATAAAATCTATTTTCAAGTTTCCTTATATATTTTTATCCTCCATGAAAATTTATCCCTCTATGTTTCATAAAAGAAATTAATTTCATCCAAGTTTTATAAAAAAATAATTTTAATTTTTTTTAAAATGTCAAGAATATTTGTATTTTCAAATATTTTTTTTGACTTTTAAAAGTATTTTTCAACTAATTAAATTTTTTTGATACATATTATTATTTATCCCGGATATTATTCAAATAATATTATACAAATTTTTTCTCTATATGGATTATGAATTTTCTCTTCTATAAGGGAGATGATTCATTACTAGGTTTTTCTTTACCAATAATTAAATATTTATAAACCATTTTTTTCAAATTCTTCCCCTATATGAATAAATTATTTTTATTCTGTTAATAAAAGGGTGTTCACATCTATTTTTATACATTTATTTATTAGGAAATTATTATGTTAATTATATGCTAGTTTTCTATATAATGTAAATAATATATTCATTATTATCTTGATTGAATGGTATTTACATAGATAATTACTTGATGTCGTTGCATACCGATTTATTTTCCATTAGTTTATCATGTTATGAATAATTATGGAATTATGAATTTTTTCCTTATGTGATTCAATTTAAAAAGGGTATGAAATCCATTTTTTCCATGGGATCTTTTTAATGCGTTTAATGTAACCCAATTTATTTCCATGGGTTTTAATGACAGGATGAATGTTTTATTTCTTATGGAACACGTATGTATGGATAATAATGGGTGGGTTTTAATTTCACCCCCTAATTCATTTTATAATTGTTTATATCTCATGAGATAGGTATTCATGAATCTATTTTAGTTTCTCATAAGCACGAGAACTGATGGTGTGGATCATAAAATTTATGTTCCCTACACTAATGTATGTGTCATATTTGATGTATTTTTCCTTGTTTTATGTTTATTATTATTTATTTGTTAAGCTCTCATGGATCATTTTTATTTACTCATGTTTTCACACTCTTTTGATTCGTGTCTTATATCATGGGGAGTAATATGTCCTGATTTATGATCTATTCTTGGTTGGGTATGATTTTATTATATATATTTATTATAACCATATTCTCATCATATAACATATGATCTTCAATAGTTATCTCTTATGTTTACCATTACTAAGATTTTGAGCTCACCCATTATTATATTTCCATTTCCTCATGTTATAAGGGTAAGAAAAGTATAAAATTTATAGAAGAATATATTATATGTTAAATTAGAGGGATATGTTAAAGATTTATTATGGATTAAGTAGTTTCTTATATAGTTTAAAAAATTTACATTAGTTGAAAAAGAAATGAGTTTTGTTAGTTGATGTTTTGTACTAATTTTTTATAACTACAAAACTAAAAGGTCTCACGAATGTATTTTAATGGAATAATTTATTTAATCCACGTAATTAATAGATGAATAGGTTTGGAATGTCACAAAAAAGTGTTTGATATGACCCTGGGATGGTTATATTATTTAGAATTGGCTTTTCTTGTGTTCCTTGCTTATTATGACATGCAAAGGATGTATTGGGATGATCAATATGTTTGGATAGTGGATTTATAGATGATGTATTTAATTTCATACATGATATGATTTATCTATGGTGTTTTTATGATTATTGTGTGGTATAATAACCCTATTTTTTAATTTTACCAAAATATGACAGTGAAACAACAACGATATGTATCATAAGGTAAGGAGATAGTGGAATCTTAGAGAGACACTTTTCTGAATTTTCAATGGTAGGAGGTACTAAAGTTCCTCATAGGGGATTCTATCTTTAAGGCATAATAATGTATATAAAAGGTTTAAATTGAATTTGAGTTAGCGAGGACTCCAAATTAATTTCAAATTTCCATAGCAGTTGTCTTGTTTAAGATGGTGGAGGATATATTTTAGAATCCCAAATGGGATGCCTTTGTCAGAGTTTCATAAAATATTCAGTAAGTGTTTTATCTCTCAAATATAGATGGTTCTTTGAATAAAATATATTAATGAGATATATTAAGGGGGAGATAGTGTTTATGAATTTGTTAATCATTTTATGAACTTGAGTAGACAATTTTTATATTTCCTAGCAAGTGGGGTTGGTCAAGCGTAGCATTTTGAGTCCACCTTGGGGAAGTAGATTTAGTGATTTTTCATAGCCTTTCATCTAGATTCATATGAATAAGTGAGGGATCATATAGATATTGTGAAAATTGGAATTTACATGAGTGAACTTTTTAGTAAGGGTCCTTGACACTCATAATTTTCATTTTTATTTTGATTTAAAATACAATGTTTATACAATTTAATTAATTAATTATTCCATAATTTTTTTTGTGGTAGGATAAAGAGTTATATAACAAATTAACAAAATGAGACAATTATAGTGATTTGAAAACACTTCAATCCCTGACATGAAAAGAGATTTTTTTAGAAGGATTGAAGTTATATTTGATCTAAGTATAAGTCATGGCCGGAGCCGATAACATTGAAATGAATAGTCAGACTAAAACTAGGAAAACCCAATAGGAAAAATAATATTTCACATTATATAAATTATATTCAGGACGTGAATCATGAAAATTACAAGACATGAAAAAATCCCTGAACATTTCTTCACCCACACTTAAAATATAATTAAAACACCATTCATGATGTGAAACCATCCTATGAAACCAAGAGTGTTATGATTTGATGTAATAAATAATGAAGGACACATTTATGACACTGAGACCCATCAAGATGAATGTTTGAATAATTTAGGATTCCATGTATGGTACCCATGGTGGATTGAGACCTATAAATACAATCCTAGGATAGAGGTGATATGATGAGTTCTTAAAGATCCAACATGGGGTTGCACTGTAGGGATACTATTGCTTTAGGATTTATTTATTTTAGTTTTTTTTCCATTCCCCATGTAACAAATTATTTTTTATTTTAATTAATGTGTTTCCATATGTTAAATTTGTCTTTCTCTTACAACCCTAATCTCATTCTCTCTCTCTAATATCTTCCTCACCATTATCTCCTACCACTTTGTAAATGGAAAGTGACTAACCAGAGGCTTTGCCTTGGGGTAGGTGTCATAATGTTCTTTATTATTGTTCTTGAAATTATTTAATTATATGATTCTTTTTGTGGTTGATAAGAGTGAAATTCATGAGTGTGGAGAATGTATACAACAATATGAATCTCAAATTCATTCATACTTACTACCAAGGGAGGTGAACTTTTGTTGTGCTGAAGTGGTTTCCTAGGTAGGAAAAATACCCAATCAGAGTAGAGAGTAGAAATAAATTTATGACATAATTGGATTGTCAAATTCTATAAAAAACAATAAATAATGAAGAAACCATTGTATTCAACCCAAGGACCAAGATCATTCTTCCCAAATTTCTTTCAGTATATGTTTGAATATAAATTTAGGATAGTTTATTTTAGAATTACATTATTTTATTATAACCAAACCATTGTTTTTAATAAATAAATAAAAAATTTATATTAGTTCTAATATAATTAGGGATTGAATTTACTATGAATCTCCTTAAGTGAGATTATCCTGGTTAGCCTATATTCTACATTAATAAAAATAAATCTTCCATTTTTCTGGACCTACAATAGCATGTGTCAAGCCTTATCGAGGCTCTAGGGATGTTTATATATATGTTATGATTTTCGGATAATGAGATATATGAAAGAATAAAGTTAAGACATCTTTTAGAGTTTGGTTAAGGATTTGATCCCTAGGTTTGAGCCACTCAAGATTCCCTATGTTGGTGAGTTGATATATTTTTATTGTAATGTTATATTGAATTTTTTGTATGATTATGTTGGGTGAAAACGTGCTTTCTACTCTTTAGATGGTAGTTAGTTAGGGTCTAGGTGGTGAACCACATTTTGGGATTATGTTTTTATTATATATATCTCATTTTAGAGGTTTCTCCACATGGATATTAAGAGTTAGTTTTTCCTATTTCATGTATTGTTTTGGATTCCTAAGGTGTGAGTTGATTGAGTTGAATTAAATGTGAATTTCTAGGTTCCCCAATCACTCATTCGATGATTGTTTTATTTTTTGGGTTTTCTTTTAATTCTTAGGGAAGAAATTTCTTTGAGAGGTATCTAATGTAATAACTTGGTTTTTAAAATTCCCTCCCTTTATGTTTCTCAAGATTTAGAGGTTCCATGAGGTATTTTCGTGGTGGTATGAGAGTGAAGGTGGTGAATTCTTGGAACGATAGGATTTGAAATGCCTATGGTGTAGGTATTTTCTCATGATTGTCCTTACCTATAAGAAAAAATGAAGTGAACTATGCCTTGGTGGGGGAGTTTGGCATGTTTTAGTATCTATGGGAGGACACAACACCATAGTGTTTGTAGTTTTAAAGGAGTGGTGCATTGAGGGGTTTCCTTATCTTAAACTAGGGGATTATTTGAGGTATAGTATTGGGAATGGACTTTATAGGTCTTAGATGGATATAAGTGAATACCAATATGCCATAGGTATATCCTTCCAGAAGGCATGTAGTATGGTTGTGTTTGGAGATTCTTACTTTGGTAAATGAGAAGGCCAAAATGGTGATGAGTTGGACATTCTTCTGCTATGTGGAGTGGAAGTCAATATATTTGAGAGGTCATGAAAATGTTGGGGGTTACCCATCTATAATATGGTGGAAGGGACGGTGGTTGTCTGGGTCACCCAAATGTTGAGATATTTTAACTTTTTCAATGTTTCGTATTATACCAATGGTCAAACCTATTTTAAACAGTTTTAGATACCAAAAATATTTATGGAGGATGAAATATTTAATGATATAATCTTCAATCGGTTGTTGACCTTGGCCAGTACGACCATTTTGAGTGTCACCACACTTTGGTAGAGTTCAATTTAGATTTCTTATAAATAATGGTCTCAAATTACTCTTGATTTAAACTCATAAATTTATATTCAGACATATCCACTCATAGGTATTAGTATCATTTTTCATAATTATAAGGATATCAATCCTGTAATTCGAGGTATGAATTATTCTTTGATTTTAGGTTCTTTCCATATTTTTCTTTGATTAATTATTCTTGATAATTCTCCTAGGAATGATGGAAGTATTGTGCATGCTAGAATATAGTAGTTTAAATTTTATGTTTTTAGAATGAATGCAAAGTTACCTATTTTGGAAATCTTTACATGGATTCACTATCGACCATATCTGGTTCTCATGATGTTGAATTTATTGGATTGTTTTAGTTAGGGGATTTATAATCTTACTTATATATCCTGAAATTATATTTTTATTGATATGCTTTAAAATCATAGAGTTACCCTTTTTTTAACCTGAAACACATTGATTGATATCCCTTTGAATCTAGTGGATAAAATTATCATCACTACCTTCTGATTGTTAGCCACTTGACATTAATTACCAGAGATTACATAAGCCTATTTGATTGAACCCACCCATTTAATCTAGTAATACATTGTTATTTGTACTATTTTAACAATTAATGATACACCCAAACCTGTGATTTCCATCATACGAGGAAAGTTATTACTCACCCCTATAGCTTAGTGGAGATGTTTTGGTCCATGGGGGAGGTGATTTTTTTTATTATGAATAACTATTGTACTATTCTCTCAAAGCCCTTTTTGTTCTGGGGGATGGTTACTTGTATTCTTCCATTGGTTCAGTAATTAGATCCCTTTTACATAGCTCAACATTATGATTTACTATTCATGGAAATGGGATGTTTATGGTTTCTATTTTTATTTCTTGAGATGAAGTACTCCTTTTCTAGTTGTGATTATTCTCTTACCTTTTTAAATTTTGCACTAGTATAGAGTTATTATGTTGTTATATACCTACTATTAAAGTTGATTTAAATGAGGCATTGTATGGTTTATGAACTATATATGAAAGGGGACTAGGTTTTTTTATCCCCTATTTATCCCATTAATGTTTTGATTGTTTAATTATATTTAAATGTTTTTTCTTTCATATAAAAGAATTGGTGGGATTATATGGGTAATAATATGAAAGGAGAACAAAAGTAAGAAGAGGATGTGAATCTGGAATTGAATTAAAAATATAGAAATATCCTTGAGTATGGTATGTGAATAGAAGGGAAAATATGAAATTAAAGTCAATATGATGAAAATAACCTTGGAAAGGGAAGTATAGAATGTAAATATGAGTGGGGTAACATGGAATTAATATTTAAGTATTTTGATTTTATGTTTGCAGTGTTGGGTCATTATTAAAATTGTTTGGGTAGTTTTCTCCTTGTAATATATTTTCTTATGATGGGTTTAGTAGCAAGGTTAAGAAGGACTTTTGGTCCTCTCCTTCTGATTTGGTGGGTTACTAAGGAATTTGTTATATTCCTTAGGTTAGTGAATGAATTTATCGTTTATATATTATTTATGTTCTACCTTGTATGTATTAGCCTACCTTATATTGGCGACTTAAACCTTGGGTGGAATAGTTAGGTTCTGGATACCCCTTAGTATAGGAGGTTTAGTGTCGTTTTTAAGGTCAGTGCAGGTAGACAGATTGAGGTTCTAGTAAAGAGGGATGGGAAGCTGTATTGTTGTGCCAGGTTGAGTGATGGAGGTATGGTTATTAAAACCCTTATGTTTATTGCACATTTATTCAAGATTTATTACACATAATACATCCCATTATATAAAAAACTATAGTGTATTTGGGTAATTAGGTAAATTACATAATGACTTAAAACAGGGGGCACATAAAAATTATTTAGAAATTCCTTAACATGCTCATAACATTCCTTAATTTTTAAAAATGTATGGGATAACCTAGGGAAATACATAATAAATTTGTGATATTTAAATCTCAGTAAAGTAAAAAATCATAACATGAAGAAGGTATTACATGTTATACAATAGGAATTTCAATGGGACAAAAGGGGTGAGACTCATAAACATGAACAATGAGGCATGTTATAACTTGAGAACATAAATAAAACACTGGAATGTGGCAACAACTTTAAACATGACATCATAATCATAAGTCAAGGTAAACCACCAAGAAATCATAACATAATTTTCTTAGTATAAAATTTATGTGCACCATACATGGAATATCAAGAGACTAAAATATAACCAAATGCGTGCACCCATCATAATCATATCATGAACATGTATAAGTGTACTACTTAAACCATATAACATAAGAACATATTTCTGTGCAATTAATAACATGAAAAATTATTATGGGTTACTTACACATAATTTAATAATAAAATGTAATGCCCCAACCCCAGTTACCCAGAGTCGGTGCATTATTACATAACATGAAATGATCACAAGAAAGATCAAATATCGAAAGACAGATTATTTTAGTAATCTTTGAAACACTAGATATATTAATAAAGTTTACATTACATCATAAAGTGAAAACTACAACAACATCTTGTCTCCACACTCATATCCCCTTATACTATCCCTGCAGGTCATTCATAAAATACTTCTTCACATCCTGGAAAAAATAAAACACAGAAAGGGGTGAGCTCAGATTCCCAGTAAGGATAACAATATAGCATAAAATTTCTTAAATAAGCATAAACATTTAAGGCAATGTATAACCAAAACAAAAGCCTTTTAAAATTGAACTTCAGCATAATATAGAAGAAATAAAATGAAATAATGCCATTTAATTATTCACATGGATATTATACTAATCTAATAATGACATGCAGTATCAATAACCACTTTCATAAGTATGGAATTCATAATGCCAGACTATCATAACAACATAGCCAAGGCCTCGTGCCAAGACTACAAATAAGATTTTGTCAAGGCCTCGTGCCAAAACACTAGTTTGTCTCATGAGACCTACCGATGCATCGAGGAGCTGTAGCGGGTTCCACCCGTCACTTATTAAGTCCAATACATTCCTCATATAAACAAGTTTAAACATAACACAAACATTTATATTAAAACTAGCATCTAAAATGTCAATACTTTATCCATAAACCATTAATGGTATAAAAATTGCACATCCACTGTAAAAAATAACTCATTCAATACAATATGGAATATTTTATTGTGTTAGATTAACCTCAATCGTGAATAATGAAGGATATTGACATAGATGAAAATAATCATAAAAAACTATTAGAGATAAATATCCCCCTTTTTCTTGAAATCATTTAAAAGTCACACTATTTGTCAAGAAGCCATTTAAAATTGATTTTTGAATGAAAGTGTCCCATACGACTTTGAAACTTTTAAAAGGAATTTTAATTTTAAAACTGTATTGTCCATATAAATAAATTCTTAAAACCATTTTTAAAACATGGACATTAATGAGAAAGATTTCGAATAATAAATCCTTAAAACATTTTAAAATGATATTTTAGTTATAGTTCCTAACCAAAAGAGAGACACTTGAATACAAATAATTGAGGTAATCAAAACTTTTTAATATCATGAGAATAGAGGGATTCATGATGTACTATGTCAAAGTACATTATATACACCATATAAAAGTGATTTGGTGTATAATGACAAAGGAGTCTCAATGGAATGTAGATTGAGATGAAATATCTCACAAAGACCGTATACTTAGGTTAAGGATAAATCAAATAGATAATTATGTGTGAAAAATATAAATACACTCAATATGATTCGATATTCAGTGTAAAACAATCAATGGACATTCACACATATTCTTGTAAAAACAACATTAATGAATTAGATGTTTAACTCAATAAATGGAGATTGAGTTAAAATTACTCTTATCAAGTTCATATCGATGGATTGAGAATTTATCAATGGAGTGATTAAGTGTGTCAAAAGTATATCCATAGAAAGGGGAGTGTAAATTATGACCTAAGAAAATGAATAGTGATTCCACACATAATCTTGGAGTAAAATAACCAACGAAGTATGCGTAAAGCCGAATGAGTGGAAATTGAGATTTCAAATTCCCTTCTCGATTTGGTAACTTACGAAACATACACCCATGAAATAAATATCATAAAATGATGATTTAGATATTAATTAAAGTATATTACACAATGAATACAATCATGGGCAGTACACACACCACATGCAATAAATAAGTGGTGAACAATGTAAATCTCACGGAATTAAAAGTGAGATAAGAAACCCATTACTTTGTGCTTTTTCCTTGGTCGAGGATAGGTTAAACTTCTTTATAATGGTGAAATAATTGTTATTTAATTATATAAGAATCATATACATTAATATGATATCTTATATGATCTTTTAACAATTATTTGTTGATAATATCTTAGTATTATCGTCGTTTTGGGTGTTAACGGATTCATTTTACTTTATATTATTTATTACATGAGCCATATTTTTTATGGATGGGATGTATATTATTCATATCCAGAATTATGTCATGTCTCTAAAAATTATTTTTAATCATCAAATGAAATTTAGTCTTGAATGGATATGATGGGGAATGAATCTCATCGCGTTCGTGGAGACGGTAATCCGTACGTACGCACGAGCGACAATATCATTCTTTTGGTATTAAAATAATATATAATTGTATGGTATATCATATATAAAGAATAATTATCATGTTATATTTATTATTTACATGAATTAAAAATCATTATTATACGCATCCAAAAAAATAATATATTGAATAACAATTAAACCACGACGTGGAGACGGTAGGCCGTACGTACGCACGTATGGTGACATATAATTCAAAGGATGGATAGAATACTGAATATGGTTGTACCATATTTATAATAAAATCATAGTATATAGGAGATACTATATTTATTACTTTATAATGTAAATAATAAAGAAAGTATAAGTTGAAGAAGAAAGGAACTTGAAAGAGGGTGGTGAAAACAATACTTTTTCTTCTGGTTCTTCCTTTTGATTTCATAAAAAGGGCTCCTTAGGTTGGTTTTATGATCAATATAAGGCCTCTAGGTCTAAGTGAGGTAAGTTGATAGAATATTTGAGCAGATTATGGTCGAACCAAAAGGCTTTTAAGGTGTGAATAATTGGTTAGAAGTGGTGCCCTTTTATAAGGGGGAGGAGGGGCTCTTTAGGAAAAACTTAAATTATTATTTTATAATAAATTAATATTCTGTTTTTAATGGCCCCAAACTGTATTATTTAAATTATAAGGTGGTTATGGGTCGAAAACCACCCAACCAATAGGTTTTGGACAGGTTCGGGTCACTATATTAACCTTATATTTTAGTTTTAACTCTTAGTTAATTAGTTTCACATTTACCATGTCTCTTTGTATTTTTCTATTATATAGTCAATATAATTACTATAAAATTCCAAGAGACCCCCAATTGGTCCATTAATGATACACCTATCATGATATAAGTCATTTTTGCAAACCTTATATTTTTATTAATATAATATCAATTAATAATATAATATTTTCTTTAAAAACTCATTTATGTCAATTTTGACACTATTTAATAATTGATTTTTTTTAAAGTCTTAAAAACATTATTAATTCTAAAAAAATTCATTTAGGTAATCCTAACATGTCATATTAACCAATAAAATTCGTGGATGGAATCAAAAGTTTCAAATTATATTTATTTTTATATTTATAATACCTATTTTTTGATTCTTTCATTAATAAGGAAAATACTGCATCATTATTGTGTCACAAATAAATTTAATTATTCAATGTCTAAAAATTATAAATAAAATACCATTATGTAGAAAATCGTTTTAGATTTATAATTAATATTTATAGTTGAAAATATAACATATATAACCCTATGTAAAAATTGTTTTTCTAAAAGATATATGCTTATGTCATTTTTGTATTTACTTTAACTTAATTAATATAAAGTGTCATTATCACTTAAAAGTAGATCAATGAGGTCCCAAAATCGACCCAAATATTAACATGGTCGGACATGTATCAACCAATAGGTTTATGACACGTTTTATGGTAATTTATTATTATTATAATATTTTATTTTTACCCTTATTTACCGGATTTACCTTTTAACCAAGGTAAATAAAATATTTACCGAAGTAATTATTCAAAATGTCTAAAAATAAGAGTTACCTATTTACACAATTTGGAAATAATGATTCCAAATATGGAATCCATTTTTCCAAATTCAAAACATTGAAGTGGCAGAAATTAATTTAAAATTAATTCCCGCTGTAAAATAAAAAGCGTGTTTGTAAGAAATAATAACTATCAAAAGATTGGCACTTGTTTATGTTCAGTCTAAGTGTGAAATTATGTACAATGACCAACATTTAATTAAATGGTAGAAATATATTCTAAATATACTTTTAAACAACTCAAATTCATAATTTATCACTATTAATTATTTCGATTAAAAAAGTTATTTTTAGAAATTTTCACTATTCATCAAAATATAAAAGTTATCCAAAAAGTACAAAAATTTCACCCTAGGCTAATTTTAATATTAATAATCCAAAAATAAAGTCCATTTTGAGAGGTAAAATTTATAAAATTTCAAAATGTGGGTATTACTATTCATAATAGCTATTTTGATTAGTTATGGTTTGTGTTAGAACTCGAAGTTTCATACAACACACGCTACTTTATTATTCAAAGAGAAGAGTACTGTGGAAGCTTGGAGTGTTACATAAAATAATTATAGGTATATCTAGGTGAATACCCTTTAGTGTAAATAGCGATGGTATTCATGACACAAAGGTTTGGTATGAAAAAATTACAGCGAAATTTCTCCAGTGTAATGGCTGTACATTAAGGTTCATAAAATGGTTTAATAATAGATATAAGGGGTATCCCTTAACTTTTACATAAAACTAAAATTATAAAAAATGTGAAAGTACATATCACAATATTAGTAATTGGAAACCAAGGACCTAAAATGAAGAATATTGTTGAATAAAAAGAAGGAGTGGATCCTTTACCTTGAGAGGGTGATTCTAAAAGCTTGCGGGGAGATTATTCAGAGATTAAGGGAACCTTGTGAGGACTATAGAGAGGGCAGGGAAGAGTAAGGATGTTATACAAGGGTTTTCACTAAAGAGGAATGGGTGCTTGGGTGGGGTTATATAGGATAAGAGAGGGGAGTTCTTTATTTTTTCCCAAACTTATGTTTTTTACAGTACACAATACTGTAATCAAAACCAAAAAGATTATCATGGGGTTTCCAATGGTTTATACCATAGAATATATTTTTTCATTATTTTAAAATTCTAAGTCCAAATTCAATAAAATATTACAATTTTTGATGTGTAAGTGAGTCATGTTTATTAAGAATTGATTTAAAAACTGTAAAATATAATATAGGTTTTGGATGATTGATATAGGCTTTATAAAATTAATCAAATATACTATAAAACACATAATTTTAAATAGGAAACATATATTTGGTCCTGGATACCATTTAAATTATTTATTACACCACTTTTATGTTATTATGATTCCATAATACACACTATATATTTATACCATATCTAATTTGTGCCCGAAAATTCAGCTATGTCAGAAAATTATGAAAAATTCAATGTTGGATAATTTCGAAATGATGATTAAAAAAAATATTTCTTTGATCAAAACAAATTTCTAAAAGTTACAAACTTCAATTTTAATTCAAGAATCTACATTTAATGAGAAATGATCAATTTTTTGACAATAATTGTCTTACATGACCACATCTGAAATGAAGCACTCATACTTCTGTAGACTCTAGCACTGAAACTATTAGAGTGCCCTCCTCCGAGTGTTGCCGTCATGATCCTCCACTCTAAGGATATCTATTGGCGTATCCTACTAGACATATTCGGTGTGAACCTGAAGGGTGAAGACATACATCCATCCTCCCACCAGGATGTTGGGGGAAAACACCCTCGGGGCTCAGAATCCTTAGCATGTTATTTTCATTAACCAAGAGGGTGGAGTAGCATATAGAAACAAACAAAAAATACAGAATATACTATATATTACAACCAAAATATTGGAATAACCTAGTATTAGAATCAAATTTAGGTAATGTCTCTTGGACTCTTGGTTGTCACTGCTAAGACTAGGTATCCTATAAGCACAAAACCATTTAAAGAGAAAAATTATATTAATTTATCCCTTTTGATAGTTTCACTTTACATTAATTAATTACTTAACCATTAATTTACCATTATCAATTCCACATAACATTTTATTTTCATCACACCAAGTTCTATTCCCTTCAATAATGACCAAATCGAGTCTACAACTTCTCAGAAATATAACCTCAACATTGCATCTCAGCAAGCTCTAACCCCATTGGTTGAAATTATTTGTTCAATCATTTATTAACAACTTTATTAACTTCCCATAATTCCAGGAATTCTAGAAAAGAAAATCTAATATACCAAACACAAGTGTCTCAACATGGTGAGTGGATGGAGTACCCGTTGAGCCATTTCAACCTATAGAAAATGCATAGACCCATCCATCCATGAGAAGCTAAACATAGAAAGCATGTGGCATAACCGCGAGGGTCTTCGCCTCTTTTTGGAAATAGGGTAAGCCAGACCATCTGCCTTAAGTAGTGGGGAATGTAAAGATGAAAAACATCAAACAAGATTCAACAAGAATACAACATTCATAACCGACCCGTTTCATCATATCTGGTGTCCTCCCCAACACCCACATGAATAGACCAATGCATCTATCCACTCTAGTCATTAACTACTGCCCGAAACCTTGGGCCTCCCTACCCCACATACAAAAATAACCACCAAGGCTTAGCCATCCTAGTCTCACACTACAACACTAGTCGCAAGAAAACAATCAATAAGAAACTGGGCTCTCATCCCAATGTAATGAATCCAGCCTTAACACACAATGAGAACTCACAACTCCAAGAATAAGGATATTTTACTTTACAAGTTAGTGGGTAACTTAGAACCCTTATAGGAATTATATTTTATCAAACTACCATTTATTTAATCCATATTGAATTATTTGGTTCATTTAAACTTTCATAACTACATCTATTCAATTATCAACAGTTTAACACAACAACAATCGGATTCAAAAACATGCCTCTTTATATTTATTTAATTAATTTAGAATTAATCTTAGTTTTATGTTCTTTACCAATTTCCATCAAGAATGACATTCTAAACAAAGAAATCATAGATATCACACTATCTAGAAAAAAAAAGAGGCAACAACATATGATCGATATTAATTTATTTATCCAGTCCAAATATTTATTATGTCAATTCTACTGTGATCCAGTAGGATAGAATAAGATAACATGACAGTTTCATGTAAAAGAAAAGATAATACATAAATTCCCTACCTTAAAAGGTTTAATAAAATCTTTACATGAGAATGATCGACACAACATATCACGATAACCTCTCATAGAGGATTGCATCCTCCTGAGGTCGTAAAGACACCACCACACCAACCAAAACCCAAGAGAAATCCATTAGAAATATAGAGATCACATTCCATAACATTTTTGAATGGCCCGAAGGCCTTATTTCCTATTTTATTATAGATAATCCACCTTTTAAGGGTTGAAGGGGAACCCGTACATGACCCGTAGGCCCAAGGCACAAGGCCCGACATGAACCGTAATACATGAACCAAAGGCCTAGAGGCATACAATGCCCAATACATGACCCGTAGGCCCATCCAACTAGAATTTACCCTCCCTAGCTTCTGAATCATTGATTTCATTTAGCTCCCCACCAACATTGTTGATCGGCTAGCATTGCACCGTAAAAAGATGCATGGTGCCTGGTCCCGATGGCGGTTTCCAAACCCTCTCATTCTTCCAATCCGGTTAGCTCTGCTTCTGGTGACTACTACTAGTGCTCTAATCCTCATCTGAGGCATGCTCTATGTGAACTGGGCTACTTCATTGTCTTCAATGGCCTGAAGGCCCTGTGGACCGAAGGCACTGATACCCGTAGGCCCAAACCAGTGGCCCGAAAGCCCAAATCAATTGAATAGTTTGGCTGCTACGGTACCAAATAGTGCATGCTACAATACTGCTACAGTACCAAAAATTCACCTCCACCCGGTTTTGAACCTGGGTCTCTTGGATGATAAGTAGGAGCCCTTACCACTCGGGTACGGGCTCGTTGGCCAAATTCCATAACATGGAAAATAGGAAAGGAAGGGTAGGAACAAGAAGAACAACTTTAGAACATACCTTATATCGAAGACATATTGAAACTTCTTGGTTGCACCAAAACAGGGGGTACGCATGTAGCAAGAAGAAACTCCAAGGAAGACCCAATCCAAGGATACAACACTATGCACAACTCCTATGGGAAATAAGGACAGATTCGAGTTCCTCGCACCAGGGAACTTGTAGTATGAACAAGGGAGGAAGATATCTTGCCCCTTTAGAGGATTTAATGGTATAACGGTTTAAGATGCACTGAATTTTCCATTAAGAGTAGATCTTTCAAAGATCACACATTTTGACCGAGTAAAGGATTACTGGCCATTAGGAAAAATTAATATAGGGGTTATGGGATTTGAATCATCCTTAAATTCCTTTAAAAGGATCTCAATGAATTTTAAGCCAAAGGGAACATCAAATGGGTGAAACTATAGGAAGCTGTAAAAAACTAGAAATTTGACAAAGGGTGATCCACCGTTTGGTGTGACCCCATTTCGACATGCCACCATCATGGTGCCACAGTTAAGGTGCCTCCATTACGGTGCCACCATTACGGTGCCACCATTTTGGGGTTTTACTATTTCATCGCACCACCATTTTGATGTGCCACCATTTCAGTGTGCCACCATTTTGGAGTGCCACCATTTGGTGAAACTGTATTTTTTGGAAACCTCCTAAAACAAACCACTGCGACCCCCAAGAACTCCACAAGAACTAGATTTTCACAAAGTAATAGCCTAGAGAAATCCAGGTCATTACATTAGATACCTCTGAAACTATTCTCATCCATGAGAATTCAAAACCAACCCAGAGAGGAAACATAGAGAGAAGGGGTCCCAATAATCACCCTTTGAGATACCTCTCAAGGCTCATGCCACAAATAAGATCTCAACCACTTCCTCTAAGGAAAAATTAAAAAATACATGGAAACCACAACTAGATCCTAAACACTATGCTGAGGGATATAATTCGTAAAAGGGAGAAATCCACAACAAGAAACAAAAGAAAGCGATATCATAACAAGAAAAGGTCTAAAACCACAAAACAAACATTGTTAAAAGAAAATATATATATAAAAATAGCTCAGGGTACTGAGCATGTATCTGTGACTCACGTTTCCTGGTACTCTCCTCCGCATCACTGTCCTACCATAATACACGAACCAAGGGGATAACATACCCACACAACACCTTCTCCTTGAGGCCTTGGATCTCTACAGGTCGTTCCTCGAAGGTCCCATCATCATCAATGTCGATATCACCCCAATAGATGATGTGAGAGTCATCATGAAGATACCAATGGGGGTGAAACACATGAAAAACATTGTGTGTCCCACTCATCTGCGGGGGGAAGTGCTACCTGATATTCGACAACTGCAACATGAGGCAACTCCTCAAAAGGACCAGTGAACTGGGGAGAAATATTACTTCCACAACCAAACCATCATTTCCCATGATGGGGATTCACCATCAGAAACACATGACCCCTAAAAATAAAACTCTAGAGGAATATTCCTATGGTTATTATAGGACTTATGATGATATTGAGTGACCTAAATCCTCTCGCTAATCACCTGAACCATCTCTGTATTATTCTTTATCTGTTCCAGCCCAAGAATTTCTGACTCTCCAAACCAAGTCTAACAAAATAGAGAACAATAAGGATGGAAATACAAGGATTAAAACGGTTACATATAGATGGTGGAGTAGAAACTATTGTTGTAAGTGAACTCTACCAAGGACAGGTGCCTTATCCATGAACCTCAAAAATCCCGGACACAAGAGCGAAACTTGTTTTCAATAGTTTGGATGGTCCTCTCTCTCTCTATCCATCTGTCTGTGGATGAAAAGAAATGATGTTGCATAGCTGATAATTTAAAGCAAGTTAGAGACCTATCCACACCCTGGAGGTAAAATGTGGATCTCAATCAAAAATGAATTTCCAAGGGAATCTATGGAGTCTCACCACCTCCTCCAGATACTGCCTTGACAAAACCTTGACTAATCTCAACTCCTTGATCTCTATGAAGTGGGATGATTTCATCAAGTGATCCAATACCACCCATATAGCATCATAACCTCCCTTATCTTGAGGTAAAAAAGTAAAAAAGTCCATTGATATGTCCTACCAATTCTACTGAGGAACATCCAATAACTGGAGAAAACCACTGGGAAAATGGTGCTTGGCCGTCACCTTCGGACATGCCAAACATCAAGACAAAAACTCTGAAACTGAATGCTTCAACCCAGGACACCAAAACTGACTCCTCAAGGCATGATACATTTTCATTATGTGAGGATGTACCATTAATGGAGAACCATGTAACTCCCTGAGAACCATCTCACGCATCGACAATGGAATGAAAAGCCTTCCCTGAAACAACACTATGTGTTGTTTATCATCTAACCAACGATCTAGGGCTTTACCACAAACAAATAGGTCTATCCAGACCTATTCCTCAAGATCCAAAAATTGGGACTCTTCTACCTACTACTCTAAAGATGGCTGCACCTTCATCTGAAAAAGAAAACCTCTACCCTAGACTTTTCCCATATTCAGATGCAATATTGAACACTCTTCCATAACTCTCTAGGAATCGCCAGATTTATATACTGCACCATTACGCGACTTTATTCTCAACAAATTGGCTAAAACATTCCATTTACATGGGGAATAAAAAATTTCAAAGTTGCAATCCAATAAGACCTCCATCCCTCGATGCTTGCGCAAGTTCAAGTCATAGTGGGAGAAAAAATGCCTAAAGATATTATGATCGGTGAAAACCACAAAGCACTCAAAGATGAGAAAATGTATCCACAACTTTAAAAAAAACACCACTACCGCCAACTTGAGATAATGGGTGGCATAGTTACATTCATGGGGACACAACTGTTGAGAGACATAAGAACTGACCAATGTATAATGTATTAGAACACAACCTTACCCAAGATGTGAATCATCATAAAAAATATCAAACTGAACTCCCTCTACTAGAAGACAAAGAATCAGAGCACTGAACAACGTCTCCTTAAGATAATAGAAAGATGCATTCCACTAATCATTCCAAACAAATTATTGATCCTTCCTGGTCAATACTGTTAGTGGAGTCACAAACCAAGAGAAATCAACCACAAACCTCTTGCAATAGCCTTCCAGATCAAGGAAACTTCGCACCTCTTCCACTGTCTTAGGGGATAACCAAGACACAACTACTTATATCATTGATGGATCCATAACTACTCCATGTTGGGATACAACATGCCCCAAGAAACAGACTTCTTGAGCCCAAAACACACACTTTGATAACTTCCCAAATAGATGATGTCGATTAAGAAATCTAAAAATGGAATGAAGATGCTCGACATGATCCTCCTCAGACGTGGAGTAAACAAGGATGTCATTGATGAAAACCACTATGATCTTATCTAGGAACTCACAGAACACAGTTTTCAACACCCACATGAACACAGTTGGATCATTTTACACACCAAACGACATCACGAAGAAATTGTAATTCCCATGATGACAATGGAAAGTGGTCTTTGGAATATCCTTATCCTTTACTTTCATCTTATGATACCCAAACCAAAAATCAATATTTGAGAACCAAATTTCACCCTTCTATTGATTGAATAAATCATCAATACATGGAACTGGATAACAATTTTTTTCTTTCACATTGTTAAATTGATGATAATTGATACACAATAGCAAAATACCATCAACCTTCTTCACGAACAAAACTTGTAACGCCCCGACCCCAGCTACCCAGAGTCGGTGCATTACTTCGTAACATTGTCATGATCACAAAAGATCAAGTCTCGAAAGACCGATTAGTTTAGTAGCCTTGGAAACACTAGATACATTCATAAGTATTTCATTACATCAAAAAGTAAACAAACTACAATAACATGGTCTTCATAGTCCACAATCATATCCCTTTCTGACTACCCCTGTAGGTCATTCATAAAATACTTCTTCACATCCTAGAAAAATATTAAAACATTGAAAGGGGTAATCTCAGATGCTCAGTAAGGTTAACAATATAGCGGAAGCTTTCATAAATAAACATTAACATTTAAGGCAATGTATAACTAAAACAAAAGCCTTTTAAACTTGAACTTCAACATAATATGGCAAAAGTAAAATGAGATAATGCCATTTACTTCTTCACATGGATATTCTACTGGTCTAATAATCACATGCAATATCAATAAACACTTTCATAATGATGGAATGCATAATGCCAGACTATCATAACCACGTAGTCAAGGCCTCGTGCCAAGACCAAAAATAAGATTTTTTCAAGGCCTCGTGCCAAGACACTAGTTTGTCTCATGAGACCTGCCGATGCATCGAGGAGCTATAGCGGGCTCCACCCGTCACTTATTAAGTCCAATTCATTCCTCAAATGAATAGGTTTAAACATATCATAAACCATAACATAATCGTATCACATAAAACATGCATAAAGGAAACATAACATTTCCAAATTTCAATCACAAGATAACAATACAACACATTGATATAATAAAAACGCTTTCAAAACCATTTTCAATACCAAAATAAAAGAAAGTTAAAACATTGTATTTATTTTTCATTAAAAAAGTGATGGCTTGTAGAGGAATCCGAAACTCAAATAATGGTCACGGCGGCGGAGAAGTCTTTGTCGCCGCATATGTACGGAAAGAAAAACATCCCCTTTTTGTCGTTTAGTAAAACGCTTCGTATAAAAAAAGATTCCTTTCGAATAAACGTAAAAGTCAAAGGGGTTTATACACCGTATAAAAGAAAGTTGTGTATAAAACCAAATATGCCTCAATGAAAGGAGATTGAGACGAAGTCCTTAAAAAGATCATTTTTAAAATAAAGTAGATCTATTATGTGTATTCACTATAGGTACACATAAAGAAAGTAAAAATACAAAATAAGACATAATAATATCACGACATAATTTGAAAGTAGGAGATTAACCCAAAGAATGGAAATTGGGTTAAGAAGTTTCCTTACCTTGTGTCCGACTTGACTCAACCGTTATTTAACCTCCTGAATAATAAACTAGAGTTAATATCTACCTTATTAAGAACCATTTTCAATTTCATTATCCTTTTTATATCACTTATTACAATGTTATTAATATTATGTAATTATTCAAGTTAATAACGATCGTTTTGTCGATCTTTGGTAACTTGAGTCAACAATAAACTTCTTATAATTACAATTTGTTCATGTGGTAGAATATCCATTATATCCAGAATTATATTCATGATTTAGATGTCATATATATCTTATATATCCAGTATATACATTCATTTATAATATTACGTAACATTTAGAGGTAAGAAATGAAATGCACCGTTCATGGAGACGGTAAGCCGTACGTACACATGAACGCTACTTTCATTTCAATTTCATATTTAATGGAACTAAATCATAATGATATAAATGTATAATATAATTCCAGTATAATATAGTGTATAATACCATTTACTCCATCCTTTATACATCCCACATATGGCATTAACGATTCAAATCACTTTGAGGGGGCGGTAGTCCGCACTTCCTAAAATGAAATTATCGTGTTTTACCCATAATGGAAATCATAAAGTATGGAATAAATGAGAAATACAGAAGCATAAGTAAACCATAAACATATTATATATCATATATAAAAATATTGACATCTTAATGGCCACCTTTGAAGGTGTTATATGAGTGTTGAACAATCATCGTTTCGTGAGGCAGAAATTCGCCATCCACAGAAACCGTATGTTCTTTAACCATTAGATGTAGGTGTGTGTAAGTGTAGCTATAATACTTCTTATAACAACATCCTAGTATATTGAGGATACTGGTGTTGTTACAAAAGAAATGAATAAAAAGAGTTTAGGGGGTTGGAGAAGAAAAATAAAACAAAACAACATTAGAGAAGACATTACCTCAAAATCGGGTAACTCTTTTTGATTTGAGCCAAAGGCTTCCTTGGGAAGGGTTCTGCCCAAAGTAAGGCTTCTAGGAGTAATAGGGGGAAGTTGGGAGAGTATTTGGGCAGAGGTTGGCCGAGCCAAATGGCTTGAAAGTGTAAATGATGTGGGAGAGGTGGGGGCCTTTTATAAGTGGAGAGGAGGGGCACTTTTGGAAAGATTGAAATGTTATATTATTTCACAATGCTTTTCGGATTATAAAGGTCCCACACTTATATAATTCGAGGATAAGGTGATAAGGTTTCTAAATCTCCTCATCCAATAGGCTTTGGGCAAGTTTAAGCCTTGGATTTTGCATTATCTTCTCATTTTATTTAAATCGTTAAATAATGAGGTCATCGCTGCATCATAATGATGTCATAAATAATTTAATTTATTTAATGTCTAAAAATTATAAAAAAAATACTATGATGTATGAAATCTTTTTAGCTTTCTAATGAATATTTATAGTCAAAATTTGGACTTGTGTAACCCAACTTAAAAACTGTTTTAGTAAAATAACTCATGTTTGTGTCAATTTAATTTTAACATTAAATAAATATATATTAATGTCATTTTCCAACTAATGTGGCTCCATGGGGTCCCCAAGTTGACCCAAGGGTTGTCTTGGTCGGCCATGACTCATCCAATAGGAGTAGGACAAGTGTCATGCTCATCTCATATTATTAAAACATTATTTGTACCTTAAACTACACTAATTACCTCTAATCGCGATTAAGAACTTAAAAGTTACTATTCACAAAAAAATTATTTTAATCTCATTGAACCACATTTTACTTCTTAATGACAACCATGTATGTCAGATTTTTTAAAATCAAATCACAGAAGTGGTAATATTTCATTTAAACGAAAAATCAGTTATTTAACTACCACTTAGTGGTTTCACTATTCATCAAAAATTGAAGTTTTTCAGAACAAGGCCAAAATTTCACCCTAAGATATAATTGATATTCCGAATTCAAAAATGATGTCTATTTTAAAAAATTCCAAACATATAAGTTGTATTAATTAATTTTATAATTAATTTCCGCTGTTACAACAAATAGCGTGTTTTTAAGAAACAATTTATATCAAAAGATTGGCAATTGTTTATGTCCAATTTCAATGTTAAATTAATTATAATGACCACCATTGGATAAAATGGTAAAAATATATTATAATTATACTTTAAAACCACTAAATAGTATAATTTATCACTATAAATTATTTTGATTAAAAAAGTTGTTTTTAAGTAATTTTCACTATTCATAAAAAATTGGAAGTTCTCAGAAAATTACAAAAAATTCAACTTTGGATAATTTCGATATTACGAATACAAAAATGAAGTCCATTTTGAAATATAAAATTTCTATAATTTTAAAAAGTGGTTATTACTATTCATAACGGCTACTTTGACTAGTCGCGGTGTTTTAGAACTCGAAGTTGCGTACAATGCAAGCTATTGCATTATTGAATGAGAAGCGTATCGTGGAAGCTCGGGGTGTTACATTCTCCCCTCCTTCAATAAATTGCGTCCTCGCAATTTGAAATTTTTCTTTGAAAATAAATGGTTGAAAAGAGAAAATACCTTTGAGGAAAACCCACATCGGAAATATGATTAATAAAATTTAGCCTTAATAAGAGGGAAGGGAAAATGAAAAAGTCACCACCCAATTATGATCTCGATTAGGAGAACATTGGTGGAAATTAACGACATATAATTAGAGGAAAAACGTAAATATTTGTAGGGAGTGATTGAGGTCATCAATCACAATCAACTGTCAAATTGAGGGCCTCAATGCCTTCAATCTATGTTGATTTAAAATATCATCAGTTCAACATGACATAAGGTATTAGGATAACACATTTTTTTGTTTTAATATTCCTTTACTAAAGTTTAAGAATTAATTTATTCATTGAATAAGAGATAGGTATATATATATTTATGCTTGACAGTTAGAGTTTCAACCATCAACTCATCTTTCACTCAAAAAGATAATAGAACTCAAAAATATTATACTTAAACTAATTGTATAAGGTTCCAAATGTTAACACATACCATTTAGATTAGTAAAATTATTTTGTATTAACCAGGGACTTCCTGTAGGCTAGTGGTAGGAAATAAAGGCCTGTCGCACTATGATTGTGGGTTCGATTCCTGCAGCTTTGTCCGACGCGATGGGTTATGCCCCACCCTGCAGGTTGTCCTTTTCCTAAAACTATAGTATTATAATATTCAAAAATAATCTTCATAAATTTTTAACCTTAAACAATACTATCCAAAGATAAACTTAATCCACTCCAACCTTTATAGTTATCCAAAATACCTCTGTCCAGACATTCTCTAAAAGGTCTCTTAATTCCAAAATCAATTTATCAGATTCCCCAAACAAAGTAAAGTTTATATTATTGTCACATACTAAAAATATAAAAACCTTACTGAAATCAACAAGTACTGCAGTACAATCCTTATATATATATATATCTCATTATTCTAATAACCACAATATAATCCATGAGTCCAAAAGCACCATTACATTAGTTATTCTGCTTCAACTGTAGTAACAGCATAAGATAGTCCTTGATCCCTCTGCCTTTTCTGAGGTAAGTTTCCTTGACGCTTAGGACATTCATTTGCATAATTCCCCATTTCCCTACAATTGTAGCATTCAACTTTGATAGCCTCTTTCTTTCCCTTGCAATCACGAGCCTGGTGACCCTTTTCTCCACATTTATAACAAACTCCCATTCCTTTTAGGCAAGTACCAGGGTGATTCTTCCCACAATTATCACATAATGGAAAATCCTTCTTTCCCTTTTTCCCTTTATCTGTCTCTTGTTCCACCATTCTCTTCTTCTCTTGCTTTACTTTGTTGTCATAAGACTTAGATAATTCCTTTTCCGTCTTGATAGCACATGAGACAATATCTTCGTATGATGAGAAGGATTGTGATACTAAAGCTCTACGGAGAAATGGTTCTAACCCATCAAAGAAACGATCAATCTTACTCCTTGGGTTACGTATATAATCGGCAGCATGTCTCGCTAACCTTGTAAAGTTAGCCTCATACTTTGCGACATTCTCATCCTCCTTCTACCTCAGACTCAGAAATTGCCTTTCCATATCTGCTCGATGGTCACGAGGAATGTATTTTTCTAAGAAAATATATTTGAACTCCATCCATTCCATATTCGATACGTCATCATCTTCCTTTGTGTTTTGAATCAGCGACCACCACTGATCGGCATCTCCCGTGAGGCGGTAAACTGCCATGACAACCTTCTCCCTTTCACTACTCCCCAAGGCATGGAATATTTTCTCTAAGGAATTTATCCATTGCTCAGCTACTATAGGATTTGTACTTCCATTGAAGGTTGGTGGTTTTTGCCTCATGAAGCGGTCTAACATTGATCCTCCACGTTGCGGATCAGGGTACTCCATACGAGTAAGGTTATTATTCATAACCTGAGTGAGTTGTCCCAGTATAGTAATAAGTTGATCAGAACCAGTTGTATCTCCAGCTCCACAATAATTATCTTGAGAAGGAGGGCCATCCCTACACGGAGTGCGTGCATTGATACGGTTTCCATTCCTTCCACTAGGCGCCATTTCTAAACAATGGAATAAACTATATTAGTTTATAAATCAAAATACATAATTCCATACTTGTAAGATACTTAACATAAATTGAACTATTTATGGATATAATCCATAAAAATGTTTTCTTTGAGGAAGTATATACTCATAACCCTTGATAGTGGTTTATAAAGAAAATGAGAATTATCCAAAGCATATCCCCCGGGAGTGTCGTAACCAAGAGTGTAGCAAGGCCCATTGTCGTGCACCAGTTCCCGTTCGAGTCTAGCTCAAAGTGGTGTTTTCAGGTTTTACCCCTAGGTACATCTGTTCCAGAGCCGCCTCTACTTGCTCGTATCCAGACAGGGATTTATTGCTCGTAAAACTCACAAAATCTCTACAATAACAAAATTCTAGGAAGTTCTTCTATACTAATCCTCAAAGTCTATCTTTGGGCTATGTGCTCTAATCAGAGTTTATCTAAATCTAGCATCCAAGGTTAGTACTAAACTGCCTCTGATACCAACTGTAACGCCCCGACCCCAGCTACCCAGAGTCGGTGCATTACTTCGTAACATTGGCATGATCACAAAAGATCAAGTCTCGAAAGACCGATTAGTTTAGTAGCCTTGGAAACACTAGATACATTCATAAGTCTTTCATTACATCAAAAAGTAAACAAACTACAATAAAATGGTCTTCATAGTCCACAATCATATCCCTTTCTGACTACCCCTGTAGGTCATTCATAAAATACTTCTTCACATCCTGGAAAAATATTAAAACATTGAAAGGGGTGAGCTCAGATGCTCAGTAAGGTTAACAATATAGCGGAAGCTTTCATAAATAAACATTAACATTTAAGGCAATGTATAACTAAAACAAAAGCCTTTTAAACTTTAAATTCAACATAATATGGCAAAAGTAAAATGAGATAATGCCATTTACTTCTTCACATGGATATTCTACTGGTCGAATAATCACATGCAATATCAATAACCACTTTCATAATGATGGAATGCATAATGCCAGACTATCATAACCACGTAGTCAAGGCCTCGTGCCAAGACCACAAATAAGATTTTGTCAAGGCCTCGTGCCAAGACACTAGTTTGTCTCATGAGACCTGCCGATGCATCGAGGAGCTATAGCGGGCTCCACCCGTCACTTATTAAGTCCAATGCATTCCTCATATGAATAGGTTTAAACATATCATAAACCATAACATAATCGTATCACATAAAACATGCATAAAGGCAACATAACATTTCCAAATTTCAATCACAAGATAACAATACAACACATTGATATAATAAAAATTCTTTCAAAACCATTTTCAATACCAAAATAAATGAAAGTTAAAACATTGTATTTATTTTTCATTAAAAAAAGTGATGGCTTGTAGAGGAAGCCGAAACTCAAATAATGGTCACGGCGGCGGAGAAGTCTTTGCCGCCGCATATGTACGAAAAAAAAACATCCCCTTTTTGTCTTTTATTAAAACGCTTCGTATAAAAAAATATTCCTTTCGAATAAACGTAAAAGTCAAAGGGGTTTATACACCGTATAAAAGAAAGTTGTGTATAAAACCAAATATGCCTCAATGAAAGGAGATTGAGACGAAGTCCTTAAAAAGATCACTTTTAAAATAAAGTAGATCTATTATGTGTATTCACTATAGGTACACATAAAGAAAGTAAAAATACAAAATAAGACATAATAATATCACGACATAATTTGAAAGTAAGAGATTAACCCAAAGAATGGAAATTGGGTTAAGAAGTTTCCTTACCTTGAGTCCGACTTGACTCAACCATTCTTTAACCTCCTGAATAATAAACTAGAGTTAATATCTACCTTATTAAGAACCATTTTCAATTTCATTATCCTTTTTATATCACTTATTACAATGTTATGAATATTATGTAATTATTCAAGTTAATAACGATCGTTTTGTCGATCTTTGGTAACTTGAGTCAACAATAAACTTCTTATAATTACAAGTTGTTCATGTGGTAGAATATCCATTATATCCAGAATTATATTCATGATTTAGATGTCATATATATCTTATATATCCAGTATATAGATTCATTTATAATATTACGTAACATTTAGAGGTAAGAAATGAAATGCACCGTTCATGGAGACGGTAAGCCGTACGTACGCATGAACGCTACTTTCATTTCAATTTCATATTTAATGGAACTAAATCATAATTACATAAATGTATAATATAATTCCAGTATAATATAGTGTATAATACCATTTACTCCATCCTTTATACATCCCACATATGGCATTAACGATTCAAATCACTTTGAGGGGGCGGTAGTCCGCACTTCCTAAAATGAAATTATCGTGTTTTACCCATAATGGAAATCATAAAGTATGCCATAAATGAGAAATACAGAAGCATAAGTAAAACATAAACATATTATATATCATATATAAAAATAGTGACATCTTAATGGCCACCTTTGAAGGTGTTATATGAGTGTTGAACAATCATCGTTTCGTGAGGCAGAAATTCGCCATCCACAGAAACCGTATGTTCTTTAACCATTAGATGTAGGTGTGTGTAAGTGTAGCTCGAATACATCTTATAACAACATCCTAGTATATTTAGGATACTGTTGTTGTTACAAAAGAAATGAATAAAAAGAGTTTAGGGGGTTGGAGAAGAAAAATAAAACAAAACAACATTAGAGAAGACATTACCTCAAAATCGGGTAACTCTTTTTGATTTGAGCCAAAGGCTTCCTTGGGAAGAGTTCTGCCCAAAGTAAGGCTTCTAGGAGTAATAGGGGAAGTTTGGAGAGTATTTGGGCAGAGGTTGGCCGAGACAAATGGCTTGAAAGTGTAAATGAGGTGGGAGAGGTGGGGGCCTTTTATAAGTGGAGAGGAGGGGCACTTTTGGAAAGATTGAAATGTTATATTATTTCACAATGATTTTCCGATTATAAAGGTCCCACACTTATATAATTCGAGGATAAGGTGATAAGGTTTCTAAATCTCCTCATCCAATAGGCTTTTGACAAGTTCAAGCCTTGGATTTTGCATTATCTTCTCATTTTATTTAAATCGTTAAATAATGAGGTCATCGCTGCATCATAATGATGTCATAAATAATTTAATTTATTTAATGTCTAAAAATTATAAAAAAAAATACTATGATGTAGGAAATCTCTATAGATTTAGAAAGAATATTTATAGTAAAAATTTGGACTTGTGTAACCCCACTTAAAAACTGTTTTAGTAAAATAACTCATGTTTGTGTCAATTTAATTTTAACATTAAATAAATATATATTAATGTCATTTTCCAACTAAAGTGGCTCCATGGGGTCCCCAAGTTGACCCATGGGTTGTCTTGGTCGGCCATGACTCATCCAATAGGATTAGGACAAGTTTCATGCTCATCTCATATTATTAAAACATTATTTGTACCTTAAACTACACTAATTACCTCTAATCGCGATTAAGAACTTAAAAGTTACTATTCACCAAAAAATTATTTTAATCTCATTGAACCACATTTTACTTCTTAATGACAACCATGTATGTCGGATTTTTTAAAATCAAATCACAGAAGTGGTAATATTTCATTTAAACAAAAAATCAGTTATTTAACTACCACTTAGTGGTTTCACTATTCATCAAAAATTGAAGTTTTTCAGAACAAGGCCAAAATTTCACCCTAAGCTATAATTGATATTCCGAATTCAAAAATGATGTATATTTTACAAAATTACAAACATATAAGTTGTATTAATTAATTTTATAATTAATTCCCGCTGTTACAAAAAATAGCGTGTTTTTAAGAAACAATTTATATCAAAAGATTGGCAATTGTTTATGTCCAATTTCAATGTTAAATTAATTATAATGACCACCATTGGATAAAATGGTAAAAATATATTATAATTATACTTTAAAACCACTAAATAGTATAATTTATCACTATAAATTATTTTGATTAAAAAAGTTGTTTTTAAGTAATTTTCACTATTCATAAAAAATTGGAAGTTCTCAGAAAATTACAAAAAATTCAACTTTGGATAATTTCGATATTACGAATACAAAAATGAAGTCCATTTTGAAATATAAAATTTCTATAATTTTAAAAAGTGGTTATTACTATTCATAACGGCTACTTTGATTAGTCGCGGTGTTTTAGAACTCGAAGTTGCGTACAATGCAAGCTATTGCATTATTGAATGAGAAACGTATCGTGGAAGCTCGGGGTGTTACAAAACTGGTTCACCCCATGGGGACATACTCAGATGAACAAAAATGCACTGCCATAGACTATCAAGATGAATATGTTGCTCCTATAACTGAGAAGGTTCCATCCTGTATGGAGACATAGATATGAGAGACACACCTGGATATAGATCGATCCCAAACATAGTATCCCCTCGATGGGGTAACACTATTACCTCTTTTGGAAAGACATCAGGGTAATCTTCCATGACCCTAAGAAACATCTAATGTTGAAACTCCAATGAACTCAACATCAGTTCATCCATCAAGGATGAAAATGAAAGAACATGCCTCTATCCCCTTTGTGGGTCTCTCTCACCAACAAACACTGCTGGATCTCCATCAACATCGAAGAACACCACCTTCCTATGAAAGCAATCCAAAATATCCTACACAGAATAAAACCAATCCATGAAAATGATGAAATCTTATGGTTTTATCTGTAAACATAGGAAATCTCCCCAAGAGCGATTCTTCCCCAACACTAGCTCATAGTCTCTAAATAATTCAAACAAGTCAGCTTGACCTCCCACTAGCGTAGTCAATGCCAAGGGCACTAGAATCCTCTCTACGTCAAGTCCCAAACTGTATACAAGGGCAGATGATATGAAGGATTTCATGGATCATGTGTGAACCAAGGCATACATCCAAGTAGAAAACAATCAAAGGTTACCTCAAACGATATATGGCTTGCCCAGTGGTGCCAGTGCTACAACATGAAGCTAACCACGACCTGTTCCACAGCCTCTATAACCTTTATGACGACCACCACCACAGACATGATATATACTCTAAGGATGGGGAGGATCTTAGGACTATCCTATGCCTTATCCATTCACTCTCTGCTGATCCAAAGCTGGTACAACCTACTGCTATTGCCTCGACTTGAACTACCTCAACAGAGGAACCTAGAGTGGAACACCTAGTGCATGTTGACTTCTTTGAAAGGTTAGGAACTCTCACTACTGATGACTTCCTCCTCCAAAATAAAAACAAGAACATTATCCATTATCATAGTCCCGAGAGACCCCAATCCTAGAGAAATTAGATGTTGTTGGCTTGGACCTACCCCTGACCTAACATAAACTCTTCTTCCTTGAAATCTTGTAACCCTAGACCACAACTCTATTTCATGAGGAATATTGAAAAATCCCCTTTCATGATGATCTAGTTCTCGATAACATCCTATCAATGATCTATTCCCTCGCCAATACCTCATGATATATCTTCAACATAAATAGGGTGGCCTGAAACTGGATCCCTGGATGTAAAGCCTCATCGGGATGCCTCACCCTAACCTCATCATATAGAAATAAGTCCAAAGAGTATTGTAAAATATTCCTGAAATGGATTCCAAAATCTCACATGCTGGAGCTCCCCTATCGAAGGGTAAGTAGCTCCTAGTGACTGTATGCCTTCGCGTTCAAAGAAAGAAACTTGACTATAAACATTTTTTGGAACTCCTCCCATGAGATCTTTGACTCCCCATAATCCCTGAGGAATAAGAACCACCGCTGAATCTCTTCCCCATGCAACATTATCACAACCAACGATACCTAGAACTCCTTCCAAGCATAGGTTGAGATAAAATCTATCTCAAACTCCTCCAACCAGTCTTCTGTGACTGCATCTAAAACATGTCCCTCATACTTCTATATACTCTGGCGCTGAAACTCTTAGAGTTTCCTCTTCCAAGTGTCATTGTCATCGACCTCCTCCCTGCGAAGATCTACTGGCATAGCCTGCTGGACATCTCCTATGAAAACATAATGAGGACATCGACCTGGAGACATGCATGAAAAATAAAAAATAGTTTGAGCTAAGAAACATAGAATATGGAAGACTCAACATCAATTAATTATTATTTTTATTAATTTTAGTTTAACCTATCCTCGGGTCTTCCCATTCAAGCACAAGCAGAAAGAATAATGATGAATGATCCTTTAATAGGTCTCTACCCTGAAACCCATATCTCCTTATTTAGTAGGCACTATAAACATAAAGTACCATGCATGAGATCACACAGGTCCCTAAATACCCGTGTCTCTACCATTCTCCAATGTTTACAACACTTTCTAAACATTAATGACACCATCACCCTACCAACTCATGCAACATCACCTGTTCCTAACTCTAAACTCTGTCCTATCCTTCATCCATACCTCTGATACTAATCTGTCACATCCCCCTCCTAAAAATGTGTACCCCTACAGGATTTGAAATTTTACAAGGGAGATAGTGACACCCAAGTCCCTCCTCTAATAGGCTTCGGGTTGGCGACTAGCACTGTGGGTATAATAATCACAATGATGGGAGGAATTACCCTCTAAGAAAAAACATGCAAAATAGATAGATAAGAGAGACCCCAATAAACTCCAACACATAATGAAATATAAAAGTAATCTCAAGTACACCTATGTAATGTCATGCAAGAACTACTACAACTAAAAGGGGAAAACTACAATACCAAAAGAAAGTAAAACAACAACGACCATGAAGCCAGAGAAACTACTCCAACTCCAAGCTATTAGTAACAGATGTTTTATCCAACCTGCTATAGGGGACCTGAAAAACAATTGATATATATGTTGGGTGAGAATAAAAGTATACTCAGTAGGATCCTCCCTAGAGACTCTCATGAAAAATTAAAGAAATCATGCTAAAGAAAAGTGAAAAACAAGTGAAACTAACTTGGCACATAAACAGGTATACTATATTCCCATCCTCAGCATGGATACATTGTCTAAGTATCGCATAAAAGGTTATATAATATAATAAACAATATCAAGGGTACCCCGCTACCTCTTCCCCACCGGTTTTTAGATTTTCCCCAACATCGCATGTCCTAGGAATCTCTCTCCAAAAAGGATGACCCAAAGACACCTAGGTGAGAACCACAACTGAAACCTCTTGCAACAAAAGGATTTCCCACCGACACCTGGGTGAAGCACCACACCATCCACAAAACCAAATGTAACCAGGTAGTTCTCGAGAGCCACCATAGCCCATATAACATGTATCATATATTGGGTATTACACCTCAAGCCACTATAGCCCATACACTGAGTAAGGATCCTCAAGCCATCACAAAATATACCTCGAATGGCCTGAAGGAATTATTTTTATTTTATTATAGATAATATTCCGTTTTAAGGGTTAAAGGGGAACACATACATGACCCATAGGTCTAAGGCACATGGCCCGAAATGACCCGCAATACATGACCCGAAGGCCGAGAGGCATACCATGCATATTACGTGACCCGTAGGCCCAACCCACTAGAACAAGTAACTACCAAGAGAAGAGAGAATAGAAAAATGGGGAGGTCAGCCATCCATCTTCCCACAATGATGTTGGGGGAAAAACCCCCCATGGATCAGAATCCCCATGGTGCTATTTTACCTAACCGACAGGGTGGAGTAGCGTAAAGAAACACAAAAGTACATAACATACTATAGCTTACAACCACACTATTCTCATAACCTAGTCTCATACTCAACAACAGCTAATGTCCCTTAGACTCCTGGTTATCACTCTTAAGACAAGGTATCCTATAACTACACAACCATTTAAAGAGATAAATTCATTAATTTATCCGTTTTTATTTGTTTCACTTTACATTAATTAATTATTTAACCATTAATTAACCATTATCAGTTCCAAAATACATTTTATTATCATCACACCATGTTCCATGTCCTCTAGGAAAAATCAAACAAAGTCCACAGTTTCCCAGAAATATTACCTCAAGATTGAATCCCAACAAGATCTAACCCCATGGGTTTACATCATTTATTCAATCATTTATTAACAACATTATTTCATTCCCATAATTCCAAGCATTCTAGAAAACAAAAACTAATATACCAAACACAAGGGACTCAGCACGGTGAGTAGGTGGACTACCTGTCGAGCCTTTTCCTCCTATAGTAGAAGCATAGACTCATCCATCCTCAATAATCTAAACAAAGAAAGCACGTGGAATACGCCACGCGTATTCGACTACTTTGGAATAAGGGTAATAAAGACTAGATTCTTTATGTAGTGGGTAAAGTAAAGAAGATAAACAATCAAAAAGAATCATCAAGCATCCAACATTCATAACTGACCTGTTTTATCCTCTCTGGTGTCCTCCCTAACACCAACTGCATAAACCAATGCATCTCACCACTCTAGGAATCAACCACTGCCCTAACCCCTAGGCCTCCTTGCCCCACATACCAGAATATCCACCCAGGACCAACCATCCCAGTCTCACAACACAACATAAGCGGCATGAAAACAATCAACAAGCAACTGGGCTCTCATCCCCAAGCAAGACATCTAGCCTTCACAAACAACGAGCACTCACGAATCCAAGCATAAGGATCTTGGAATTTACAAGAAAGGGGTAAATCAGAACCCTATTGGGAATTATCATTTATCACACAACAAGTTATTTTATCCACACTAAATTAGCCGGTTCATTTAAACTTTCATAACTGTATCCATTCGATTAACAATAGTTTACCATATCAACCACCTAATTCAAAAACATGCCTCTTTATCTTTACCCAATTAATTTACAATTAATCCCAGATTTATTTTATTTACCAGTTTCCATCATGAACGATATGTTAAACAAAGCAAGCATAGATATCACACTATCTTTCAAAAATAAGAGGCAACAACATATGATCGATATCAATTTATTTATCCGGTTAAAATATTTATTATGGAAATTCCATTGTGATTCAGTGGGATAGAAATTGATAACTATATAGTTTTCTATAAAATAATACAGAATCCCTGAATCCTCTAACTCAAAAGGTTTTAAACATTCTTGGCACAAGAGCGGCCAACACAACAGATCACAATCACCTCTCCTGGAAGATTGCATCCACCCAAGAATGCAGAGACACCACCACACCAACAAAAACCAAAGAAAAATACATTAGAAACACGAAGATAAAATTCCATGACATGGAAAGAAGGAATGTAAGTAGGGGAACCCAAAAGAACATGGGTATAACATACCTTATATCGAAGATGGATCGACACTTCCTGGTTGCACCAAAATATGGGGTGCACATGCAGTTGGAAGAAAATCCAAGGAAGACATGATCCATGGATACAACACTACGCATGAATCCTAAGGGAAGGAAAGAAAGGTTAAAGTATCTTGACTAGTGAACATGGAGTAATAAAAAGGGATAAAGATATCCCATCCTTTGAAAATATTTAACAGAGAAAAAGTTTAAGATACATTGGACTTTTCACTAAGATTGGATATGTCAAAGATTATGTGTTTTGACAGAGTTAAGGCTTCCAGAACGTTAGAAAAAATTATGATAGGAGTTATGGGATTTTAATCGGACTTAAATACCTTAAAGAAATGTTGTGAATTCATTTTACATTAAAGGGAATGTCAAATGGGCAAAACTGTATGATGTTAGAAAAAACTGGAAATTTGAAAAAGTGTGAGCCACTATTTCAGTGTGCCACCATCACAGTGCCTCCATTTTGGTGTTCCACCATTTGGTAAAACAAATGTTTTTGGAATCTTCCTAAAACAAACCACTTAGACCCCCAAGAACTCCACAATCACTCAATTTTCACAAATAAATGGCCTGGGGAAATCTGGGTCATTACAATCCTTATCATAGTTAATATCAATTCTATCAATAGTAGAGAAACTCCAATTTTTGATGACAAACATTATTATGGATAGAAAAATAGGACTATTTCTTATCTCCTATCTCTTGTCCTAGAAGTTTTTGATACCACTACTATTTATTTTCCACCCATTGATAAATATTCTCCTATGAAATTTTCTAATAAGAGAAACATAGAAGTTGATGGAAATGTTAGAAATAAAATCCTCATATCCTTATAAAAGAATCATTATTATAAGGTGATGGGTCTGAAGACTTCAAAAATTATATGGTACAATATGGAAAGTTTCTTTGAAGGGTATACAAAATTCAAGGATGCAAAGCTACAAATCTTGCATAGTAAGTGGGACATTATCAGAATGAGAGACGAAGAAACAATTGATGAGTACTTCAGTGGAGTAGATGAAATTGTCTACAACATCATATGATTCAAATATGTCTTAGAAGATTCTACAATTGTGAAGAAAACCATGAGAAACTTTACAGATATGTTTGATTATAAAATTTATACTTTAGAATATGAGGATTATTTATCTCTTGATGAGTTTGATAACTTTATTATTGCTTATGAAATGAGTAAATCTCCAATATTTAAAAATAATATGAAATATGAAATGGATTTTGAAGCTATGATAAAGATGAAAACCCAAGATGTTAATGAATTTTATCCTTGTGAGTCTGATGATAAGGTACATGACGAGTTTAATGAAAAAACATGTCTCTCATATCCAATAACTATTTAAGAGGAAGAAGAAAGTATGGAGGAAAGATTCCTCTCAAAAGTTTTGTGTATGGTGAGGAAACTTTTCTATGAATTTCCCCAAGAATAACTTTGAAGAATATCTAAATGATTCTGATGAAAAACCTTAATGTAAGAAGTGGAGAAAACTGATAGAGAATAAATGTCTTCTAAGAGATACAATAAGAGGTTTACTAGAAACAAAAATAGTATGTTGAGTACATCCAAATTAATTTTTTATTTTATTTAAAATCCACTTTAAGGAATATAAGGTAGAATAAGTTAAAAATTTTAATAAAAATTCATTGATTCTGAAATTAAATTGAAAAAAATGAATGAAAACATAAAAAAAGTTTCAAAAGTAAAATTTTAGAATTCTAGAGATATTGAGAGGGATCAATACGGGAATCTGGTGAATTATTCTGTTATTAAAATTATTCTTTCATCTGATTATTTTAACTTTTCAGGTTCTAAAAAAAGTATTAGGAAATCATTTGTAGAGAAATTATGTGAGAAAACATATTTCACTAAGAAAAATATAATTTCATTAAGAAAGTATCATTCCAAGTAAAGTGGTCCACGATTTGTGAAGAAACAACAACAACAAAAAAGTTCTGAACAATTTTACTATCATTATGAAAAATCAAGATTTAAAGGTCATTGTTGGTCTTATGGAGTCTTTGCGCATGTGGCATATTCCTGATGGTATAACACGTCTCTACTAGGAAACATGTATGAAACATTGGGGTGTAATGAGGAAAAAATAAAATCAAATGTTCCTAAATTTTTTCAAAAGATGAAGAAAGATATGTTTGTTAAGAAATTTGAGAAAAGTATTCATAATTAGCCTGAAAAGAAGTGCTTAGTTTTTTTTCCATATTAAATTGTGTAGGTTAGGAAGTTAGAAGAAGCACAAAAAGAATCTGATGAAAGGGAAAGGAAAAGGTTTGTGCAGAAATGAGAAAATTTTGAAAAAATATATCAATAGATTGTGGTTTTGAAATTTCGAAAATATGCAAGAGATGTGAGAAAGAAGGGAACAATACTAAAAGTTGTTTGAATTTCCTACAAAAAAAATAAACAAGGATGGAATATTTTTTACAAAATCACTGTTAATTTTTTTTTCTAAATAAGAAATGAAATTGACGTCCTTATTAGAAGAATCTATAGAATAAAAGAAACATGTTACAAAATCTGAGAATGAGGATCAGAATAAAAAAATACATCCAATGCAAAATCAAAGAAGAAGACAAAAAATTAAAGATTTAGAGAAGACTCCTAGCTCAAACTTTACTTTTGAGAAGCTATGAATTTTCTCATTATTCTAAAAACATTTGTGTATTTTTACTGACTTGAAGGTAATTTTAGGATTTTAAATAAAAAAGTTGATTCCGGGTCTCTTAATATTAAAAAAAAGATTGTAATGAGGTTACAAAAAAGTTATTTTTGAATTTTATGTTTATAGATCTGAACTTTCTGATATGTTTGTATAGATGGGTTTAGGCTATTTTTATCTTAAATAAATAGTTTTCAAGATTTCCCTAGGAATGATAATGTTTAGGGAAACATGGAAAGGTATTACATGAAAGTTGAGTAATCAAAAACATTGATAACCTTGATTATACACTCCTATTTTCTACACTAGGTTCTCCCATGTAGACATTGAATTATTTAGTTAAAGGCAGTTTTTTAAGAAACTCATGTTATACTTATGATCTTCTAAAGAAGATTTTCAGGTTTTTTTGTTGTTATTGATGAATTTTGGGATGAAATAATCTAAAGAAGCTTCAATTCAAGGCCGGATATTATTTATGATGTGACTTTGTGTGTCAGGTATCAAATTATTACAAAGTAATCACCTATGTTGGCAGAAAAAATAATTCAGATATTTTTCAAAGGAAAAACTTCACATTGGTTTTTATATAAAAAGAAATTATGAGATGATGTTTCAGGGTTATTCTGACTCTGATTGGGATGGAGACTTTGATGATAGAAAATCAGCCTCAGGAATAACATTTTTCTTGGGTGAATGTTGTGTGAGTTGTAATAAAGAAATTTTTTTAGTAACATTGACCACAGCTGAATCCAAATATATTGTAGCTACTTAGGATTGGACTCAAATGTTGTGTATCAAAGTTCAATTGGAATATTTTAAAATGAATGTTTCTAAATCGTTGCTGATACTTTGTGATAATAAAATTTCATTTGATCTTTCTAAGAATCCTATCCAACATTCAAGATCAAAATAACTTGATATAAAGTTTCACTTTAGAAAAGAGAAACTTTCTATTAGAGATGTTTTACTAGAATTCATTTCATTAATGTATCATATTATTGATATATTTACAAAATAAATTCTGAAAGAATGTTTTGTAGAATTTAGTTGGAAACTATATGTTCATAATCCTCATACATCTTCCTAAATATTATAAGGAATAACCCCCACTGTGCTTTGTATTATGTTTATATAGGGGGATAGAAAGAAACAAATTTCAAATTTTCAAGAATTTTTACTTATATTCATTTATTAATATAATTATGTGGTTATCATATAATGTGAGAGTGAAAATAAAAGTGGATGAAAAATAAAAGTGAAAGAAAAAGAAAGTGAGAAAAGAAAGAATGGGAGAGAGAAAAAGGATGTATGAAAAGAAAAGTGAGGAGGATTTATCATTACATAGACACAAATTTTTTTTGCCACCATGGGATGGAATTCCTTAAAAAAATCACTTTATCCAGTAGTGTGGTTTCATGAGACTCTCTTTTGTTATAGGTTATGTTTTGATTAGATTCAAAAAAATTGAATACTGAAAAAATTCTAAGAGTTGGAAAAGTTGTTAACGATGGTTGTAAACCAATCCAAAGGGGGATATTAAAATACCTTTGTGATAATTTATTATACCAAAGTTTTTATATTTTCTAAAAACTAACATTTTTTTAAATCAGAATGTTTTTTTTCAGGAATTGAATCCATCTCGATTGTATCCAGTTCATCGGATTCAAAAGAATCGGAGGTAGGATGTATTGTTTTTTGGGAGTCTATCTTTACTATAATTAGAGAAAGAATGAAGTAGCTGAAATGTTTTAAGAGAAAAAAGTGATGTTAGGAGTTATAAAGTTTTCATACTTTCTAAAACAAAAATCATATGATTATTTAAAGATGAAGAAGTTCTCATTAGTCATTAAAAAATCATGATAAAATATTTTGAAGAAATGGTTAAGTGGTTTGAATAATTTTAGATTTGAAAAATGGATTTTTATAATCATATTTTTTAATCAGATTTTTTAATGAGATTTTCTTAATCAAATTTTCATAATCAGAGATTTTTAATCAAAATTATTAGGAGAATCATAACTGGTATTTTGAGAGAATCCTAACATGAATTCGGTAGAGAATCGTAACTAGCATTCTGTAGAGAATTATAAGCGTCGTTATGAGGGAATAATAACCAAATTTCTGTAGAGAATTGTAACCATCATTCTGAGAGAATCATAAACAACATTATGAGAGAATAATAACCATCATTCTATAGAGAATCATAACCATCATTATGAGAGAATCATAACTAGAATTCTGATAGAATCATAATCATATTTATATAGAGAATCAAAACCATCTTTCTGAGAGAATCGTAACTAGCATTCTATGAAAATCGTAACCGGTATTCTATGAAATTTTTAGCCATCATTCTCTGAAAATTGGATCTATATAGAAATAGGAAGGGATACTGACACTTGTATCTAAGATAATCAAATGATTTTAATTTGATGATAAAGAAACATATTGTAATAGGTTGATAAAGAATTCATATTGATCTGATTTTTAATAAGAATTAAAGTGGTCAAACTTGACATTCACATTTTCAAAAATCTCAGAGAAATCAAAGGAGGTTTGACGAAGTCAAATATGGAGCTTAAATGTGATAAATTTTTGAAGTTTTGAGATTAAAAGATGTTGGAATGATTTCAAGTTTTCCACATTTTGTTTCTTAAGTTTCCTATAAATACTTCCTCATATCATTAGTTCTTTTTCAAATTTTCTATACATTCATGAATGGTAAAGTTCTAGAGAAATTAAATTTTAAGTTCTCATCTGTTTGAAGGAGAATTGTTATGAGCATTCCATAAGAGTTTGAGTTTTTTTATAGATTTTGTTTGAGTTCATTGTATTGCAAGAAATTGGATCCAGAATACATCATCATTGTATTGAAAGAAATCTGATCTAGATTAAAACATCATTATATTTAAATCAATAGGACAAAAATTATAGCATCATTGTATTGAATGAAATCAGATCCAGATTACATCAGCATTTTATTAAAAGAAATCATATCCATATTACAGTAGTATTGTATTGAAAGAAATCAGATCCAGATTACATCATCATTGTATTGAATGAAATCAGATCTAGATCGCATCATCTTTGTATTAAAATAAATAGGATCTATAATCCAACATTATTGTATTGATAAAATCAGGATCTATCATCATTTGTTTGAGAGAATCGGATCCATACAAATTAGATTGAGGATTCAGACTGAGAAATATTAGAGAATATTCGATAAAGGCTTTATTCTTTTTATAGGATCAATTATTTTTAAATTAAACATTATCAAATGATGGTATTTAGTATACAATTTGTTATTTATATATAGAAGTTTTCTAATAGGAGTTGGCACAAGATGTATTCACTTCATCATAATAGTGGATTTCCATTGACCCATGGGAGCGGCTATGGTAGGGATTTAGGTTCTCACATTGAGGCTGAACCTTGTAAATATTGTGTTCTTTTCTTTCATACCTATTTTCTTATGCATGAGTATTTACTAAAATTTGATAAGCATATAAATATTAACAGGTTTTAGGGGTTAAGTTTCTAATAGTTTTGAAACTTATAAAAAGTGAACAACTGATTCAACCCCCCTTTTCAGTTTTTATTCAATCCTTTGAAAATAAATCTCACACTAATTTATGATAAATAATATAAGAATACACATATAAAAACATATAAGATCAATAATTATAGTTTCATTAGGTAATTTGGTACATTTCAAATCAGATTAAAATAGTGGGCAAATCGACATTATTGAAAACCTCCTTAACATGCTCATAATATTCAATAATACTTAAAGCTGCCTAGGATAACCTGAGAACATACATAAGAAAAGATTGAGATATAAATACAATAAGTTCACAAAAACTAATAACATGAAGACGGTATTAAATGTCACAAAATAGAAATTTCAAAGGGACATAAAATAGATGATAATCATAAACAAGAATAATGAGGAAAGATATAACATGAGAACATAAAGGCAACATGGGAATGTGGAAAAAACTTTAAAGAAGACATCATAAGAGTACGTCAGGGTTAAACACCAAGACATCATAAAATAATGTTCTTAGGATTACCTCCTATTCACTATACGTAGAATCTCATGAGACAAAAATATTACCCAATGCATTGGAGTCCTATCTGGTCACACCTATCATAATCATATCAAGTACATGCATATACGTGCCACATGGACCATATAACATAAAAAAAATATTTCATCACATTTAATTCCAAGGATAAAGATTGTGGGTTATATATATGTCACTAAAAATTAAAATAAATATTGGTATGTCTATTTGAATACCCTTGAGTGTAAATAGAAAAGGTATTCACAACACAAAGTTTTGTCATGAAAGTATCACAAAATTTTTTTGGAAGCGTAACTATAGTTCAAAAAGGTTTATAAAATGGTTTATTGAGATATAAAGTGGAATCTCATAATTTTTAAATAAAATATAAATCAAGAGGTATGTGGGAAGTCATATCCAAACATCATAAATTGTAAATAAAAGGCCTAAATTGAAGAAGATGCTTGAATAAATAAGAGGAGTGGACCCCATAGTAAATTGTGATATAGTAATGGCTTAGATAAATGATATAATAAGGGGAATAAATTATATATAATTATTGTGAAATAAATATTATATTATTGGGATCTTTATAAAGTCATGAAAAATATAACCAATGTATATTTATAAGGCTAAATAGAAGTAAGGTGCTTGAATTGAAAAGAAGAGAGAGAGGTCCCCCACCTTGAGAGGGTGATTCTAAAAGATTGGAAGAAGATTCCTATGATATTGGGTGTACATTGGGGGAAATGGAGATATTATAAAATTTTAAATACATGATCCAATGTTTTTGAGTAAAGTGGAAGGCAATATTGGATAGGGTATATATTGTAAAAGAGAGGGGAGTTCTTTATTATTTATCTAACTTAGGTTTTGGACTCTATATAATAAAGTAATCAAAACCACAAACATTACCATGGTTTTTATACATGGTTTCTACCAAAGTGTATTGGTTTTAATAATTACAAGGGCTGAAATCCATAAAATATTACCCTTGGTGGTGTGTAGGTGATTCATGTTTTTAAAGAATTGATTTAAAACCCATAAAATACATTAATGGTTTTAGAGGATTCATAAAGGTTTCATAAAATTAGTCAAATATCCACAAAACAAATTATTATAAAGGAGAAACATTAATTTGGTCTTGGATATAATTTATATAATTTAATTCCTTCTTTTTTGGGTCATTATTATGTCATAATACACACCTTATATTTTACCATATTTAGTTTTTACAAAAAAATTGACTCTGTCAGATTATTATGAAAAATTTAAATTTTGATAATTCCCACATGATGATTTCAAAATTAATTCTTATTTTATAAATATTATTTTCTAAATATCTTAATTTTTAATTGTATTTTATAGATACATCATTCTGATCGGAAAAAATTGATTTCTAACTTTAAGGTGATGAGGGGTCATAAGTGTTGGTTGGAGTAGGACACTCAAGATGGGGGGGGGGGTGAATTGAGTTCCTTTCAAAATTTCTATTAAAAATATTAGTTAAAAATTCCCCCAATTTAAAATCTAAACAACCGAGTTAACCAAAGTAGAGGATTTATAGGAGTTTTGAATGTTCAATTAATTTCTCAAAAGATTGATTAATTATCAATTACATCAATTTGAAAGATTGTTATAACTTTTGAAAGTAATTTACTAAAACAAAAATAGTTATAAACACTAACTAAGATTAACTGTCAGTGTAATATTTAGTTTTTGGAAATATGAGTGAAAATAGAGAAAACTAAATTTGAAAAACACAAAAGAGAAAAACAAGAGGTTCAATATCAAGAAAATTATTAGTAATATTCACTTGGTGATCACCTAACCCCAAGAATTTTATATTAATAAACTTTATCCACACCATGGATCAGGGTTCACAACAACACACAAGGATTTCTAGGTCAACTAGACCTCTACCATAGTTTTTTGTGGGGAAAAACAACAACTAGGCCACAGTGGAACCTCTTCCACAACTATATGTGGGAGAAAAATGGTGTAAATGAGTGATAGGGTGAAGATATATTGTATCTTCTATCTTATATTAGGAGACAATACATGTTTTTGATACATACGAACATACTACTTGAAAATTAATAAGAACGTGAACAAAAAAGTAGAAATAATGAGGAAATATTTAGAATGCTATATGTGATGTTCTTGATGCTTCTAGAAATTTTAGGTGTAACATATGTGGATCTCAAGTACACTTATGGAAATAGAAACGAAAACAGAGTGTTGTGTGAAATTTGTGTTATGGTTTTTGGTGAGGAGAGATTCTCCACAAAGGTGTGCTTCACTAGGGTTTGTTGGTGCAAGGATGTTGGGATTTTTGGTTCAAAACAAATCCTTCATTTTTCACAGATAGAAATAATGAGTGTTATTATAATATATTATTTTCTCTACCTCATAAGTTCTATATATATGGTTGCTATGCTTTTTTCTCAGGTGATTTCTTTATATACTATAGAGGTCGACAATAGGCGTGTTTGAAATATGTGTTGTACCTCGCACCTCTAACATTTCCTAAAAAATACAGACAAGGTCATTAATATAATAAACAACACTAAGTTTCATATATATGAAAATTAAAATTAATTTTTAATTTAAGAGTAAATAAAATTCAATAAGTGTTGATCAGTAGGTTATTCCGTATTTAGGACCTTCTGTCGGTAGGTCCTTCTTTTGGCAGGTCCTTCTGTCTGTAGGTCCTTCTTTCGGTAGGTCCTTCTGTCCGTATGTCCTTCTATCAGTAAGTCCTTCTATTGGAAAGTCCTTATATCAATTTTTTGATGTGTCAGTGGGTCTTTAATTTTATTGGGTTGTTTTGTTGTTAAGTCAGACTATTGGTGACTCAAACTTGTATCGACGGCTCAACGTGTTGGTAGCTCATACTTTTGTCGTGACTCTTCTCTCGGTAGATCATACATCTGTCGGTGAGTCATGATATCATTGAATCAAACTTGTCCATTTTTTTTTTCAGTTTTCGTACCTTATATTATAAAAATTAATAGAATATGTCAAATTTATAGTTTTACAGAGATAATAATAATTAACCATATTTGAATATAAAACTTAAGACAAGATTAAACATGATTTGACTTGATTTTTGAGCAATAAAACTGGAGAAGGACAACAATCTCCCCATTTTTTTATGATCACAAAATCATGAAATTATAAATCACAATCAGTTGATTCATAATGATCAATGTATTCAATCTACTTACTATCTCCCCATTACTATTTTTCTTAAAAAGAGGAAAAAGCATTCCCCCCATTTCATGTTTCCATTTAATCCAAAGTTAAAATAATGAATAATTCCCTATAATAACGCATAATGGCTTCTAACCCTTTTTGAATTATAAAAATTAGTAAATATAATCAAAGAATAAAGACTAAAGAAGAATATATATAATCATAGCATAAAGAAAGGAATGAAGAGATACTGAATTTTATAATCAAGCGAAATTAAATTGGGGAAAAACATAACGAAAGTATAAAAATGATGCCCTATAAAAAAAGTGATCCAAACTACTTCTTATGTAAAGAGGATTCCATCAGTACCTTTCCCTTGTCAGAATCTTCCCACCATATTCCATTGCCTAAGTGATATCTTCCTTTTTTTCCAGAAACTTCTCAAGGGTAGGAGTAAACTCCTTAAGTAGCTTCACCAGATCTCTAAAAGCCTATGTCACTAGATGAAGTCTCAGATTCTCAACTAAATACTTGAAGTTTCTAGTGAGATGATGCTTGGTTTATATTATTTTGATATAAAACCCCACTTTATTGGTTATTTATTCTTGTGAATTTGAAGCATCTTTGGTATAGAATCTCACCATTTCATAGATTTGGTCACTATTATTCATAATCTTGGAGAGAGTCTACTAGTCAGTGCCACCCATAATTCTTTTAAGATCTTCTCTAATCACATTACTAACAATCTCAACATCTAGAGGGTGTGAAACTAGAGCTTCGAAGATATATTAACCATGCACTATATCTTTGAGTTCCTGCATCAACTGATTTATATCAATATTAGGGGTCTGAGGTTAAGCAGCAACATTTCTAGAAACCGCCTCCTCAAAAGACTTTAGCACTTTATCAAAGGATATCCTATAATAAATAGTCAATATGTCTATGGTAAAAACCATTCAAGTCACCTCATTCCTCATTCTCAGGTTATCCTTCAGTATAATTTCAACTACTTAGATTAGCCTCAGTTCTACTTAAGAAACCACTATTTTTATCAGAATATAAATATCTCTTTCACTTAGAGTATGAACATGAGAATTTTTAGGTTGATATGAATCTCTAATAAGGGAGATGAGATCTTACTTAAACCTTTAAAAATCAAATTAGGTGATATAGTCACCTAACAACAAAGTCACATAGTGTGAAGGAGATGAAACTATTGGAGGTGTCTTATAATGAATAGGTTCCCCAACTATTGGTCTCCTTAGAACAACTACACCATCCTTAGCATCTAAATTAGAATAATCAAAATTGATAGGAATATTAATAGGATAATTTTCCCATTCAGATACTACACTAGCATCAAAAGGAGTGAGTGTATAAACTATCACTTTCTTGTCTTGAGGCTCCCTCTCAATTTTAAATCTCCTTCTAGTATAAACTAATATTGGTACAGGGGATACCTATACTTCTACTTCACCATGGACTTCAAGTAATTCCCCTTCTTCAATAGAAACTTAATGAGGTTCTACAATATGTTCCTAATCTACAGTACCAAAAGGTTTTTTATTATAACCTTGATCATCATTAGGATGATTCGAACTACTATCACTCCCACCACTTTCCTGCTCGACTTCATTTCCTCCATCATCTCTAATTTTATCACAAGATTGTTCATCCTCTTCTTCAATGCCAATACCTTTAGATTCAATACCACATTACTCTTCCACACTATTTTTTTATTTATTCTCAAGTTTCCTCATCTAAACCATTGTATTTTATTTTATACTACAAACTTTCTGATTCCTCATTCTCATCATCATCATCATGGGCTAGAATATTTTTCGTGGAAGGTAGAGATAAAGGTGGACTAACAGGTCCAAAATTCATCCCCTTAGGACTTTCAACAATATCACTGTCACTCCTATCATCTAAAGGAGACTCATCTTCTATAACAGTTTCAAAAGATTCCTCTTCATCAGAATATACATCATCAACATCTGGTGGAAAAGTAGGATCAACTACATATCTTGGACTAGATGGATGGTCAACAAGTTTTAAATTCTAATATAAGTTATCATCATCTCCATCCCACTCCCTCTTCCAAGGATTCTAATTTATCCTCATGCTCTTGAAAAAATCCTTAATTAGGCAGATACCACTACAAATAGTGATGGTTTTTTCATCTTCACTTAAACATCCTTTGGATTTTAGCATCATAAATATAATTCTCAGGTAAAACAGAGAAATTTTCTTCTAATAAAGATTTATTGTTTCACTTATATATAAAATAAAATACCTAAAAACATTTACCTTATAAACTTTATTTAGCAAGTATAGTAGATATACATATTGATACTTGAGTGAAGAAAAGTCCCATTATTTTGAGACACAACTGGTGCTGGATGAACTTGAATAGCAACCTTCTTTCACCATCCAACTCAGCAGCAATTGGTCTTTTATACTCTGCATTACTATTTAGTTCACCCAATGCTGTCTCAAAGAAAAATAAATAACTTTTGGGGGGATTACTCACATAATATCCATTATAAATCTTTTCATGAGGTTCCTTCTAAAATTATTCCCAATTATTTGAAGAAAACAATACTCTTATTCCATTCACCTTAGATTTAATCTAGTATGTCTCACTACCTTTTTGTATAAACTCATAATGAAGATAAAATTCATGTAACAGTCTTTGGTAAAAAGTTTTTTCATTATTTAAGAACCATTCTAACCATACTTGCATCTAAAACACATTTAAAAACAGATACTTACTTGTTAATAACCATTCTGAGTGCACTACTCACTCAGGTGTTACCACACAATTTTCAAGTCATTGATGAATAGGCTTAGAATTGCTCGATTATCCTTTCTATAACTTCGTGGGTTGAAAATAACCTATATATCCCTCCAAAAATCATTTTACTCTAACCATATCAAGGGTTATGTAGAAGGTAATAAGGTTAAAGGATCAAAGGTAAAGAGAGATTTAGTGTAAGTGTGCAAGTGTGGAAGATCGAGAGTAAGAAGTAAGTAAGATTGACTTGGTTTTATCATTTAGGTTTTCATTAACCGTAAATCAAGTAATTTAGGTCAAATAAAAACAAATAATTAAAACAACATCATTAAGAGAGAAATAAAAACCATCGGCGAGTTCTATCGACGAGTGTCCATTGGTGAGATATCATTGATATTTATAAGACACTGTCATCCTGACACTATCAACATGAAACTGTTAGCATGACACCATCACTATTGGAATGAAACTATCGACATGCCACTATCAGTGTCGACATGACACTATTAGCATGACACTGTTGGTGTGGGCGATACATCACCAGTGTCTTATCGGTGAGTCACCCACACTAAGTTTTAATAATGAGTTATTAATAGTATGTCTACCAAAATTAATCATCCTTAATTTATGTCTGATGTAACTAATTATTTCAGAGTTTAATGGATTAGAAAATATATCATGAAGATGATGTTTTGTGCCAATAAATTCAAGTGTTATACCACCTTTTTGATAAAAATCTCTCAAAAAGTGATGTCTTACGTCAATATGTTTTGTTCTAGAGTGAGTAACATGATTCTTTGATATGTTAATAGCACATTTATTGTAAAAGTTTATGGGGAAATGTCTAAATTGATATCTATAATATAGAAAAGTTTGTTTCATCCACAAAATCTTGGACAATAATTACCAGTATCTATGTATCCGGCCTTAGCAGTAGATAATGCAACATAATTTTTCTTTTTTACTACACCATGATACTAGAGACTTTCCCAAAAAGTGGCATTTTCCATAGTTAACTTCTCTATCTAACTTACCACCACCAATATCAGTATCTAAATAACCAACTAAATCAAATAATTCTCTTCTAGGGTAGAACAATCTAAAGTTGGTAGTATATATAAGGTATTTGAAAATTATTTTGATATCATTTAAGTGAGATTCTTTGGGGTTTCCTTGAAAATAGGCACACATACATATACTAAAAATTATATCAGGCAGACTAGCAGTCAATTAATGTAGACTTCCAATCATCACTCTTTAATTGGTTTGATCAATGGATTTACTATTTTCATCAAGGTTTAACTTACTGGTGCTACTCATTGGAGTATCACTACTTTTTGGTACTATCAAAGCCAACCCTTTTTAAAATATCTTTAGTATATGTACTTTGATTTAAAACAATACCTTATTTATTTTGAGAGATTTGAAATCCAAGAAATAATTTGAGTTCTCCCCTTAAACTCATTTCAAATTCACTTTTTATCATTTATAAAAAAATAATACATAAATAATTCTTTAAATATCAAAAAATAATGTCATCAACTTAGAGTTAAACTAGCAAAACATCTTTACAAATTCTTTTTATTAGGAGAGTAGGATCAGCTATACCTTTTTAAAACCTTTAGAAATAAGAAAATTACTTAGCCTCTCAAAAAAAGATCTTGGTTCTTGTTTTAAACCATATAAAGCATTTGTTAACTTAAAAACATGATTATAGAAATGTGGTTTTGTAAAAAAAGGGGTTTTTTTAACAAAAACATCCTCAAATATATACCCATTCAAGAATTATATTTTAACATAAAATTGATATAGTTTGAAATTGATATGAGTTGTATATTGCTATAGGAATCTAATGGATTCAGATCTGGTAACTGGTGAAAAGGTTTCTTCATAGTCAATACCTTCCTCTAGAATATATTCTTGTGAAACCTGTTTGGCCTCATTCCTCACTATGGTGCCTGCTTAATATACTTTGTTTTTCTGAAGACCCACTTAGTTCCAATGGTCATGTTATCTTTAGGTCTATCCAATAGTTTCTAAAATTTATTTCTTTCAAACGTATTAAACACTTATTGATTAAACATTAACCAAAATTCATCATTAATTGCACGATTAATGTTTTTAGGTTAAAGATGTGATAATAAGGATTGATGTTCAACCTGGTTTCTAAGAGAATCTATAGTCTCCGTCCCTTTATCTAAGTCTGTACCAACAATATATAAGGGATGGTTCTTAAGGGTTCTAATAGATCTAGAAAATGAAGGACTAGATATTTCAGGTTCATCTGTAGGTTCAGGTTCACTCTGATTAAAGTCTGTAGATTTTTCGGAACATGAGGATTTAGCATCATGCTTAATAGCAGAATCAGGGGGTCTAGCATTTATGTCAAGATTGGATAGATAAATCTCAATATTTTCAGTAGGTGTTTTAGGTTCACGTGGATATGTTTCATCAAATTTTACATGTAAATATTCTTCCACACACTTGGTTCTTTTTTTAAAAACTCTACAGGATTTTCTAGAGGTTGAGTAATGTAGGAAAATTCCTACCTCAATTTTGGATGAAAATTTGTCCAGAAGTTGCGACTATAGCCATTTTGTGAGCAAAAAGATTCAAAGTTTTGGTTCTCAATCTCACGACCATGGTCACTCCTTAAGGTTTTTATCCTAAGACCACTCAGGTTCTCTAAAAATATAGAATACTTGGTGAAGTAATAATAAGATTCACTCTTGTGAGATAAAAATAATTTCCATGTATACATAGAGAAGTCATCTACAAGAACATAGACATATTGATTTCCAAGAAGACTTAAAACTCTAGATGATCCAAAAAAAATCCATGTGAATGAATTCAAGTGGTTGAGAAGTTGAGACTTCTTTATTTGGTTTGATAGATATTTTGTGATTTTTTCCCTTTTGGAATGGATTACTGACCTTATTGTTTGGAAATTATAGTTTGGGAAGATCCTTGACTAAAACATTCCTTGAAATACTTTTAAGTGAGTGAGTGTTATAGTCTCCTAATATTCAATGCTAAATCCATGATTATTTATGCAATACACTTAATAAAGAAACATTTTTAGATACTAAAGAATCCATGTTCACAACATAAACATTCTCATTTCTAAAAGTAATAAATTCTAACTCATTTTTATAATTAAACACATCATATGCATCATTTTCATATTTAACATTGAAACCATCATCACAAAACTAAGAGATACTAAGTATATTGTACTTTAATCTATCAACAAAAAGAACTTTGCAAATTAAAATAGAATTAGTGCTACTGATTTTCCCAAAGCTAATTATTTGGCCTTTATAACATTGTCACAAAAAGTGACATTCCTTCCATCTATCTTTATAAGATTCTTAAATATCAAGCAATACCCTTTCTTGTTTCTTGAACGTCCACTGTACAAGTACCATAATCTTTTATAGGAGATCTCCAAGCCAACTTCCTATGCATCAAATTCAAATAAGAAAATATTTTTTAACCCAGACTTGGTTGGGTCTAGTAATATTAATAATTAATGATTTTGGAAGACAAACTTTATTCATGTGTTTTTTATAAAAAGTTTGTAAAGTATTGAAAAAATAAACTCTATTTGGTCTGGAAATACTAAAAGAAGTAAAAGGTTTTCCAATCTAGGTACATGTGGAATATTTTTTAATTCATGGTACAAAGCCTAATTTTCCATATTTTTATACAAAATTATTTTTACCAAATTTTCTTTGTCCTATTTTATAACCTACACCAGTAACATATTTTTGTGAGACTTTTTTTCCATGAATTGGAGTAAGGGTATTCTTTCCATTGGAAAAATTTTATAATTCCTTTTTCAAATCCACATTTGATAATTTAAGTTCATTATTTTATTTAAGAAAATTTTCATTTTTCTCTTTATATATAGGAAGATAAGATTTAACAGTAAAGGTGAAGAATGTTTTTTATTCAAAAATTTATATTTATATTTTAATTAATTGAATCTATCTTCAATTATTTTTTAGTGCTAACAAATTTCATCATTGGTCATGTTTTCATAATCATATTAATCTCTAGAATAATATGAATTTTTTGTAGGAGATTAAAGGGCTACCTCATAAGTGTTTGTCATGGATCACATGTTAGCTTTGTCATCCTTCTCATCATGTAAAGACTATGACTCACTATATCTATCCTCAGAAGCACTTCATGTGGCCTTCATTAACTTCTTATACCTTTTATATTTGTCCTAATATCTCTTATTATGCTTTAACTTAGGACAATTGGCCTTCACATGTCCTATTCTCATATATTCCTAACAAACTACCCCATTAGAGTTATCACCTCTCTTCTGGTACTTTTTACAGTCTCCCTTATAGTCATACTTTTATTTGTAGCTGGGATTCCTAAAGAACTTATTCTTTCAGAAATTTTTTTAAAACTTATTTATAATTGATCCAATTACTCATCATTATCATATGGAGATTATTCATTTTTTTAACCTTTAGAATGAGTTTGTGTCTTCTCCTTTTCTTTGTGCTTAGAATTAGTGTTCTTTAAATTCACTGAATTTCTCTTTGGTTCATCATCTTCTTCTTTTTTGACCTTTAATTCTTCCTCAAACATCATCATCCTACCTATCAGATCCTTTTCTAGAAAAGTGTTGATGTCACAAGATTCCCTTATTGACATTGAAGTTCCTTTCTATCTTTTTGGTAGAAATATGATAATTCACATTATTTTTTCCTTATATGTAACATCCTTTCCTAGGGAGATTATAGTATTTAAAATTTCATTAAACCTGAGATACATGTTAGAGATAGGTTTATCAGGATTTTTTTAGGTTATCTTATTTTATAGTAAATGTATTGAGGCTCATTTCCTTAACACTAGTGGTTCCTTATTGTGAAAGATCTAGAGTATCCCAAATTTCATGGGATGTTTTACATGAATAAATATTATTGAATTCTTGATATACTAAGGCAAAATATTAGGAACTAATTTATTTTTAGTAATTATTATAAGCTACCTCAGTTGGATCATCCCATGTATTTGAGGCAGTGACATGAATCTTATATTGATTTACAATTGAAGTCTATATTTCAAAACCCATATTTTCAAAATGTATTTTCTTATTAATTTTCCACTGAGCATAATTAGTTCGATTGAAAAATGGAGGTCTTTTGGTAGAAAAACCTTCCAATCTATTATCCATAATAAAGAATAAAGATTAGGTTTTTAATGTGATAAAAATATAGAACTAACAGAAATTTAATGATCTTTAAAACACATCTAAAATCAAAGCTGAAAATATTTGAAAAATCTTTGAAAAATTTGAAAAAAGAATATTAAGAAAAATCCTTTGATACCAAATATTGGTCGGAGTAGGACACTCAAAAGGGTGGTGAATTAAGTTCCTATTAAAATTATGTTAAAAATATCATTTAAAAATTCCCCCAATTTACAATCTAAACACCCTTTTTAACCAAAGTAGTATATTTATAAGAGTTTTGAATGTTCAATTAATATCTCAAAAGATTTATTGATTATCAATTAAAAAATTTTGAAATATTTATATAACTTTTGAAAGTAATTTACTAAATCAAAAACTGTTATAAACACTAACTAAGATTAACTATCAAAGTAATATTTAGTTTTCTAAAATATGTCTCAAAATAGAGAAAACTAAATTTGAAAAACAAAGTTGAGAAAAAAAGGTTTTGTATCAAGTAGACACATTGTCATCTCCACTGGGTGATCACCTACCTCCTAGAAGTTTATATAGAAAACTATTTCTACACCGTAGATCGAGGTTCACAACAGTACATAAGGCTTTCCAGGTCAACTAGACCTCCACCACTATTTTTCATGGGAAACAAAATACAACTAGGGCACAAAGGGACCTCTCACATAGTTATATGTGGGAGAAAAGTGGTGTAAATGACTGAGATAGTGATGATATACTGTATCTTCCTGCTCATCTCAAGAGACAATATGTTTTTGGGATAAAGCCACACATACTACTGGAAAAGTAATTTGAATGTGAAAAACATAGAAGAAATAATGAGAAAAGGTTTAGAATGCTCTGTGTGATGTGCTTTAATCTTTTGAACTTCTTTGGTTTAGAAAATGTGAAGCTCAATTCCACTTATGGAACCAGACACCAAAACAGAGTGTCCTGGAAGCTTTGTGTTCTAGTTTCTAGTTAGGTGAGATGCTCCTCAAATGTTTTTTTCACAAGGGTTTATTGCTATAAGAATGTTAGGATTTTTAGTTCACATCAAATCCTTCCTTATTCACAACTATGAATAATGAGTGTTCTTCTTGTATATTCTTTTATTTACCTCGTAAGTTCTCTCTATATGGTTTATACGCTTTTTGTTTAGGTGATTTCTTTACATACTACATTGGTTGACAATAGGCTTGCAAGGAACATGTGTTGTACCTCATACCTCTGACATTGTATACAAAAGGTAGACAAAGTCATTAATATAGTAATCAGTACTAAGTTTCATAAATATGACCGTTAGAGTTAGTTTTGAATTTTAGAGTAAAGTAATATTTCTTTGTGTAGGTTAGTTTTTCATTCTTTTGGTAAGTCTTTCTATTGATAGGTCCTTATGTCAGTAGGTCCTTTGGTCAGTAGGTCCTTCTGTTAGTAGGTTATTTTGTCGATTGGTCCTTCTATTGGTAGGTCCTTCTGTCGATAGGTCCTTCGATCGGTAAATCCTTCTATTATGTTGATGTGTCCATGATTCATTACTGCTGGTGAGTTATTCTTTCAATAAGTCAGACAATCAATGACTCAAACTTATATCAGGTAATAAACCTATTATAATCTCATACTTCTTTTGGTGTCTCATATAACGGTAGATCATACTTTTGTCGGTGAGTCATGATATCAGTGACTCATACTTGGCCATTTTTTTCAGTTTTCCTGTCTTAAATTGTGATCATTAATAGAATATGTTAAACTTATATTTAAACATAGCTAATCATACTTACGAATATTTGAACACAAAACTTAAGACATGATTAAACATGATTTGACATGATTTGTGAGAATTAAAATTGGAGACGGACAACAATAAGAATTGGTACTTATTCTCACGAAGTTCGCACTTAGTGATCTTGAGTAGATGAGATCATGAGGATTGAAACACGAATTGGAACACCACATGTATCTGGTGTCATTAGTTATTCCTATCTACGAACATGTGTATTGACCTCATGACTTGAGATCATTATCAATGTGTACCATTTTATTATGTAATTTTTATTAAGGAAGAAATCAAGAAATTGATTTCGTGGAGATATATCTTGTGTTAGGTGAGTCCTTGTTGGTAAAAAATCAGTTGAATGATCAAGAGAGAATTTTTCTCTTGTGAGTTAGGTAAGTGTTATCACTAGCCCATTTGATCAGGGTGGTAGTACCTTCACTAAATCCATGACCATGGTGGAATAAGATAAGTCCGTCCAGTAAGGTTAATGAATAATAAATCAAGAAAGGATGACTACACAAAGTGTGTGTCCTGCTTTATGATATATCATGAGACAAAGAGATTATATTACATAGTATGTGTTTGTAGAAAGGTTGTATTTTCTATGACTAATCCTTAACTCTTTAGGGGCCACGATGAATTGCAAGGCTCCACTCCTTGTCTTTAAATAGTATTCACTACTATCAAGGTAAAGGCATACAGGGTCACACAAAATATAATACTGAAAAGTCTAACGTATTTTGATGAATATGAGTACAAGACATGGTGGGCCCCACCATGGGGTTCGGGACATGTCCAAGGATGTATGATCACCAAGGAATAAATAAGTTCATATGATTAATGTTCAAATAATTAACATTTAATTTATTGAATAAATTTATTTATAATTATAAAAGTAAATATTTGGATAATATTATACTAAAAAAATATTACTTTATTAATATTTAGGTTTCATTTAATATTTGCAAGAATGAAGAGTCATTTTAATGACTCAATTTTATCATGTATTTTATTTATTATATTATAATAAATATATAAAAATATAAATAATATTTATGACTAAGTAAAACAGTCATGCGACATTATTTATAATGAGTAAAAAATATTCAGGGTCAGGTGCAATTTTTCAATATTTTTGAAACTCAGTATAAAAGAGAAGAGTATATCATGCCGATGACTATTCATTGTGGATGTAGGATAGGATTTCTTTTATTTCCCAATTTTTAGATAGATAATCTCTCATTAAAAGTTGATGATTAAAGATATCCTTCTCGGATCACCAGAATTGAGCAGCGGTGATCACCAAGACGTCAAATGCATTGTCGGATCTCTAAGCTAGCACTTCAAATTCAACAATAGACACTCCCAATAATTTTTAAATAATGGTTGGATGATCTAGAGGGGTCAAATTTAGTTAATTTGAGTAATTATCACTGAATATGAGAATATGTAGAGTGAAGGTTCAGAAACCGACAAGGTATTGTTTGTTTTATTTTTGTGGTTAAATTTCATCATGTGGGATCCTCAATCTTTAGCCGGGGTTGCGCTTCACTGGTGATGATGTAGTTACGTTGATTGTAATTGAAAAATTTTAAATACATATAACTAACTATTTATATTGCATTCCTCGATAAGAAAAATTTGTATCAGAGCGAACATGTGAAAATTTTAAGTCAATAAAGATTAAATATGCGTTAAATTTTGATGAGGGCGTCCTCACAGTCCCAACACCACATATGAAATTTCAATGTGACATAAACAACCCAAGTTTTTGATATCTGAAGTTTCAAAAATGGATTGAAATTGAAATTTTTATGGGTATTAAATAAAAGAACATATATATTTAAATATATGTTATTTACTTTAAGGTAATAGTGTGATTGATTTCTAGGAAAACTAAACCTCGAGTGTAATATTGTGGCCGGAGCATAGGTGACCAAAATATTTTTTTTGGATGAACTAATATTCCAAAGAATTGTGGAGAAATTTAAAGAGTCTTAGTTAAGCCTTTTTAATTTTTGAAATAAACAAACTAAAAAAAATAAAACAGGGTTTGGTCCCAACAAGGTTAATTAAAAAATAAAAATCCATTTAAAATAAAGGGTGGGGTCTCTATATCTATGATGGATGTCTTTGTTTCATTTTTTCATAAAAATTTTAATTTTAAAAAATGAAAAGGGTTGGTTCCCTCCCCCTATTGGTGGTTCCACATCCTTCGTGGTGCGCCGTCTCCCCTCCGAATCAGAAACCGCCTAGATTCGACCCTGATTACGCCATTGCCCACTGTGGATCCGGTTGTCATCTCACCTTTATTTTTTCCACATCTAGCCACATGAAAACCCCACAGGCAACACCACATACCCTCCCAACCGTGCTCAGCCTCACTGATCCTATAACCTTTTGAATTCGACTATCCCACCATCTTGGGCCCGACCATGTCCTTTCTATCACCATTGTAAACCCAAGACGCCTCTTTTGTGGCCAATTACCCCATGCCTTATTATTGGACTACCAAAAGTGACCCTGTGCAAGGGGCCTCACCCAAAACTGGATGGTGCGAGTTTGGCTTGACCCTAGATTGGTTGGGGCTGGTCCTGACCGATCCGACTATATATTTTATGGGATGCACAGGGCTTGAGAAAAATCATATATTTATATATATAAATACATTTAAACACAAACACATATATATTTCAAATTTATGTAATATATTGAAATTTAATTGAATTAATTAATTGATTATTTTATTTTTTTGTATAACAATTAAATTAATTAATGGGACTGAACGACATAAATTTTTGAATTAAAATAAGGGTGAATTATTTTGATCCATTTAAATCACTCTCAAAATGAATTTATTTCATGTTTATTTTTTTGTTTTTTCATTTAATTAATATACACGATTTTATTACATATCGACTGACTTAGATCCATAGACCGACCAATACATGTCTGGTATTCTTTATTTATTAATTTTTTTAAGGCATGGTTTTTAATAATTATATAATAAATGATGATTTGAATGTCATATTTTCATCATTATATGTATAAGGGTCAAGGTATCTAGATCAATATTTTTTTATCTGTATCTTCTTTTTTGATACACCCAGACCTGCGTGTGACAATTGTTGTATAATGAAGATGATAAACAATGATATACTTCATGCTGATATTTTGCAATGCACCAGACATGAGTTTGACACATTGGATAGGTGAGTGATGCAACTCGAGCCATATGTATAGAAAATTAAGGAGTTGCCTCTAGGATCTAGGTTGATACATGATCTCTGAATGGATAAACCATTATTAACGACTCACGATCATGTTGTATAATTTTATTTTTGAAGAGTTTTTTATTTTATGATTGTGTTTTTTTATGCATGGTCACATAAAATAATAATCAAGTATATGCATATAAAATGAATATGTTGCGTGAGGGATGATTTTATATATATTGCACGATCTATTGTGAGTGTGATCTCGTATAAAGTGCATATCATATAAAAAATGATTTCAATAATCAAGAAATAATAAAATCACTCAAAGAAATATTAATTCATAAACTCATTCCTTCATTCAAATTTGAACAAACTTGGGTGTAAAGGGTCCTTGTCAATCTGAGTTGAGGGTGTATACTATTACTAATTAGTTATTATGAGAGTGACAAGAAAACTTAACTAAATATGGATACAAATAAGCAGAAATATAATCTCATTGAATCTTTATAGGAAAAGCATTGAGTAAATCAAGTTGTGATTTTTAGAATCTAGGAAATTGCTCAAAAGATCAAGGATCCATGAGTAAATTTGGTTGGACAGCCTAGTGATATACTTTTAAGTCTCTGAGTAGTGTTGTAAAAAAACTTGTATACTATGAGGAGAGGTTTAAAGGATCCTTTCCACTTGAACACCCAAGCGACAAAGTATTTTGTGTCTTGTAATGAGGGATACTAGAGTATGATACAATAGTGGGATGCATTATATGATTAAATTAATGATTAATGTCTAATAATTTATCAAGATAAAATTACTAATTTTATAGATTTTTTTTTGTAGAAAATTCCAAGTAATACCACAAGTACACTATGATTAATTTTTTTCAAAGCTAATGACCTCACTGGAATGAGTTTCCAAGAGTAGTACATGAACATAAAAATAGTACTATAATATAGGAAATTCAGGGTGTTGGTGTCCTCGCAACCTATTGAAATAACTTAGGAAGTGAGGGTGTAAAATATGATTACACGGGACTCATGTATGACACATTTGATAGTTAAATCATAATTTTATCATCAAAGTATGATGTGATTAGTAGATAAAACATTAGGACATGGATGATTTCACATATAATCTTATCTCAAAGAATCTTATGAGGATAATGTGAAGTAAGATATGAATGAGGAGATAATTACACTAGATATTTGTATATTGAAATATGGATCATGATCTTTCAATACACCCCTTTCATATATCATTTTTAACCAATTACTCATGTTTCATTTAATATTACTAAATAAATTGTATGGAGGGAAACAATTCCTTAACTCATGGATAATGTTTTCAATGTAAATAACAACTTAAAGAAAATTTAATCCTTAGTTATTATGGTGAAAAAGTTTAAATACATGGTGACAAGGTTAATGAAAATTATGATGACAAATGAACATTCATAATATCCTTTCAAATAAAATGTAAAATGTGTTAAAAAAGAGTTTTTTTACACCTATCAGGAAATAAGTGTGTAAATGTTTTACTGTGATGAATTGAATTGAAGAATCAAGTAATCACTTATTCTTCAGGTATATTCATCAATTGTAAGTATTGTTTCTATTTTACTTCTTGGGTATTAAATACAAAATGACTATTACATATGTGTATTTAAATACAATAACCATGTAAGAAAAGAAAAATTTCAAAAAGTAATGAGTGTTCTCCAAATGGCTGAGAAATTGTGATTCCTAAGTTAGTAGAGAGAAGCACACAAATTCTAATTTCCAAGTAAATGGTTATAGTAGAAATTTAATTGAGTATAAACAAAACATTTATCACATTTTTCCATTAGAAAAAAAGGATTCATTATTCCAGTTTAGGAATGAATTTTTTTTGGTGTCAAATACACAACTAATAGTTCATTAATGCTTAAATCAACAACACATGATGATTATAAAATGTAAGACTCTAACACCCAAATGTTGAAATAATCTTCTTTTTCAATTAAAACTAAAAAAGGACATAAAAGATATAATTAGTATGGTTCTTAGACCCTGTGGTGTTAAAGACCTTAAGTATTATCAACGTATATACTCATTTAGTTTGAGAAAATAAACCTTAACAAATAAAGGTAATATAGAAATATTTAGAAATTAGTTCAACTAGTGAGTGTGAACTATTCCAAGAGTAAGATAGTGGTAACTATTCTTCATAATAGTCCTTTAATTGTTTTAAGGAATTTAATAGTGAATTACATAATATGCATGGTGATAATATATGATTTTCTTCACTCCAATATGTTGAAGAATATCTTGAAAACTAATTCATCGATCATTATAATAGTGTGGAGAAATTCCTAAATGAAGATTATCTTATCCATATAATATCTATGATTCTAATTAGTAAAATCAATGATGCATCTTACATAATAAAATTGATCCAAATAATTTAGTACTATGTAATTCTTAAATGCACATTTCCTTATACACATCAGCATTATGATGTATGTAAAATTAGAACCAATGTTAAAATCTATTTCCATTACGGATACTTACCTTATTTTTAGATACATTATTCATAAATAGTGGAGTTCTCCCAATACAATATGCTAAATATCATAAAAAATGGATATCATATAATCTAGAGTATTATGGAAATACGTTATGTTATAATAAGATGTGTTAAGATGATAGGTTTTTGTTATGGATATAATGAAATTTTCATCAAGAAAAACCCAATGTGAATCTAAAGTAATTATCCTAAAGTTTCTATGGACATTAAAAAATTCCCAGTAATAGAAAATTTATAGTCAAGTAATAGACTATATTTCAATTAAAGGGTACACATCACTGTTTGATATAGTGGGATCAAGATCCACTTGGTTTAATTCAAGGATGTAGAGTCACAAGTAGTTTTTGTAGGAAGAAGTTTGATAAGAGCACGCCGAAAGGAATTTTCTAGAGACACATTCTATGAAGGATAAATGAAACCATGGTGATAGTTTTATATTCACCACAACATGTGATACACAATTCATTGAGAATAATGATTCCTACAAGTATGTAGTCAGTGGTAACTTTCTAAGATTGACAAGATCAATTAAAAATTCCTAATGGATTCCATGTATCAAAATGAATGGGGATAATTATTTTGAATACTGTGGTGGTTATTCAAGTAAAACTACTCATGCATGGTATAATATTGGTACCAATAATTATCAATTGGTAATACTATGTTGAAATGGTTTAATCAATTATAATTTTACATGTAATAGCTACTTTATATGTTCATTATGTTGGGAATTAGATTTCAATACCACCAATCATGGAAGGTTTCTATATGACATTGACAGGAAGGGATGGTGACATCATAGAATGCCAATAAGGGGTTCAATTTACTGAAATCTACTTTATGATTAAAGTAAGAAAAAAGATCATTGAAAATTCATTTTGAAATAATTTTTTCCATATGTCTACAAGTGTTTAGTGATAGTACCATTGTTTTCAAAGTAAAATATGTTGAATAACATATGGAAAATAACTATTGGTATAACAGTTAATTTAAATTAGAGTGAAAGTAACTCTTCAGAGATTGAATTAGTGTAGAAGATTATGTTTTAGGGTAGATGATATTATGAGGTATATCAAAGGGTTTATTAGACCAATTCAATAGTACATATAGTAAAAATGTGTTGAAAAAATTTATGTTAGAACAATTCGTGATTGAAATTTTAGCAGTGTCACATGGCATAAATCTCTCTAGAAAGATGCACATGATCATGTGAGGAGATTAAAGTGGTGTATATAATTCTATAAGCACATACAATAGATCTATCATATATGATATTTTATATACTATATATGATATTTCCAAAATATTATTTATGGTAGGAAAATATTATTTATATCTTGGGTAGCTTCACAAGAAATAGTCATAACTATCCAATTATACTTGAGGAAATATAAGGGACATGTAACTGGTACATAAAGAGGAAGGGATACTAGTTATAAGCGAACAAAAACTAGTTATATTTTAGATCAATATGATATAATATCATAGTTAGGATAAGGTAATGAGAAGGATAATGTCATTAAAATGAATGATATCCATATCTTCAAATACAGAGTGTGTTGCGGCCTTTGATACAACCAAATAAATAGTGAAAATATAAAATTATTTGTCCACGTTCTTGGAATCACACCTAGTAATTTATGTTTTATAATAATATAAATTATGATAATTCTACTAGATAAGATTTCATGTTTTGATAGTGTAAAAACGGAATATACCCAATGATATAATCTCTTAAGGAGTTTTAGTTTGGGTGGTGATGTCACATATAATAGAACACCCACACAGTGGATACATGGCATTCCTATTACTAAATCCATAACTCAGAAAAAACATGATCTTATTATGTGAGAGATAACAAGGTTATTTATAAATTTGGATCTAGTGCAAGTGGGTGTGTTGTAAAATTAGGTTCCCCATAACAAACTTGAACAATACTTTTTGATTAAAATATCATGTACGGAGTGAGATATACATGATTTACTATTACATCTATTGTGTTGATATTTCCTATCATCTTGATAAATATTTGTGGCCGGACATAAATAATGTTGGACTATTAGGTGTAGGGGGATCATAAGCATTGATAATTCTTATCATTAAGTTATCACATGGTGATTTCAAGTATATGAGAACATGAGGACTAACCCAACAATAGGAACACTAAATTTTGTAGGTTTCATTGGTTATTCCTATCTATGAACATGTGTATTGGTCTCCTGACTTGAGATCCTTATTAATGTGTACCACTTGATCTCATACTTTGATGCAAGGTAAAAACCATGACATTGATTTCATGGTAAGGTTCACTATGTTGGTTGAATATTTTGTGGCATGGCATTGGTTGAATGATCAAGATAAAATTTATCGCTTTTGAGTTAAGGGAGTGATATCTCAAGACAAGTTGATCAGGATGGTAGTACCATCACTAAATCCATGGATATGGTAGAATTAGGTAAGTCTATCTTGTAAGGTCAAATAATAATAAAGAGATAAAGGATGATAACACAAAGTGTGCATCCTAATTTATGATATATCGCAATATAATGAGATTATATTACATATTATGTGTTCATAGGAAGGTTTTCATTGCTATGAATACCCATTATTTATTTAGTTGAATTTATGAGTTTCTAGACACTGTTCTTGATATGTGAATAATATTCACTGCTATTAAGATAAGGGCATACTTGGTTTCATAAAATATTATATTGATTTTTTCCACATTCTAATGAATAGGATTATAGGACATTGTGGTCCCCACTGTGGGGTCAAGATATGTGTGATGATATGTGATCAACAATGAATAAATAAATTCATATTATTTGAGTTTTGAATAATTGGTATTGAATTTATATGTTAAATGTATTTTCATGTATAAAATAAAATATGTAGAAAATATTTTATGAATGAATATTATTTTATTAATATTGAAGGTTGGTTTATTATTTTCTAGAATGAAGAATCAAGTTAATGGATCAATTTTATCATGTAGTATATTTAATATAATATAATAATGTGATAAAAAGATAAATGGTATTTATGACCCAGCAATAAAGTCATAAGACATCATTTAGAGTGATTAATAAACATTCAGGGTTGGGGAACCTTTTCAATTATTTTGTAAAATCACTATTAGAAGGAGGAAGATTATCTATTGGTGATAACTGTTAATTTATATTTTATGAGAGCCTCTCTATCTATCCCACTTCATAGAGAGATAAACTATCGTTCCAAGCTGATTACTGGGGATCTAATTTATGGATAATCAAAATATAGTTGCGGTGATCATTGGGATATCAAATGTGTCATTGGATCTCCACAATAGCCCGAAAAATTTTATGATCGAATATATTGAAGACTTTAAAAGAATGTGTGGGAAATACAGAGGGGATAAAATTTAGTTCCCCGGAGGAATGATTTTTGATGATGGGTAAATATCGAGGAAAGATTCAAAATGGGAAGAGGCTTTATTCAATTTATTTATGTGCATAAAATTCAACATGCAGGATCCTCATGATTTAATTTGGGCTACGATTCACCAAAAATGTCATAGATACTTCATTAAATAGTGAATTTTTTTAATTTCCATACCCACCTACTTCTGCTGTGCACCCCAATAACAATTATATTATACCTTTATTAAAGAATTTATGGTTGAAGAAAGTGGAATGTTAGGAAGAATTATGACACCCCTATATCACTGTTGTATTATTTATTAATTATTCTTGGATATTTTATGTTTTATAAGGATTATACATTTTTTTGGGTGTTTGGTCTATCATAGGGAGGAATAATTCGAAATTGTAGTAGGTCACGCCCACAATATGAGTTGTTATGCTAAGATATGTCCCTAGGCATTGACCCATCAATTATGTCTTTAGACCGTCATGGTCACAATGTAGGGCATCATGCCCTGATGTGTTCTGATATCAAGGTCATGATGCCATAATGAAATGTTTCACTCCATGATGTGCCCTGGAAGGACTCTTAATTTTAAGAAATTACAACCTTTCCCTTATCAAGTTGAACACTTTTCAGGTAATTGTTTCATCTCATTCGCATGTGATGAATCTAAGATGGATACTTAGGTAACCTACCCTTACATTCCTTTATTTTTTGGCCTTATATCCTTAGATTTAAAATGGTTTTCAATAAAAACCATCATTTTTTCTTTATTCCTTATTGTACTTCCCACACCTTCTTATTTTTGTTTCTCACTTATCTCACAATCAATAGGAATGTTGTTGGATGAAAATAGGGTATGGGTTGGTTCAAATATGTGGTTTTTGTTGTTTAAGGGTCTTAGAGTTCATATATTTCCTTTGTTAGGTCGTCTTCATCAAAATAGACTTTCTTGGACTTGAGTTCCTCTTGATTGAGCTAGGAGATTTTATGTATTTACTTTTATAGGAATGATATTGACTTACTTATGTTTTATAAAGATTTTTTATTATACTCATACATGGTAAATTTATTTTATTTTAAAAGTTGTTTATATGTTTTCAAAAATAGAATGATGTATTTTTAAATCGTTTTCTAGTTTCTAATGTTGTTTTTTGTGTGCCATATTCTGTGAAAATGCATCTATCAAATGTTTTAAATTAATTTTATGGATTGAAGGATTTAACCCCATTTGGGTCTTGAATTTATTAAAAAGGGATAGTTTACAAATTATAGTTTGAAAATAAAGTATGGTTGTGGATTTTTGAATGGTTTGAATAAGAAATGGAATTTTGTTTTACTAATTGATTTTAAATGTGGTTTTATATGGGAATATATTCAAATGATTTTATAAAATTAGATTGTAGTGGATGGAAAATGGCTTGGAATCTAGATCTGGTTTTTAAAACGTTTAATTTGTAGCTTTATAAATATTTATTCTTGATGTACATGAGACCCTAAATTGATCCCCTTGTTTGTGATTATTTATTATTTATTAATGTGATATTTATTATATGGAAAGGGGTTGTTTATTTTGAGGGTATTAGAGTTGAATTGATATTTATTGGGTCTATATTAAATGATTCTTGAAATAATGATTCAATGATTAATTTTTTTTTATCACCTCTAGTAATTTATTTAATGGGAATCGTAAGCTAAGATAAAGATCATGATTTGTGTATTAATAGTTCAATTCTCACATGGGATAGTGTCCCACTAGTTGTGTGATATACCAGGGATAGTGTGGGGATCCCCCAATGATACCACTACGGTCTAGTTATGTGAGTTTTGTTTTAGTTTGGATGAAATGTAGGCTGGAAATTCATCCCATATATTGTAGGGCTAAGATCATCTCAACTAATGATATTGTGTGTTTCCCATGATACTTAGTGTTGTTAATGACCTTACTTAGTGTATTTCAATCACTTATTTGTTTTATCCTTGGTTTCTGTTAGGTTTTTCGGTACCATAGACAAATTATGGCTACATGTGTACTTTTTCTTATTTATTGATATGGTGGATTATTGATTGATGTTTTTATTTATGTAATATGATACATTTTTCTAAAATGTTTTAAAAAATGTTTTGAATTTTTTTATTTAAATGGAATAAATTGTTCTAATTGATATGTTATATTTTAAGAAAATATTTTGTTTTTTATAGAGGTTTTTCATATGTTGAAATGGGTAAGATTTTATCTTCATGATTTTAAAGTAATTATTTTCAATTGTTATCACATGGCCCTTATTTTCTCTTAAATAAAATGGTATAGTTTTTTGTATTAGGAAGAGGAATGACGATATTATGATAGAATTTATAAAAAAAACATATATTCTAAATGTATTTCAATCAATTATAAATTAAATTTCTTTTGGAATCAACTACAAAAATTATGTGGTGAAATCATATTGGGAGTAGTTTGGATCACACCCAACATACACATTGATGTGTGTGTATGTAGTTCTAATGTTTAATTTTAGGTTCCTAGGTTGTTATTATATTTGGTTAATAATCATTATGGTTTTATTTGGGTTGAGTTGGTATGCGATTTTGAGAGTTAACATGATTCACATAGAGGTGATTCATAATGGTTAGAGTTTGGTTTATTTTTTGTGAACATTATGTACCAGCTAGCTTATCCCATTGATTATTTTATTTTTGTATTCCTTTGAATATTTTATAGTCTCAATAAATAGTTTTATTGGTTATATAATGGTTTATTATTATGTTATATTTTTTTTGGAATGGGTTGGATCATTTATGTTAGTTCTGACTTGTTTAGTTAGTTTCATTAATTTAAACTATTTCTTTTATATTCATATTAGTCCAATGTATATACATACTATGCCAGATTCATGGTAATTTTCCACTTCTTGATTATTGATATTCTGAGGGTGAAATCATACCCAATGGTTAAACTTCGATACTCTCGTGCTTGTCTCCAGCCCATGGTGATCGAGAACGCGCTTTGGGACTTGTTTCAAATTGGTATGGGTAACATATTAGCTTGAATTGCTCTAATTAATGAGACTCTAGTAGTGAGTATTTTTTCAAGTGAAGAGGTTTTTAGGAAGGTTTAAGTGGATATGTTTTATTTCATTGGATATTTTTTAACACATAAATTTTATTCAAATTTACATGAAATATTTTTTATTATGAGAGGTGAAACCTGTTAGGAGTTTGGATAAGGTTGGAAATGGAATTGAGATAATATGAAATTTTTTAGAACATTTTGAGAATTTATGTAATTCTTATACTAAAGTATAATATTGGTTAAGTCTATTTTTAATAAGGTTGATTTTACCATAAAAAGTAGTATAAGATAAAAAATTTGTAAAAGGAATGGGAGTTCCCTGAGAATTCACGGTTAATGATATAAGTATTTTGTTATAGGAATAGGAATTCTCAGGGGTGTAAGATAAACTTACAAATTTTGTATGGTTGAAAACCAAATTCTTATGGTTGATCAAACCATCATAAGGTATTTTTTTGATCTCTGTAAGGTTTATTTAATAAATTTATATGTTTGATCATGTGAACCAGTGTTGAGATATGGAAATGGAAAATAATATCCTCATGCATGTAAGGTTAATACATGTTGTCCATAAGGTTCATGACATATTCGTAAGGTTTATTTGAGGACTAAATAAGGGTTTAACGATCATTGTAAGGTTTAAAACTAAGTTTATTAGGTTACTATAGAACTTTATAAATTTCATTACAAAGATAAATTTTTTAATATTAATTATAGAACTTCATAAGTTTAAGAAGCTTTATAAGGTTACTTCACCCAATAAAAAATCTATAAATATGATTTTTGCATTTTTTTTGAAAATTATACCAAGAATAAATATTGTAATGAAACTTAGACATCTGAGATGAATTATTTCCATAAATTCAATGGAATTCATGATATTTAATCAAACAATATTGAATCCACATTTTCATTGAATTAATATCCCAAAGGTGATTTTTGATTCTTGAAGTTAATAATAGACGGTGTGAATCATGAATCAACATTTCATACTATTAAGGAAGAATAGTGGGAAGGGAAGCTTGTGAGATAGATTTGTGCAACAACATGTGTAACCATGACCATGATAGATTCATTGTACAATCTCATGAAATTAAGGATTATTTTAAATACATGTGGCACATATGATGGCTTGAATAAAAAAATAATATCACAATAATATTGATAATATATAAATATAAATGTAAAGTCTTTAGAGAATTAAACTTTTAATATATTTTATTATTTATAATAAAAATATAGAGTAAAAAATTAAAAAAATATAAGGAAATAACATTCACGTGTACTTGTGAATATAAAAATTTTAATAAGAAGAAGAAGGAAAGAGTACGGGAGAAAAATATAAAATAAAAGTTTACTAATTGTAAAAAATATCAAAAAACTTTATTTAATAGAGAATTAAGTTGCATGGGAAATGTTTTATGAAATGTTGTGGATGTAAGAAGATGAAGTGACTTTCAATAGTATAAAATAATAAGGATAATAAGAGACCAGCATAGTAATAACATGATATTAATATCATATTGTGTAGGACCCATTAATTTCTTATAAATTATTCTTATCATTGTTATAGTTTGGGAAGAACTTAAACAATTGTGAGAATTGCAATAACATGAGTATAAAGATAAAACTTACTCATGCTTTCCATGGGTTGGTATTATTGGGTTGTATGGTCTCAAGTGAATCTGGATCATACAAAGAACTATACTTCTCATTTTTAGGGGTAAACCTTGAAAATATTTTGTTCAATTTGTGTTCATTTGTTTGGATGTTTTTACAATTAGTTCAAAACATATTAATTAGTGGAGAAAGTTTTTTGAAAAGAAATATAAAAATTATTAAGATAACTAATTGAAACACCCTCTTAGTGATATACCATTAATCCTTATGGTGTATTTACAAGTGGCATCAATGTAAGGTTCCCTTTTATTGTGAGATTTGTCTTTATTTTTGAGGTTTTGGATTTTCTCTCTTATGAAAGTTTTAATTACTGAATTTTTACTATTTATAATGGAAAATTTTAATTCAGTTAAAAATAAGTATATTCCCAACTTTAATAGGAATAATTAACATATTTGGAAAGATTGAATTTTCCCTAGTTTCATTTTTTTAGTGTGGATATTTTTTAGCTTATAACTGATGAATTCACACCTCACGATGAAAGTGTTTCTTTGGAAGAAAATTATTTAAATAATCTGGAGAATTATATCAATGAAAAAAATGATATATTATCTCCTTGTTAAGAGAAATAATTTTTTAATTTAATGTTATTAAGATATATAAAGGAATATAGGAAAAGAATAAATATATTTTTGAAGGAAATACAGAGGTAAAGAGAGAAAAGATATAGATTTTATGGTTCAAGTATGAAGAACTTAAAATCCAAGAAGATGAAACTGTGCATGAATTTTTCATAATAATAAATGAAATTTTTAGTACAATTAAAATATTTGGTGATAATTTGTAAGATTCCACAATAATTGATAATATCTTTCATATTATACTCCATAGGTTTGATTCTAAAATCTTTACTAATGAAGATAGATACCAGGTACACTTACTCTAGATGATTTATATATAATTATCATATCTTGTTATACAAGGAAGGATATTTCTATCAAGATTAATAGTAAATATGAAATTGATAATTTTAAATAACCAAAGTACCAAATTTTAATAAAGATGTTATTGATGATATATATGGAATTATTGAATCATATATATTTAGGGATTAGAAGTTTGATAAATATTATTCTCCACTCTTAAATAGAGTGAGATTAGGTATGGTAACATTTATGGGGAAGCTTCCAATTAAATTATTCAAGTGTGGAGCTATTAGAAAATTTTCATCAAGATATCAAAAGTTTAAAGATGAAAAAAATAGTGATAACGAAGACGTTATACCTAGAAGATTCCCTAATAAAATAAAAATAAAGGCATACAAGACAATGTATGCTTGTAAAGGGAAAGCTATAAATTTATCCAAATAAAAAAATGAAACTTCTAATATAAATGTGATGATAATGATAATAATGATGATGACAAAGAAGTTGAGACATCCAATGATTATTTTGATGGAAAACATCTCATTAATAATGTGAATGAAAAAAATTACACCATTGATGAAAGCAATAATTTTTTAAGTGAAGAATAATTGAAAGATATGGAATTTATATTGAAGAGATAATTAAATGAGTTTATTTAAAAAATATTTAAGTTGTATAAGGATATAATAAATTATATTTTTTTATAAAGTATCTAATAGTAATGAATTTATCCACACTGAATAAAATTTCATGTTATAGAAATATATTAATGATCCAAAGAATATTCTTGATGATGAGAAGAATTAAAAAATCAACATGGAATAAAGAGTGATGTAAAATGAGAATTATCCTAACCATATTCAATTGAACTATTAAATTCTAAGAATAGACCAAATAAATACAATTCTTACTTTTATAATTCTATTTATTGTGTTATATGAAGTTCAAAGAATAATGATGCTCTTGTAGGCTATAAAAATATCATTCAGTGGGAGAAAATAATATCTAAATGTTTTTGAAGATATTTATATGGACAATCAATAAAATAATACCAAGATCATAGAAAAATAAATTGACTCTTAGAAATCTATAAATTATGGGAAAACAAAAATGAATGAAAAAGCCACAAAAAATGGTGGCTCAAAAAGGCTTGAAACAATACTAAGTTAAAAAATATTATACTAGGTGTCAGAAATAATTTTTTCACAAAAAGGATTCATGATTTTGAATCATAGGATGAAATATAGGTGTCAACTTCTGGACATCATGATGTTTTTAGAGCTATGTATGATTTATATGGGCACTTTTTTCACTATAGAGGCTTTTGAAATATGAAAAGAATGTTTTATTTTAATTATAAATATATGTCACTCAGTATAAAATACTTGGAAGGAAATGTTTCAGGGGGATTCAGAAAATTTAGAATTGAACATATTAGATAAAGATTTAAATTTATAGATATAAATCCAAGAAAATATATGATGTACTAGAATAATTTTTTAGGATATATGAAAATCTAGGAATATTTTTTTGAAACATTCTTCACTATCCTTCTATCCCTACTTTTAATGAGTTTCAATACTCAATATTCTCAAAATAATAAAGAAAAATGAAAAGAAAAATACTTGGTGGTTGAAGTGGGACTAAAAGCATAAAAATGGGAGTGTATATGGATTCTAGATATTGAATATTCCTCATATACAAAAATAGATTTAATTCTAATATAACATGTCGAAAATTGAGAGATTTTTTATGTAAACTTTGTAAATGATGATCATGTTAAATTAAAGTAGTCGATACCATTGTTAATGGGAAAGAGAATTTTAAGCCGAAGAACACCTTATATATTGACAGGATGAAGTAAAATCTATCAAGTGTCTCTCAGATTTGTGATGAAGGAAATGAATTAGTATTAGAAAACATGGGTTCTTTTTTAAAATGTTAGAATTGAAAATTTTCTAACTAGAGGACAATAAAATGGTAATCTATTTCAAGAGGATGATGCAATAAATTCATTTTATCTAAGAATAAAATAAGAGAATCAACTATGGAATCAAAGGATTTTCCGTCTTGGACAAAAGAACATGATTAAGATCCCACGAGGAGATAACATTCTTGATATAACAATACTGAAAATATAAAGTAATTTTTTGTTCTCTTGATGTTAAAAGGGGAATATTTTTAATCCCCCACGTAAGAAGAAAAATATTCAATAAAACTATCCACTAGAGATCATTCATTCAAAATATTTTGGGTCCATGAGGAAGAAACAAAAAATAGAAATTAGTATTTTTTTTAATTTGATGATGAATTGAATCACTTTAACTGTGTTAAGTTTATAAATAACAAGTAAAAGGCTCTAAAAATGTTCAAACGTTTAAGAATAAATACAAAAAATATGGTTTCTCTTTGGAAAATATTTGGATAGATAAGTTTTTTGAGTACAAAAAATAATAAATTTAAAGAATATATTAAGAATCATGGTACTCACTATGGACATAGTGTAACATACACACCACATCAAAATGGAGTTCCTAAATGAAGGAATATAATTTTGGTGGAGAAAACTACAACTATATTAATCAAGCATGGTACATATAAGTATATTTTTAAATAATTAGTGAGAGTAGTGATTCAAAATAAAATTCATTACTTCTATAATATAAAATTTAATATTTCACTAAACATGATGTATTACAATACGTATATAAGTTTAAAGTATTTATGGGTGTTTAACAGTCATTTTATAGTTAATTTTAAATGAGTAAATCATGGTAATCTTAAAAATAAAGGTGTTGACAATATCTTTATAGTTTAACTTACAAATATAAGATGATATCACTATTTCAAGAAAGTGATAGGGAATAATTTTGAAACTTTTAATGTAAAGGTGCTGTAAATTTTGATGAAGAGGACACATATCCAAATGGATGTTACAGAAGTGATAATAAATCTATTTTTGTTAAATAGTAGAATGAAGTTTTTAAAAGAGATAAAACATTAGAAGTTGGTTCATATGAATAAGGTCATAAAAACATTTATTGACATGAGGAACAAATTTATTCATCTCATCATAGGGTGAAAAAGTAGGTAGAGGTTTAAGATACCAATGGTGAATAACGATAAAAGTTTCAAAATAAAATAACTTTTAGGAATGAAAAATATTCCTCATTATTTTCTCAAGTTGAACCAAGATATGTGAATGAATATTTGGTGAATTAATATAGGGTTGATGTTATTAATGAATAATTGGAAAATATAGAGAAGAATAAAACCTTGAATTCGGTACCCAGTACTGAAGATGATAATGTTATCACAAAAATGTGGGTATTTCAAAACAAGATGAATAAAAAAAGTGAAGTTTTAAGAATTTTTTTTGTATAAAGTTTATTATTAGGATAGAGTAATTGATTTTGATGATATATTCACACTGATTTCTACACTTGAGACTATAAGAATATGTCTTTCAATTTCAGTATAAATCAAATGAATTATTTTTCAATGAGAAATCATGTTTTTCTTTATCAAAGGATAAATGGAAGAGGATGTTTATATTGAGAAACCTTGTGGTTTATTTCTTAGTGTAGATGATAAATATATTTTTTTGTTAAGGAAATATATATGTCAGTTTTAACAATAACCAAGAGTTTGGTATTCCATTTTAGATACCTCTTTAAAGAATTTAAATTCTAAAAAAGGAAGAGTGAAAAAAATATATACATCAAAGATGATAATTAGGTATCTCTTATTATTATTAATTATTTGGATGATATTATATATTTTGGAAATGATTAAGTTTTTTGGGATTAAGTTTCCATAGAAATAAATAGTTTGATTGAAATTCCAATGATTAGTGAAATGAAATATTTTATGGGATTAAAAATTTATCAATAGAAAGATCGTATCATTCTTTGTTATGATAAGTATTATCATGATATTTCCAATATGATTGGAATGTGGTATTAAAGAAAAGTTTCTACTCTAATTCTAGTGGAATCCAGGTTTTGGAAGGTTGATAAAGGAATGAAAGTTGATCTATGATAATTAAAGTAGTTAATTAGAAATTTTTTATACTTGACAACTTCAAGAAATGATATTATTTTTGATGTGTTCCATTGTTATATGTATCAATGTTCACTAAAACTATTTCATTTTATTGTTGAAAAGAGAATTTTTAGGTATATTAAAGACCCAATAAATTCTATATTTTAGTATGAAAAGATGCAAAATCTTGATCTATGTTTCTACATAGATTTTTATTGGGTAGAAGATGTTGCTGAAAGAAGATCTACACCTAGAGGCATTTCTTGAATAGGTAATAAGAGTATAGGTGAGCATGAAATGAAGTAATTTTTATAAATTTAATCCATATTAAAGAAAAATATGCAGTTGTAACTCAAGATCCAACCCAAATGAAGTGGATGAGAACTTAGTTGGAAGCTCTCAAGGTTGAAGTGAAGCAACCACTTATTATTGGATATGATAATAAATGTGTTGTTAATTCATTAAGGAATCCTATATATAATTCAATATTAAATAACATTGATATAAAATAACACTATTAAAGATATTGTGAAAGGAAATGTATTAAATCTAGAATTTGTTCTAATAAATGAGAAAATAGAAGACATATTCACTAAACCACTTCTTAAGGACGGTTTGAAAAGAATTTGGTTGATGTTGGGAGTGAAACCTTATTACTCTAAGGTATAATATTGTTAAATATCTCCCTTATCTCATCTAATTCATTTGAATTAATTTTAAAAGGTAGATAAATGAAAAGAAAAAATATTTGTGTTTATTCCTTTATGTATCTACAAAATGAACTTAAAAATGAGGAGAAAAATACTTTGAGGTATTTTAGAGGTATGTGTTTTACCCATCAAGCTGAGATATATCTTATTGAGGGTGATATTTTATTTTGAGAGAGTTTTAAAAATGGTTAAGATGTAAAATAATCATGTTTATGTATGAATTATGGGAAGTTTGTGAATGAAATAAATAGTTTTGATTATATGATGTAATGTTTTATTTAAAGGATACACTAGTAGATCCATTAAGATGAGTATATATTTGTTAATTTAAATAAGTATTTATTTTTAGTTTATTTCAATTGTTATTGTTTTATCATGTAGACTAAAGATGATCAAGTGCTATAAAGAAGTTGAATGTTTGTCAGTTTTTTATGGATCATTAGATAATATCATTCTATTTTCCTATTTCATATATTGAGTTCACTCACATAGGTTCAAAATTATTGAATGATGATTCATTGCTATGTTTTGTGAGTATAAATGTGAATTATGTTCCCCGATTCAAAAAAGAAAAAGGAGATATTTCATAGACCAAGTGTTGTATTGAAGAAGATTATTGAGATCTTTTGAATATGGATTGATGAAGAAAAGATTCAAAATTTTGAGAGTTTGTTGAGATCTTGATTTATGTTTCCTAAATCTTTGATTGAATAAGTTCCCATAGCATTCAATATTTTTTGAGAGAAAATGTTTTAAATATGGTTGAAGTGGATATTTTTTATTATATTTTAATTTTTCATTAATGAAGAAATCATATTCTAATTATTATGAAATATTATTTATTATGTGAAGTGGAAACTTTTGGAGAATTTAGAGAAGATCAGAAAAGGTTATAAGAAAATCTAAAAATGTTTTAAAATGTTATAGAAGTTGTATAATTCATGAACAGAAGTTGAAAAATGGTTATATCTAATTTTTTAATGTATATTTAAGCTTATGAAGTATTAGACGATATAAATTTTGATAAATTCATGGGAGTTACTAGATAAGGTAAGGTTTATTTTATAAGGATTTAGATAAAGGCATAGGTAATAATTGAGAAGATAAAGTACATTTTCATATTTTTTAAGGTTAAAAACCATTTTATTACGGTCTAAAAAAACATCATAAGGTATATTTTTGGTTCTATGTAAGTTTCATTTAATAAATATTTAATTTTTATCATTTTAACTAATGTTGTGATATTGAAAAAGGGAAATAAGATTCATGTGCATATAAGGTTAATATTTTAAGCAGTTATGATTCACGAAATCTCTATATAGATCATTTTATGGAATTATATTCTTGTAAAGGATCTTAAAATGATTATGAAAGAGCGCTATGGTGGGTGCCCTCAAATGATTAGTGTGATTTTTGGGTACTTAGGTGCAACAAAGTGGTTGACCAAGGTCATCTCTCAAAGGAAGAAGTAAATTAAAACAACTTCTTAAAGGTATTATAAAAATAAAATCTAATAGAATTAAAAAACCTCTTATAAGGATGGTTATTGTTTATAGTTTATAAATCTAGAAGAAGTTTTCTGGAAGAATATTGCATTTTTTTTGTTTTTAGTTTTAAAATGAAGTTCGATTAAAATGACACAATAAAAAGATGTTTTTTAGGAAATATATAAAAGGAGTAATCGATCTAACTCTACCTCTTCATTTACTTATTAATAATTGTAATTTAAATCAATATCTACTTATTTATGATCCCATAATTTGTTAACCCTCAAACCCTACACGAGTTAACTTAACCACAAAGATGGAATTACTTAAACCCTAGGCTAGCTTCGGAACACACAATCCTAGCACCCTAATTTGATTGCTGTTCTAAGGTTAGAATATGGTCAGTGGTTAATTAGAGAACATATAAATTCTGTAAATTAGGATGAATTGTGTTTAGCGATTATATTTGAACTCTACAAATTTATCCCGTGTGGTCTTGCATTACCGATTATGATCACACTCTCCCAATTTACCCAAAATCTTGACCTCACGTGTTTTTGTGTTAATTATTCAATTGATTTCTTAGTTTCTTACAATTTAAAAACACAATTCATGGATAATATTAAGTGTATTACAATATCTCAATGATTCAAAATAATTAAATTAATAGGGTATAAGATAAATCTATTACTAAAGGACTACTCTTCCATGCGTGGCGTAATCATCGTAGAAGTGTTTTGCATGTGAAAAGGTTTATAATGGTTATAACCCAATAAGGCTTCTACTAAAGAATTATAGATCAAATATGAAGATTAAGAGAAGAATAAAATTAAACAAAACAGAATAAAAGAGAATGAATAAAAGAAGAACAAAGAAGTTTATTACAAAAACAAAAACATTACAACACGAAGGAGAAGAAGAAGGCTTCGTCGAAGGGATCCTTGCTTCAAGGGCTACCCTTATTGAAATGGTTGGAGGATTGGAGTGGATCCACTTATCCTCTTACCTAAACTTCCAAATTCACGTCACTAACCCCACAAAATGAGAAAAACATCAATTTATAGAGTGGTGGAGAGGCTTGGTTCAAAGTGGTTTCAAGTGTGAATGAGGAATCTCGGCCAAATATTTTATGCCAACTTTCACCACCATTTTGACCACAAAAAAGCGTGAATTTTCCGGACTTCTATAAGGATAATATGTTCGGATATGGGTCCTATATCTCCTATCAACATTTGGGATCAATCCAGGTCGACATGAAGGGGTTATGGCTGAAATACAAGAGCTTCTCCATTCTGGCGTGTCTAGCCCACCTTTGACTTTATAGCCCAATTACTCCATCCAAATGAATTCATTTTATCTAGTGTCATGAATAAAAGTTGTATCCCATGAAGTAAGGAACACAATTACAAAATAGTAAGTTCAAATAATTCAAATAAAAATATTTATGAATGAAATACTACAGTGATTTTGAAAGGGTAAAACTGGAATTGTCATCAAATATTAAAATGAATGATCTAATCCCAAATAATTTCTAATTAAACATATTTAACAAAATGTTAGGAAATTATATCATTTATTGTCAATAAAATATTCAATAAAATAGTGTTTTGTTAACACCCCCACACTTACCATTTTTCACTCCTGAGCAAAAACTCATATCAAGTAAACATCAATACCAAATCAAAACCAATTTTAAAACACATATCCTTGAGATCAAAAAATTACACACTAAGAAAAAAAAGATATCATGCCTCATAAAAAATCATTATTTCAAGTTCTCCATTTATATCATTCAATATATTTCCACTTAATTTATCCTCCCATTCACAAAACACTTACCTCGTTTGAATTTTCTCTTATCACACAAATAACAATTTTTTTACAATATCCTTCTCATCCAAACTCATACAAGGGTCACCATGGGCTTGATAAATTCCTACATCACCAACCTATGTGAGTCAAAGACATATGTTTATCATGAGGAATTTCTAGGTTTGTTCTTTAGATTTTGGTTGGTAGGATTAAGGTGTGAAAAATTCTGAGGCTGAATGAGGAGGTCTTGACTCTTTTTGAAGAAAAATTGCATTAATCTAATTTTCACTTAAATATGGTCTTCTCTTAAATCCCCATTGTATCAATTCAGCTCCATCATCATGAAAAATAAAGGAATTTTCACACCATTCAACATTTCAATAGTAAAATATGACAGTCTTATCAAACATGATTTTCTTAAAAGCTCTAGATAGGCACAACTTTCCCCCTCTATTAGAAGCTCCAGAAAGGCACAACTTCTTTTATCATGAAAGCTCCATAAAGGCACAAATTTCAATATAATGATTTTCTTTAGCGGCAAACACATCTCTTTAGAATTTAATTTTACACCCAAATCATCACAGAATGTGGTAGCACAACACAAGATAGCTTCTCCGCACTTAAGCTCAACTAGATTATGCAATTTCACTTCAATAGTTGGTTGGATAGGGAAAATTGGCTTGTAATTTGGCTAGCCTAATAGGATGTGCATGGATTTTAAGGGCTAAAAGGATTAAATGATCAAGGTAGACCATTATAAAAAAGGATTCTTTGTAATAGGGGCTTTAATACCAAACAAATGCCTCAATCATTTAAACATAAGTACCTCAAACCCTCAAATTTTGATAGGATTAAATCAAATTCTGGTTAACTCAAGCATGGTTTGGTTCTCTCAAGAAGTGAGGTGATTGTAAAGAATATGAAAATAATGGTTCAGAAGCCTCAAAAGAAAGTGGTTTCAAATATAATGATAGAGAGATATGGCATGAGATTCAAAATCCAATGTACTTTTCATGAAATTACTAAATATTTGAACTTGAAACAAAGTCATTTTCATAATTAATTTAAGATCAGTTTCATGGGATAAATTGTTTCACTCATTGATATGCATTTCAAAATTGTGATGAGAATCATTTCAGGTGCAACCAATTATCAAATGGTTCTATTAAGTTTATTTCAATTATTGTAAGCCATTGGTTCTTGTTTTATGGTTGAATTTGAATTGATTATAATTTCAATGTTATGAAAGTGGAGGACTTCTCCAACTGGTTGAATGTTGAAACTTCCCGTAGACTGAGAATGTCTGATTTGATCCCTAAGGCTAAGTTCAATCTCAGGGTCAAGATCTAAGAGATATTCGGGATTAGTTCATGTCATAAATCAAATAAAAATGAAAAGAAACACATTGGACCATAGTTAAATTAAAATAATAAGTTTGATTTGATGGTCCAAAAATAAGTAGAAGAAAATAAAAGAAGAAGAAGAAAAAAGAAATTAGATTGGGTAAAAAAAGAAGAATGAAGAGAGGAAGAGAATAAAATGTAAATAAAATAAATACATCTAAGTGGTTGAAATAATTACTTGCCTCCCGGAAACGGATCCAATTTTAAAGAGCGCTATCGTGGGTGCTCTCAAATGATTAGTGTGATTTTGGGGTACTTAGGTGCAGCAGAGTGGCTGAACAAGTTCGTCTCTCAAAGGAGGAAGTAAATTAATAAAAATTATTAAAGGAATTCTAAATATAAAAGAGAATAGAACTAAAAAACTACTTAGAAGGATGGGGGTTGTTTATAGTATATAAATCTAGAAGATGTTTGCTGGAAGAAGATTGCATTTTTTTGTTTTTAGTTTTAAAATGATGTTTGATTAAAATGACACAATAAAAAGATATTTTTTAGGAAATATTTAAAAAGAGTAATCGATCTAACTATACCCCTTCATTTACATATTAATCATTATCATTTAAATCAATATCCACTTAATTATGATCCTTTAATTTTTTAACCCTCTAACCCTATAAGAGTTAACTTAATGTCAATGATGGAAGTACTTAAACCCTAGGCTAACTTCAGAACACGCAATCGCAGCACCCTACTTTGATTGTTATTATAAGGTTAGATTGTGGTAAGTGGTTAATTAGAGAACATATAGATTCTGTAAATGAGGATGAATTGTGTTTAGGTATTATATTTGAACTCTACAAATTTATCCCATGTGGTCTTGCATTACCGATTAAGATTTCACTCTCACAATTTACACAAAATGTCGACCTCACGTGTTTTTGTGTTAATTATTCAATTGCTTTCTTAGTTTCTTACAATTTAAAAACACAATTAATGGATCATATTAAGTGAATTAGAGTAGATCAATGATTCAAAATAATTAAATCAAGAGGTTATAAGATATATCGATTGCTAAAAGACTACTCTTCCATGGGTGGCGTAATCATCGTAGAAGCGTTTTGCATGTGCAAAGGTTTATAATGGGTATAGCCCAATAACACTTCTACTAAATAATTCCAGACCAAAGATGAAGATTAATAGAATAATAAATTTAAACAAAACAGAATAAATGATAAGAAATAAAAGAAGAACAAAGAAGTTTATTACACAAAAAAAAGCATTACAACACGAAGGGGAAGAAGAAGGCTTCGTCGAAGGGATCCTTGCTTCAAGAGCTACCCTTATTGAAATGGTTAGAGAATTGGAGTGGATCCACTTCTCCTCTACCCTAAAATTCCCAATGCATGTCCCCAACCCCACCAAATGTGAAAAACACCAATTTATAGACTGGTGGTGAGGCTAGGTTCAAAGTGGTTTCAAGTGTGAATGGGGATTCTAGGACAAATATTTTATGCCAACTTGCACCACCCATTTGACCACCAAAACGCCTGAATTGGAAGGACTTCCAGAAGGATAATATGTGCGGATATGGGTCCTATATCTCATCTCAACATTTTGTCTCAATCCAGGGCGACATGAAGGAGTTATGGCTGAAATACATAAGCTTCTCCATTCTGACATGTCCAGCCTACCTTTGACTTTATGGCCCAATTACTCCATCCAAATGCATTATTTTTATCTTGTGTCACGTATAAAAGTTTTATCCCATGAAGTAAGGAACACAGTTACAAAATATTATGTTCAAATAATTCAAATAAAAATATTTATGATTGAAATACTACAGTGATTTTGAAAGGGTAAAACTGGAATTGTCATCAAATATTCAAATGAATGATCTAATCCCAAATACTTTCTAATTAAACATATTTAATAAAATGTGAGGCAATTATATCATTTATTACCAATAAAATATTCAATAAAATAGTGTTTTATCAACTCCCCCACAGTTACGCTCTTGCACTCCGGAGCAAAAACTCATATCAAGTAAACATCAATATCAAATCCAAACCAATTTTAAAACCCATATCCTTGAGATCAAACAATTACACACCAAGAAACAAAAGATATCACGCCTCATAAAAAATTATTATTTCAAGTTCTCTATTTATATCATTCAATATATTTCCACTTCATTTATACTCTCATTCACAAAACACTTACCTCGCTTGAATTTTCTCTTATCACACAAATAACTTTTTTTTGCAATGTCTTTCTCATCCAAACTCATACAAGGGTCACCATAGGCTTGATAAATTCCTACATCACCACCCGATGTGAGTCAAAGACATATGTTTCTCATAAGGACATTTCAGGGTTGTTCTATGGCTTTTGTTTGGTAGGATTAAGGTGTGAAAAATTATGAGGCTGAATGAGGAGGGCTTGACTCTTTTTGAAGAAAAATTGCATTAATGTAATTTTCACTTAAATATGGTCTTCTCCTTAATCCCCATAGTATCAATTCAGCTCCATCATCATGAAAAATAAAGGAATTTGCACACCATTCAACATTTCCACATTAAAAAATGTCAATATTATCAAACATGATTTTCTTAAAATCTCCAGATAGGCACAACATTCTCCCTCTATTAGAAGCTTCAAAAATGGCACAACTTCTTTTATCAGGAAATCTCCAGAAGGAAACAACTTTCAATATAATGATTTTCTTCAGAAGCAAACACATCTCTTCAGAATTTAATTTTCCACCCAAAGTATCACAGAATGTGGTAGAACAACACAAGATAGCTTCCCCCACACTTAAGCTCAACTAGATTATGCAATTTCACTTCAAGAGTGGGTTGGATAGGAAAAATTGGATTGTAATTTGGATAACCTAATAGGATGTGCATGGATTCTAAGGGCTAAAAGGACTAAATGTTCAAGGTAGGACATTATAAAAAAGGACTATTTGAAATAGGGGCTTTAATACCAAACAAATTCCTTAATCATTTAAACATAAGTACCTCAAAGCATCAAGGTTTGACAGGAATAAATCAAATTCTGGTTAAATCAATCATAATTTGATTCTATCAAGAAGTGAGGTTAATGTAAATAATATGAAAATAATGGTTCAGAAGCCTCACAAGAAAGTGGTTTCAAATATAAATATAGTGTGATATGGCATGGGATTCAAAATTCAATGTACTTTTCATGAAATTACTAAATATTTGAACTTGAAAAAAAATTCATTTTTAGCATTAATTTAAGATCATTTTCAGGGGATAAATTGTTTCACTCATTGATATGCATTTCAAAATTGTGTTGAGAATCATTTCAGCTAAAAAATTTGACAAACACAATGAAAATTGAAAAATAAACACACAAAATTTGAAAAACACACAATTTTTTTTGATATTTTTTAAACAGGAAAACAATTGAAATTAATAAACTAAAAGGTTCCCTCCCCCACACATGAAATATTTCTTTTTCCTCAATGTGGACCCATGAGATGATATATGCACATGAAATTCAGGATTTTTAAATAGGACAAATAATATAAAAGTGAAAGGGTTAGGAACAACCAGATGTGCTCAAGTGATGATGGGGTCATGCAGTGTGATAAAATCCACTGCATTAGTAGGAAGTCCCTCAATGTATCTCTTCAAACATTTCCCATTGACTGTAAAGATCTTTCCAGTGTCCTCTTGTGTGATACCCACTGCACCATAAGGAAAAACATTAGATACACTATAAGTTTCTCACCATTTGGAATGTAACTTACCAGGAATTAGCTTCAATCGTGAACTATAGAGAAGGGCTTTCTCTTCAACATGAAACTCATTTTGTTGGATCATTCTATCATGAGATTCTTTTGATTTTTCCTTATATAGCCTTTAGTTCTCATATGAAGACAATTGAATCTCCTCAAGCTCTTGAATTTGCATCTTCCTTTGGATTCCATCTTGGGCTAAATCCATGTTGCATTTCTTTATATCCCAATAAGCATGATGCTCAACTTCCACAGAGAGATGATATACTTTCCCAAAAACAATCCCAAATGGGGACATAGTAATGGGTGTCTTGTATTATGCCCTATAATCCCACAATGCATCATCCAAGCACCTGATCCAATCTTTCCTATTTGGATGCACATTTTTCTTGAAAAAAAATTTCAATTCCCTATTTGAAACCTCATCCTGACCATTTGTTTGAGGGCGGTATGGTGTTGATGTTTTGTGAGTCACCCCATACTTATGAAGAAGGGAAGAAAAAATCTGATTACAGAAGTGTGTACTTGGTCACTGATGATGGCCTTCGGTACTCCCAACCTACAAAAAACCCATGCTTTGACAAAGTCCACAACATCATGAAAATCATCAGTCCTGGGGGCCTTATCCTCCACCCATTTAGTCACATAATCGACAACAACAAGGATATAAAAGAAACCAAATAAACTAAGAAAAGGGACCATAAAATCAATTCCCCAAACATAAAAAATCTCACAGAATAAAATGGTTTGTTGGGGCATCTCGTGTCTCCTTGAAATGTTTCTAGTGTTTTGGCAACGGGAGAATGACTTACAAAACACATGGGAATCATGGAATAATCTCGAACAATATAATCCAAAGTCTAAGACTTTTCTAGCAGTACGTTGGGGTCCAAATTGTCCACCACAAGCAAGTGTATGACAGAAATGCAAAACAGACTCAAACTCATGATCGGGAACACACCTCCTAATGACTTGGTCAGTACACATGTGCCAGAGGTAAGGATCATCCCACAATGAAACCTAGACTCACTTTTTAATTTTTGGACTTGATGATTCTTCAAATTTACTGGGATTTCAGAGGAAACAGTGTAATTAACTAAATCAGCATACCAAGGATGCATACCTGAGATGGTATAAAGATGCTCATTGGGGAAAGTGTCCCAAAGTGGTACCTGGTCCAAGGTGTCACCCTCTAGAGTGTGAGTAAGCCTACTCATGTGGTCCGCCACCAAGTTTTATGACCCCTTATTGTCCTTTATCTCGATGTCAAACTCTTGAATAAGGAGCATCCAATGTATAAGTCATGGATTTGCATCTGGCTTCTTTAGGAGGTACGTCAAAGCTGCATGGTCAGAAAAAACAACTACTTTAGATCCCAATAAATATGAACGAAATTTATCCAAAGCAAATATAACAGCAAGAAACTTCTTTTCTATTGTGGTGTTTTTTTATTGGGAAGAATCCAACATCCTCTATGCATACAAAATCACATGTTAACGTCCCGCCACCCTCTGAGATAATACATCTCCAATTGTGAAGTTGGACGCTTCACACATAAGCTCAAATGGAAGGTCCCACCGTGGGAGATATATGATCGGTGGAGTGGTCAGAAACTTCTTTAGCTCATTAAATGATACCCTACATGAATAATCAAAATTGAAGTCAATATCTTTTTGAAGCAATCGAGATAAGGGTAGAGCGATCTTACTAAAATCTTTGATGAAGCGTCGAAAAAATCCAGCATGTCCAAGGAATGATCGAACATAACACACACATGTAGGATATGGGAGGGATGAAATAATTTCTACCTTAGATTTATCAACTTTAATGCCATGTTGTGAGACTATATGACCTAAGACAATTCCATTTTCAAAAATGAAATGTCATTTTTCAAAATTTAAGACCAAGTTCTTCTCAATACAACGATGCAACACCTCACCCAAACTATAGATACATTCCTCAAATGAGGATCCATAAACTATAAAATCATCCATAAATACTTCCATGAAGGTCTCAATGAAATCTGAGAAAATACTCACCATGCATCTCGGGAAGGTACCTAGGGCATTGAAAAGTCCAAATGGCATCCTTCGGTAAGCAATGGGACCGAATGGGTAGGTGAATGTCATCTTCTCCTGGTCCTCTGCTGCAATGGGAACCTGACAATAGCTAGAGAAACCATCCAAGAAGCAATAATGTGTCTTACCTGCAAGTCTCTCAAGAATCTGGCCAGTGAATGGAATTGGGAAATGGTCCTTACGAGTGGATTGATTTATTTTCCTATAATCAATACACACTCGCCAACTATTTTGTACTCTCATAGGAACTAACTCATCTTTTTCATTTTTTATAACAGTGAAATTAGTTTTCTTTGGTACAACTTGGACTGGGCTAACCCATTTTGAGTCAGAAATAGGGTAAATGATACCTGCCTTAAGTAATTTTTCAACTTCTTTCTCAAAAACTTCCAAAAGTGTTGGATTAAGTCTCCTTTGTGGCTGCCTAATCGGTTTCTCCCCATCCTCCATGAGAATCCTATGCATGCAAATGGATGGGCTAATAAATGATATGTCTGCCAATGTCCAACCAATTTCCCTAATGTTATCTCTCAAAAGATTTAAAAGTTTTTCTTCATGTTCAAAAGAGATATTGTTAGCAATGATAACAGGTAATCTATCACCACCTAGCAAGTATGCATATTTATGATTTGGGGGCAATGTCTTGAGTTCCAATGTTGGGGGGTGATGTATGGATGGAGAAATTGATGCTACAAACATATCTGCAAAATGAACATCAGTATCAAAATAAAAATCATCAAAATTAGAAAATAATGTATCAAATCCATCAGCACACTCAACATTCATGTTATAATAAGAGTTCAAATGATCAAAATCAAAATATGATTCCATTTCAAAATCAAATCTTAGAGAGACTTATTCCATAGAAACAGGTGTGGAAGTTCTCTTAGACATTAAATCAGAACCAATACTCATAATCTCCCTAAGAATAGGACAATCCAATTACCTGGTGTTTTTACTTGGTGGTTTAAAATGGGAGATAACAAATGCAGAATGATCCTCTGAGGGGTACTTCACGGAGTCCATAACATTACAAATTACAACTTCATCTCCAAAATCCATGGAAAGTGTAACCTCATGAACATTTATTATAGTTTTTTCAGTTTTTAGGAAGGGTATACTTAAGATAATGGGATCATGAGAACTTACCTGATCATCCTCCATTTTGATCACATAGAAGTCTACTGGAAAGATCATGTATCTTACACAGACAAGTACATCATCAAGGACTCCCGCTAGATATTCTGTATCTCTATTTCCCAATTGCACCACTACTCTCATAAGATTAAACTCACCAACCTATAAATAAGAGAATATAGAGTGATGCATCACATTTATGGATGCTCCCAAATCACAAAGTGCAAAGAAGAGTGAAAATCCCCTATGGTGCATGGGATGGTGAATGTCCCTGGATCCTTGCACTTTGTCAGCATTGGTAGAGTTGGTGTAATGAGCATTGACACATTCCTTCCCAGATTGATCCTCTCATTTCCCTTTATCCCTCTTTGATTGGTACACAGTTCTTTTAAGAATTTCGCATACCTTGGAATTTGCTTAATGGCTTCAAGTAGAGGAATATTGATCTCCAAACGCTTGAATGTATCCAAAAACTCCTTTTTCATTGCTTCTTCTACCATATTCTTGGTTTGAACAACCTTGTTTGGAAAAGGAAGGGGTTTAGGTGGAATATCATCAATATTTTTATTACCTTTATCTTTCTCCTTGGATTGCTCATCAGTTGGTATGGAATGTGGCTTCTCGGGAGTTGAGGTGAATCCCGGTGGAATTGTAGGTACAGATGCATCATTCATTTGCTTCCCAATTCTCAATATTATGGCACTAACATTGCCCTTTGGATTTGGAGTGGGTTGGGAAGGTACATTTCCAGAATTCTTACTTACAAGTTCATGGAGGGCTATGGCAATCTGGATCATTTGAGTCTTCAACTCCCTCAGCTCCGAACCTTGAATTTTCAGATCATTCTGTTGATTAAGATCAATTTGCTTCAAAAGGTCATCTGTGTTAGAATCTACCTTGGGTGGGGGATTCTCTTGTAGTTGTCTTATTGATGTTTGAGATTCAAATATCCTTTGGGGTTATTGGAAACCCTGCTGGTAAGGTGGAGGCTTCTGGAAGTTTTATTGAAAAGAGGGACTTTGTTGTTGTCCAAAGCCATACCTCATGTTCGATTGATCCTTCCACCATTGGTTATATATTGGATCAGATTTCTTTTTGGGATATGGTTGTTGTTGTTGTTGTTGTTGCTGATATGGTATCCCAGGGAACACTGCTGCACAATCTTCTGTTTCTTGGAGTTGTGGGAAACAGTCAATTGGGAGGATTTTCTCAGTGAAAATACCACAAGGCCTTGAAGGAGGGGGTTGGGATGTATTTTGTTCCAAAGAAATTTGTCTCACCATATTTTTCAATTCTTCCAACTTGGTATCAATCAAATGACTTTAAAGAGAAGAAGGGATTACCTGATGTACTCCCCTAACATGTGGTGTACTTCGATCGGAAAATTATTGGGTGTTTTGGGCCATTTTGTCGATCAACGCACATGCAGCTACTGGTGTCTTTTCCACCAATGATCCTCCAGCTGCAGAATCCACCATTCTCCTCTCTATAGGTGTGAGTCCTTCATAGAAGTACTGAATGAGGATTTGCTCACTGATTTGGTGATGTGGACAGCTTGCACACAACTTCTTGAATCGCTCCCAGCACTCATACATTGACTCCCCTTGTTCTTTCTTGATCCCTGAGATCTCCTTACGAATATAAGTGGCCATATATGCTGGAAAAAATCTCTGCAAGAAAAGATTTTTCAAATCATTCCAACAAGTTACATATTCGGGTTGTAAATAGTACATCCTGTCTTTTGTAGCTCCATCAAGTTAGAATGGGAATACTCTTTGTTTGCTTTGATCTTCAAAAACTTTTCTTGGTTTTAAAGATGAGAAAACCACATTAAATTCTTTAAGGGGTTTATTGGGATCTTCACCCGAGAGGCCATGAAACTTTGGAAGTAAGTTAATTAACCCATATTTTAGTTCAAAGTCCGATTCGAGATTTGGGTATGCAGTACAATCTGATTTACAGTTAATATCAGGTGCAGCCAATTATCAAATGGTTCTATTAAGTTCATTTCCATTATTGTAAGCCATTGGTTCTTGTTTTTTGGTTGAATTTGAATTTCTTCCAATTTTAATGTTATGAAAGTGGAGGACTTCTCCAACTGGTTGAATGTTGAAACTTCCCGTAGACTGAGAATGTTTGATTTGATCCCTAAGGCTACCTTCCATTTTAGGGTCAAGATCTAAGAGATCTTCGAGATTAGTTCATGTCATGAATCAAATAAAAATGAAAAGAAATAAATTGGACCATAGTAAAATAAAAATAATAAGTTAGAATTTATGGTCCAAAAAGAAGTTGAAGAAAATAAAAGAAGAAGAAGAAAAAAGAAATCAGATTTTGTAAAGAAGGAAGAATGAAGAGAGGAAGAGAATAAAATGTAAAATAATATAAATACCTCTAAGTGTTTGAAATAATTACTTGCCTCCCCGGAAATGGCACCAATTAGAAAGAGCGCTGTCGTGGGCGCCTGAAATGATTAGTGTGATTTTGGGGTACTTAGGTGCAGTAGAGTGGCTGACGAAGGTCGTATCTCAAAGGGGGAAGTAAATTAACACAACCTCTTAAAGGAATTCTAAAAATAAAAGAGAATAGAATTAAAACACTACTTAGAATGATGGGGCTTGTTTATAGTTTATAACTCTACCGATTAATTTAATTATTAATCATTATCATTTAAACCAATATCCACTTAATTATGATACCCTAATTTTTTAACCCTCAAACCCTACAAGAGTTAACTTAACCACAAAGATGGAAGTACTTAAACCCTAGGCTAGTTTCGGAACACGCAATCGCAGCACACTGCTTTGATTATTGTTCTAAGGATAGCTTATGGTCAGTGGTTAATTAGAGAACATATACATTCTATAAATGAGGATGAATTGTGTTTAGGTATTATATTTTAACTCTACAAATTTATCCCATGTGGGATTGCATTACCGATTAAGATTGCACTCTCACAATTTACACAAAATCTCGACCTCTCTTGTTTTTGTGTTAATTATTAAATTGCTTTCTTAGTTTCTTAAAATTTAAAAACACAATTCATGGATCATATTAAGTGAATTACAGTAGCTCAATGATTCAAAATAATTAAATTAAGAGGTTAGAAGATAGATCGATTACTAAAAGACTACTCTTCCTTGGGTGTCGTAATCATCGTAGAAGCGTTTTGCATGTGCAATGGTTTATAATAGGTATAACCCAATAATGATTCTAATCAAGAATTACAGACCAAAGAGGAAGATTAAGAGAAGTATAAATTTAAACAAAACAGAAGAAAAGAGAAGAAATAAAATAGGAACAAAGAATTTTATTACACAAACAAAAGCATTACAACACGAAGGAGAAGAAGAAGGCTTTGTCAAAGGGATCCTTGCTTCAAGAGCTACCCTTATTGAAATGGTTGGATAATTGGAGTGGATCCACTCCTCCTATTCCCCCAACTTCCCAATGCACGTCCCCAACCCCACCAAATGAGAAAAACACCAATTGATAGAGTGGTGGGGAGGCTAGGTTCAAAGTGGTTTCAAGTGTGAATGGGGAATCTCAGCCAAATATTTTATGCCAACTTGTACTACCCATTTGACCACCAAAAAGCGTGAATTGTCCGGACTTCAATAAAGATAATATGTGAGGATATGGGTCCTCTATCTACTCTAACAATTTGGTCTCAATCCAGGCCCACATGAAGGAGTTATAGCCGAAATATAGAAGCTTCTCCATTCTGGCGTGTCCATCCCACCTTTGACTTTATGGCCCAATTACTCCATCCAAATGCATTATTTATATATAGTGTCATGAATAAACGTTGTAGTACATGAAGTAACAAACACAGTTACAAAATATTAAGTTCACATAATTCAAATAAAAATATTTATGATTGAAATACTACAGTGATTTTGAAAGGGTAAAACTGGAATTTTCATCAAATATTCAAATGAATGATCTAATCCCAAATACATTCTAATTAAACATATTTAACAAAATTTGAGGGAATTATATCATTTATTATCAATAAAAGATTCAATAAAATATTTTTTTATCAGATTACTATAGATATTTTTAAGGTTGTTAAAAAACTTTAAAAACTTGATTGTAGATGAAAACATCATAAATTTCAGCCAATTTTTTTTAAGCTATGAAACTTTGTAAGGTTCCTTAACTAGGTGATAAAGTTGTGAATATGAGTTTTTTTGAAAAAATGTGAAGAAATGTCCCAAATAAATATTCTTATGAAAATAATAATTCTTAGACAAATTTTATTCATAAATTAAATACAATTAATGATATATGAATATAAAATTGCTTAATTCATAATTTCATTCAATAAATATCACAAAAAAGATTTTTTATTCCACCAGTGAAGAATAGAAGGTGCGTTCCATGAAGAAACGTTTAACTCAATGATGGTAGAATAATTAGAAGATTAGTTTGTAAGAGACTTTAACCACCACATGAGCATACATTACTATGATATATTCACTAAATTTTTTCATCTAGTTATGTTTTTTATAAATACAATCACTATCTATTATGTTTTAAATAAGATAGAGAAGTGAATGATAGTGCTGAAATTATGGAAAAATAAATATCGAGTCTTCAAGGAACTCAAAATTGAATATTTTTTATTATTCTGAATAAAAAATAAGGACTAAAAAATAATAAAAAATAGAGGGAAATAATATTCACACATATTGAGGAATATAAAAAATAAAGAAAGAAAAGAAAAGAGTGTGATAGAAAAATATTAAAAAAAATGTTAGTGTTGCTATTTAATATCATATAAAATTATTGCTATGATAACTTGGTATCATGGGAAATGTTTTATAAAGTGTTGTACATCAAATAAGGTGAAGTGACTTTTGATAGTATGTGGGAAGATGTAGAATAAAGAAATAGCTAAGAACAACTTGAAAATGGTCTCATTTTGTTGTATACTTTATAATTGATTACAAATTATTCTTTTCATTATAATAATGTGGGAATGATTTACATGTTCTGAAGAATATTTTTAAGAAAAATAAAAGGATAAACCCTAAACGTTCTATCCATAGGTTGATACTAGAAGGTTGAATGATCTCGTGTGAATTTTGATAATATTAAGGATTATTCTTCTCAATTTGAGAGGCAAACCTCATAAATATATTATGCCATTTGTGATCTATCATTAGTCTTATAAGAGTTAATTTTTATAAAGTCATACCTGATGTGGACTATGAACTTGGTTTCATTGAAACCTTCAGGAATTCACTGTAATTCCTTCTCTATTGGCCAGGTTTTATAAAATTATGGTGTTGAGCCAATGATATTCTTTGAGAGATATTGATATTCTCAGGATATTTTTGAGACCCTAGTATATGTTACTTTGATTTGAAACTAAATAATAAATCCTCTAACATGTGGTATTTTTCATGAGATTAATAATTGGATAAGATTGAAATGGGTATGTTTAATTAGTTGGAGTCTTCTTACATTAAAAAACCATATGAAAACACAAATAATAATGTTTATTATGACAGGTTAAAGATTTTTAAATTCTAGAGATGTTTGAAATAGGTTTGGAGGACTTTGGAATTTTTTTGGCGGTTTGTTTTGGAGTAGATAATATTTGAATAAAAAATGTGACGAAGCATGATTTACATATGGGTAAGTACCATTTTCATTAGTTTCATTATACATTTTCGTAAGAGTTATCTTTTAAGTAAATGGAATATGTAAATGTCATTTAATTATTTTTTAATAGTCATTTAGGTGGAAGATATTGGAAATATGAAATGGAAAATCTCATATGGTTGGTCCAGTCTTTGTATGGTACATGATGAATTTATAAGGTTTATAAAAACATCATAATTTTATTCAAGACTTCTTAAGGTACAAAAAAGATTCATAAGGTTCATAAAAACATCATAAGGTTGGTACAAACATTGTACGGTGCATGAAAATATTGTAAGGTTTATGAAAACATTATAGGGTTGGTTGAGACATCGTAAGGTACGCACGATATTTATAAGGTAAATGAATAGTTCATAAGTTTTATGAATTTTTTTAATATTGGTCTATAATTTCAGAGGTGATATTTTATAGTTCATAAGTTTAGTCCTAGAAGGTAATGTGAACATTAAATCTCATAATGTAATTTCAGATGAGGTTTTTTTGGAAGATTAAATAAAAGAGTTAGTTGAAAAATAAATGTTGTTAATGATGGTTTTTATGGGTTGAATATCATAAAGGGAATTCCTATTATAAGAATATTGAGAAGAAGGTTAAAATTTTTAATTAATTTTTTGTGTCATGAAGGTAGTTACAGTTGAAGATATGTTTTTTAAACTCACATGTATTGTTGTGGTAATGACAATCATGCTATGAGATTGTCTAGGGTACACCTAGGAAGTTTCTTCGAGTGAATGAAAAGTGGGAAATGTAAGAATAAGAAGTTAAATAATTTTAAGGAACAAGCCTTAAACATAACTTATTATAGTTATTTTAAAACTATAAATCACATTATTTTCCCAAATATTTTATTGGTTTAGAGTTTTAGAGAATTAGGTAAAACTATTACATAGTAAATCCATATATTACAAGTGGACAATTATACAGTATCCATATTTTCCACCAAACTCAACTCATTTAAAATTTAATTATTTCTTTTTATGAAATATCTTCAATATTATCATCAAGATATATTGTTTGTTCTTACAAATCCTAAAGACATGTGAAGTTTTTTTTAAAACTTGGGATGTGCGAAAAAAGATAAGGAAGTTAAAATGATGGAAACCATTATTACAATGAAAAACCATAAAAATTTTACTTTGAAACATATATTTTTACCCTAATAAGGAAATCACTATTTCAAAAATATCATTATCTTACCTTTTGAAAATAATTTTTTTTAGGAAAACTCATAAGAAAAAATATAATATATAAGTACGTAACTTGAGAAATATTTATACTCAAATGAAATAACCATGTGGTCTACTTCCATAAATGTCACTATTAAAAATTGAATATCTATATGACTAACTTCCATACCTACTGCGTTGGATGTTATAACGTAACCAATCGTCCTTGGTTTATTGAAAATCCACCTATCCTTAGTTTATCACGTAGATCCCATCTAATGTGCAACACCATTATATAACCATAAGACAGAAAATATTTCTATTATCATCATTTAACTCCGAAAATTTCATTTCCACTCATATGAAAACATTTCAAGTTATTGAATAACAAATCCATTTTCAATCTCCATTTAAAATATTTAAAATGTTATTTTTAAATAAAATTCTCCCATACCACTTTCACTAATTTGAATGAAACTCAAAAACTGAAATTTTAAATTAATCATGTCCATAAAAATACATTCATGAAAACCATTTTGAAAACATGTGCATGAAAGAGAAATATTTAAAAGCATAAATATTTAAAACATTTAAAATGATGTTTTTAGTTAAAAACTCCCTTATTTTGAGTTTGATTCATCACCTAAAATATTTATATTCCTGAATAAAAAAATTTATTTTATTATTTAATTTTATAAAAACCTTTTTAAATATTATTATTAATTTTATATCACTTATTATATTGTTATAACAATTAAAAAATTATTTATTTTAATGTTATACATTTTTTCAATATTCAGTAGTTGAGTCAAAAATGAATTTTGTATGATGTCAAAAGTAAATGTGATAATTAGTCCATCTTCTAAAAAATATTATTCATGACATGATTATATTTTTATACATAAATTATAATTTTAAATAAAACCATTATATGTGGTTGGGAAAAATGAACTATGTTATAATCATGCAGATGGTAATCCATATGTACATATGAGTAAAGTTTCCATTTTTTAATGATCCATATGGAATGAAGGTAATAACAATTTTATCATTAAATAATGATAATAATATCATTTATATGATATTAATAATTTAAATATGAAAATATATATCATCCTTGTGACATGGTGATGAAAAATGAATCACATTGCTTCGTGGAGGTGACAGTTCACACATACGCACGAACGATGTTATCATTTTTATGTGTATAGAAAGGTAAGAACATAAATGATATATTTTTATTTAGTAATTACAAATATGTATTTAATATTATATATATATATTAATTCCAACATTATAACCAGCCTTGAGAGATGGTGATGCAAAATAAATTATATCCGTTCACGAGGTCGTAGTCCACCATGCACACAAAAGATAAATTATCTTTCCATTTGATGGAAATGGAGATATATTTAGGTGATAAAGTTAAAATAATAACATATCAATATTTTTAGGATACTAGATTTTTTATTTCATGTTGGTGTAAGAAGATTTTAAAGAAGTGGAAGATTAAATAAAACAGAAGCACTTAATTAAAAATGACACATTTTCTTCAGAAAATCTCATTTGATCAACACATTAACACCTCTAACGTGGGTGTTATGCTTAAAATAAGAGCTATATAATGTGGTAGTGATTTTAGGAAGTGATTTTAGTAGATATGTTCTGAACCAAATGGGTTTTTACATGTTATGAAAAGGAAATATTGAGTTTACCTTTATAGGATAAGGGAGGGGAACTCTTGGAATTCTTCAAAATATTAAAATAATATAAATTAATTTTATATTAAAAATGGATCTAAACTGATTTATTTTGAATTTATGACGATTTTGGGTCGAATACAATTCATAAAATGAAAATTAAATTAGTTTTTTGTATTTCATAATCCTTATCTTTTGGATTTAACCATTTTTTAAACTCTTCCACTCATACCATGACATTTATATTTTCACTATTTAAGGGTTAATATGTTTACTATAAAATTCCAAAATAACTTTAAATGAGTCATTTAGGAAATATTAAGACTCATCACAATTTGTTTATTAAAAAACAGGTTGAGGTTCTATCCCTCTTTGTTGCAAATTGAACAAGAAATCCTCTTTTGACAAATGGGGAAGAGGTAACCCATTACAATCAAAATGGAAAATACAAATAAAGACAATAATGAGAAAAAAACATGGTAGACGAAGAGAGAAAGTCAAAAAATGTAATGGGAAGAGTTTTATCACCCCCTGAATGATAATGAAATAACAAGAATGGTCTAGAGAATATGTCACCCCCTAGCAAGAAGTTATACCGTGTTTGAAGTACAATGAGGTAGGGCACCCCTAACACACACATAAAAATGTAGTGGGAGGGCCGGATGATAGATGACAACACGTCTATCATTCTTTCGAGCCGGCCAACCAATAATGCTAGCGAGAATATCATAGTTTGTTAACTTGATGCAATATGACTCAAGACCAAAATCACTTTACAAGATCGAAAACAATGTATAAATCCATCCAAAATGAAGGAAAAATAGGGGATGATGGGTGTCAACACACCCATACCCCTTTTGAGGTCATCCACTCAGTAGAGTATGCAAGAGACGCACTGCCAAACAAATGAAATGAAATAATAACCAAGACCCAAAAGACATTTACAAACCATCGACTGAAAATTTAAAAAGAAGAAAAAAAGGAAGGAAAAAATAAACAAAAGACTTTACCTCACATGAATCATCATCTATATGCTTCGACGTACATCAAAAAAATCCAAAAAGACCAAAAATTCATTCAACAATCTGACTGTAGAGGCACCCAGAAGACATCCAATGTAACCAAAAAGCATAAGAGAGGTCTCCATCCAAAACCATAGGAGGAACGAAACCGTCACATAATTCTAGACCTACCATTTGATGAAGCATCTAGATGAAAACCTTTATATAATGGCCACCACATAAAATGAAATTTCCTCATGCGTAGAAAGTAGCACACAATATCGAATCATCGGGGGGTGCTTAGATCTAGAGGGAACCAATGAAAAAGAAGATTGGTAAATATTCATGAGAAATCCAAGATTCAATGCCGCTTTCAAGGTCACATTATGAAAAAAACCCTCATATAACAATCAAATATCACCAGAGGACTCAGATCTGGAACAATCCGAAAGAAAGGAGGCAAAACCCCTAATCCTTTAATAGATGCAAATGATCGCAAGGAAAGTGCCTCAATGAAACAAACCAAAAGGAACGAAGTTGGGAAAGGAATGGAAGAACCCAAAGAATAAGGGAGGATGGTCAAGTGGGATGATTCAGAACAACAAATGAAAAAAACCCTAGGAGGAGAAGAACCACACACAGTGATGAAGACAAAGCATGATGAAAACCCTAAGCTGGGAGGAACCTCTTGCAAGGTCGGGAGCCATGCGAGAACAACATCATTTTTCCCCAATCATAACAAGAGTCATTCCAATCATGTGGATGAAATGGATATTTTTATAAAGTACATATTATTTAGTAAAATATTATTTATTTAAAAATAGCATTAATGTCAATTTTGACATTATTCATTACATTAATTTTTAAAAATATCATAGCAACATGATATCTTCTAAAAAACTATTTTAAATAATAAAAAAATGTGAATGTAGTCCATAAAATTAGTGTATGACTTTAATTATATTAAATTATCTTTATTTTAATATTTATAAAAACGTTACTTGATTCTTCTATTAATTAAATAATTACTGCATCATCATTATGTAACCATTTAAGGTAATTTTTTTATCACTAAAAATTATAAATAATTTATCAAGATATAGATAAATATTTTCTACTTCCAATTACTATTTATAGTCGAACATATCTCACATATAACCCAATTTTAAAAATATTTCTCTTTTCAAAAACAAAAGAGCGAGAAAATTGATTTTCCATTGAATATAATATTATGATGGTTATATTACCATAAAAAAGGCCATAAATGGTCTCATAACAAATCTTTATTTATTAGGGAAAAAAAATAATAATTCAATAAAATTATTACAAGTATAAGGGTAAATTAATAATATTAATAATATTATTTTTACCCTTATTTACCTGATTTATCTTTAACGGTGTTAATTATAAAAATTTCTAAAGTTATTATTCATATTCTTCAAAATTAAAGGGGAAATATTTACATAAATTGGACCTTATGATTCCAAATATGGAATCCATTTTTTCAAATTCAAAAAAAAATATTTGTTAGAAACTATTTAAAAATTTATCCTGTTGACGGATTGAGAAAACATGTTTTTAAATTAAAAACCATCGAAACATGGAAATGTTTTTATTTCCAGATACAATGTGAAATTTATTCCAATTACCTAAATTTACTTAACTGATAAAATATTTCTATAATTATACCTTAAAAAAATCCATATTATATTCTATCACTGTAAATAAATATGATGAAAAATTGATTTTCAATTAAAATGTAATATTTTTTCACTATTCACCAAAATTTGAAACTTTTCAAAAAAAATAGAAAAAAATTCGAAAAAATTAAATTTTGATATTTATATTTGAAGGAAAAAGTTTTATTTCCAATTGAAAAAATAAATTTGTCAAAAACTATATTTAAAATAGGCACACCACCAAAAGGCTGCAAAACTTCTTATTTAGAAAAATACCTCTTTTATCCGCGAAATTGGATTTATTCTTTTATCATGTCTAGAAAACACATAAGATGAATAATAAAAATTATATTTAATATATTATATAAATATATTTAATTAATAAAATCCAAAAAGTGTGATTTTTTTATTTATTAGTATAAAACACACTTGTACATATTTATGTTGTTTTTTAGAAAATCATTTACTTTTATTTTAAAAAGGGTTTTACACTCATTTATAATTATTTTGTAAAAAATTTATAAATACATATTAAATTTTCTTAGAATTTAGTTGATATTTTTCATACCCATCATTCTAATAGCTAGGTTATAATGGTAACATTTAAATAATATTATTAAGTCAATCACTTAAGCTCGATGTGACATATTATATATGCTATCCATCATAGTGTTTTCTTTTAAAAATTCAAGATGTTACAATAATTGTTAAAGGTTATTGTTTATTTGAATTTGAATTTGAATTTTTAATTTGAATATGAACATTATTTTTCCACATAACAAGTATTACATCAATATTTTTTGCATATAGAGGAGAAGAATTATGAAAAGACTAAAGAGAGAGGAAAAGAGAAGAGAAGACGTCATAGTTGTACAAAATATGATTAAAAATTATTTCGAAGAGGAAAAGTAGTGTGAGAGTTTTTTTGTATAATGTACATAATAATAATAGACTTTAAATAGTGCACATAGAATAAGAATGGAAAAAATATAAAAAACTTAATGGTAGACTTATCTGGTGGAAGAATCTTCAATTGAAAACAAATTTTCATATAATTGTATCTATGTGGAAGACACTGACATAGTCTGGAGAATTTGGGGTAACATGTGTTAAAGGATAAACCTTGCTTATTTTAATCCATCATGGGGATAATAGTAGACTCTATGATCTCAGTTGAATCTAGATCATGCCTCAGATATAACAACTCATGTTAAGTAGCGAGCCTTATAAAAATACTATGCCTAATGTGTGTGCATGTGTGTGTATTGAATAGTAATCAACCTATTAATTTAGTTGGTGAATAAAATTTTTTCATTATGAAACATAAAAAAGAATTAAAATATTTGATTCAACCTAGTTATTTCCATTGATCCTATCTTATTGACATTTTGGCCAAAACAATTACCCTTTTACTTTTATACCAACATCATGGAACAAGATCATAGAACTTCCATGTCAGGATCTAAAATCCTCAATATATTTAGTATATAGTTAAAAATATATTAAACTCATTCATGTTATAGTTAACAATAATCTATTAGATCCTTTTTTGTAATGAATATTGAATGAAGTTAATGTCCAAATCAACCATGAATGGTGATCTGTGTCTCTCAAATTCAATGAAATACCCTATCATATTGAGTACATGTGTGGAGACTAGCATTCCTTCTACCATATTTCATAAAAAAGAGTTAATTTGACACCTCATACCTCCAATTAATTTCATTTTCATGATATATCCTTTTTGGATTGTCTATCATCCTGTATGAATCCATGTTTTCATGTTACTTTTTCGACTTCGGTACCATGGTCACAATAATAAAAGAAGGAACTTCAAGTGAATCCTTTATATTCTTATCATTATTATCATTTTTTTTTTCTTAAATGATTTTTTAACTTTTTTTCTTAGAAAAGGGTTTCACTAAGACATAAATCTTCCCTTATTTTTTGAGAAAGTTTCTCCATATTTCTTATCAGTGAAGGAAATTACATGCTTTCATATTTTACTTTTCCAAGGTAGATATTAATGTTAATATTATAGATGTTTATTATGAATCCATATATATATATCATAAGTTTTTTAATTAATTGAGTGTCATGTTTTACATTCATTTATAAATAGATTTTATTATTTTTTTCTACAACTAAAATGATTACCCCTTAAGAATTTCAACATATATGTTAATGGTTTATGATCCATATTTCATTGATAAATGAGTTACCTTTGACATTACCCTTACCACGTTTTTATTTAGTTAGGCCATTATTCCAATCATATCATATATGACACTTAGATGGTGGAGAAGACAACACCTTATATAATCTATCATATAGATAAATTAAATATTATTCCTATATTATCATTTATAAATATTTCATAGTTTATTAAAACCAATATAAATTGCAATAAATAGGAATATAATCCAATTAGGGCCACAAAATAATTTTTTTTCTTTACATAAGATAATTTAAAGGTTGACAACATTGGAAAAACCTACCTGATTGAATGATCAATGTATTGATAAGTTTTCACTTTAGAAGGAATCTGGAAAATTATTTTTTTAAAAGTGGATTTATTCTCACCATATTATCTCATGTTATTCCCATTATGTATTCATACATTTAATGGTTTATTTTGGAATCATTTTCATTCAAACAAATAAATATGTTTAAAGTATAATGATGTGTAACTCTTTATACAACTCTTAACTTGTATTACAAACCCAAATTAAAATCCAAATATATTTATACATATTTAAATTAATATCACATATAATGAATATGAAAAGGTTAAAATTAAATTATTGGAGTCATAAGAAATCAAAAATCCCCACTAGAGTAACCATATAGAGCGATAGGTATCCAACCCCCACTTTTCTAAACATGACATAAGTCTCTATGAAAGAGAACAATATGACTTAATGTCCCCCTACCAAAGAATAATTTACAAAAGAGTGATCCCAATTTAATCATTAATTTAACACCTAATATGTATAAACTGTAATCAGCTTCTTAATTCAATCATATAACCTAGAATAATTCTAATTCACAGTTGAAGAAAACTGAATCAAAAATCAGACCTTGAATTCAACTCCTTATATACATGTATGACAATTTTTAAAAGTGGTGTGAAACTTCAAAATAAATCATCCATCCATTCATAATATATAAAAATTATATCAGTGAATAAATTAGGTATTAAAACAAATAAATTAAAAATTTATAAATTTAAGCACGAGAAAAACTTTTAGGAATAATTTATGATTAAATCTATTATAAATAGTTTATAATTTAAAAAATATAAACCTGAACCATAGACTGTTATGTAATATAAACTTTTGATATTCTTTTTTACACTTCTTTTATATAAACCCCTGTTCTATTCAAAATTAGATATATTTTCTAAATAATGAAATTTCTATTTGGAAATATAAATAATTTCTTAAAATTAAATATCACATACTTGATTATTTTTAAACCTTTGATTATATCATTATCAAAAAATAATTTTTAAATCACTTAAATAAATTTACCTTTAAGGCCTTAATATAAATATTTTATATTTTCATTTATGAACTATTCATAAATTAATATAAAGAATATTATAATTTTTTTATTTTTATTTTATAAACTCTTTATAAATTATTTACCATGTAAATATACCTTAAAATTTTATCAAGTCTTCCAAAATGATTTTGGTATAGTAAAAATACAAACTCAAATTTAGTATAGGCCCTTCACGCCCATTTTGTTAAAGGTATTTGAGAAAATTAACAAAATAGTTTTCATTAATATTATATCAAAAAGTGACTACAATATGGTTTCATGAATTTCTTTCTTGGTCCTCTGAAAACTCCATGAGCCACAAATGTTTTGGTATCCATTTAGAGGTCATTTTGAGCTGTACAAGGTGTTTTAGTCACATCTTTATGCCAAAAATTCATTAGACCATAATGATTCGATTTATTTCATGGCTAGTCTTTACGGTAGAGCTCACCTATAGCACCAAAAACCCTATACCACACCACATATCATCTTCTAACATTACTCTATTTTTCATGAAATTATTTCAACATCCAAAATGAATATTATTTTAAAAAATATTGCATTGTATTTTGGCATCAAAAAACTAAAAAAAATATTTTTAAAGGGAACATGTCATGTTCAAGAATTATTAAGAAATAAATAGGCATTTTGGAATTTGACTATATTGTGGAACCTGGAAAACACAGGTAAGCTCTATCTCAACACTTAATCCTACTAAGACATTTTATAAAGGATAAATTGAATCAAGATCGATAATATTTGGGCCTTGAGGAGTAATTACTAGCACTTAACATGATTTTGGATCAAACCACTTACATAGGCATCCACAAAATGGAAAATATGCACCCTATATTAAATGATAATTTCACAAAACACTTGAACATTTCAATTATTGTAACATTAATCTTGAATCCTCATGATGAATTTTCAATGTTTAAATATTCATATTATTTATTAAAACATCTCATATTCATCATCACATGATGGATGTAACTAAGAATGATTTTTTATACTGGAATAAGGAGGTATGACGAAGCATTATCAGGCAATATGATAATACACATGTCAGAACCATCAAGGAATAGTGTCCCAAACCTTTTTGTGGTGAACTCAAGGATAAAACATTTTGTGGCCTGAATCATTATTCCAAGGGGGTTAATTTTGTTCAAAAATACATTAAATCCATGAAATACATAATGAATCTCTTTTTACACGATGATTGATACAACTAATAGATATCAATTCCTAGGAAGTTAAATAAAGTGATGAGGTCAAGGATAAATGGATTCAATAAATTGAAATTATAGATTAAATGTTTAAAATCATTGCAGCATCCATTTATGATCCTTAATTATAACTAATATGTTTAATTTTGAACTTTACATAGAGGATGGAAGTTTAAATAATCATGAAAGTCACTTCGAGATACTCAAAGTTAGGTGATCCAATTAGGGACTATCCATAGTTGAGGATCTAAATTATGTATAGACTTCCACTAATGAATACAATGCAATTAGAGGCCATGATGATTGTTTTTAGGGACTATCCTTGTTGTATCCTATAAATTTCCCAAAGTGGTGATCCCACCAATATTACCTATTGTGAAAGTGGCTTCCCTAGACCCAACATGGATGATATTTTTCAATTATGATACGATGTGTATTGTGAGTTATGCTTGATTTATTCTTACAATAATAGTGTTGATACTTCCACAACCACTACTTTCTTGATAGTGTCCTTAAATTATATATTGTATCAAAAGGTTATTGTAGTTCCTAACTATAATGGTATCCTAGAGAAACCATGATATTAATAATAAACACATGTCTTATGGTCTGGATCCATCATACTAAAGGGATGTTGATGGTTTTTTACTACCTGTGTTTGGGGATCGTAATCGTTGAGACTTCTTATTATGAATATAACAATTGGTGATTTCATGTAAAGGGGATCATGAGGGAATTCCCACCAATAGGAACACCACACTTATAGGTGTCATTGGATGTTAATATATATGAACATGTGTATTGGTCTCATGGATTGAGATTATAATAAATGTGTGACATTTGTCATGTATTTGGATACAAGATGAAATCCATGAAATATTTTTCGATGGTGAGGAATATTGCATTGGGTGCATCAATGGTGGTATAACATATATTGAATGATCAAGGAAGGATTTGTAACTTCTAAAAGGAAGTTATATCTTGGTCCCAATTGAATTGGATAGTAGTGGATTTACAAAATCCATGGACATGGTAGAAGAAGTTAAGTCCATCTTGCATATTCATAAATAATAAATAAATAAAGGATGATGACAAAAAGTGTGGATACATCTTTATGAGATATCATGGCACACGAATATTATATTAGAAAATGTATGTTCATTGGAGGTTATCATTGTTATGGATAAACCTTATCACCTTTGGGTCTATAATGAATTTCTATATAACACTCTGTGTCAATGGGTACGAAAATGTACTATCTAGATAAGGGACTAGAGGGTCGCACAAAAAACATATTCAAGGGCCTGGTTAATTCTAAATAATTGGATTTTAGGACATGCAGGCTCCCATAGTTGTGTTTGGATATGTCTAAGTTTGATAAATCATAGGAAATAAATAAACTCAATATTATTTGAGTTTAGAATAATAAATCCTGAATTTATGTACCCAAGTTATTTTCATGTTTTAATTGAATATGAGAAGGATATAAATATATTTTATTAATATTTCTTTCAAGGATTTCTAACATATTTATGGGAGATATGAGTCCATTTAATGACTCATATTTTATCACATAATGTATTTACACATTATAAGTAAGTGATAAAATACTCATAACATTTATAGATATTCTTTAAATGTTGTTGGTAATATGTTTAGGATTATTAATTATGTTGAACTTTTCAAAGGTCCAATGTGATATTTCCAAAAGTTATGGGGCAAACCATTTAATAAATATAGAGTTCTAATTCTCAACCATATTCATACTATGAATTTGAAATCTTTTCTTTCCTCAGTCCTACTACCTAGAGGATAATTGAAAAATATGAGAACCACGATACAAGATATTACTCCCAGATTATAGTGATTTTTCTCACGTGATCAATTGGACATTTAAATGTTATTTTATTCTTTTCACAAGTAGAAAAAATTGATGATCGATGTACCTGAAGGCTTCTAGAGTTTGTGTGTAAGATTAAGTGGGTTCTGTCTTCTGTTCTATTGAGGAAAAATCATTGTAAGTGACTGGACACATGTCTTATGAAAATTTAATGAGGTATAGTTTTGATTTAATTATTCATTCATAATTAGTTCACACGAGATCTTCAAGTTGTACACCAGATATAGATTTGATGGAGACATTTCCACAAAATCAATCTCGTCAGGAAAAATTTATTTCACCCCAATTAAGAAACATCTGTCATGTGACCGATACCTACAAGTAGCATCAGAGTGATTGTGTGATTAATAATATTGAATTCAAATTACTTTTTTATGAATTAAACTAGAGGGAGACGATACTATCCCAATATCACTAATGACACTTTGATCTGAGGTCATATTGTTGATTTATGAGCATATAAGGATCAAAAAAATGTAATTTAGATTAAAAAATATATTGTAAATATATTTAATAGTACTATTTTGGGGAATATTACCAAGAATACTAATCAAATTAATAGTGTTGAAGTTAGAGACTTCAATGAAGTGACTTCAAATAATAGGTCTTACAAAACATAGATAATATTTTTAAAATGTTTTTAATTTTGGTTAATTGTACCTAGGTTAATATTATATCGATTACTATACTCCCCCTTGAATAGTACCCATATAAATATTCTTTAAAAAAATAATTTTCCCATGTTCCCCATATTTGGGGTGTGTCATCACCCTGGACATGTTTTCTAGTCAGTTTGCAAAACCGTGCCTGACCTGTTTGAACCTAATTAGAGCTTGTAACACCAATGAGAGATTTTAAAATGTACCTAGAGAGCCTAAAAATCAAAGAAAATTTTATAAAATATTTTGAAAATATTTTGAATTTAATTAAATTATATTTGAGATCATGCGAGATGTATATTGTGAATTGAAATTAGTTTGATTTATTCTAATCGAAAATAAATACCATCGTCTGAAAATATTCACAAATTTAATTTATTTACGTGATTTAAATTCATACCAATTGATCATGATATTATAATGACCAATATATATTTTGGTTGAATTTATATAATTATTTAATTATTATAATACATGTGAAGATTGTAATAATTGATTTATTAATGTCGATATTTGATTTATGTCAACCCTCATTATATGTATAATGGTATTCATGTCAAGGATTTCTATTACGCATATTTATTATAGATTATCAAGTTTTCGTCCCCTATATGTAAGTATTTATGTCTGATAACAAGGATACAAAATTATGTAGTCCACACCAAGACTTTGAGAAGCACAAGATGGGATGTGGATACCTTGGATTAGGTGGGAACTGCAACTAGACTTAGTGTATAAATCCATGATTTACCCCTAATATATGGGTTGAACCATTACAACTTAATGGATTAACTAGTAGAAAATATCATTATTGTGTAGTTTATATTTATTTTTTTTCATATATATTTTTTATTATTTTGTGAATGTGTTAAGTTTGTGAAATCTTATAGAATAATAAACAAGCATGCATCAATAAAATGAACATGCACAATGAATGTTTATTATTTTAGCATAGTTCTTTTGTGAGTTCAATCATATAGAATAATCATTTTAAATAGAAAAATATTTCATTATCTAAGATTAAAAACTACTAAAAAACCTTAAAGGATATATTAAACAATGAAATTACATCTATCACTTGAGTTTGATAAAAACTATAGTATGAGGAGCTCTTGAGATCTTTTTGAGGGTACCACCTCCTGTTGGGGTGTTTTAATAAGTATGATGGGCCGACTTAACTAAAATTAGAATTAAATAAATGTCCATAGATATATCGGTGCAATGTTAGTTCAAAAGAGCCAAGTAACACAGTGTTATTCTTTATAGGAGATGAGACTTAAATCCAAAGATCAAGGATCATTGAGTTAATGTGATTGAACTAAAAAAACTACCATTAAACTCTTTTAGTGGTTTCATATCCATAGATTGGACTATAATGAGAGGTTTTAATGATCCTTTTCCATTTTAAGTATCTATTGACTGAGTATTCTGAATCTAGTAGTTGAGGAATACTAGGATTTTTTAAAATAGTTGGATAAATTTATGATTATGAATATATAGTTTTGGATAATTGGTAATCAAGATAAAATTATTAACATGATAAATTATTATATTATAGGAAATAATTGTAATGTAATACCACAAGTTCACCAAGATAAATATTAGACAATGAGTACATCCATATTAGCACTAATTTATAAGAGTTGTGTGGGTGATAGGATATAGTATTACTAAATGAAAGGAAATAATATGTGATTGAGTCCCCAATACCATTTTAGCTACCTCACTAAATAAGATAAGGTTAGAAATATTGCCTATATGAGGTACATTGTATGATCCTACTATCTATTACTTCAAAAAATCAGTTATGTCTAGAGAACCAATTATGTAACATAAGAAAATGGATATCTATTCAATGGTACCTCATCTTATATCTCTTTATATGGAGAAAGAGAGTCATAGATAAATGATATTTTTACCACACTATACCAGTGTGCGTAAGAAGATATGTTTGTAGTTAGTGATCATATCTTTGATGTATTTAGTAACATTGAATAGTTAATGAAGTTTTCCTTCTATGAGAACATGAAATCATAAATTAATCTCATATCCCGATCCTAAATTTTTGGTTCTCCTTATTTATATAGTGTTATTATATCGGAAATATAGAGAAATAACTCAATTATGTTTTGACTAATATTGACCAATAAAAAAAGGTTTTGGGGAACTTAGTTCCATTAAATTTATACTGAACAAGTTAAAATACATGGTGAAAATCCCATGGAAAATTGAAATTCCAAAGGAACCTTTACAACATCCTTCAAAGATACCAAATATAAAGTAGAAGATCATCAAACTTGACACTATTTTATTTGGATGTGGAATGTCGGTTCATTGGAAGATAAATTTAAATAAATTTAATATGAAGAAATTAGATTCTTTTACGTCACGAGTATTCATCATTACATTTAATATTTCTAGTTATAATTATTAGATATTATATATTGTTTGTGTGTCACAAATTTTTATCCAAATGTAGTAACCAAGGAAGTTCAGAAACACTACAAGAAATAATGTCAATTATCTAAGTTATTATGAAAATAGTTATTACTATATTAGTGGTGAGAAGGACACAACATTGCATTTCCAAGTTCAAATATTTTAGTGGGATTATTATTTTGTATAGAGTTTTAATAAAATATTAATAACTTGTTTCCATTGGACACAGTGAGACATTATTCCGTTATAGAATGAGTGTTGTTTTTAGTGTCTCATACTCAAGTTATGGTTCAAAAAAATAAGAATCATTGGTAATAAATGATGAATATAAAATTTAATACTCATTCCTAGTTATGTGTAAAGTAATTATTTGTCAAGTAAAACCAATTGTATTTTTAAATGATATATCATAAATTATGTTTTGACTCTTTAGAGATAAAAACCACAGGTATTATTAATAATATTACATACCATGTTTAAAAAATGTAACCTTTAGAGATAAAGGTAACCCACAAAGCTTTTAAAACTAATTCAGCAAGATACATGTGAATTATTCAAAGGAGAAGCTAGAGATAAATTCATGTACTTCCTCAAATTCATTTTATAGATTTAAGGAAAGTAAAACTAAAGTAATGAACATGATTGGTAAGAAGATATAAAAAATGATTTGGGATGGTAATCTAAATAATATAATATCTATGCATTCATCGATCATTAAAATATAGAGTGGCCTTATTTCTAAACACACATTTATTTATACACGTCATATCCATGATGTTAGTAAAGAGAGGACTAATGATGAGTCTTATATGAGTTCATTTATCATTTAAATATTGAATGGATTTATTCTTAAACTCATATTTTCCTATACAAATTAGATCCATGGTGTTAGTAGAAGGATAATCAATTATGAGTCATATAAGTTTGGAAAATTATCCAATTATATTTTTAAGTCATGCTTCACAAATAATGATGTTAACCCATAACTATATGTCAACTATAATGAAAAATTGATATCATATAAGTTATAGTATGAAAGAAATACATTACGTCACATATCAATATATTTCAATACAAATATTTTTTTAAGGGTTCATCAATAAACACACTTTAATATATTAGGCCACAATCTATATTTTTATTTTTAAAAGACACTCTTAAAGGATAAGTGTGAACCAAAACAAACCCAAAAGTTAAAAATTCAACCACTTCTAGATCCACCCACTAAAAATTAATATTTCAAATAACCATGAGAAAATTTCCAAAATTCAAAATTAAAACTCATAAAACACCACTATGATCAGACCCCAAGCCAGACCACGCCCCACTATCCCCATCGATCACACACTACCAACAACCACCATCATCAACGCCAGAGCTAAACACATCCATGCCGTCGATAAACTAGTCATATTCATCATCTTCGTCCTGATATTTCCTGCTAAAAATGACATCCCAAAGATCCTTTAACTCCTCTACACAGCTCCACCTTAGAGATAGTAGGGGAATTATGGGTCCAGATCAGAGAATGAAATAGGTGATTCTAGGCCGAAACAACAGCAAGAATCCCTGGAACTGTCGACGTAGAAGAAATCCAACACCTTTACCTCCATAAAAGTCAACCTAAAAACAAAAAATACACTAAAAGAAGCACTGAAGTACCATTTTTTTGACCATCAGACTTCAAACATGAGCCACATGAGCAGCACAACCTGATGCACCATTCAAATCAGCCCAAACCACAATACGCTGGTGCCATCTAAGACACCACCATACCCCACCCCACCACTAGAAAAGATCCCCAACCGGAAATATGCCCTAGAAACTCACACTGAAGCCCTTACGCTAACAACCCAAAACCGCATTGAAAACCCAGTAGCAAATTGGACCAAACCCATTGCAAAAATACAAAAACATCCCAAAAGGTTGAATGTCACATCGAAGCATGGAACCAAATACGGAATAGAACCAGGGATTAAAACCCTAGGGAAAACAAGATAAAACAGAGATTCAAAAGTAGTAGTCATGGAAACAAGTTAAACAAGAGCTTATGGAAACAGAATGTTCCGAAGACATATATTGTAAAGTAATGATATAACCGAGATATACATTTTTACGGTGACCAATCCAGGGTTATATATTATTTATTACGAGTAAAAAATTATTATCCTATAAGAATGCTCTAAATGGAAAGATGAAAAAAAGATATATGAATATGAATTCAAGAAAACGTATTCTATATACCAAGACTCAATTCTAAATATTAATAGTTTCTCTAATTTATTTAAATCAATTGGTTATTATTTAAGAGAAATGATACATTGGTGGTAAAAGCGTGATACAAATAAGAAACAAATTGATATAATAATATGTCTTGCTAAAATTAATTTTAATTATAATTATAATAGAATATTATTATGTTCATAATATCAATCATTGTATTTTAAGAATATATTTCTTTGAAGAAATCTATATGATAAAACCCAAAAGGGTTGTTGACACTAGATAATTAAAAAGTGGAATGAATATTGTAGAGATCCATTTATAGATAAATGTAAGCATTGTAATAATATAATTTCTATTTATAATTAATGTTATCCCTATTTATAAAATTGGATAATGGGAGTTACATAGTTTTTCAAGTGAAATACATTGAAAATATATGAAAAAACTATATTTGTATTATAGTTGGTTAAGATTGGGTTGAAATGAACTCACTAATTTTTTACATAAATTAGTAACCCAAGTTCCTGGAAAAAATATAATGAGGTATATCCAATGGGTTTCTTGGACCAATTAAAAGTATATATTCTGAAAATGTATTGGAATAATTTTAGAGAGAATCTTTACCAATATCACATCCCCTAAAACACTCCAATAAGACATATGTGAGATATAGGATGAGATTACAATGGTGCGTATAATTCCATTAGTTTTTCTAATGTATCTATCACATATAACATATTATGTACTAGATATGATATTTCTAAAAAATTTAATATTGTATGAAAATATCAGATAAATCTAAGAGAACTGGAATGGAAGCAGTCAAAGATATCCAACAGTACTTCAAAAATTAAATGTGATATATACTTGATACATGGATAAGAGGAAAAACTAGTTAGAATTGGCGATAAACTAGTTTTTATATTGATATTTATTATCTAATATCACATTTACTATAAGGAAATAAGTAAGATAATTTCATTCAAGCGAGTTGTAGCCATATATACAAATACCAAGTATTCTATTCCTTCTGATGGAGCTAAAGAAGTAGTATAAAATACATATTGTTTTGTTCTATTTATTATAATCATACTAAAAGGCACTATAAAAAATGTAAAATTTATGATAGAGGATAAAATATTATGTACTCATAAATATAATATCTTGAGGGATTTTACTCAAGGATGATTATTTTCTAATAAAAGAGTGGAAGTGTTGGAAAATGTGGCAGACCCTATGAATAAAGTCATATATTAGTAGAAGCATGATATTATCATGTGAGAGATAACATGTTAACTGTTATAAAGTTGGATCTAGTGAATGTGGGAGTGTTTTGATGATTTTTCCCGAGACCCAACCTGAATTGTATTTTTCAATTATTATATCATGTGTACACTGAGTATTGCATGATGTATTCTTTCCATAATAGTATTGATACTTCTACACCAAAAATTTATATGGAAATTTCCTTAGATTATATATTGTATAAAAATGTTACAGTAGTTCCAAGATATAATGATGACCTTCAGATACTGTGAAATTAATATTAAGAATACGTACTATGGGATAGAGTCATCATACTAACCTGACATAAATGATGTCGTGATAATAGTGTTGGGTGATCAAATCCATAATGACTTCTTCACACAAGGTTTTGACTTGGTTATCTTGAGTAAAGAAGATTATAATGATTTACCCAGTAATAGGAACGCTAAACCTCCATGCGTAATTTGTTGTTCCTTTCTATAAACATATGCATTGATATATTGAAATGATATCATTGTTAGAGTATTATATTTTATCACATAATTTTATGAAATATGGAAAACCGGAACTTTATGTCTATAGTGAGTTAGCTTGCACTAGGTAAGTCTTTGGTGGCATTTTATTAATTGAACGATCAAGGAAAGATTTTTCACTTTAAAAAGGAAGAGATATCTTGATCCCAATTGATTAGGATGGTAGTAACTTTACTAAATCCATGGATGTGGAACAAGAAGGTAATTATACCTAGTAATGTAATGTATACTAATGTGAGAATGGGTGATGAAATGAAGTTTGAGTCCTGATTTATGAGATATCATAGGATAAAAAGATTATATTACATGGTGCATGTTCATAAAATGCTTTTTTGCTATGAATAAAACTTATATCTTTAGGGTGCATGATGTGTTGCAACATACAAGTCCCGTTCTATGGTATTAATCACTACTATCGAGAAAAGGTCCTTGAAGGTCATACATGAAGTGTATTTTAAATCTTGGTCAATTATAAGGAATTAGAGTTTAGGATATGGTGGGACCCATAGTGGGGTCGGGATATGTTTGAGATTGATTGAACATATAAAATAAGTAAACTCAATATTTTTCAAGTTTATAATAATAAAGGATGAATTTATATACTCAATGTATTTTCATGTTTTAAGTTAATACAAGGGGTATAAAAATATATTTTAAGAACAAATAATATTTTATTTAATGTTCGATAATATATTTATGGAAGAGATGAGTTAATTTAATGACTTATATTTTAGCATGTAACATATTTTTAAGATATAAGTATGTGATAAAATAATATCAACATTTACAAAAGGTCTTTGAGTGTGTCTGGTGATGAGTTTAGGCTTATTTAGTAGGTTAAAATTTTTGAAGGTACAATATTAAATTTACATAAGATATGGACTATACTATTTAAGACATAGGTGACCCCTTTCATATCAATATTAATACCATAAATTGGAGAGCTTATATCCCTCCCTTCTTACCCCCAGAGTGAGAAACAAGTTGTTTGAGTACCCCAATACAAGATATTCCTCCCAGATCATAGCTATGATGATATAATGATCTAGTGGACATAGAAAGGTTAAAAAATTATCCATGTAAGCACCTTGAAATTGATGACATATGTACCTAGAAGCTTTTGGATCAGGCATGAATGATATATATGGTTCTAACTTCAGTTCATTTGGGTAATGTTCTCTAGTAATGAGCTGACACATGTTTGATCATAATAGAATGAGGTAGGGTTTTGATTTATTTTTTTTCATGCTTAATTAATTCACAAAGTATCCTTAGGTTGTATAATGGGTGGTTAACAAACAGATATAATGTCATGACTTAAATCTAGGAGTGTACCAAATATGATTTATTCTAGGATTTTTATAAAAATGGATTCTCCCTCCATTTTTATAGTCAATCAATAAAAAGACATCATTTTAAGACAATATGAGAATGTACACATATGAATGTAAAATTTTTGAATATTAAATAATGTATTATAATATTTATTATTAAAATGTCTTAACCAATATATAGTTGTTTCTGTGAGATTGATTTAATGAAAAAATAAAAATTAAAAAATGTTATAATTTTACTAGATTGAACAAAAACACTAAAATGAATTTAATTTTTAACAAAAAAATGTATGATCAATACCATTAAAACTCATTAATGTAGAAGAAATTAATTGATAAAATCAATAAAAAAAGAACATAAATATATTTTTCACTTCTTCACTAAGAACTATTCACCAACTTAGAATATATTGGTTAGAAATTCCATAACATCAAATTATACCCATTTATTTTCTAGTTCCTACTTGGAGGGTTGTGACTTCTTAACCTAAAAATTTTCAATGCATAAAAAAAATTTAGAACATTTATTATTCCTATTATGTACCCCAAAAGGATTAGGTTATAAAGTAACATTTCTTTTATTTACATAATTAAGATGATATGATTTTCCTTTTTTAACTATATATATATATTGAATAATAATGAGAAGTTAATAATTATAACTTTGATATTCCAAAGTATTTTTTTATAGGAACCTCTCTTATAGTGTAATCACTAAATTAATTAGATGTTTTAAAATTTTTATTATTATTTATAAATAGCATGACACCCATGGTGTTTTTAAAAGGTGTTTATTTTGTTATTTATATATTTTATTCCTATTATTAGTGATAAAACTCAAAAATAGGAAATTATTGATTTTTTTTCAAAATATATGGTCATCCTAGATGATCAGAGAGACCATGTAAGCCAAACATGCTTTTAATAAAATCTAAACCATTGAGAAATTGATGATCGTATACACAGCCCTAGTGAAAATATATTCAAGTTTTAAACAACAAAGTATTATTCTTTAGAAATAGTGTGACACCCATGGTGTTTATAAAATGTGTTTATTATGTTATTTATATATTTTATTCATATTCTTTGTGATAAAACTCAAAAATAGGATATTATTGAATTTTTCAAAAAATATAAGGTCATCCTGGATGATGGGAGGGACCATGTAAGCCATACATGCTTGTAATAAAATCTAAAACATTGAAAAAATAATTATCATATGCGTTATCCAAGTGATAATATATTCAAGATATAAATTTTACTAAAAATGATATATTTTTCTTCCTCATTTAATTTTTCCCACATTTAGGATACTTCTATAGTAGTCCCTCTAATAACCATATTTCCTCATTTACCTTATATTGATTATTTATCTTATTGTATTGGTGATTTATTCAAGGTATACGCTTATATAATAAATTAATATTCTTTATTAATCATCCCTTTTAACTTTTACACCCTATTTCCATAGTGGCCTATGGTTTTCTATTAAATTGAAATGATTTTGTGGTTTGTTGAATTTGGGTTGTGTAATATATTCTAAGGGCCTTTCACTTCTTTATTTTGGTGTGTTAGCATTATTTGATATTTACTTCATTAAATTATTTTAATTGATTAAAATTATTCCATTTTTTAGAAAGTATTTTAATTATTGAGTGCTTTAAATTATTTTTTCTTCAATATATAATGTTTATTATATAGTAATTATTTATTTTTAAAAATATTTAACTATTTCTTCATGTTTTTCATGTTATGTAAAAGGGGATTTATTGTGGAATAAGTTCAATTTTTATTATTATTTAAATCAAGTTTTCCATGGAATGGAAAAATAATTTATATAATAGAGTAACTTATTTTTATATTTAGAGAATGTTTTATCAGTGAAATATTATTAATTTATAAAGGATAATTTCATAGTTTAAATTTTATTTTTTATAACATCAGGGGTTTTATAACTTATTATAAAATGATTCGATGAATTGTACCCTCATTATATACCCATCATTACTATTTTTATAAATATAAAATTGTTTCAAATGGATTGACATATGCTGATGAGAAGTGGTTTTTCATTTAAAGTTGTTTGTTGGTGACATGAGAACATATAAATTTTGTATTTATTTGGTTGATTATTTGGAATAGAAAATATAATAGAAAAAACTTGAACATATATATAGTAAATCTAGATAAAAGTGATACACTAATGAGTTTACATAATACTATTAAATTTAATTTCTATTATGAAAATGCTAAGGGTTTTCTTTCTCAAGAGGATTGGTTAGTTTGAAGGATGTATATTGTAAAGAACACAACAAGACACTAGAATAATGGTTTCATAATCTAAGGCCCAATGTTATCTCCTTTGAAACAAAGATAATTATCACACGATGAGTGATTTTTATGATTATTATTTACTTTTATATTTTCCATCACGTATAAATGGTTATCAGTTATATTCTGGTCACATGAATTTATTTGAGAGAGAATATAAAAGATTTGTTTTCTTTTTTTTATATTCAATTTTATAAAATATAATTTTATTTTAATTATGTATACTTTAAAACTAGTATTATAAGGTTTTTTATTTAAATTGAATTATATAGAATCCTCGGGTGGTATCCTGTTAGTTTATTTTATCACCCCATATAAACACACTTTTATGCATATATATACATTGTCTCAAATTATATGGGTAAATTAAGGGCTCTACTTATATTAGGTGTATGAAAATGATCTTGTTTTGGGTTATGAAGGTGGTGGAAACTGGTGTATGCTCACTTTTCACTTGGTGATAAGATAAGTTTGGGTTTATTATGTTGATGTATCATGTATTGTGTATTCAACCTCATTTTCCTTCCATATATTTATTCCTTATCTTCATTAATTTTATTTGTTATATATTTATTTTTTTCCCATTTTGTATATCACTTTATTTTGTTAGAGTTGTATTGATTTATGGGTCATTATTCTTTTTCTAAGTGATTTATTTGTTATACCTTGTCCTGATGACATTTATTTTTAAAAGTGTTAATATTGTAATTTTGAATGGTCTAATGTATAAAATATATTCGCTAGATTCCAGGTTGGAATAATTATTTTTTATTTAAAATCATTCAAAATTGTTCCCAAAGGATAACATTGATTCCCTTAGCACTAGTTTCCAGCCTATGGAAAACAAAAACAGTATTTAGGTCTTTTAATAGGTCAGATTAGCTTTTTGGATATGATGAACAAGGTTTCTTCACTATAAAGTGGTATCAAAGGATTGTTTTTATTATGTTATTTATATAATATGGTAGAAATAATATTGGAGAGTAAAAACATAAGGGTTTACTATGTGTCTAGATTTTACATTTTATGATGATCCCTGAGTTACCATGAGATGATATTCATGTGTATTTTGGTTTTGATCATTTTTTATTAATTATTATTTTGGTATTTTGATATAAATTTTTGTTATTAGGTTTTATAATGAGTATATTTGTGTAATTTTTAGAAATTATATGTTTTTGTGTAAATTTTGGATAATTTTCAAATTAAACAGTCATCCTAAACATGATATAGACCATGAAATGGGACCATAAATCTCTCCTTAAAAAATCCATTGGAGTTTAAAAGGAAAACTACATGATCCAAAGATCATGATACATCAACCATTAATTTTTAAAACCCTTATTTGATGCTCTAAATTTTCTTTATTTTATTGTGGATCATATTATTTGATATTTATTTGATATTTTAGATTATTTAAGGATATTTTTATTGTATAATGCGGTTATTTTATTGGTTATCCTTTTATTTATGTTATATTTTACAGTTTTTATTTTATCCTTTTAGTTTGGATATATTTTAATTTATTTTGTGAATTTTAATGTTTTTTACCACAAAAAAGTGTCCATGAAAAACCTTAGGTGGAACCAGTGGATTATATTTTGAAATGAAATACGCTAATTTTTCAAGGATTATTGAAATATCCATTTAAATTATTCAATATAGGTAAAGTGAAGTGAAAACTAGACCAAATCAAACTAGACATTGGGTTTGTGAAGTCCATAAGTATAATCCTCTTGTGTTCAGAGGTAATGTAGTTCCTCATTGTAAGATCCTACATTTATATGATTTGAAAATTTTAGAAGGCATTTAAATTTTCAATTGCTATATGTGTTGAATTTTTAAGAAAGGATCAGAATGGTAACTTGAGAGTTGGAATTCCTAAAGGTGTTTTTGAGACAAGGAATGAGTCTCATAAGGTATTTTCGATGTTCATGTGAGACTCAATAGGTTTGGATTAAATTTCAGGTTTTTTGAACCTAGTTGGAGCTCAGTTTAAGGAAAGACGTACAAGAAAATTGAGAAATTGTGCAAGGTGGTAGAGATCCTGAGGAATGACACATGATTTGTACAGAGTTTCAGAAAAACTATGCACCTTTATGTAGGTGGAGTCAGTGATGATAAATTTTTTGGAACATAGTTCTCTTAACCATGTGGCCAAACCATGTGAGCCATTTTATAATGACAAGAGGAGGGCGCACAGTTGGCGTAATGTTGGAAAGACCAAGGAGACAAATCATGCCGCTGCCTAAAATGTAATTAAATGGGGGGAAGGCTAAAATACCCCCTCAGGTTTTTAAGTCACTTTCCCTTATTCCCACCCCATTAGGCATGTATATGAAAAAGGTTTTTCCATCCCCTTACTCTTTTATCCAAATATTTATTTGGGGCGGGGGTGTTTATTGCAATATTTTGGTGTTTGTAAGGCTAGAGTCACCATTTTACAACATCTTCACTCCTTCTTCCCCCTCCTCTTTATATTTAGTATTCTTTTATTTAGGTTTTAATAGAAAATTCCACCATTTCATTGTGTAATTATCTCTTTAATATAGGGATTTTAGTTGTATTATGTATAAGAGATATTGATATTATTTTTGAACTTCTTTCATGAAGTTTCTTTAAGGTATGATTTCTTGGCGAATTTTTTCAGATTTTCTATGTTTAATTTAATTTAATTGATGTTTTAATGGGATCAACCCTTATATATTTTACTTGGAATGATATCGGTAGTATTTCCTGGACCACTCACGGTGGTTACACAAAGGTTTGATAATAGGGGGAGGGGGGCAACCAATGAGTTTTCTTGCATTATGCTGAGATGGAGTTTAGTGAATCAATTAATTATAATTGTTATAATTACTAAATTATTTTTGTTTGGGGTGAGGTTAGAGATTGGGTGGTGGAGAAAATATCCTTTGGTTAATACTTGAATGAGTCTTGTCAAGGATTCTAGACTTTGGAAATGTTATGGTATTATTCTGTTGAATTATTTTGGTGATCTAAGAGCTTTACCCATATTTTTGTTAATTTATTTACCTGTGTATGTGGTATGTACCTTAAATACCTTATGTGGTGTGTTTCTTTCCTTGGATAAAGTAAATGGGTTTGGAATTTAAATTGAATACTGTAGATCTACCATAAATCCCATCATATCCATTTGTGATTATAAGACTAAGCTTACAACCACCCATGGGGTGTGTTTTTTCTTCAAAATGGTAATGTGGGGGGTTTAAATTGTGAATTAGGTAAGTAATGTGGTTAACCTGGTTAAACTCATTTGTTTTATTGATTAAATGGTTAAGGTATATTTGGTAGGACTTGGAAACAAATATTTTATAGTATTTTTAAAGTTTGATTTGGAATGTTTTTATGTGTTAAGCTATTATGAAAGACCTATGAGGCCCTTAAAATTGGTTTAATGGTGCTTGTTGTTATTTTACTCATTTTTTGTTCTCAATGAGTGAAAGTTATGTTTTAAAGTGGATTTTGTTTTTTAGTGTGGTATTGACCTCTAAGTGATTCTAAAAGGTGTTTTGGAGCGGCAGGGAATTTATATGTTTTTTTGAATTGAGTGGGTGGGTTTTTCCTTTTATGAAAATGTCTTTATGTCTCTTTAAAAAATATTTGATGGAAAAGAAGGCTTTGAACCTATTTTGGATGTTAAAGAAGAATAAACTTGTTTTAAGGGTGTCTTTGAAATGTTTTAAATGGGTCAGTGAGATTCCATCCATTTGTAAAGAATATTTGAATGATGTTTTGATGTGTAAAAAGTGCTCAAAAGTTCAAGATATGTGTGGTAGTAAAGGACCATTGGTACCTTGTCAAATGATTAAGGTTTTAAAAATGGTTGTATGAGTCCATTTTTTTTGTTTTGAAAGGTCAAGATCTCAAACCTTAGTATTTGAGGACTGATGGGATGGTTCAGGTTCTAGACTGATTCTTAGGTATATACTGTTATAATGTATGGTTCCAAATGTCTAACATGACACTCCACGTATGAGGTTTAAAATTTTTGACATGACACTCTATAAGCATGGTTATAGATGTCTAACATGGATTTACATATCAAAGCATTAGAGATTTTGACATGATTCTCCACAGACATTGTACCAGATGAATGGAATAACACTCCACACTTCATGTTGAGAGAGTTATAAATAATGCTCCCTAGGTGTGATTCAATATGTTTGACATGGTTCCCCACGTATGAGGTATAGAGATATTGATTTATGATTTATGTTCTAATGAGTTATATTATATATGAAAAGAAACCTTCCAGTGTATACAGTTTATTTCACTTATTTTTTATGATTAAAATTATCATATTGGGTTGATGCATGGTTGGTTAGATCAGGTGTCACCTTATAACCTAAGGGTCAATGGGTTACCAGATAAATATTTATTTTTTTAGTACACATCTTTTCTTTTATTCTATTTATTTATCCCACTATTTATCTTCAAGAATAGTTTCTCTAACTGAAATTTTCTTTAGAAATAATTGGTGGTGGACTATAGAGTTTTACCCACACCATACTCATGCCTCCACTATACATGGGTTACTGAGTTTCTATCACATGCTTATTATAAGGATAGGTTTGGGATATGGCCCGTGCTGAGTTTTTTCATGAATAATCAAGATATATCAGATGATATTTGGATATTTTATGAGGTTTGGATTGGATATGTAGTGGTTTTCTTTATATTGATTTATTTTATTTTTTTGTGTAATGTTACCTGCCAAGTGGGTGGTCAGTTTTATGAATGAAATGTCTTTTTAAAACCCTACTATATTTCATTAGTAGTTAAGTCATTCTTATATTTTTCAACTTTCCTTTATATTTATTTGAGATGTTGATACTTATTTACACTTTCCAAATATTATTTTATATATAATGATTGTTTATTCATATTATAATTACTATGACCTCTTATATGGGGGTATAGTATCCTCACAGTACCACCTTAGACCCCCACTAATATTCCACATCCTTTGGTGTATAAGGAGGTGTGGATGTGGTCATGTGTTGAACAGGCTAGAAGCATTGATTTAGTGTAAACTGGGCTAGGGTGTTACAAATTTGTATCATAGGAGTTACTTTCCTATTGTTTCACTACTTGAGATTGGTTAGACTTGAGATATTGGAATGTGTTAGAGTCTGTAATGGTTATCATACTAGTGCATCATGGATAATTATTTTGGTAGGAAGTCCATGTTTCCAGGGTTGGGATTATTTTTTGATATGTCATGTTATAGTTTTATTTGATTTTTTCTTTTAGTTACACACATGTGGTATATATTTGATGATTTATGATGGATTTATTACTCTTGGACCATTTTCCAGAGGCCTGCGCTTTATTTTTGAATCTTTATATATAGAGGAAAGAGGATTCACATGCATTGTATAAGGGGAATAGTATTCACATGACATAAAGTCCTTATAGTGTTTTATTTTACTGATAGAAGAGGGTTGGTTATTTAAAGTGTAAAAAACTACTCACACAATGTTTTACCACTTAAGTACTTTGTGGAATCCTACTCATATGGACTGACTTGTACATGGATCTATTTTTAATGAAGGGTTATGTGGATCTATGTTGAGATGATCAACGATGAGAACACTGATGCATTATTTTTCACACTACGTGAAGTGACTCTAGTGGGTTATAATGGTATATGTTCATGACCATTAGACCTTTGTGGGTGTTTTTGGAGCTCGATTGTGTGGAATGGTCCTCTAAAGAGCAGTTTGATGTGTAGATACTCAGAGAGAAGGGATTCCCTAGTCTGGTTTGTTGGTTTGGAATTTTATTTCTTTCATATGTGATGCCCTAGATATGGGTCATTTGGTATGTTTATGTTGTGTGATGGTGGGATGAGAGTGTATTTGATGCCCTAAAAGTTTTGTAATTTTGCAAGTTGGAATAGAACTTGGTGGTTTAACCTAGTTGTTTAATTACATATGACTTTCCGGGATAACACATAAAAGGGTTTGACTGATTCATGGGTACCTTTAGGTGTGTGAGGCACCAATAGATGTTTTGGGACATGATTAACATTGTATGAAGGGTACAACCTAATATAGGGTTTAGAAATATGGGATGACTTTTTTGATAGGGAGAAGTTGTGTGGTAGTGAATCATCCAGTTTGTTTGTTTCTAGATGGGAAGACTCAATAAGGTGCATAGAATGGGTAGCTGTTGTGTAGGTAGGATGTTCCTAATTTTTATGAGTTCAGTCAAGAGCATAAGAGGGAAGTAATTGTATTAAGTTTTAAGTGTGTGAGTTCACTATAGGTAGTAACCAAAAAGGTGATACATGTGGAGGTTCCGAGTATCCCTGAGATTCTGATCACTTGGAGTGTGGATGGGTTAGTAGCACATGCAATTTTAGGAGGGTCGGACTAGTTAGGTGTCTGGCCTGATGAATTCTAGATGTTTCTTTAGGAATGTAGTGAGAGTGTAAATGAACTTAGTGGAAATTTTGAATAAATCATGAGCTTTGAGTGTAAATGGAAGTGGTTTTGCTTTTGTGAGTTGTATTGGGTTTTGTAAAGCACCAAGAGTTATCTTCATTAGGTGATATAGGCATGTAGGGCAGTCATGGCCTATAGATAGGGCTTGAAAGTGGAATTATCATGAGATGCGACTCACTAGAATCCTAAACAGGTTCTATGGTTGTGTATCATAAGATCATGTAATGGATAAGTGTTAATGAGATCATGGATACACAATCACTTGTGATGCACTGTATCATTTTTATGGTGGATAGGATAATATGAGAGCATATACCCATACACTACAAAATATTTGACTTTTTCCAACAGAAATTTAATGATAGATAATGTATCATTTGGTAAAAATGAGTAATTCCAACATATATTATGTTTTATTGGTATTAATTTTGACTACCAACACTTTTTTTTACCAACAGATATATCTGTTGATAATAGTGGTTCAATACCAATGAATATTTTACCAACAATTATATTTGTTGCTTTATCATACTAATACAAATATTTTTTTCCAACACATGAATCTATTTTTAATAATAACTATTAGCAAAAAATCTGTTTCTATCAATAAAAATTGTTACAATATCCCATTAAATAACAAATATTTTATTAATAAACAATTTAACATAAACCTATTTTTTATAAAAATTATTATTTTTATAACAAGAATCAATATCTATTTCATAGTGTTATTATTTCATAGTGTTATTGTAACACCCGAGACTTTTATGTGAAATATTTTGTTTTTATGTTATATAAATCATCAAAGGAATCTTTCACTACACACAACACTAGCTTGTCTTGCTTTACACGCAACTGCGGCCTTCCTCGATAGCTTGCGTCGTACGCAATACCGAGTTTCACTAAACAATGATATGCTATTAAAATATTATTAAAACTAGCCGTTATGAATAGTAATAACCACTTTTTGAAATTTTATAAATTTTATTTTTCAAAATGGACTTCATTTTTGGATTTGGAATATCGAAATTAGCCTAGGGTGAAATTTTGGTATTTTTCTGAAAACTTTCAATTTTTAATGAATAGTGAAACCACTAAATGGTAGTTAAAAAAATGAATTTTTCATAAAAAATAATTTTACCACTTCTGTGAGTGGAATTTCAAAAATCCGAAAGACACGGTTAATATCAAGGACTAAAATGTGGTTCAATGAGATGAAAACAATTTTTGGTGAATAGTAACTTTTTACTTTTATTTACCACGGTTAAAAGTAAATAGGGTAATTAAGGGTAAAAATGATATTATTATTACCCTAACACATGTCCTAATTCTATTGGACAAGTGTAATTCGACCAAAAACAACATTAGGAATAAAATATGACCATTTAGGCCCACTTGGATTAGATTAGGACATTTATTATAAATTTATTTAAAGAAGGGTTAAATAGTTAAAATCAAAGTTTAATAAGTAAATAATTTTTAATATGGGGTTATACATAAGATAAATTAGACTATAAATATTAATTGGAAAGATAAAAATATTTCCTACATAATTGTATTTTATTTTTAATTGTTATACATTAAATAATTTAATTTATTTATGACACAACGATGATGCAGTAAAAGGAGGTCTCAAAGAAGCACTTCAAAGAAGAGGTAATGTCCATTACCGATTCTTTCATCTTTATTTCTTCTTCTACTTATTATTATTTAGTTGTTTCATTATGAAGTAATAACATCAGTATCACTCACATACTGATATGTTATTATAAGTATGAAACAACCCTATTTCTCTATCTATCCATCCTACGGAAAAAGAAATCACCGCGCGTGCGTACGTACGGAATACCATCTCCACGCCGTGGTGTAATCTATTTTCCACCACCACCTTACTTGGATGGGTATAATGGTGTAAATAATGACTATATATGACTATTTTAAAGTGATATTGATTCTGAAATAGTATACATACATTCCAATACAATTCCACGATCATAGGAATGATATCATCACTCGTGCGTACGTACGGAATACCGTCTCCACGATGTGATGTGACTCGTTCTACATGATCTTCATTTCATAATGATTATATAAATGAATTGAATGAATGAATATGATATATATTACACTAATAAAATTCTGGAAATGAGGTATCTATAACCTAAAGAGAATAATAAGAATTTATTCGACAAAACACACATAAGAACAAAATGTAATAAACACCCGAATAACAAGTAGTAATGAAATATTACAAATAAGAAGCTATGAATATGACCATATATGATATAATAACAATAATTATGATTCTTGAATAATTCAATAACATTATTTAAATCATTATACAGGAGGTTCGGACACTTACGAAGCAAATCGGACCTAAGGTAAGGGAAATATCACAATCTCATTTTTATCCGAGATTGTTTATACTTTGAAAGCTACTAGGGTCTATTTTATCATCCACATCCATGTTTCCTCAATATGTACTGTTATTTCCATCCACCTACAATTGTTTAAATCCAAACTTACCCATCGGTGAGTTTTTAGTAAAAGATATGAAATGAATCTTTTGTCGTTTTTTGTACGAGGTACTTTTTGACTTTTCCGACAAAAGTACGAGAAGAATGTTTTCTTTTAACTTATACGACATAAATGGATTTTTAAAACATTATTTCCAAGAAGCTTCCCTTACAAGATTTGCGGTTTATTTTTAATCAACTTCTTTTAGTTTAAAATTGTAAGACATGTTAAGAAAGGAAAAATGTTTTTGAAGAAGAAAGGATATTTTCCTCAAGAATGGAGTTCAAGAGTTTTATCAAAATTATTTTCCATATAAGATAATATAGGGTTTTGTTTCTATCCCTATTATGACATGGATTTGATTATGTTGTGATGGAAATATTTTTATGAATTCCTTTATCTTATGTGAATTTTTTTATGATGTCACGATTTTTATGATTCCCATTTTTATTACATGGGTTATGCTTTGATGTATGGTTTATGATTTTGTGGCACACATAAGAATGGTATCATTATGAGATGGGTGGGACCTATATCTCCCTCCAATGAATTGGGTAAAGATTTTATATCTCATGAGATATACATGGCTGGAACGGTAGGTTATACCGGTTCAGTGAAAGAGGACTGAAACGAGGAGTGAACTCAGTTCAGAAAGGGACTTTGTCCACTAAGATAGTCTTGTCAATGAGTCTTGAGTAATAAGAAATGATTCTCTATGATTATGTGTGTATGACACAAAGTTTCATGTTTTAAGTTATGATTATTGGGATTACATTTCACTACTATGATTTATCCCAGGATATTATGATCTCTTTTGCAGGTTAAGATTTCCAAAAGTTATGTTCTTATGAATATGATGTGATTGATATTTCTTTTGTTTACCCTTACTGAGAATTTGAGCTCACTCTTTTGTATGTTTTATTTCCCCAGGTCAGGAAGAAGGTTATTAAGTAGGATATGCCAAAAAGGGACTCTAGATATGATGAAATAAATGGGAGGCAAAGTAGATGCTTTATGAACCAGTTGTTTATGTTTCCTAGTTTCTAAAGACACTATACCTATACGGTCCTTTCCATGGTTTTGTTATATGTTGTAATAAGTATGCTTCAATTTTGAAGTATTAACAATGTAGGTAAAGTATGGGTCGTTACATAATGTTAATAGTTTTTATATTTTTTAATTTTATCCACTAGAACACATCACCACTGTTTTTTTCTCCTCCCATCACTATTGCCTGCGACGCCACCGCCCTCCGTCGAAGTTGCCTACGACCCGCTTCACCGCACCTCCCATCGTCACATCACTAGCGATGAATCCCACGGCCCCCAGATGTCACCCTCACCAGATCCACCATCTTCATCCAGTGTCATTGCGGATCAGTTGCACCTAACACACATCACCGTCGATTTCCTCTCATCATCATCTCCTACACTGGAAAACCAATCATTGCTTGTTCATCCATTCCCACCACTGGACATCATCCGGTAATATTTCCATATTCATGGCCAGACCATCCCCCAATGTGTCCCGAACCCGATAATTTCTATGCCCTACAACGTACAACAGAAACCCTACATCAATTTATCAGATACCACATTATTCAATCTCATTTTTTAATCAAACTACTGATCTTTTATTTCAAATATATCTCATTTAATTCTCTTTCACAATGTCTTTGTTGCTTGAAAACTTTTGGGCACCAATGTAAGGTGTCCAGACCATCATGTTTAAAAAAAGGTTTTGTTCATGATTATTCATTTTTTTGGGTTCTACTTGCTTCTGGTGGTGGAGTGATCATTTTATTTACATATTATTCTTTTTATAGGGTTTATATTTTATTGGTCTGAAATATATAGTTGGGATAAGGCCGAATTATGTTGATGCTACCAGAGCATCGATGTAGCTGAAGATTGTCTAGGTGTTGATGAGAATCACTGGAAATGCTGCAAACATTTCTAGAAGCAACATAAGTTTCACTTTTTAGGATGTTGATATTACATATCAATGGCACTTTAATGGTATGGTCATGACTTCCATAATCATGTGACTTAAATAGTCATGTTGTTGCTTGATTTATTTTTTCAGTTTTGTATTTCCCTCGTAGTTTATTATACTCTTTGAAAACTGTATTTTTAATTTCATAGTATTTTGATCTTCTTTAATGGTCACGCTAAATGAGACAAACTTAGGAATCATCTCATGCATTGGGTTTCATCACATGAGAGTTGTGTCGAACTTTTTTAAGCTATTGACAACAATTCCAAAGAGGTGTGTCATTTGGAATTGAATGGTCTCGAACATGAATTCCATAATTTGCATTATGGTTTTGACACAATCCTTCAACTAGAGAGAATGATCATCTTAAATGAAAACCACCATCCACTATATGTAGAACATCATTTGATTTCTATCTGTTCTCTTTGGGGAATGACACATAAATTCCTTAGACTCCACACACAGACAAACACATTTCCATCAACTGTTTAGTTGGTTTAGATTCAATTAATGTTAAACTTCCTTTGATGGTCCAAAAATCTATCCTATTTTAGATTTTGACATGAAAAAATTATTCAGTTACTTTATGCATAATAGACTATTTGGAATTTTGTTTTGCATTAATAACCATGTTTTTATTATGTAAATGCCCAATGGATTTTAATTGTATTTATGTGTGTTTTATGTGGTGTAAGAATAAAAGAGAAACACTTTTAGTAGTAGAACTTGGACTCTAACTATTAACATATATTTATATTTTTAGGGTTTCACCTTAAAGAACTTTGAAAATAGTATTCAAGTTATTTATTGGTAGTATTTTCCTTTATTTTTATCTATCCCTGAACATAATTTATTTTAAAAGGTTAATTTCTTTACAAATTCCTTATTATGGGCCTTTAAAATCTTGTGTTGTATGTTCTTTGTCATCATATCAAAATTTTTCCATAGGATAAAATTTATTTTTCCAATTCTAATACCCACTCATATACGACTTCATCAAGTCAAAATGTGTATTAGATGAATCTATTAAAATAATTGATGTCATTGATGTAATCCAATTTCCATTTTGATTGAATATCATGTCATGCATTAATCCACCATGAATTGGTGAGGTGTATAGGCAGAGAATGAATTGATTATGAGTGATATCTTTATTAGTTCCAAAATTTGTTTTTCTGAACATGCTGAATTCTAACCATGCAGAGGATCCCCTTTTACAGAAGATTTTTTTTGGAATTTATTTACATATTTTTATGGTTTCACCTTATTAGGATGATAAAATATACCAAATTAAGTTATTCCTAGGCACACTATCACTGCTAATTTCTGATAAACAGTTTCAATAGGAGCCCCTTTTTGTCACCATTGGCCTCCCTAGAGAAGCCGATATTGTGAAATTCTTGTAGATCTTGGTGGTGGAAGAAGGGGATGTTGGTAAATTGCACGCCCATACATGCTCAGTTTGAAACTGAAAATTTTGAGCCCTACATGATTCCTAGAGTGAATACCATTTCTATTAATAATGAAGAAGTGAAATTTCTTAAAATAAGGCAACAGAGTAACAGTGTGCAAGTGGAAGAAGTTCAAAAAGAAGATTATGGTTTCCAAAAGTATCTAGATGAAGATACAAGTAATATATCAAGTTCAGGTTCAGCCATATCTGACTCTGAGAGTTGTAGTCAGTTTGGTAGTGTTCAAGCAAGCATTTTGACATGTTGGTCATATCCTTTTGTACTTTACTTCCTTTTTTTTGAACTTACGGGTGAACAAATATTTATATGGTGAAAAGTGGATATCGAGTACAGACTTCTAAGAGGATTATATTTTTCTGAAAAACTTCCTAGAACATAAATAGTTACATTGAAAAAATTAATAATTCCCATCATCATCTAAAAAAACGTATTTTACCTCATAGATGTTTGTAAGAAGAGCTTCCACAACTCTGAGAAATCAATTGAAATTGGGAAGTTAATATTTATTAGAACAATTTGGAGTTGCCTTCTCAAATTTTATTTCTAATGGTTTTTGTAACTAAATCAATATCTTTTATTACATGGTTAAAACCTTGCAATGAAGTTATGAGTTTTTCTGAATTTGACTGGGGTGTTTAGAGATTAGGTATGATTATTTGAGAAAATTATTGGAAATTTTGTTATGTATCATTTAGGTTTTCCATATTATGCTTGTTTATCTAGTTTCACTCCTAGAAATAGGGTATTTTTCAATTTGATTTGGTATTTTTTAGGTTTTCATGTGGAGTGATATTCCAAAATCTAGTACATATTTGAACACATATTACATTTAAAGCTAGCCTCAACAATTTTCTAGTGCTCGGTTTTATAATATGGATAATTCAAAGTAGTTTGTAGGGTAAGATCATTATAGTGTCATTTAAAGTACAGATTAGAACAATTATAAAAAAAATCTCTCACACATCTTTTACTGGAGAGCTGTTGGTGTATATTTGTTCTGAGGTAATCAATTTTAAGTTTTTTTGGGTTTTGGTATTGCATATTTTTCAACATTCAACCACACATTGAGAAACCATTTCCATCGAATGAGCTTCTTGAGAAATCATTTTTCCAATTTAGCATTTTAAATCAAGGATAGTTCATCATCAATGGTTTTTGTAATTATCACTTCCTAAAAAGGATTAATCTTCCATGTAGGTGCTTCTTATTGAGGAAGGCCTTGAGTAATCACTGCATTTGTTTTGACAGCCTCTGTTGGATCTCTTTCCCCTTCGAATATAGAAGCATATGTCTGTAGTTCAATTTTTTTAATTGTTTTTTCATAAATTGATTCAACTAAATTCAATATTATGGGATTGATATTTGACCTTGAAAGGAGATCATTTTTCCTTCGAAATAAAAATTACAAACATCAATCGATATTTTTTCCAATGTGCATGCAAACAACCTTGGGTGCATTTTTTCCCTAAAATTTTTTATATACATTTTTTTCATTAAAATTTCACAGCTTTTGAAGTCTTCAATTTGGTTCTTTGATTGTGTTGTAGGTGAAAATTTATACTTCAAGGAAGGATATCTTGCTCATATGCTTATACTTCCATCAAGACCCATACAAGAAATTCGATTACTTGATAAAAAATGTTGAATTTGATGGACTCTTCATGAATTCCACAGGCAGCCTCTACAATTTTCAGGTATCGAGCACTTGTAAGGAGTCTTAACACTGTTTGAGTTGGAATCTTTCACAGATTTCACAGAAATCCTCCACAATTTACATGTATCCAATTATCGTAAAGAGTCTAAATAAATAAGATTTTAGAAATTACTAGTAATACTCGTAAGGAGTCTAAACGAGGCAGCTTTCAGAAATTACGGGAATTCTATTACTGGACAAACAATTTTGGAGTTAACTGACTCTTACAAAAATTGATGAGGTACTCATTCATTTTCTCCTTTTCTTGTTAGAATATGAGAAATTATTGATTTAATAATATTTGTATATGAAGTTGGAGACAACTGTTATTTTAGATTTGATTTTTAGAGAGTTTTATATTTATAAAACATTCATGTACTAATGATGAGATGCTTCCAAGCACCCACATCAATGATTCAGGATGACTCATGTCATATCCCTAATATTTTTTATATAAATTTTTTTCATTAAAATTTCATAGCTTGAAAGTCTGCAATTTGGTTCTTTGATTGTGTTGTAGGTGAACATTTATACTTGAAGGAATGAGAGATTTTTCACATTATTATACTTCCATCAAGACCCATACAAGAAATTAGAGTACTTGATAAAAAATGTTGCATTTTATGGAATCTTCATGAATTCCACAGGCAACCTCTACGATTTCTAGGTATCTAGCATTCGTAAGGAGACTTAAAACTATTTGAGTTGGACTCTTTCACAGATTTCACATATCTCACAGATAACCTCCATAATTTACATGTATCCAATGTTCGTAAGTAGTATCAACAAGTAAGCTTTCAGAAATTACTAGAATTCGATTATTGGATAAACAATTTTGGAGTTAACTGTCTCTTACAAAAATTGATGAGGTACTCATTCATGTGCCCCTTTTCTTGTTAGAATATGAAAACTTATTGATTTAATTAGATTTAGATATGAAGTTGGTGACAACAGTTGTTTAAGATTTGATTTTTATAGAGCTATATTTATGAAACATTCATGTACTAACGATTATTTTCTTCCAAGCACCCACGTCTATGATTTGGGATGACTCATGTCATATCGCAATTGTGAGATATAGATGATTGCCTCCATCGTGGTCATTTTATGATTGAGTGAATTGAATTCTTCATTGATAGTGCGAACCATGACAGTGATAGTCGATGTGAGAGATATCATTGCATTTTTTTCCAAATTAAAGTAAAAAATTCTAGTACTTTTTGTTATTAAAACAGAGAAATTATGCCTAGATTTGAGTCATTCGGACTATCAATTCTTGATAAGTGAACTGGGTTGATGTAAAATGTTCAGTATGCAAATAATTTTTTTATACTTCCATTTATTTCTATTTTGGTTTCAATTCATGTAGATATTTTGCACTGATTTGTGAGTATGCTCTTTGTTTTTTTTGATGTAGATATTGGAGCTGAAGGTTGTGACACTAGTACTGGAGCTGGTGATGGGGTTGGGGCATGGATGGGCTGTATGTTGTAGCATGGATAGGCTGCTCGCAGGAGTTGTTACCTGGGGAATTTTATGTTATCCTTCTTGTTTTAATTAATTCTTTGTTAGATAAAAGGCTATATTTGAATGTTTATTTCCAAGTTTTGTAGGTACTCTCTTTATTGAAAGTCAAAAGGAAGTTCGACACAATTGTAGGAAGTTCAACACAATTGTTTATTCCTTATTTTGCAGGTACTACCTTTATCCTTATGGTGTAATATATTTCCATCAAATGTATTTTGACCTCCCTCAAATCCATATGAGGTCTTTGTTCATCTGTTTGTTCACCTGTTTGTGCATAGACTGGTCCTACTATGGATGAGGCTAGGGTTGCAACAGGCATAAACTGTAGCCAACATAGATCGGTAGGAGCTGGAGCTGGAGCTAGCATAGAATGGAGATGGCATGGATGGGGATAGAGTTGGATGAGCTGGAATAGACTAGAGATGACATGGATGAGGCTCAAGAAGGCATGAATGGGCAGGGGTTGGAGCTGACATGGATGGTATGGTGTTGGAGTCACTGGCGAAGATGGGTTGGAGTTGCTGAGGTGGTTGATCCTATTGGGGGGAGATACAACATGGTGGGGGCGTGGGTAGGGTTGTCGAGTGATAGAATTGTGGAACAGAACTCTAGGGGGGGTAGTGCTGGGAAGGGTTGTCCAAGATTGATCCCAGTGGAGATCCCACAAGTTCTATTTGTAATGAATTTCATTATTAATATAATTAATTGTTGTGTAATTTAGAACATGTTAAAATAGTCTTCGGTTTAATAATTATAACATATGTATTATATATGATAAATTAATAAATGAGTCATTAAATTTTAATGATAATAAAAATTTATAATTTTTACATAAATGTAATTTATAAACAAATATAATATATTTGTAATATTATTCCCAACAATAAATTTGTCTTCAGAACCTGTTGCTAAACACTTTTACCAACATATATATTATCTGTTGGTATTATTATAATTGCAACAGATCTATTTTATCTATCACAAAAAGATTTAGTGATAGAGTTTTTACCAACAATTTAGTGATAGGGACATATATGTTGGTAAAACATTTTTTCTATAGAAAATGCTCTTTTACCAACAGATGTGTTCATGTTGGAAAAAGTGAAATATTTTGTAGTGATAGTTCTTGAGTTAAGTATACATTCATGAGTCGGTTTATAACTAATGTGGGTGTGGTGTGGCACTTTTGGAAAGGGGGGATTGGGTCCTTTTAATGGGGTTTCAATGTCCCTATAGTAATAGGGGACATTGAAAATGGATATATTTATGGTTACATTCATCGTTGATGTCTTGGAATACCATTAGAACAGAGATGACCCCCCAATATATTGTCATCCTCTTGAGTATGTTGAGAGAGAATCGACTATACACCAAGCTATATAAATGTAATTTCTGGTTTGATAAATGCCCTCCTTGGAGACTGCACTTGGGGAGTGGTATAAGTGAATCCGTATGGTGGGAAGTGAACCATATGTTGTTTGTTAGTATGGTCCTTATGATATAATGGATGTTGGAGAAAACTATGGGTACCATTCTTGAGTGCTGAGAGATAGCGATAGTTTATGTATAATTATTTTTTCTCTAGAGAGAGCGAGATGACCACATATAATTATTAGGTTAACAGTGGTTAGAGCATGGCCATTGAAGTTGTAGTTTTTTGAGTGAGGTAGTGAAAGTGAAACTCTAATGGTGTGGAGTGATGTGTCGGTTTTGGAGGCATCGCCCTCATACTAGAAGGGTCATTAGTTAGTAGAACTGATAATGGATTAGTTGTGGAACCATTATGATTCCAAAGAGAAATTGACGAGGTGAATTCTTAAATTATAGAGGGAATGCTAATAGATAATTGGTTGTGGTTTATGACTGAGTCAAGTGTTGGATTCATACTTGAGGTGGTTTTGGAAAGGAATCCATGGTGCTTATCTTGATGGTATGTTGGTAGTGTAGTAGGTAATGATGATGCATATGATTCCATGTAGGATCTGATAGTGGTGTCTCACATAGAGTTGAATATGAACTCTAGTAGGAATCTTTGTGTGGGTATGGAATGCCTCTAGGTGTGAAGGCTTCATAATCAATTGAGTTGGTGATGTGCCTGTAGTTGGAGCAGAACATTTTCAGGATGAGTCAACCAAAGATATTTTGAATGGGTGATTATATGGAATAATTTCAGTAAGTTGCAAACCACACCTAATGGGTTATCTTTGAAATGAGGAATTCATTTCTAAAAGTGAACATGGATTTTGTGGAAATTCTAGTTTGTTCTTATCTTGAACACATACGATGCATATAAATCTACTATAGTTGGTTTTCAGTGACGATTATGGATACCAATATTGAAAGGCGATCTCATGGGTGTTTGTTGTGGAAAGTTGGGAACCACGTCAGGTCTGTTATGGGAGAACAAGTTTGAGGTTTTTTTCCTTTTCAAAGGAAGATGTTCCATGGAAGGGAAGTGGTTGTAAGCTAAAGCTTATGGTGGGGAGCACCATAACTATAGAAAGTGATTGGGTGATGACATGATTGGTGACTCTATTGGATGGGCTCTAGTAAGATCTATTTTTATATTTCAATTTAAAAAATGGATGTTGGATTAGTTTTTATCCTTTTGAGTACCTTGAGTAAGAGTTTGTGCCTCAATTATGTTTCAGGAATTCAAAAATTGATTGAGGTTGTAGTCCGTAATTGGTGATTGATATAGGTTGGGTGGTGTGGGTGGATGCAAACTGAGACCTATTAGTGAAGACAGTTTTTATGGTGTGTATATTGTTAGATCATGTGTCTATATGTGTTGATATTTTCAAAAGGAATTTAAAATTTCATTTAATAGACATGTTTAATTTTGAAGAGAGTCTCAGAATGGATTTTTGAGAGATTCAATACCTAAAGGTGTTGTTTTTTGAAGTAGAATGAGTCTTAGAAGGTAGATCATGTGTTTTGGTGAGCCTCATGATCTTTGGGTTATTTTTTGGGAGTTTTTGAATTTTCTATCCTGGGTGCATTCTTCAGTGTGAACGATTTAGGAGAAACCATGCCACACCATGATGCTTGGGGTGTTTTCAGTTCATTGTGAGCAGATCATGGTTATGTTTCATAGTTAGAGCATGGTTTGAGGGAAAATATTTGAGCGAAAGGAGAAACTGTGCCAGGTGATGGGGATTCTATGGCCTGGTGCATGGTTTGAACATGGTTTTAAACAAACCACACACCTTTATATAGGGGAAGGAAATTCTGATAGCATAGTTGGTGCATGGGTTTATTAACCATGTGATGTGAATGTGTGAGGCATTTTTTAGTTTATAGAGGAGGGAACATGGTTTGGTGCATAGTTTGAAAAACCATGCAGCCATTCCATGAAGCTACCATGGATTTCATTAAATGGGTGAAATGACAAAAATATTCCAATGGATTTTTAAGAGACTCCCCTTTTCCTCCCCCATTAGCTACGTGCAGACCATAGGTTCACCCAAACCCATACCCCTTCTCCAACCCTTGATCAGGGGGGTGTCTTTATAGTGTTCATTAGGAATTTTTAAGGTTCTTATCACCTTATGATGAACCCTTATCTCTTACTTTTTTTTCATCTATATCATTGTAGTTCTTCAGTTTATGTTTTAATTGAAGATTTCACTAGAGTGTGGATGAATCATCTATTTCACCTGGGTCTCTTGGTTGGATTGAGTAAATTTGTTCATTAGATGACTTACATACAACATGTTGTGATATTTTTTTATGGTTTGAATTCTTAGTGAGTTTTCTTAGGTTACCCTTAATAAATGAATTCTAATTGATTTTTTAATGGAATATCCTCTTAGGTATTTTCCTTAGAATGGTGTCAGGAGTCTATTTTGGAACACCGAAGGTGGTTTCATGATGTTTTGATAAGAGTTGAGTAGCTGATGAACTTCATGACATTAGATAGAGTTTTTTGAATGAATGAATTAATTATAATTGTTATAATAAATTAATTTTTTTTTGTTTGGCATGATATATGTGATTGGGTAGTGGATAAGATATCGTTTAGATGCTGAGGATTTTGGATGAGACTTGGACAGGCCTTGGAAAGGTCACTGGACTTTGGAAATGTTTTGGGAAGCTTAAATGAGGCATGTGTTCTAATATATTTACCAGTGATCTTGTTAATTTATTTACAAGTGTGTGTGGTATGTGACATAAATCCCATATGTGGTGTGATTTTTTTCATCTCCTAAAGTAAATGGTTTTGGACATTAAATTGAATATGTTATGATTTCCCTATAAGTTTTCGGATCTATAGGTGTTTATAAGTCCAAACTTATACCTTCCCTTGGGGTGTTCCATTTCTTGAAAATCATAAATTGTGGTTTATAAGGGTGAATTTGGTGAGGTATGTACACAACTGAGTTAATATCATTAGTTGGTGTGATGTCATGGACCCAAATTCCACTTAATAGGCTCCCCAAGCCTGGTGGGACACATGGACTCAAGCACATCTCCCCAAATTCTAGAGGTTTTTGGCTAGAAGTGAGGGCCTAGGGTGTGTCTGTGGTGAGATTATTCCCTCATTACCAAAGTGTAGCGTAATAGATAAGTATAAAAAGAGGTAAATAGTAGAAGCCATATAAGTAAAGAGAAGGCATAGTAGAAAATAGAGACAACATCAATAAGGTAATAAATCGATAAGGATAATAATATCTTAAATAATTGGAATAACTGATGATGGTTTTTCATGTCACCAGTAAGCTGAAAAACATGTATACAAGACAACATTAAAAACATGTTCCACAAAAGTATAAAGGAAATCAAAAGTCTATCCCAAGTATCCTGAGATCCAGCTCGAGCATCTGCTATCAAGGTCCATCCTAACATAGAAATAAATCACGTTTTTGAAGCCGTATGCTTCCATTTATCACCACATGCATTCATGTAATCTACCCTGAGTACCAAACAGTGCTCAGAGAGGGTGTGAGATAAATTTCAAAGGGCCACCACCAACGATTTCTATAACATCCGACCCATTTAATGAAAATGTAACAACACCCAATCATGCATATATAAAGTAAAGTAGTACAATGTAACAATATACTCAACAATTGCTTCATCCCTCATATGGTATCTAAAAATGTAACCAATTCATTATTTGAGTGTTACCAGTATATAAATGATTCACATATTAGCAATAGAGAAGGTTCAGGGATTTAACAAGGTAACCTGTAATGATACTTGATAATGATGTTCCAAGTTAATAAAAAAGGAAACGTAGACCTCAAGGGTCTCCAAATTGGTATTAACTATATCCTGGATAAGGGTAAGATTGTAATCCAAGGATCATATTCTGAGGAATTCCACAATAAGATGCCTACTGAATCCAAGGAAATCATAAATGGTAAAACGATGTTAAGTAGTGAGTGGTCCCTGTGGGCATTAACCATGCTACCTACTTGTCAATGTAGGATCTAAGGAGTGTATCCAAGGTATCCTTTAATAATATGTGAGGGATCCTACAACTTCATACCGAGAATCCCATAATAGAAAAAGATTGGGTTCTAGTTGGTGTTAACCTAAGCAGGCCACATCTTTTAATCATAATGGGGTTCAGTGTTTTGAAGTAATTCCCCTATAAAAATACAAGGCAAGCTCGAGTCAGGCCACTCATATTTTTTAATAAAGTCATAAAATATCTCACTTGGTTAAATCCTTTCCTTTAGTTAGAGTGACAAGGCCATGTAGCATGCAACCCTTTAATCAATTCATAACTTATCAATAAGTCTATTTGGTTCAAGCCTTTCCTTTCATTAGTGTGAAAAGGCCATGTAGAATATAACCATTTATTTAATATATTTAAGGCATTTACATTAATCAAGGTTCACTCTGATACCTTCCATTAACATGGTATGGGGTGATACATACGTGAAGCCTATTTTTCATTCACATTTTAATTTGGTGAAGTAATATACTTAGTATACTTCCCAATTTCCCTTATCACATTTAATTATCAATTTGAAACACTTACCTTAGGCATGATAAGTGGAAGTGACATGGTAATTTCCATTTTCCATTGCATGATACAATATTAATTTTTTATAATAAGTCCTAACATTAGTGTGGTCAATCTCAAGCACATCTGAACGATGGCTCAAAATTTTCAAAACACTAAAAAATCAACTATGGAATATCATACTACATGGGATTTTTATAGTTGTGGGAATAAAAACAAAAAATTAAACACATATTTATAAATAGAATAACCATAAAGTTCTAATTATTATGAGAATTTCATCTAAATTCAATAAATGACACCCAATGCTATCGTCGAGCCCCACATGACAATTCCTAAATCAATGAACATGAGGGATCAATTATAGACCACCCACCTTAGAGTCGTATGACTATCCTCCTCTGGTATTAGCCTCTTATTTGGCTTGGATCAAAGTATATCTAAGAGAAAGGTGAAACTTCTCACACCTCAATAACTAGTTCACGAGCACGAAAGAATAATAAAGGCTCAAATGAACTCGAGTACTTATCGTTTTTCATCCAACGCGACTAATAGAAGCTCAATCAGATCCCATATGAAGAAGATTTTTTGATCCCTATATTAGGCCATAAAAATACTCCAAAATGAGAGGAAATTATTCTAATACTTCTATAAATATAATTAGGAGGATAGAGGAGGATTAATTAGATCATTAAGGAAAAAATAGTCATTTTACACTGAAATTAGCATGTACACAGTTTGTCTGCACGGTTTGGAAAACCATGTGAAAACCATGCATGGGTACCTGGGAAAAAGGGGGACTCACATGGTTTGGTAGAATGGTTAGGGAAACCATGTGCCAACCATGTGACATGGATTTGTTCAAAAATTTAGACCATCCACAAAGTTAGATCTAACTGTGCGCCCTACCCCCATAGTTTATTTTAACCATGAGACAGAGATAGTTTTCCCAAAAAGATGGGTTTTGGGATCCAATAAAGCCCTAGACACACCTGAAAAATTTGATAACTCATTAGGAGTCCACATTAGGTACAAAATATCGAGTTAGATAGAAATTTAAAGGATCCATACATAAGTGAAAACCCAGATTCTTACTGTCTTCCCCCCTTAAAAGAACTTGTCCCCGTTTTCACCTTCCAAGGGTGTTGAAACACTGTCTGAGAAAAAATTTGGCCATTGGGAATGAATATAGGCCTCATACTCCTAGGCCTCATTCTACACGCAATAGTTCCTCCATAACACCTATACTAGAGGGATAAACTGGGCTCAGAGAGCATTCCTGATCTGGTCAATGATGTATACTTGATAATCCATGAAGGTATCATAGACATCTAATGACAATTTTTTTGGGATCAAAATTTTGAGACAAGTCAGCATGTTATTGGTGAAGGTATGAAATATGGAATACGTTGTGCATGGAATGGTACCTCTGAGGTAATATCAGCCGATAGTCTACCAACCCGACTGTCTCTATAACCTCAAACAACCTTACATAATTCGGATACATCTTCCCTTGATTCCATAACCCTATACTCCATAGATCGAGAGATACCTGTAGTAAAAACATATCCCTAACCTAAAACTCTAGTGGTTATCGATGGTGATCAACATAAGATTTATGTCTAGACTGAGAAGTAGTCATACACTTTCTGTCCATCCGAACCTACCTTGAAGTCTCCTGAATGAGATGAGGACCTAGTAGGGCTGCCTCACCTTCCTCTAGCAGGTACATGGGTGAATGACATGACCTACGATATAAGGCCTCAAAAGGAGACTTCTGAATCATCTTTGGAAATTATTTTTATAATAGAACTCAATGAGAGGAATATTCTTCTCCCAAGAAACACCAAAATCAAGGATAAATGCCCAGATAATATCCAATATACTCGTATTGTTCCTTCCAATTTTCTATCGGTTTGAGGGTGAAAAGTTGTCATTAGAAGCAGCTGTGTTCCCATAGCCTTCTACAATCCCTGATTGAACCATGAAGTGAAATGATAATCTCTATTTGAAATGATTTTATGAGGGACTTAGTGTAGTCATATGATCTCATGGACATAGAGTTTTCCCAACTCATCAACTGAGAAAGTCTCCTGTATAAGAATGAAGTGAGACACATTCATCAGTCTGTCAATCACAACCCATACAACGTCTCTAACTCTAGGATACCTAGGTAAACCAACTACAAATTCCATGGAAACATATTACCATTTCCATTTTGGGAGTAGAAGTGATCGTAACAAGCCTACAGGTCTCTGTTTCTCCACCTTCACCTGCTGACTGGTGGAACACCTAGTGATAAATCTTTATATCTGAAATTTCATCCTAGGACACCAATAGTGGAATCACATATATCGATATATCATAGAGATACCTATATGAAAATACAACTGAAAATTGTGGGACTCATGCATCAACTCCTCTCTCATATTTGTACGAACCTAGACACATCCATGGATATATAGAATGCCATTTTTATCCACAGACCAATCATGACGTGGTTTGTCTCCGGATATACTATCACAGAGATCCAAGACCTCAAGATCTAAAAATTTTCAACCCATAACCTTCTCAAGGAGATAAGAGGTAACTATCAAGGATGAGAGGTAGGGCTACCCATGAATATCATGAAAATTCAGTTTCATCTCTTAAAAGAGTTCCATTAACTTCTATTGATCACTGGATTACCATACGGTCTATTTTTGAGTTTTTAGAACCAACACATCTATAACTGTGTTTCCCATAGAAGGTGTATAGGAAAGATCAAAATCAAAGGATTATAGAAATTTGACCCATCTTCATTGTCTGAGGTTCAGGTCATGCTATGAAAAGATATATTTTAGGCTGTTGTAGTATGCATACATGAAAAATCACTCACCTAACAGATAGTGTGTCCAGTTACATAAGGGATGGACAACTGTAGCAAGTTCAAGGTTATGCGTCAGGTAGTTTCATTCTGGAGGCCTCAATTGTTGCGATCCATATACAATAACTCTATCCTCCTACATCAACACTTCTCCTAGGCCGATGCATGATACATCACAGAAGACGGTATAACCTCTACATGACTCTGAAGAAATCAAAATCAGTGTTGAGACAAGCCTCGCTTTAAGCTCTTGAAAGGATTTCTTGCATGCTTATGACCATAGAAACTTAACACCCATATTTTTAAGAGTGGTAAGAGGTGAATAAAGGTAGGAAAATTTCAATATAAAATGCATGTAATTACCATACGACCCTATGAAACTCTATAGATCAAACACGTTCTTGGGATGCTCCTCGGATACTACAACACTAACCTTTTATAGGTCAATAGATACTATTAATTCCAGTATTATGTGGCATAATAAGTGAATTTTGACGATCCATATGTGGAACATGGAAATAATATCATAAATATGTTGCTCCCTCAGTGTACTCAGAATGATATCAAGATGATTTTCATGGTCATTACCAGTGTGAGAATACACCAAGATGTCTTCCACAAAGACTATGACTTAAGAATCAATATAGGGATGGAAAACCATATTCACTGGTGCCATGAAAATAAAGGGTGTTTTCTTAAGACCGAAAGGAATAATATGGTACTCATACATACCATACCTGCTATGGAATGTTGTATGAGTTATGTTTGATGGATTGACTCACACATGATGATAACAGGATCTCAAGTTAATCTTAGACACGACCCTGGATCCTTGGAGTTGGTCAAACAGATCACCTATTCTAGGAAATTGATACTATTTCTTGACCATAATCTGGTCCAAATATGTATAATCCACACATATACATAATGTTGTGTCCTCCTTTTTGGTGAAAAGCATGGGTGAACCCTAAGAGGATGTACTGGGTTGTATAAACCCCATGGTCTCTAGATCCACAAACTGTCACTTGAGCTCCCGAAGCTTTGTAGGTTCCATCCTATAAAGAGTAATGGATACTGAAGATGCTCCTAAAACAAGCTCAAGCATAAAATCTACCTCTCTTTGAGGAGGTAATCCAGAAATATCATCAAGAAAGTCATCCTTGAAACAATACACTACTAGAGGAAAAACATATTTTCGCCAACCTTGATCCTCCATGAAGATAATTACAATCCGGGAGGTCACTCCAACTATCCTGTGATGTTCTGGCCCCACTCTACTAGCCTGAACATCCCACTCACCATTATGTAGATAACTGTTACCCTCTAGAAATGTAGACGATACCCTATAGCGATATGAGTCTATAAAAGAATGATACTAAAAAAAAAATCCAACCTGAGAATGACATCGGATAATTTCATCTCAAAAATTAAGAGGTTCCAAAAGAAAGGGTAACATCCTACATCAAGGGGGAATTCCCTACATTGGTGTATTCCCTCTAACTGCACTCTTAATGGTGTATCTATGGTCACTACACCATAATAATACTATATCTATAGTTCGAGAATTTCCCTGATAGATATAGAGATAAAAGATTTTTGAGCACCTATATCAAATAATGAAGATACTATAAAACATTACAAAAGAATAATAGCTCATACTACAGATGGTCCTATAGCCCGATCCTCGGTTATTGATAGTTGTTCATGCAATTGGGCAAATCCATGACCCTGTGAAATAGCTGGACTACCAAGATCATAACTTCTCTATTGGTGCTACTAGAAATTAGAGGTCTGAATAATGTGTCAACGACCTCCTCCTTATCCATTCCTACTAGTGTTATTCCAACAACCTTCCTAACACGGTGCAAAAGAACCTACTCCTGATGGTGGAGCTGGTACATACAATTTTCCCCTCGAATCTAGTGGAAAGGTCATGAAAAAATGATGAGGATGCCCCAAATGACCATAATACTGACACTCCATTAGGTATTTATCACAATGAGGCTTAAGGTACCCCCGTCGTCCACACTGATGACACACCATCGAGCTACTGATCTGGGAACTCTTATTATCACTACCTTGATGATAAACCTTGAGGGAATGTTTATTTATACTGGGAGGACTACCTTCCAACTATGGAACTGATCCTCTATACCCACTACTATTTCCATAAATCATGTTACACTCAATAATAAGAGCATGATTGACTATTTCAGAAAAAGTGGGTAGAAGGAAGACTTTAACCTCTATAAAATGGAATACACAAGCCAATCCTTGAAGCATCTAGCATATGAAAACTCATCACCATCTAGTAGTGATGCAAAGAATTATAAATCATGGAAATGTTATTAATTCAATAACTGACATAGAACCTAACTCTAGATGCATAAAATATCTAGCTCTGTCATCTATCAACATTTGAGGAAATTACTGATCATAGAAGGAAGTCTGGAAATCAACACATAACATGCACTGGTGACAACCAGTCTAGGTAATCACATCAGACCCACACTTGGCTGAATTCTAAAGCATGTAATTGGAAATATTGAACCTATGACATGGAGGAGTCTATAGATGATAAAATATAGATATGGTAGAATCTATCCATGGATCAATAGTCTTCGGACCGCCATACCCCGAGGAAGTAGGAGGATGATGCTATTGGAACTCATAAGAAAGATAATCCATCGAATGTGAAAGTTACGGAGAACCATACATGGACTGCACCAAACCTAGAAAACTATTACGAACTTGGGACTTAGTTCCCAGATCAGTTACAATATATGGTTCTTCAAGTGGCACTCTTGGAGGTAAGACTCGTGGCTCATGGTCCACCATTTATGGGCATGGTCGTCGCTACCCTACATGCATATAATATGCGAACATCATGGTGGAATTGGTTTATAAATTCCATGCATATGAATCAAAACAATATTTTGTATAAAGATAACATCACTAGAAGAATATGAACATAAGAAAAATCACTGCCCAAGGAATACTACCCCAACTACCAGCTTAGATGACCAGGTATCGATAAGTGCTCAAGTATAATATACATTTCATTTTACATTTAATTTCCATGTTCACTCCTTTACCTTTCATGAGCATGTCAAGGAGGAATAATTATGTGAAAAATTTCATATTATAAGTCATGTTTCACTTTATGATGGATATCCATTCCATTTAATCAGTTATTAGACACCTCATCTATGAAAAATGACACCCATTTATTTATAGCATAATGGGTTGACTAGGTAAATTAATCATCTCAAACCATAAGGTCCCATACAACTCATGAATTGAGATAGCCAATTAATAAATCTCAACCAAGGGTAATACAAGAATAAGCTAACTATCACAACATCACTCAATAATCAAATGAATATCAAGAAAATTAAAAGTAATGAAATTCACAAATATGGAATGCTGATATTCATGACATTTGAATCCTAGGTGCCTAATATGATGCATGTAATAATTCTCATTGCCCTCATATAATTGGTCCAAGGATAAAATAGAATCCAAATCAGAATAATAATCAACAACACCACACAACATGTGCATCACCCAATGGTGAAATAATGTCAACTGTAATATGAAAAACATAACAAAAATTATATTTTTCATAATTTATATTTTACCACGAACATTGGTTCACGACACCCAAGAACAGATTATGAACAAGTCCCAAGCATTCCTAAACTTCAATATATTATATCCAAATATTAAATCATGAAAATAACATTGATCTGATACCACTTTGTGACATCCTGGACCCAAATTTCACTTAATTGGTTCCCTGAGATTGGAGGGCCACATGGAATCAAGCACATCTCCCCAAATGATAGAGGATTACAACTAGTAGAGAGGTCCTAGGGTGTCTCCATGACTTGAATATTCCCTCATTAACAAAGTGTAGTGTAGATTATATGTTTAAATGTAGGTAAATTGTGGAATCAATATAAGTAAACAAAAGAAACATCAAAAAATTGAGACAACAACAACAAGGTAATAGATCGACAATGATAACAATAACTATAATAAGTAGAAAAACTGATGATGATATTTCATGTCACTAGTAATCTATAATACATTGATACAAGAGAGAAGACATAACATGTTGCACAAAAGTATAAAGGAAATAAAAATACTATCCCAAGAATCCCAAGCTCTAGCTCAGTCATCTTCTATCAAGCTACATCCTAACACAACAAGAAATCAAGTGTTCAAAGTCTTATGATTCCCTTTATGAAAACCTTCATTCATGTAATCTACCCCAGGTACCAAATGGCGCCCGAAGAGGGTGTGTGATAAATCTTAGTGCTACACCACCGATGGTGTCTGTAACATCCGTCCCATGTAACGGAAATATAAGAGTGTTTAATCATGCATATAAAAAGTAAATAATTCAATGTAACTAAATAAAAAAGTTCCTTATTCATCCCTCAGCTGGTATTTGAAAATGTAACCAATTAATTATTTGAGTGTTATCGGTTTATAAATGATTCATACATTAGTAATAGAGAAGGTTCCAAGATGTAACCAGGTAACCTAGAATGATATTTAGTAATGAAGTTCCAAGGTAATAACCAAGGAAAAGTAGACCTCAAGGGTCACCAAATAAGTAATAACTCTAGTCTAGCTAAAAGTATGACTGTAATATAAGGAAAAAATTCCATGTCATTCCATATTAATATGCCTACCAAATCCAAGGTGATCATCTAAGGTAAAAGAAGACTAAATAGTGATTGGGCCCTATGGGATTTAACCATGGCAGCTACTTGTCAATGATAGATATAAGGAGTGTATCCAAGGTAACCTTTAATACTAAGTGAAAGATCCAACAGTGTTATTCTAGGCATCCTAGAATATACAAATATCATGTTCTAGGTGGGTGTCAACCTAAGCAAGCTATATCTTTGAATCGAAATGGGGTTCCCATGTTTTCAAGGTATTCCCTAATAAGAATCCAAGGCGATATTGAGTCAAGAAACTCCTATTTGATAATAAAGTCTTATAATATTTCATTTTTTTCAATCATTTCCAATCATTAGTGTGATAAGGCCAAGTATCATGCAACCCTTTAATCATTTCATAATTAATAAATAAGTCCATTTGCTTAAAGATTTACCTTTCATTAGAGTGACTATGCAAAGAAGAATGCAACCATTCATTTAATCTATTTTTGTCCTTTTCAATAATCAAGGTTTACTCTAATACCTTCCATTAACATGGTATAGGGTGGTACGGACATGCAACCTATTATTCTTCCACATTTAAATCCGGTCATGTCATATACTAAGCATACCTTCCAATTTCCCTTTTCACATTAAATTATCAATTTGAAAACCTTACCTTTGGTGGGACATGTATAAGTGACACGGTAAATTCCATTCACCATTACATGATACAAAAAGAATTTATTATAAGTAATCCTACCATTAGTTTGGTCAATCTTGAGCACATCCGAATGATGGATCAAAAGTCTCAAAACACTAAAAAATCAACTATGCAAAATCATCCTACATGGGATGCTGGGTGTTGTGGGAATAAAAACCGATAAATAATAACATATTTGGAAAGATAATAACCTTATAATGATTATAATCATTGAATATACATTCAATAAATGGAACCTGATGAAGTTGGTGGGCGACAAACAAAAATTCCCATGTCAATGAATTTTAGTAATGAGTTATAGACCACCCACCTTAGGGTCGTACAAATATCCTCCTCCGATATTAGCCTCCGATTTGGATCAAATAGGAGTAGGTTTTAGAAAATTTTAAAAATGCTCACACATTGATAACTAGGTAGAGAGAAAGAGAGAAGAACAAAGAATCAAATGGACTCGAGTACTTACCGTTGCACATCCAATGTGAGAAATGAAAGCTCAATCACATCCCGAATGAAATAGATATAATGATCCCTATCTTAGGCCATAAAAATTCTCCAAAATGATATCAAATGATGCTAATAACTTTTAAATTTTATTAGGAGTAATTAGGAGGGTTAATTAGATCATGAAGGGAAAATTGTCATTTTACCCAAAAATTAGCAAGTTCATGGTTTGTTTACATGGTTTGACAAACTGTGTGCCAACCCTACATGGGTACCTAGGAAAAATGGGCATTAGAATGGTTAAGACACACTGTTTGGAAAAACATGCTCCAACTATGTGATATGTCTTTGCCCACAAATGTAGACCATTCGCACGGTTAGGTATGACCGTGTGCCCCACCTGCACGGTTTACTGTAACTATTCGACATGACTATTTTCCCAAAAAGATGGATTTGGTGATTCTAAGAAGCCTCATACACCCCTAAAAACTTTTCAAACTCATTAGGTATCCAGATTTGGTCCAAAATAAAGAATTATACCAAAATTTAAAGGGTCCATACCTGATTGGAGAACGGGGTCCTTACAGTTGTCTTGATTGAATGATTAAGGGATATTTTTTTGGACTTGGAAAAAAATGTTTCATAATATGTTTTAAGAAAAAATATGAATGCTTTTATGTTCAAGATGTTATGAAATACCTATGCAGACTTTTAAATACTTTTAACCATGTGAATTTAATTTTACATGGTTTTGGGTTTCAATGTGTCAAAGATATATTTTAAAGTGGATTTTATTTTATTGTGAGTTTTTTTACCTCCAAGTGATTTTAAATAAGTGTTTTGGGTGATTTTAATATGTTTTTATGGAATGAGTGGGTGGTTTACCCTTTGGAGAAATTTTCATGATGCCTCTTTAAAAAAGGGATTGAAGGAATGGAAGGATCTGTTATCATTTTGGAAGTTGAAGAGGAAAAACCATGTTTTAAGGTTTTTTTCAAAATGTTTTAAATTGATGTGTGAGAGTCCATCACTTTATTAAGAATATTTGAATTATTTTTGATATATAAAAAGGGATCAAAATTATGATCTATGATTGGAGTTAAAGGACTTCTGGGACCTTATTAAATGAGTAAGGTTTTAAAAAGTGTTATTTATGTTCCTTTTGGTTTCTTTGAAAGGTCAAGATATTTGACATTAGTATCAAAGGATTTATGGTATGATTTAGGTGATGAAATAATTATATAGGCCCTAATATTATGATGCATGGATTCTGATACCTAACATGGAATTCCAAATATTTAGATATTTTTACATGAAACTCTATAGGTATGGTTTTTGATGTCTAACATGGGACTCCACATATGAGTTTTAGGGGGTTGGACATGAAACACCATAGACATGGGTAATAATATCTAGAATGGTGCTCCACATCCAACATCTATAGAGTTTGATATAATGCCACACAGGTGTGATTCTATATGATTTTCATGGTGCTCCACATCCGAGGTCTAAAGGGATGGATTTCCACCTTATGTTTTAATGAGTTTGATGAAAGATGGAAATAGCCTTCAGTTATATAAATAATGTTTTAACTATATTTTGTGATTTAGAAGACCATCTTGGGTAAATTCATGGTTAGTTTTATTGGGTGTTATATTATAAAATGAGTTCCAATGGGATAATTGATAAAGAATTATTAATTTTGTGGCATATCTTTTCTTTTTTACTATTTATTTATACCACTATTTATCTGGAAACACTTTTGGTTGGAATGGTATTTTTTTAGACACGGTTGGTGGTGCCCTATTGAGTTATAATTATACCTTACTCATGTTTCCATTGCACATGATTATCCTAGAAAAACACATATGTTTATTATAGTAAAAGGTTTTGGATGAGGTATTTGTTGAGTTTTTCATGATCATTCAAGATAAATCTGATGATATTATAAGAATGTATGAGGATTATCATAAAGTTGTAGTGGATCCCTTTATATTGATTTATTTTATTTTGGTATGTTATGTAACTTTCCCAGTGGTTGGTTAGTTGTATGGATGAAACAGATGTTTGGGCTCCTACTATATTTCATTAGTTGTTCGGTCATTTTTATATTTGTCATCTTCTGTTTGCATATTATTTTATGTGTTGATACTTATTTATTATTTCCACATAATCTGGTGCATTTAGTGCTTGGTTATTCATATTATCACCATTGCGTACTCTGATATGGGGGGTATAGTATCCTCAAAATACCACTTTATGCCCCCATTACTAGTTTATAGCCTATGATGTACAAGGAGACAAGGTTGAGGTCATATGGTGAACCTACCTAGAGCACCTATTTATTGTCACCAGGGCTGGGGCATTACACTCAAGATGAATAGGAATATATACAATGGATTGAAACCTAGAGAACCTATTTATTGGCACCCGGGCCGGGGCATTACACTTAAGATTCATAGGAATATATACAATGGATTGACTAGATCTTTAATTTCCTTTAAACTATTGAGAAATATATGGTGTAATTAGTTACATTTATGCTCAATTTCCACCTTCAAAAGTTGTGAGAGTCTATTTTATATGCTAACAAATATAACAATATATCTTATAATTACTACAGAACCACGTTTACTTATAAATTTCACCCAAATAGTATGGATCGATTAAAATTAAAGGAGTTATTATACCTTCAAAAAGTTAATTAGATATTCATAGAGTATAGAACTCACTTTTATGAGATTTATAATTTTTATATAGATCTTTTCACCAATGAAACTTTGAAATATTTGTATTTTGAAATGAATCTTTTCCTTAAACTTTTACTGGAAGTGTTTTTATTTGGAATGTATTCTTATGTAGAGGATGTAAATTAAGATATTATAGAAGAAACAAAACTATATGGTTTAACTAGAATTGATGGTTCTTCTCATTCCCTATGTGGTAGTGACGGTGACATTCTGAGAAATAAGGGGATGAACATTTAAATCATATGGGGAATCATGGTAACATAAGGGACTATCTCAATTTGATATTTCAACACCCAAGGGAAATAAATTTATTTGATGTTATCAATATGTAAAAACTAGGAATTCCAATCCTTTATTACATGAATCTCTTAAGACTTTTTATTCTTGTGTACATTTGGGATATAATTATCAATTATAGAGAATGATACATCTGTTATTGTGTGGTGTTAGTTATTCAGTTTTAAGGGGATCATAAATAAATTTAAATGCATTTAAAATATAGACCTTATTAAAAAAATAATTTGCGGTGATTCATCCCATATTTAGATTTCAGTGTGGAAAAAGCCTTAGTTTAGTGGAAAATATTATACACAACCTGAATTTGGGTGATTATTTTTTGTGATGTAAGTTCTATTTAATTATGATGTTGGACAGACAATGGTTCAAGGTGCCATTCTTATTATATGATTTATAGTTGTTAAAATGTTTGATATTGGGGCCTCTCACTCTTTTGTCTCTACTCAGATAGTTTTTTTTAAATAATATCCTTTATAAACTAATAATGGTGGTGATAATGATTTTTACTCCCAAGGAAAAGTAGGGGAATGTTTTTAGATTCCACTCTTATCTTATAATGATCTATGAAGTTGAATTTACATGTCATTTCTTTACACTTGATATATAAATCTTTTATTGCATCCTAGGATTATATTATAAGGTTAAATTAAAAGCTTATATTTTTTTTTATAAAATGGATGCGTTGATCACTTTCCAAAATAACTTCAATTTATTTCAAGGTGAATGAGATCCCTTGTAATGTAGGGATAAACCTCATATTTCTAGAGTTAGTGATTTTTCATTCCAGTTGACACTTTTTAATTTTTTTATTTTGGTGAAGGGAACCTAAGGAATGAACTTCTACTAGTGGTAATGAACTTTCCTAATGTTATCATTGATAAATTACCAATATTATCATGAGAGTGGGAAGATGAGTATTCTGTTGATATTATTTAAAAAACCCTTATATATTTACCCTCTTATCATAAAGATCATGTAAAATTCAAGGAGTTGAAGAATTATCTTGATAATTTTATTGGTAAGGGTTTTATTTATTTATCAATATCACAATGGGTAGATTTTATATTATTTTCAAAGAAGGGTGATAGTAGTCTATCCCATTTTATTGAGTATATATTTTTTTGGTAAACATGTAAATGAAATATCCCTTTCCAAATATCAATAGATTATTTGATCAATTTAAAGGGTAAATTTGGTTTTATATGATTTTTCTATGGTTGAGATTCCATCAGGAATGAGTAAATGATGTTGTCATTCCTAATACTACTTTTAAAATCATATATGATTATTATGAAGACCTCATTATTCCATTTGGTTTGAGTAATACTGATATAGTAATTATGTTTCTTATGAACCATATCTTCCATTGATATATTAAAACGTTTTTATGATATTTATTGAATATATTCATATTTAATCAATAAAAAACAGGATAATGAGAAATATCTGACCATTAAATTTGGAATTCTTTAAGATCACTACCTATATGCTAAAACATCTAAGTGAATTTTATAGATTTAAGAGTTGATGTTTTTATGGTATTTGGTTTCTAAAAAGCGCATTTAAATTGATCCAAAAAATGTTTAAGTTTCGTAATCTTTTGAGACTATAATTAATGAATGTTAGATATAAAGGTTATTTAGTTTGCAGGGATATTATTAGAGGGTAATGAAATATTTCTCCAAATTGGCATCACCATTGACCTCCATAACATGGGATATTTTTAAATTCATATGAAATCCTGAATTTTATCACATTATCATAATTTTTTGTGGTGGGGATACTGATGGTAAATGGTTTCTTTCCTCTAACTACGTTTTTTATAAACCATTTAGTGGTTCCTCTTTCTTTGAGGTAAGAAGTGATAAAGGATTATCATCATTACTAGTGGGTGGTTTATCCATGTGAAAAATATATAATATTATAAGATATGTCAATATTATTTTCCTAAAATGGGAAGTTATACTCATGAGTATTTTTTTTAATGTCTCACTTGTTATTAAGTTAAGGGGGAATATCTAAAGCTTTCTAGTATGATCCAACAGTTAGCCATTCTAACCGAAAATTGAGAGGAGGTATCTATGGGTTTGGTCATTATATTACCTCAAAACCCTCATAGATGTAAAGAAATTTAACTGATTATTTGTAGTAATACTGAATTTTATCATTTTATTTTAATCCTAGAGAGAATGATAGTTGAATATTTCGGTACATTCTAAATATAAAAGATAATAAAACTGCATGGTGTGCCTTAAAAAACAATTTTTGATAGAGTTCTCAAATTCAATTTTTATTTCTATAAAGGTATTGAATAATATATATGAATTCATTTAAAACTCAACACATCACATCACCCTCAATTAGAAGCTTAAACAGAATGGGGAATTTCAATTTTATATGATATGTTTTATGCTTATGTGTTTTATTTTGGGGGATCATAAGATAACCATAATTTTTTTAATATTATAATTGTTATAAATCCCTTATAAAGATGTATTATTTAGAGGAATTGTATTTCTAGCCTTACTAGTCCCCTCCATGTTGGGTTGAAATTGGTAAATCTTTGATAGTAGGACCAAGTATTATACAAGAGATGATAGATAAAATTTAACCAATTCATAAGTTATAGGAAATTAATAAGATTTTCCATAATCATATATTGTTTTTTGTCAAATATTATCTCATTTTAAAGGGAGATCAAGTGTTTTTTAAAGTTCCACCTTAACTGAGTTATGGAAATTTAGGGAATCAAGGAATGATTATACAGTGTTATGTTATGAAATTTCAAATAGGGGAGAGAATAAATATGGTCCTATACTGGTTATCTTTACCTCCCTATATATAATCCATTCATAAGAGGTTTCACATTTTCTAGTTAAAGTAATATCCACTTGATCCTTTACATGTTCTTGAATGGGGATATTTTGATTTGGTTCTTGATGTATTATTGGTAGAATGAACTATTTAGATTCTTTGTCATTATATTAAAATTATATAAGGACATTTCATATATTTATTTCATATATTATGGAAGAATTATAATTACTTCTAGGAAAAATGGGTGCAAAAATATCTTCTGTGGGAGCAATTTCCTAAATTCTTTCTTAACCAATGGAATTGAGGACTTTCTAGTGATAAAAAGTGACATTGGTGGGGAGAATTTTGGAACTAATGATTTCAAAAAATGTATTTATTATCTTATTTACTTATTTTATATATATTACAAGATATTATAATTGAATAGTATAAAATCTAGAAGTATTTAGAGAATTTACAGTTGAACTTATTGGTTAGAGGGACCATACAAGCTGGCCATGTATATCATAAAATTTAGATCATTGAGGAATGCATGGTCAAGTTGATCATTTATTTTTCCCAATAATTTATGTAAAAATGGGATATTTGATTTATTTTAAGGTAATATTAAATATTCCCACCCTTATTACTCTTTTACAACATTAATAAGACTTATCGAGAAAGCTAAGTGAAGCCCCTCCTTCTGAACCTTCCTTTTAATGATGATTTCTCCCACTTTTTTGTTTATCTCTTTATGGTATATGATTGTATCCACCTATAACATCTTTTCTTCATAATCATCATCCAATTTTATTCATTAGTTTTTCCATTATGGCAAAAGGTTTTCCCTCAAATGAATATTATATATGAGTTTCTTGATTTTAGTTTGTGTAATCAACTTCCAAGTCCTTTCACTTATTTATTTTGGTTGCTTAATTATCACTATTTTACATTGATTTTATGTAATTTTTTTAAGTTTTAAATATCTGTTATTTATTCAAAATGATTTAGGCACTTTAGTGTTTTAAGATATTTTTTATTCAGTATATATGTTTTATTAAATATCTCTGATATTTTGATAGAAATATGTCATTATTTCTAAATGATTTTTACAAAATAAAAAAGGGTAATTCTCATGAAATTATTTTAAAATCTCTTTTAATTTTTTTTTACACAGTAATTTTACTATAGAAATTATAAATATATTTATATGGTGGAGCATTTCAATTTATATTGAGAACATATTTTATTATTTATTTATTATTGATTTTCAAAATAGAATTTCATGGTTTAAATTTTTTTTATAATAAAAAGTATTGTTTTAATAAGGTAAAAATGATTTGGTTATTGATATTCTCTTTATATGCCCATTTTTATCATTTTTTAATATATTCAGATTCTCTATATGACTTAATATATACTGACATGAAGATGATGTTTCTTTGGAAGGTTTTAAGTAGTGATATGTGAGCTTATAAATGATGGATTTATTTTTAAATTATTATTTTGTTGAGAAAACTTTATTGGAAAAATATGGGTATCTAAGTGGGAAAAAAATATATAAGTACTATACTATTGATTTTTATGTACAAATTATGCCTATAGTTTGGATTAATCAATGACTAGGAGTTTTTCTTTTGATGATTATAGCTTAATAAAAAAAATATTGGTGTTAGGATTGCATTTGTATTTTAGAATTATGTTTCCATGAAGAAAGTTATGAGGATGTGTCAGTAGAACCCTAGGTAGTTATCCCATAAATATTAGGTATAATGAAAATTATTTATAGAAGTTGGGTGGTGGAGGAGCCTAGTCCACCTACTCAATGTTTTGATTCATTATAGGATATACTGGCATGCTATGGGCTTTGATGAATTCTAATTGAGAATTAATGGTATCATATATAATAAATTATTATTTAATTATATATATTGGAATCTATCCTAGATGAATTTAGAAGACTTGATATTGATTGAAACTCAATTGGGGAAATTCTTGATTACCCACTAGAGAAGTGTTTAGAATAATGGGTAGAAATGGTCTCAGACAAATGTGATGAATTAACTTTTTCCTATAGGGTCATGTAGACTATTATTATCAATTATGGTTAACCTGTTGATGTAAATATTTTTCGCAAGAATAATTCTCAGTTGATATTTTCCAATAGATCAAATTGATGTTATTTTTTTATATATTTTCTACATCTTTTTTAAACTAATTAGTTTGTTTATTGAATGATATGATCTTAATAGATTCATATAAATTCCAAGAAGAAGATATGGAAATGAATATGATTTTTTCAATGTTACATCAAGTATATGGGAATGGAAGTTTGGGTGGGGATCCTAATCTTGATGTCTACCTTTGATTTTGAGTGTAGAATTCTTGTTGTACATCAGTATAAAAGATATTTTTTATGAATGTACCATCACTCACTGAAACATTATTGTTATCACATTCTAAAATATTTATGGGGAACATGATGATATAGATCACTAATTAAAAATCTATGGTAACTAAGTCATAATTTAAATATGTAAAATATAGGGCATTTTAGGTTTTTGAATGACATTTAAGTCCATCATAAAATTCATCCTTTGTTTTATATCTATTGATGTAACACATATATTTTCATGGTTTATGGAAATTCTCCTTGTTTATATAATAAACTCACGAATTTAAACTAGGTGACTTCTAATTATCAAGAAATTTTTAATGAATTTTATTAGAATACCACCAAACATACCCCATGAGGAGAAACCAACTAACTGGTCACCAATGAGAATGTCATCATCCTTAATATTGATAACTTCCTCAAAATTGGTGTAGCAATAAATAAATAATATTTATCACTTTTTAATGAAAAATAAAATATCACCGTGGGTAAGTATACTTGGGTTAACCATTTGATTTCATTATGGCGGTTGAAACGTTTCCCATTTCTATGAATTACATTCTAACAGAAAACAAATACAATGTATCTTTTTCTAATGTAATCTAAGGGGAACCTTCCAAAAAATGTGGTGTTTTATTCATTGGTTTTAATAGATTGAGGTTTGGTGCCTAATTTATTGTTTTAGAATATCTATGATGAAGTTTATTAATTATGTGATCTTGTTGGAAGTGTCTCTTTTACACTTTCAATATGGCACAACCCTTATAGGAAAACACATCACGGTTTTTATGTTTCAGATTTTTATACAAAAAATAGTCAAAAATTTAGATGCTACCATATATGATTGATCTGAGGAAGAAACCATACAAAAAAATCGAGATTTCCATGATAGTGAAAGATTATAGATTTGTATAACTTACCCAATATTTGGTTCACATATAGCGGAATATTGTTGAAATATTTTTTAGCTTCCCTAAATTTATATGTGAAAGAACATTTTAGCTGTTCATTTTGACTTCTAGACTTTTAATTCTAGGCCTTTGGGTTAACTTATTAAATTTTTCCATCAAATGTATTAATGTGGAAAACATAATTGATATATGATATGTTTTAATAGCTATAGTGGATGAATTTATCTTTTAAGTTATGAGGAAGGAATGATATTAGTTTTACTCAAGGATATTATACATCATATACTAATAAGTGTTAATGATTGTTTATATCTAGTATTTTTTTGCAATCCAGGTAACATCCTGAGATTTTTTGAATTATTATTTTTTGAATTAATTTAATCTTTTGATATTTTTCATTTCACAAAAATTTGAAAAAAGTATTATTATTATTAAATCACTAAGTGAAATATTCCATTCACATGAAAATAGAATTGGAATATATTATATGACACTAACTCAGATTACGATAGACAAAACATCGACTCAGTTTATATTACATGCAACTACAACTTGGCAAACATTTCATGCAACACTAATGTTCCTACGAAACATCATTTTACTATTATAATTATTTAAATGAGATAATTATAACCTAGACGTTAAACTTAGTAATATAAATAGTAATAAATAATTTTCAAATAATTTTTTTATTATTTTATATAAATAAAACATATTTATATTGAAATATATAATTTTTTTTAATGACCTTATGTGTTTTAAGATAATATTTTATCAAATAAACTATATTTAATTTCCTTCTATGAAGAAAATAAAATTAATTTTAGACACATATATAAATTTAATTTGATAAAATAATATTCATTCTTGAATTTATAATTCTAAAATTATCTTAGGGAGATTTGTTTGGATTTTTCTAAGAAACTTCACTTTTTGATGAATAGTTAAAAATAATGCATTTTAGTTAACAACTGCCTTTTCATTTAAATAATTATTTTGGTTAAATTACAATTTCAATTATTTTTAAGGAAAAATTAGATCAATAATATATCTATTAATATCATTCAAATAATTATAATAAATTTCACATTAAAATTGAATAAAAAAAATTAACAAACTTTTGAACATTTTTCTACATTAAAAACCTGTTTTTTTCCTGTCTACGGGATTAACATTAATATTAATTTTTCCGCTTCTATGAATTTAATTTTTAAAAATTTACATATTCCATTTTAATCAGTATAATATTTAGAGTCTAATTAGATCATGTTTATTTTTTACCAAAATGATTTGTAAAAGTGATTAAAATTAATCACAGCGATTAAGGTCAAATTAAGCTTAATTAGGGACTGAACCTTAATCTTAGGGGCCTAAATGACCATGAAACATTTCCAAAACCAATTTAGTTGACATATTTATTCCATAAACCTTAAATTATTTATTTATGTTTGGTTTTTATGACTTGTATTAGTTAAGAACATGTGTACACCTAACTTGTTTTAAAAAATTCCATGTGAGTCCTTTCCATCCCTATAAAAGGAACCACCTATCCTAATTCTTCACACATCTCAAAACACTTATTTTTGAAAAATAAATAACCATTAAAACTTATAAAAATCCATAAATTCCTCATAGAAACCTCTCTTTTTGCAGAAAGAAATCCAAGTAAGCCTTTTGACACAAACCAAAAGGAGTTACCCGATTAAGAGGGAACCTCTTCTCTCAAGCTCCTTTCTTTTATTTTTCTTATCCACCCAAAACTCTATTTATTCCATTATTGTATAACAACACCAGTCTCTTAAATATACCAGTATTTTTTTTCTTATAATGTTTCAACCTACACTTACACGCACATCCATCTAATGGGTAACAAACATAGTGTTTATGTTTACAATGAACTACCTTCTCACTAAACGAAGATTCTTCATTTTTCCGTAACCACCTCTCATCATGAACAATATGATTAGAAATATGTTTATATATGTAATATATTATAGTTATTATATATTTATAATTATTTATTACATTTTACAACATATGTATTCTTACTTTCCATTTTGTGTCAATATGATAATTTCGTTTGAGGAAATTTGGACCACCGCCCCCCCTCAAAGTGATTTGATTCATTAATAAACTATACGGATTTTATTAAGAATAGTTTTAGTGAATATATATGATATATATGATATCATAAATATATTTTAATAAATATATATATATATATAGATATATATAGATATATGTCTTTTACTTTCTTTCAACTCGGTAATTAAATGGAAATATAGATCATGTGTATGGACGACTACCATCTCCATGAATGATTTATTCTATTTCATACTTATATATTATATAGATTATTATAATATAAATATAATTTATATAAATTTAATTTATATCATGTTTTAAATTTTAAAAATCATGATATAAGTATAAGGATCAAAGATATAACAAATTAAGACACATGCGAAAAACAAATAGAATACCACCCGAAGTGTAACCTTAACATGAAATTAATATCAAGAGGGTAATATAAAGTCATAATAAATCCATATATGGTATAATATATAATATTATGGATCTTTAAAACATGTATAATAAATTTATATATAGTAGGTTTGAGTGTTTACGATGGGAGTAAAACATGTAAAATAGTTTTGTCTCAATTTACCTTCTTAGAGACTCAGGTTTTTTATGGACCTAAATAATTTTTCAAGTTGTATAGCATCTCATTTAAAATGTTATATCATGAATATAAATTTTCATGATATTTTAAGTTTCATGCAGTTTCTTTTTCTTCCATGGAGAGTATGATCCCAAGTATCCAAGTGGTAAGAGTTTATTGAAACAATCTCATCACGTTTTGAGATTGTCAATGACTATGGTTATTTGAGAAAATATTATGATCTATATCTAAATAAAGCTAAATATTTTCTTTATCATCTTTTTATTCAAGATATTTTTTTTATTAGTACCATTTTCCACTCATTGGAATACAGGATAGTTAAGAAATTGTTTTTAAAAATGTCTGAATTTTCCCTCTCTTTGGTTGGAAATATTTGTTACTTTAAAACCATGTTTTATAAAAATGGTTTCCAAGAATATTATACTAATATTTTATGATCATTATAAAAATACACTTTTTTTAAAAAGAATTTTCAATGGAATCTTCTAGTCGGTTTCTGAACGTGGAATTTTTCTAACATTTTTTTACTGTGAAAATGGAATGTTCTTTTTACCATATACAACATGTATAGATTTATCCATATTCAATCCTTTGAATATTTATTTTCACATTTAATGGTTAAATTTATGATTTTTTTTCATATATATTTTCAAAGAAATGGTTCTCAAAATCATTCAAGATTATTTTAAAAATTTTCAATGAAAATTGTTTTCAAAAAGATTTCAAGATTATTTTATAAGTTTTAAAGGAAAATATTTTTCAAAATTATTTTAAACATCATTTATAAGTTAGAAATTTTTTTCAAATATGTTTTTTTCAAAAAGTTTTCAACATCCTTTTATAGGTTTTGAAGGAAAATGGTTTTCAAAACACTTTGAATCTCCCTTTATAATTTTTAAAGGGGAATGGTTTTCAAAACAATTTCAAGATTATTTTATAAGTTTAATAGGAAAAAAATTTTCAAAATGTTTTCAAGTCTTATTTATAAGTTTTCAAATTATTTTCAAAGGAAGTTGTTTTAAAAATATTTTATGTTTTAAATAGATTTTTTCTAAGAAGAAAGGATATTTTATTCATGAATTTTTTTGAAAATATCCTTCGATGTTATTTTCTATCTAAGATGAAATTTGTTGAGGTTACTAATTACCTTATAGTAAATGATCCAATGTTTCCATTCATATTTTTTCTTTAATATTTTATGTTTTGAAAGAATGAATCTTATGACACCCATTTCACTTCCACAAGTTTTTTTTGAAACCCGCTTATTCTCATGGGTTATTCTTCCTTAAAGTGATTGTGAAACCTGATTATTTAATAGGTTATAATGTGATGTAGTTTTAATGATACCCATTTTATTTCATGAGTTATTATTTGTTGTTAATAAAACATATCTCTTTTTATGGGTCCTGATGTGATAAAAGATTTATTATCTGGCGGCACTTGTATGAATGATTTTATTATGATATTTGCGGGACCTATATCTCTCTCTAATGCACTGGGTGATATTAAGTTATTTATAATCTCAAAGGGTACATAGGTTGTAGCACAAACATAAAAAAACAGTATATGGGTTATAGCCCAATCCTAAAAGAAACCTGATACACAGGTTGTTTCCTAGTACCAAAAAAAAGAAGGAACATTGGTTGTACCCCATGCCTAAAAGAAAGTATGAACTTGAGTTATAACCCAAGCCTGAAAACAATAAGGTACATGGGTTGTATCCCAAGACTAATAGTAATATGGTACGTATATTGTGAGACTGATCCCGTAGTAGGTATATAGACATAGCCCAAGCCGAACATGTTATTAAGGTATTGGAAGGTATATTTGGCATACAATTTTCTATTGTTATGGAAAAAATCCTATTTCTTATTCCTCCATTACGATTTTGGGGATAATAGTGTTTATTTCCTTAGGATTAATGTCTTATTAACTGACATGATTTATCCCATAACTCATGTTTTTTTATCTTTGACATGAAGGGTATGATCTCGTAATGTTACGATCACATTCTTAAACCGCTTTATTCATTTTTATGCTTACATGTTTCCCTTGTTTACCCTTACTAATCATCTGATCTATCCCGTTTTTATGTTTCCTTTCCCCAAGTTATGAGGAAAGGTTTTAGATAGAAGTACTAAAGGTGGAGATTTTATGGGATATGTTGAAGATATTTCACTAGGATATAATATTCTTTCCACGCTTCCAAAGACACTAGACTATTATGATCATCATGCACATATTTTTTGTAATGTATAAAATATTCATCTAAAATGATTTAATATCCATGTATGCTAATCCTAGGTATCTGATGTTGGTATAAATGAAAAGGTGTAGTTAATATTTGGAAACTATGATGAGTATATTTTAGTTAGTTCCCTAGGTATATTTCTCAGGATATGTCTTGGGATTTCTCTAAGGAGAGTATACAGATGATTCAACATTTTTGAAAATGTCCTCGATTTTCTATAAATGATAACATGAGTGGTTTCCTATCAATACATCCACATATAGATATTAAAAGTGTATATGGCTATGGTACATATGTACCTATGGGTAAAAATTTGAACAAGATGTCCCAGTCCTAACTTGGGGTAATATGGTACACAAAAATGGGCTTTTTTGTACACCTAGTTTGACACTCCTGGGGATATGAGGAATAAATAAAAAAAGGGTTTTTTTAATTTATCACATTTATTTATGAATTCACTTGGAATAAAAATATAATTTTTATGAAGTATAAATTTATGGATGTTGAAATGTTTATATTTTTCATAGGAGAAGCTAACAGAGAGATGGGTGTTTATATATTAAAGTTGATAATTGAAAATGGAATAGAGTACACAGAAATTCCTTTTGAATCCTATTTGAATAAAAATTAACTCAAACACTAATATAGTGATCCAGAAACTCCTCAAAAAAAATGGACTGGTAGAACGGAAAAATAAACTTTTAATGAAATAGGAAGAAATATGCTGACTGAATTTAAACCTTCTATGTTTTTCTAGAGAGAATATATTCATAATACGATTAATGTATAAAATATATTTTTGTTTCCAATGAAATAAAAAATTAATCATTATAAAATGATTTATAATAAAAAAATTATTTAAATATTTTTGGGTTTTTGGTAGTCCTTGTTTAATAAAGATCAAAATTCCAAATAATGGAATGTTTAATGAAAAAGTTGTGGAAAGAATTTTAATGGAATATTTATGCAACATAATATGATAAAAATATTTGAATAAACATTTTAAAAAATTTTGTGGAATCCTAAATTTTTGAATTTATTGAAAATCCAACTTCATAAACAAAAGTTTTTGACAATGTTATGAAAGATAATTTAGAAATTTATAATGATAATAAGTAAGTGAAGATGAATGTGAAAAAAAATACATAATAAGATTCAAATGAATTGTGTGAGGATGAAACTCATATAGGAATAAAATATATGAAATTTCATAATTAAAAAACAGGTTGAGCCAGAAAATATCACTAGAAATTAAAAATATCCAGTTCAGTCTAGAAAGAAACTGAGATTAGAAAATGAGAAATCAATTATCCCAAAGATTGAACCAGAATTAAATTTAGAGGTAGTTGAACATAATTGGTGAGTAAAATCTATGAATAAATAATTAGATTATATTTATAATAATGAAACCTAATAACTTGTTCCATGAACAATTATAAAGAATATTACAGGGATAGTGTGGGTGTTCCGTAAGAAGCTGAATGACCAAAGATAAATTTTAAGAAACAAATCATGAATTGTTTACAATGGTTAATCACAAGTTAAGGGTGTTGATTTTGAAGAAACATTCCCCCCTCTATGATATTAGAAACTATAATAATGTTCTTGGATATTTATCTACATCATTATTATGAAGGTTAAAGATTGATGTTAGGTCAACATTTTTAAATAGATAAATAAAAGAAGATGTTTACATTGAGTAACCAAGTGGGTTCTTACTTGAAAAATTTGGAACCATATTTTGTAAGCTGAAGAATGATCTATATGAATTTAAATAGTATCTACGTTCCTTGTACTCTAAACTTGAGAGTTTCTAGAAGAAGTTAAACTTTTATAATGTAAAATTGGATAGAAATGTATATATTAATGAATAGAGAATAGATAATATTGTTGTAATTATTTACATGGAAGATGTAATTTTTTCATGTGATAGATATAGATCCTGAAAATAGTTTTATGAAGAAATGAAGAAAAACATTTAAATTTCAATGATTGTAGAGTTAACTTACTTTTTGGTTTTAGAAGTTAAACAAGATGAAATATATATATTTCTTTCACAAGAAATGTATTCCATTAATTATTTACAAAATTTTGGAATGGAATTTTCCACAGAAGTATTTACCCATATTTCTATTAGAATGAAGATGAGTAAAGATGATGCTGGGAAAGGTTTGAATCATAAAGACTTATGGAAGCTGATAATAAGATTTCTCTATCTGATATCTTCAAGGATATAAATTATTTATGATGTTACATTATGTGAAAGATATTAGAGTGATCCAATGTAATATCATATTTTATAATCTAAGAGAATTATTTGGTATGTTAAAAGATCATCTTCTTATGTACATTTGTATAAAATAAGTTGTGACATGAAATTTATTAGATACACTGATTCTATTTGGGCTGGATATTTCAACGATAGAAAATCTATATTAGGAGAAATGTTTTTCTTGGGAAAATATTTTGTGTGATGTCATTGCGAGAAATAAAGTTTAGTTACATTGAGTATACAGAAAATATAATATAGGAAAAGACCTGCACCTGCTTATGGAAGGCGACTCTACTGGAGGTAGCAATGACGGAGTGAAGGAGGCTCACCTAGAGGAATTTTCATTTCAGACGGTTCCAATTAATGCATCCAATGTTACAGAGGTGATTGAGGGACCTGGTGAGGTCCAAGAATCCAGCGGGCACTCCCAGTGTTTGGCTTTTAAGGACTCCTCAATGCAATTTCAATATATGGGAAGAGGGTATCAATTGGCAGTAGCCTCTGAGGTGCCAAGGTAGGCCATACAGGTGACCCTTTCTTATGCGGATATGGTTACATCTGGGAGATCAAACATGGACCTGTAAAATCGGTATTCAGTGTTGCGTGATGATGTATTCCTAGCTAATGGGGATCTAAACAGGAATGAGGCTTCACATGAAGAAGACCACTTAGATGTGGGTGCGTCCCAAGAGGAGATGGATGACGTTCTGGACATCCCTGTGGAACCCAAGGAAGTGACTATTGCAGAGGAATATCTAAGATCATCCTCACGGAAGGGAAAGTTCATTACTACAGATTTTGATGGATTTATCACGACCAACCGGAGGGGGTGACGTAGGAAGGAGTATTCTAACCTACCTAGTCATCCTATCACGAGGTCTGCAAGAAAGATCAAGTAGCTTCCAAAGGATCCTAGCACTGTTAGCAATTCAGATGCAGTGGTCATAAAAAATAGCGACCCGGTGTCTGCAGGTGGTGAGGCTGGAGTCCTTGCCATTCCCTCAGCGAAGACGAGGGATCCTGGACAACAACGTGAGACAAGATCTACAGGAGATCCTCAACAACATATATCATCGATGCTGGAACACATGGATCTGCTTTTGCATTCAGATAAAGAAATGGGAGAGGATGATATGGATATGAAAGCATTGAAGAAGACAGGAAGACCGATTTGTGTGATCACTACTAAGGAACAAGGCGAATGGATTGATAGGCAAGATTGAATTCTACTCAGAGGCCTCAATATAGGAAATATTGACATGGAGGAATTCAAGAAAGCTCGGGATATCATGTCTCTTCAATATGAAGGCTTTTTGAAGGACTACCCTGACTCCCAGGTAAATTCTATTCCCTGGATTTTGTTTAGGGAAATTAATTCCAATCAGCTTAAATTGTTCTTCAACAAAGCTGTTGTTTCTTTTGGTGTTTAATGTTGTGAGGGTTCTCACTACCCCCTTAAAAGTGATTTTTGAAAATAAAAAAGTAATATTGGATGGATGGAATATGTTTCCTCAACCCAAGTTACTATTCAAATTATTTTTATGAATGTTCAGCTAGAAGATTTGGAAATGAATGTTTGAAAACCATTGGATGTTCTTTATGATCATCAAAATGATATTGATCATTCCAAAAAACTTCTACAACATTTATTATTAATGAAAATTGATATTAAGTATCACTTCAAAAAAGAGAAAGTTATCATCATATATGTCATTAATGAGTATATTTATACAAAATATAAAATTGATAATGTTTTCTCCGAAGCTATATAAAAAGAAATATTTTTGTAATTGAGGCTACAAATTCATGTTCAACCTCCACCAATGAATTTGTAAAGTAATTTAGGAAATACCTCCATTATTCTTTGGATTATATTAAGAAAGTAGTATAGTAGTGTAAATTTGTAAAGATAAGTAAAACGTTTTCTATTATGAATGTTAAGAAATGAATATCATAAATTGGGGGATAGAAAAATAGATAATATAATATTAAGGGGGAGTTCATCTTAACATGGACAAAAATGTTTTTCATCGATGGATAGAATTCCTTAAAAAGAATTAATTTTTTTAGTAGTGTGTTTTCAGATGATTATCTTTGGGAGATTATATGGCTTGATAAAAGTTTTTAAATGTGTGAGAAATTGTTTTTTTAAATTTAGTTTTGAAAAAATGGTTATCAGTTTAATGTTTTTTAAAAAATGGGGTTCTGAATGTTTCTTGTAAATAAAAATAGGTAGATTGAAGATCATTTGTGATGTTTTAATAACAATGTTTTGTATTTGTTGAAAATATATTTTTTGTTTAGAATGTTTTTATTAAATAGGTGAGAAAAATTTACAGGAATTTTGTAAAGAAATATTTGTTACGAAGTTACTCGACGAGGCGAAGGAAGTTTCATTAACTTTGTGAAGAAACTTTGATAAATTCAAATGATGCTAATACTTTGTCAAATATTTCCAACATCATGAAAAATATCATGATCCAATAATTTTATAACAAGGGAGTAAGGTACAATATTGGTACTATATGTGGGCCTTCAGACACCAATTACCTGATGAAAGGTTATCAAATGAGGAAGTTTCTAAAAGAGAGAGATACACTTTGTAACCAAATGATCGAGGGAAGAAACTACAAGGAATAAATTTCCAAACACAGACCACCAAATTAAGGTAGTTGGATGAAAAGTTACAGATATATATTTCCAGACAGAATTTGATTAGTCAAAGAAGTTTCTAGAGAGTTGAATAGTACAACTTTGTTTCCAGACACAAATTACTGGACAAAGATCACAAGACATAGAGTTCTTGGCATCACTTATTCAGATGAAATGTAAAAACTCGTATTTTTTCATGTATTTTTCTAAATTATATGGGAATATTACGAGTCCTTCAAAATTGACGACACATGATTTGGAGTCACGGTGTGACCGAAAGGAATTTATGATCTTTGTTTCGGGTACATTCAGTAAACGTGCGAGCACTATTTTTTGACTTTTAAACCGATGATTGGAATTGAAATCCAATTACACCATTGAACTCACAGTTCCAATATTCGCTGAAGGAGATCCTCACCTCAACTACAGTAGGTCGAGGGTGTAAGTTAGTTTTTCAGATATTTGTGGGAGAGTTATAAGAATAAAAATAAAATAAGACAACCACATTTTATTTTTATTTGTGAAACATCATTTTTGAATTTATTAGTGGGGAACACCCAACCCTTGAACTCCCTATTTAATGTGAGTTAACCCTTGGAATTCCCCCAATTAAATGTTCCAACATTAATTGTTTTAATTAACTTAACTTAATTAATATTGGCTTTTCATTTCTTGATGGGGGAATAATTGGAAAAGGGAGAACTTGGGGAGAGATTTAGAGAAACATTCTCCATAAAAGGAGATCCTCTAAATGAATAACCTATTCAATGAAGAAATTCATCTGGATCAAGAATGAGGGCGATGCACAAGCTCAGATCAAGAACGTGGTTACGGAGAAAAGAACATCGACGTATTCTTCTCCTTCCTCGCAACATCTCCTAAGAACGTTAAGGTAGGGATTTGTTTTTTTTTTCTTTGTGGTTTTTACGTTGATTTAAATCACTTTAACCACCTTCTATCAGTCAAACGCGGAGGGTGTGTTCCAAAAAAACACGAACTAATCCCTATGCAATCCTCCTCATTTGAGGAGTTCTTCGTGGACCATGATGACGGTGGCGGCACAACTATTCCATCGAAGGAGTCCGCTATCTGTTGACCCTGATGAAGGAAGGGGGAGGCTGACATCCTGGACATCCATGTGGAACACGGGCAGCGCGCGTTTGCACTAAAGGAAGCGAAGGAGGTTGTGGCCCGTCGGTCGCGAAAGTGGGAGGACGGTGGACGACACGTCGACCAACTGCATGGAGGCGGGGCGGTGTGCATCCACGCCAATGGTATTGGAGAAGGCCACAGACCGTTGGCCATGCCAGCACACCAAGGGGGCCTACAACCGGCCGACCGCGGAGGAGCGGCGCACGTCCGAACCTCTAGAAGGAGGACCAAACTTTCTGGCCGACCACGTCAGCCGAGCGGAACCACTCTGGTGGGTCGCACGCCCCAGCTGTAAGTTCAACGGACCGTTTGAAAAACTAGGGGGTGGCTCCCCCCAGGTTTCGGTTAGGGCGGACCCCGTCAGAGCGGGCCACCCAACCACGGGCTACACCGCAGGCCGTGCTATTGGGACAACACCTTTGCGGGCCAGGCTGGACCACTGCCCAGTGGGCCGGGCCCACTATGGCCCTAGCCATCTAGGCCGGGATGACTCAAACTGGGTCGGGTCGGGTCAGTCCGACCCGACCCGGACTGGGCCCGAGCCTATCCGGACCCAATTTCGTCTTTTTGGCGATATCTTGAATACCGAGTGTCCGTTTGATGAATCGTATACGGTTCTAGAATCCTTGGATCGAGAAAGTCCTTTTTTAATACTCCACTTGCATTGTGGATAATGTTGGATAATGGCTAGGTTGGATTGAACCCGAATCCAACAGGGCCCTCAGAACAGAAATGCTAATAACTTACAAACCGAGTGTGCGATTGACGCGTCGTCAGTTGCAATTGGTCCCTTTTGACATGAATGACCTTTGGGATACTTCTTTGTGGGACTCCATGGAATTTGAAGTATCGAACAATATCTTGAGAAGCCGAACCTCCCAAAATCAAGCATGCTTAGTAAGAGAACTCAGTGGCTGGCCGTAACGTGAATGAAGAACATCGATCCTGTGTGGGTTAGTGCTTAGCCATCCTATGTGGGTCAGCGCATATCAATCCTGTGTGGTTCAGATCCTATGTCGGTCAGTGCTAAGCGATCCTGTGTGGGTCATCGCATACTGATCCTGTGTTGGTCAGACCCTATGTGGGTCAGTGCTCAGCGATCCTGTGTGGGTTAGCAAATACCGATCTTGTGTGGGTCAGATCCTATGTGGGACTACATGGGTTAGTTACCTATCGATCCGGTGTGGGTTTGTAGGGGTTAGTTACTTATTGATCTTTTTTGGGTCAGTGGGGGATAGTTACCTATCGATCCTGTGTGGGTCATAAGCAGTGCTAGTTAACAAAATAAGATGATCTAGCCTTAGACTAATCATCTGTACTTCTATACTTAAGTTATACCTAGTGTGAGCTGAGTCTATTACCATTGTGGAAATTCAACCTTCGTGGTGTTACCTGTGTGGTACTTCTACCTTCGTGGTGTTACCTGTGTGGTACTTATACCTTCTTGGTGTTCCCTTTTTGGTATTCTTCCCTCTTGTGTGAGATGAGTATATCTTGATAACTTAGGTATATGTATGGGCATATACCTAAGTATAGTTGATGTCTACTACTACGTGCTTTGTGGTTTTTCCCTTGTGAAACCCTAGTAGACCTTAAGGGGGTCTGAGGGTCCCTACTAAGAATCATTATACTCACCCCTGTAGGTTCCAGGCGTAGTAGAAGCATGTTGGTGGGTTTTCCCAACTTTAATTTTAGCGTTAACAATGATCAATCCGAGATCCGTCACGATGTAAAAATCCGGATCTTCAGAATATAACAAAGGACAAAAAAAAGAGGGAGTCCCAGAACCACAGAGACAGGATCATCATATGTTGTTTATAATTAATTTAATTAATTGACAAGAATTACCTTGATGGAATTCTTTCTTCATTGATGTCTTGGGTCACAATCCGGTGTGATCTGTCGTTGTGTTTTAGAATCCAAGTATAGGATTCCTCTAGTGGTGATCCACATGTTCTCCACATATCTCTAGATGTCATCAATGGGATCTCTAGGTGCTAGCGTGAAAGAACCTTCACTTGCGAAGTCCGCCTTCAATCGCCTTGATCTGGTGGTGGTGGATCTCTCTCAGTCTTTAGAGCGTTCTTGGAGGAAGGAGTTCTTTCATCCTTGAGAGAACTCTCTAGAATTTTTGTTCACAATGATTGGGGAAAAGTGTTGGGGTTGTGAGGATATTTATAATCTGGTTTGAGTTTATAGAGCTATGGTAACTCTTTTTGAAAACCCCCCATGTTGAATCATTAATTCCTTGATATGCGCCCACGCTGATTATAATAAATATCATTTAATAAAACAATATAATTTCCTCAAAATCCCGTCTAAAAAACTATATGGCGTGTAATCATTAGTACACGGCGGGTACTTGTTTTTATTTCCTTTATTTCCTCCACCACATTTATTAGACCTTGAATATTGGCTATTTATTTCTGAAATAAATGTAATTGAATTTCTTGCTAATAAATATATTATTTCTCCACAATTTATTCTCTCAATTAACTAGTGTCGAAACAAATGCAATCAGACATCCTAGAATAATTATTCAACCACATTCGGGAATCATATTTATTCAACTTGTTAAATTAATATTCAACTGAGATACATGGACACACTTAGTGTGTGAACCTCTAGGCCTCTTCCTCTTTGTCATTAGGCAGGCTTGCCTAAAGTCCAAGATTACTGTTTAGAAACAGGTCAAGGAACCCAAGAGAATGAAGTTGAAGACACACTGACACATCACCTCATACAAACGCTTACCATGTAATATAATCCCATTGTCACGATATCTCCAATAAAGTGGGTTTCATGCTAGTGCCATCAACCCATGTGCTCGATTATTTTTTCTTTGACTTTCCAGAATTGAACTTGCCAATTACTTACCAGGGCCATGGATTTACTTAGGCTATATCAATTCCATCAAAGGGCCTAAGATATCTACTTCCGTTATGTAATAGAAGGGACAAATCCTTTCTCACATTATCTATTAATGCGGCATTACTCGTGATGCACCCAACATATACTACCTCGCTGTGAATAGTGTGTCGTCGCAGTTTTCGTCAATACACCTAAGTGCGCGAGTTGTAATAAAAATTAATAATATTCTGAATGTCTAAGGACCAATACACACGTCCGCAAATTGGAACATCCAATGACACTGGGAAATGTGGATTTCCTACTGGAGGGTCTCATTCTCATAACATCCTCCAGGATATTACCAAGGGTGCACACCATGATAAGGTGCCTCAAAGTTTTATGAGTCCTCACCTATAATGTCCTGTATTATTTGTGTCCCTCAAATAAAATCATCCAGCCATAGAACATTTATTAAGAACAATGTTATGGCACTTCTGGGTTCTCATCATAGCAGGGATCCACTATGACCCTTTAATTCAACAAATATCTTTGGGACATTATCACATGCATTGTCACGTAGAAGAACAATCAAGACGTGATAAGATGTTTATTTAATGAATAAAGTACAAGGTAGTTGGTTCTAGGACACCAACTCCAACAGAATCCTACTTGGACTAAATCCAACTAGTAACAAACATTAACCCAATAGATCTCACATGATACTCATTCTTCTGCTAAGATAGGCCTTTAGTCATGGGGTCCACCACTTTCTATTTCATGGACACTCTTCTCACTGCAACATCACCCCTTTGATAGAAATCCCTCAATAGGTGATACTTCCGGAGTATGTGCTTTGTCCATTGATGTGACCTTGGTTATTTTGAGAGAGACATCGCTGCAGTATTATCACAATACAACGTGATATGGTCTTTACTACTAGGCACCACATCAAGCTCCTAGACAATGTTCTGAATCCAGACGGCTTCCTTGGCTGCATCTGAAGACACTATATATTCAGACTCCGATGTAGAATCGGAAACAACTGGCTGCTTTGAACTCATCCATCACACAAATCCTCCATTAAGACAGAAAACACATCCAGATTACGACTTCAGATCATTCTGATCTGTCTGAAAATGAGCATCAGCATAACCTCTGATGACAAGCTCCTCATCTCCTCCAAATAGCAGGAACATATCCTTAGTTCTTCCCAGATACTTAAGGATAGTCTTAACAGCATTCCAATGCTATTATCCTGGATCTGCTTGATATATCCCTACCATGGTCAGTGTATAGGCAACATCAATACTGGTACATAACGTGGCATACATGATGGATCCTATAGCCGAAGCGTATGAGATCTTACTCATTCTATCTTTCTCTTGTTGTGTATATGGACACATTTTCCTAGAAAGATGTAATCCATGTGACACTGGAACTAATCCCCTCTTGGATTGTTCCATACTAAATCTCATTAGTATCTGGTCAATGTATGTAGCCTAACATAGTCCCACTAGCCACTTGGATGTATCACGAATGATTTTGATCCCTAGAATGTAGGCTATTTCACCCAAGTCCTTCATGGGGAAACACTTGTTCAACCACTCCTTAACTGACTGTAAGACTGGTACAACATTTACAATAAGCAATATGTCATCAACATATTCTACTAGGATAACAATCACATTCCCATTAAACTGCTTATAAACACATGACTCACATTCATTCTTAATGAGCCCAAATTCCATTATAGCTTGATAAAATCGAATGTTCCATTACCTGGATGCTTTCTTTAATCCATATATGAATTTCGAAAACTTGAAAACCTGTTTTGCTTCACTTGGTGTCACAAACCCTTCTGGTTGTGTCATATAGACATCTTTCTGATGGTTCCCATTAAGGAATGATGTTTTGACATCCATTTTCCAAATCCCATAGTCATGGTAAGCTGTTATGGAAAGTATGATTCTTATTGATTTGAACATGGAAACTAGCGAGAATGTTTCATCATAGTCAATTCCTTGACGTTTTTTGAAGCCTTTAGCCACTAGCCTCGCTTTATAGGTGCTAAATTGACCTTCCATGTCCAGTTTTCTCTTAGAGACCCATTTTCATACAATAGTATTTACATCAACTCGGTCATCGACCAAAACCCATAATTGATTCTGATACATGGAATCCATCTTAGAATTCATAGCTTCTAGACATCTTGCAGCTTTTGAGATTTCTATTACTTCCTTGTTGGAGAGAGGTTCATCATTGTCCAAGAATAATGATTCACCATCCTCAGTGACTAGGAAACCAAATCTCTCTGGTTCCCTTACCTCCCTTGAGCTCCTACATAATACTTGTGTTTCTAGAACCCCATCCACAAGGACCTATGAAAATTTTTCCTGTACCAACTCCTATGTATCTTGAGCCTCAACTTCATTGAAGTCAATATTTCTCCCACAATCCCTTTTTAGGATGTGCTCCCTTTCAAGAAATACGACTTGTCTAGAGACAATCACTTTCATGTCTGAAGGGTTATATAGGTAATATCTTTTTGTTTCCTTGGGATATCCTATAAATATACACTTCGTGCCCCGAGGTGATAGTTTGTTGCATGAGAAGGCCTTAGAAAAGGCCTCACATCCCCATACAAATGTGTACGAAAAAATGGGTTTCTTTACATTCCATAACTCTGATAGAATTCCATTTTCCACCTTAGTTGGTACTCGGTTTAATGTGTATGTTGTAGTTTGTAAAGCATATCTCCAAAAGTATAATGAAAGATCTGCATGACACATCATCGACCTCACCATGTCCAACAATGTGCAGTTCCTCCATTCACTGACACCATACCACTGTGGTGTATAAGGAGGAGTGAGTGAGATAGAATCCCCGACTCTCTTTGAAGATCGATGAACTCCTGGTTCAGATATTCTCCACCTCGATCTGATCAAAGCTTCTTTATCTTCTTACCAAGCTGATTCTCTAATTCATTCTTGACTTCCTTAAATTTTTCTAAGGCTTCTGACTTATACCTCATTAAGTGGACATAGCCATTTCTTCTCAAATCATCAGTAAAAGTAATGAAGTAAGAATATCCACCTCTAGCTTCTACTGGAAATGGTCCACACACATCTGTGTGCACCAATCCTAGATGATCGGTGGCCTTTTCACCCTGTCCACTGAAAGGTGGCTTGGTCATTTTACCTTGTAAACGGGCATGACATCTATCAAGTGTTTTTAGGTCAGTAGAGTCTAAATAACCATCTTGGAAGAGCATTGTCAAACTCATCTCATTTACATGATTGAGACGGTGATGTAACAAATGGGTGATGTATGAGTCATGTGATTTTGTTTTGTTATCAATGTAAAACACTTGGTTTTTGTAATTTAATACATAAAAACCATTATTTAAATGTTCCATACTATAAAATACGTTGTTCTTATAAAAGAAACAACCCTTATTTCCAAATATGAAAATAAATCCATCCATATCCAAACAAGATACAGAAATTATGTTCCTGGAAATACTAGGCACATAATAATAGTTATGTGAAACCAAAATCATCCTAGTCGGCAGTGAGAGGTGGTAATTGCCAATAGCCAATGCAGCCAGCCTTGCGCCATTGGAAGCTCGAAGATCCAGCACTCCTCCAGAAATCTTTCTAAATCTACTTGGTTATTTCATTTTAATATAGATGTGAGCCCCATAAGCTATACCTAATACCCAATGTGTCGAAATAGAAAGCTCACACTCGATAACGAATGCACCTTTAGCATCCCCACACTTCTGGGTGCATTTCTTATTCCATTGGCCTTGCTTGCCCCAATGCAAAACACACCACCTCCCATTCCTTTCCCTCCCTCTAGATCTTCCCCTTCTTAGAGGTACGATACTCAGGGGCTTCAAACCGTTTATAAGTCTCTGGAGCCTTTTCCTTGTCCTTCCTTTTCTTAATCACCATAATGACTTTGGGATTGTCACGCCCCATGTCCTTATCTACCTAGAGAATCAAGGTCAAAATTTTCGATAGAATCTTCTCATTATTTCTCATGTTGTAGTTGACAATAAATCTTGATAATATCTTGGGAAGTGATGATAGGATGATATCTATATGCAACTCATCCAAGAATTTAATCTCTAAGATGTCCAGGCATTCAATGTAGCCAATAAGCTTAACTACATGAGGCCCAGCTGGCGTAGACTCACCAAATTTGGTTGTAAACAAAGCATTGGTGATCTCATATATCTCTTGTCTTGCTTTCTTTTGGTAGAGATCCATAAGGTGAGACATCATGCTATACGCATCCAATTTTTCATGTTGCTTCATAATCTCATTAGACTTGGCCGATATCATGAAACATTATACCTATGTGGAATCATCCATATGTTTTGGATAGAGAGATATTTCCACATCACTATACTCTTTCGTAGTCGCAACTAGGGCAGGCTCTTCTATCACATACAATTTCCTTTCATGGTGAAGGATGATGAATAAACGCCTCTGCCACTCTTAGAAATTTGTGCCGATGAGAAGGTTTTCCTTCTCGAGTTTAGTTTGAAATGATATGCTTGAAGTCATTTTTCTTGTAGTTTCTAAAAATTAAGAAGATAAAAGGTTTAGTACTTTATTAAAAAAAATGAGACAAATAAATAAATCAATACTGATTAGTCTCCCACTATTTTATTGAAATCCAATAGCCCTCACCATTGAGTTTTGAATTTTCTGTTGCCAGAATATTCTAGTGGTAGGGATCCATATTTCCCTTCGCATTACCCCAACTGGGGTTGGTCAAGCAACTTGAATGGTTTAAGGTAGGCATTCCAAATGCAAACTGCATTAACTTGCAGCTCCTTGATCCGCTGAGTGGACTCCCCAATCCTGAAATCCTTTTATTTTGGATTTCCTCAACTCTTGCCTCATGTTCACACCAAGTCCTGCTATGGAAGTCAACCCTTGATGCAAACCAATTCAAGTCCACCCAAAACCTTGAATTAGAATTCCCCAATAATTGAAAGCACCACAACTAGGGTTGGTCAAGCACTTTGAACTATGGTTCGATTCTAACCAAGATTATGGAAGGCTATACCGACTTAATATTTCGTTGAGGGATTTTATCGTTATACGTAAATTTCCATTTTATTATCTTTTATTACATTCTTGTTAATATTAATTAGGATATACTTAAGTGATTAACCATGTCTAAGATAATATTTACACATAAGATGATCTTATTTTAGTTTTATCTTGAATTATTTTTTAATTCATTAATCCTGTGATCGTGACAACCCACCCAAAAAAAATAAACAATGCAACTGATAGAATTAAAATAAATGGTAAGATCATGTGATTGTTCTATTGGTTAGTTTATCTAGAGGATGATAAACTAACCCAAGACCTAGGGGATAAACACCTTGAACCTATCAGGTTCGTGTTTACAGCTTTCCACCTGTCCACCTTTGTATCTCCTTGGATTGGTTTTTCCTTGGATCCCAACTTAAGCTACCTCCACTAGCATGGGATCTCCATCCATTGCATATGCATTTATCTCACACACAGGTGAGGGGTAAAAGGGGGTTTTACATAAAATAATCCTTGGGCACGTAGGCCCTACATTTTAATGAGGAGAAGGCTCGCATGCCAACAAATTTAATTTAAATAAATATATTAAAAGAAACCATTCACATACAGAGGTCTTGGTCTAGCTCATGATCATCCATACATGCAATGATTTTTACACATAAATAAAACTAGCATTCAATTCTTTAATCATTCTTGTTTAAGATAAATCATTCTCAAATCAATTAATTATCTTTAATTAATCAATCCTTTTATTTTAAAAACTTTTTTGAATTTCTTTGAGATTCACATCCATTAAAATTGTAAATAAATTATAATTATCCTTGTAAGTTACTTGTACCTTAGAGGAAAACCGGTGAATTTTCGTTCATTACGCATATATTAAAATAATCACACAGATATAAAACACCTATCATGTGTTGTGCCTCATCTTTACGCCTTCATCATGGTACATGTTTCAAGGGTTTGTATAATATAATAATAAATTTTAAGAAATCTGCATAATTTTTATGAGTACACAGAATCTAGTTCCGACTACACGACGTGTACTTTTGTTCATCATCCATCCGAAGTACACGCCCTAGAACATGGTGTGTAAATGTACATTGAAAATTTTTAGAGTACACGATGTGTTCAATTGGACACATGTCGTGTAGTATCCGCATTTCATGGTTTCCAGCCAGTAAAGCCGTTTACAGAGTACACGGTGCAACCCTAACCCGAAGGGACTACACGTTGTGTTCAGTTGGAACACACAACGTGTAATCCAGAAACTGTGTGCCACCTATTCTTGGTCAACACATGGTGTCATAAATGACTTAGATAATATCTAATAAATGACTTGATTTGGCGGATCAGTCAATGCATTAAACTTAGACTACATGGTGTGTAATTACGAATACAAGCCATGTCTTCTGGTGTTATATGACCTGAAGTGTTTGGAAGATCCCAATAAGTTCCTCTATTTTATTTTAATCAAAATTAAAAAAACATTTATTTCTGTAAGGTTAATGAGAAATGAGAGGGGAGGAATAGATCTCGAGATTTAGATTTAAAGAACGATTAACTTGAATTAAAACAAATAAATTATTAATTGTGTAAACCACAAACGAAGAAATAAATAATTATAATCAATGATATGACCCCTATGATACCACTTGTAGGTTCCGGGTGCAGCGGAAACACATTGGTGGGTTTTACCAACTTTAATTTTAGCGTTAACAATAATCAATCTGATATCCATCACGATGTAAAAATCTGGATCTTCAGAAGAGAATGAAGAACAAAAAAAAGAGGGAGTCCTGGAACCATATAGATAGGATCATCATATGTTGGTTATAATTAATTTAATTAATTGAAAAGAATTACCTTCATGGGATTATTTCTTCGTTGATGTCTCCGGTCACGATCCTGTGTGATCCGTCATTCCGTCATAGAGTCCAAGTGTAGGATTCCTCTTGCAGTGATCCACACATGCTCCATGTATCTCTATAAGTCTCCGAAGGGATATCTGAGTGCTAGTGAAGAAGAACCTTCACTTGCGATGACTGCCTACGATCACCTTGATCTGGTTGTGGTGGATCTCTCTCGGTCTTGATAGCGTTTTTGGAGGAAGGGGTTCATTCGGCCTTGAGAGAACTCTATAGAATTATTGTTCACAATGATTGGGGAAAAGTGTTCGGGTTGTGAGGATATTTATAGTCGACTTTCAGGATATAGAGTTATGAAAATAAATAAACACATTAAGCGTTTTATTTATTTCATTAACTCTTATTGAAAACCCCCATGTCGAATCATTAATTCCTTGAAATGTGCCCACAATAATTATAATAAATATCATTTAATAAAACAGTATTATTTCCATAAAATCACGACTAAAAAACTACACAGTTGTAATCATTAACACATGGTGTGTACTTGTTTTTATTTCCTTTATTTCCTCCACCACATTTATTAGACCTTGAATAATGGCTATTTCTTTCTGAAATAAATGTAACTACATTAATTAGTAATAAATATATTATTTTGCCCAAAATATATTCTCTCGAATAACTAGTGTCGAAATAAATGTGATCATGCATCCTTGAATAGTTATTAAACCACAGCCGTGAATAATATTTATTCAACTTGTTAAATTAATATTTAACTGAGATACATGGACACACTTAGTGTGTAACCCTCTAAGCCTCTTTCTCATTGGCATTAGGTGGGCTTGCCTAAAGTCCAAGATTACTCTTTAGCAATGGGTCAAGGCACCCAAGAGAAAGAATTTGATCCCGCATTGATGTCTCACCTCTTACGAACGCTTACCGTGTAATATAATCCCTTTGTCACGATATCTCAAATAAAGCGGGTTGCATGTTAGTGCCATCAACCCATGTTCTCGATTATTATTTCTTTGACATTATAGAATTGAACTTTCCCATTCCTTACCATGGACATGGATTTACTTAGGATATATCAATTCCATCAAAGGGCCTAAGATATCTACTTCCATTATGGAACATAAGGGACAAATCCTTTCTCACATTATCTATTAATGTAGTATTACTCATGATGCACCCAACGTATCCTACCTCACTACGAACAGTGTGTCATCACAGTTTTTGTCTATAAATATAAGTGTGAAAGTTGTAATACCCATTAATAATAATATTAAATCCTAAGGACCAATACACACATTCACAAATAGGAACGTCCATTGACACTATGAAATGTGGATTTCCTACTGGCGAGTTTTGTTCTCATAATATCTTCTTAGATATTACCATGTGCGCACACCATGAGAAGGTGCCTCAAAGTTTTATGTGTACTCACCCCTAATGGCATGTATTATTTGTGTCCCTCAAATAACATCATCCTTCCATAGAACATATATTCAAGAATAGTGTTATGGCACTTCTGGGTTCTCATCATAGCAGGGATCCGCTATGACCCTTTAATGCAACAACTATCTTTGGGAAATTATCATATGCGTTGTCACGCACAAGAACACTCAAGATGCGATAAGATTTTTATTTAATGAATAAAGTACAATGTAGTTGGTTATAGGCCACCAACTCCAACAACCCCTACACAGGCTACACCCACACCTAGTTGTGTATTGTTTAGATGATAGACAAAGCTGACTGAGGATGAGGGTACCCAGACTGGAGGCTTCTCAGAGGTGATCCTTATATGAGGCGTACCACCGAGATGACCATTTGAGATTTGTACCTACCCTTCAGGTAGGATCCTTGGCAGGTGTTCATAGGAATTGTTTTCAGTTTTACTTGTACTTTCCAGTTTTACTTGTACCTTTCAATTGGGCTTGTATTCTGGCCCCCTTTTACCTTCATTACTTACTCTGTTTACAATACAATTAACTTTTTACTCGTATATTTATATGTGCCTGGTTGTGGGAGATTATAGGTTATTAAGGCAATGCCTTCCCAATTTTGGAGATATGCCTTTCTGGTGCTAGTCGCTAGCCCCTGGCCTATGGTAGGAGGGCTTGGGGTAGTCACGACATGGTCCCTAGGGGATGGTTCATGACATGAAATAGAAAATTTGAGTAGTTAAAATATGAATAAAATAAATAATATAAGACGAGAAGCACAATTTTTTCCAAACATAGATTACCAAACACAACTCATTGAATATGTTGTTGTTAAAGATATCATACAAAACATTATGTTGTATATAGAATAAGAGTTTAAAAAAGTTTATGTTTTAGCATAAATATAATGTTTAAAATCTAACACTAGAGAGAAAAAGTGTTTTATTAAATATTTATTTGTAATTTACGATGATGTATTCTATAATTTTTAATTCTTCATGTTTCTAGACATATAATTTTTACAATGCTCAAATAGAAATGTTTTATTTTACATGTTTGGTGAAACAAAAAGTTTACAAAAGGATGAGTTATTAAGGAAATTATTCAAGTCCATTGTATGATAAACCATTATATGAAGAATATACACATAGATTCCATAATGTTCAATGGATAATGATTACTCCATCATACATATGAGTATTATATTAATATTGTCAATGTTATTGGACAGATTGTAACACCCTGAGATTTTATGAGAAATATTATTTTTAATTTCTTTGATGTCTCGTGTTGTATGCTACACCATGATTAGCATGTGCTATAAGCAACACCATATTATATTTCAGTATACGCAAACAAAATTCTTGGCTTGTGTTGCACGCAAGAGCAACCATCATCAATAGCGTGTGTTGTACAAAATACCGAGTTTCACTAAACAACGATTTATTGTTATAATATTATTATGAACTAGCTGTTATGAATAGTATTAACAATATTTTGAATTTTATAAGAATATCATTCATCTTATACATTATCTAGAACATGGTATGAGAACAAAATAATTTTTTTGGTTAAAATATGTGTTTTTTAGAAAATGCTGTTTTGCCGCCTTTTGAATGCACACCCACTTTAAAATCTAGTTTTGACACATTTATGAGTTTAATTTGACAAAATAAACTTATTAATTTCTATAAGTATATAAAAATTTACTTTGGATAATTTTTTAATATTTTCCTCTTAACTTTCATATTTTGATGAATAGTAAAAATACGCTAAAGTTTAATTAAAAACAACTTCTTTCATCAAGATAATTTTTATGGTTAAATTATAATATTGAATAATTCTAACGTATAAATAGTATATATGTTTACAATTTAATATAATTTAAGTCATTATCATTAATTTTACATTGAATTCATAGGTAAAAAAATTTCAATCTTTGGCAATGTTTTGACTTTTAAAACCCATTTTCTCAACAGCAGGATTATTTTTAAATTAAATACTGAAACTTCTTATAAAAGGGCACCCCCTACCTCTCCTCTTCAAAACATTTTGAGCATTCAGGATCGGCCAAAACCTGTCCATCTCTCTTCTCCACTTCTCTATAAACATACTATAGGTCTTGGTCTTATTCAAAGATCAAATTTAGTGCCCTAAGAGGAGGTTTAGAAGAGGCGCGTCAAAGAAGAGGTAATATCCTTTACCGATTCTTTCAAATTTATTTCTTCTTCTACTTTCTCTTATTTATTTGTTTCATTATAAAGTAAAAACATAATTATCAACAATATACTGATATGTTATTATAAATATTAAACAACCATATTTTACCTTCTATCCATCCTATGAAAAATGAAATCACCGTGAGTGCATACGTAGGAAATATCGTCTCCACGCTGTGGTGTAATCTGTTTCTCCACCACCAACTTACATGGATGGGTATAATGGTGGAAAGAATGACTATATATTATTATTATAACATGATTCTAATGATGATATATAATATCATCCACTCTAATTCCATTCAATAATTATGGGAACGATATCATCACCCGTGTGTACGTACAGATTACCGCCTCCACGATGCGATGAGATTCAGTTTCCATGTTAACCATTCAAGAATGATAATATAGTATATATAATAAGTAATCATGAAATATATGACATAATAATACTACTGGATTTATGTATATATATATGTCATTTACTTCTATTCAATTTAATAAGGAAACAAAAACAATGTTCATGCGTATGTATGGCCTACCATCTCCATGAATGGTGTATTTCATTCCATTTATCGATCTATTATATACATTTATATGGTAAATATATATTATATATAAAACATATTTTAAATTTTGGAAATATTTAATCATGATCTAGGTAATCATATGAATAATTACAAGTCAAAACATGTACGATAAATGAAACAATTTAACCCAAAATGCTTCTTTGACGAGGAATTGACAAATGAACGGGTAATATAAAGTTATAAGTGAATCATATATGATATCATAAATATTATTATGGTTCTATTACAAGTTAGTTATATTTTTAAACCCACTATACAAGTGTCTCAGACACATATAGAAGAAATTGGACATAAGGTAAGGGATAATTATTCCAATCTAGTTCTTATCTGAGATTGTTTATTCGTAAGTATTTACTGGGGTTATATTTATCATCCATGTCCATGTCTTCTAAAAATATTTCCTTAAAATTATTACTATTCTTCCATGAATGTTTAAATAAATTTTTACCCTTTTTTGACTTTTACCACATGGTATGGAAGGAACATTTCTTTTATTTACCATACAAGGTACTTTTTGACTTTTCTGGAAAAAGTATGAGAAGAATATTTTTTTAAATTATACAGCATGAACGGATTTTTACAGTTTCATAATGCCTTATTTTCATGAAGCTTCCTCTACAAGATTTTTTGATTATTTTCAAAAAAATCATTTTCTTTTAAAATTTCATGGAATTTTTTGAAAAGAAAATGATTTTGAAGAAGAAAGGATATTTTCCTCAAGAATTATTTTCAAGTGTTTTATGAAAACTATTTTCCATCTAAGATGACATTATTTAGTATGTTTATGTTTCAAGTATAATGTCTCTATTATTTACATGGTTTGATTTTTCTTATGATTAAATGATATCCATTTATTTTATATGGATTATGTTATGATGGGATGATGTTTATGAAACCCATTATATTCGTTGGGTTATGATGAATGATTTATGTTTATTTTGTGGCACACGAAAGAATGATTTTATTATGAGATGGGTGGGACCTATATATTACTCCAATGAATTGGGTAAAATATTTATATCTATTGAGATATACATGGCTAGAACGGAATGTAAAATCTGGTTCAGTAATACAGGGCTGGAACAGCAAGTAAACCTAGTTCAGTAAAGGACTTTGTCCACTATGATGGTCTTGGCAGCAATGCCTTGGCTACTTTGGGAATCACAACATGTTCTTAATGGTTTTCCATAATTAAATTTTTTATTCCCATTCTATTTTATCATGATTAATTTTTCTTTATGATCTATTCCTTATGCACTGCCAAGATTTATTACACGACTCAAGTGAGTATTTATCATTATGAAAAAATTCATCAACTTTACGGAAATGATCTTGAAAACCAAAAATGTTGTCCTAGTACCCTCATATTCGACGAATCAGATGGTACCTTAGATCATCACAAATTTATGGCTTTGTGATTGTTGGATTTTTCATAGCCATGTTATCTACCAATTTTCATCTGAACATGATGGTTTGATTTCTCTTCCATATCCATATTTTCACCTACATTCTCCTATGTGGAAACCCAGTGATGAGTTAATTTTGGCAACCATTATGTTTCATACATTAGTTTTTAAAATTAAGATTTGGTATTCCTTTTTATGTTTTTGGTTTCTATGAAAGAAACTTTCACGTAGTAAACCATTTATAACCCCAACGAATTTCGAGGGTGAAATTAATTTTAAGGGGGGTAGAATGTAACACCACGAGATTTAATGACAAATATTATTCTTAATTTCTTTGATGTCTTGTGTTTTATGCTACACCAAGATTAACTTTCACTATACACAACACTGTATTATCTTGTAGTATATGAAGACACTATTCATGTCTTGTGTTGCATGCAAGAGCGACCTTCCTCAATAACATGTGTTGTACACAATACCAAGTTTTACTAAACAATGATATATTGTAATAATATTATTATGAACTAGCCATTATGAATAGTATAATCAAAATTTTTAATTTTATAAAAATATCATTCATCTTACACATTATCTAGAACATGGTATGAGAACAAAATAAATATTTCGGGTAAAATATGTATTTTTTAAAAAATGCAGTTTTACCACCTTTTGATGGAGCACCCACTTTAAATCTAGTTTTTGACACGTTTATGAGTTCAATTTGACAAAATTAACTTATTCATTGCAATAAGTATATAAAAATTTACTTTGGGTTATTTTTTAATATTTTTCCGTTAACTTTCATATTATGATGAATAGTAAAAATTCGCTAAATTTTAATTAAAAACCATTTTTTTATCAAGATAATTTATATGGTTAAATTATAATATTGAATGGTTTTAAATTATAAATAGAATATATTTTTTCCATTTAATATAATTTAAGTCATTATCATTAATTTTACAATGAATTTATAGGTAAAAACACTTCAATCTTTTGCAATGTTTTAACTTTTAAAACCTGTTTTCTCAACAACGGGATTAATATTAAATTTAATAATGAAACTTCTCTGTTTTTAATTTGGAAAAATGGATTCAATATATATAAACAGTAGGTCCAAATTATGTTAATAGACTACTTTTTATTTTTAGACATTATGAATAGTAGCTAAGGTAAATTTTATTTACTACATTTAAATGTAAATCGGGTAATTAAGGGTAAAAATAAGATTATAAAATTACCATAACACCTTCCACAATTCCATTGGATGAATAAAAGTTGACCCATATCACCTAATTGTCGAAATAGATTCATTCCATGGAATTCTGACCATGAAAAGGATGTAATTATTATTAAAACCAAAGAAAGCAACAACATGTCACTCTCTTATATCTTATAAGTGTAATAATTTTAATTTAGTGATAAAATTCATAAAACATTGAACATAAATAGTCACCATAAATATAATATAATTATCTACATCATGAAAATTTATTTATAATTTTTAGGGATTAAATAATTATCATTATGGGTGACACAATAGTGATACCAAATTTTTTTATTTAGTGAAAAATCAATAATACAGTTTTTATTAAACTAATAGTGACCATAAAAGGCACAGAAACCTGAAAGAAACTTTTTTTCATGTAAATGTAATTTATAAGCATACAATGGTAGAATATTTGACCACTTGGACCCTTATAAAAACGATTATGACAATTATATTATATTATTTTAAATGATGTCAAAGTTTTCACCTTCATAATTTAAATAAATACAACAATTTAAATGTTGTGATTTTAAGATTCTAAATTCGATTAAAAGTATTATTATGGAATATATTATATTTATCTTCATAATATTATTTTATTTATAATTTTTATGCAAAATAGATGTATATTAAATAATTATACAAAAATGTTGAGGTAATTTTTTTATTAAGGGAAATATCAAATAAATGGTTTTAAAAATATTAAAATAAATTTTATATGAACAAATTAATGTTATAAATGATTTTTTTAGATGAATATGACAAGTTAGGAATCTATTAAATATTTTTTTTCGAATATATCTTATGTATGGATTTAATTAAAATTCAAATAATTTAATAGTGTCAAAATGGACACTACCTTTATTTCATAAAAATAACATATTATTAAATTGTTTAAAAATAAAAAAAAATATTTAAAAAGTATAAATTAAAATTTATATGGTCTAAAATATAATAAAGTATCCAATTATGTGAAATTCACAACACATAAGTAATTATTGTTAACAATTTAAAATTTAGAATATTATTACCACAAATAAAATCAAATAGATTAAATAAGGATAAATCATGTTGATAAGGTTAAAAATAAATTCCCAACATATATAAATTTTATTTTATTATGTGATTACAACCCTATATTATATCATCTTAGAATATGGGTCATTTATGAAGTTTTTAACTGGGGTTTGGCTTTATTATAAATTAATATTTTTGAGGTTTCCAAAAGTGCCCCTCTCCTCTCTTATAAAAGGGCGCCTCCTCCCTCTCATATTCACAACATTTTGTACCTTAAAGCTCAGAAAAACCCTATCCATTTTTCTTCTCCACTTCACTAAAAATATTCTATAGGTCTTTGTCTTCTTCAAAGACCAACTTTAGTGCCCTAATAGAAGGTTTAGTAGAGGCGCGTCAAAGAAGAGGTAATATCCTTTACTATTTTTTTCAAATTTATTTCTTCTTCAACTTCCTATTAATTATTTGATTCATTATGAAGTAATAACATCAACATCAATAATATAATGATATGTTATTATAAATATAAAACTATCCTATTTCAACTTCTATGCATTCTACGAAAAACGAAATCACCGCGCGTACGTATGTACGGAATACCGTCTCCACGCTGTGGTGAAATATGTTTTTCCACCACCAACTAATTTGGATGGGTATAATGGTGGAAATAATAAATATATATTCTTATAATAACATGATTATAATTATGATATATTATATCATCCACTCCAATTCCATTCAACAATTATGGGACCGATATCATCGCTCGTGCATACGTACGGATTACCATCTCCACGATGCGATGCGATTCATTCTCCATCTTAACCATTCAAGAATAATTATATAGTATATATAATAAGTAATCATGAAATATATTACATAATAATTCTATTGTATTTATGTATATATATATATATAAATATATGCCATTTACTTCCATTCAATTTAATAAAGAAACAAAAACAACGTTCTTGCGTACGTATGACCAACCGTCTCCATGAACGGTGTATTTCATTACATTTATCAATATATTATATATATTTATTTGATGAATATATATTATATATAAATCATGTTTTACATTCTGGAAATATGTAATCATGATCTAAGTAATCATATGAATAATTAAAAGTCAAAACATGTATGATAAATGAAACAGTTTTACCCAAAACGCTGCTTTAATATGGAATTGACAAATGAACGGGTAATATAAAGTCGTAAGTGAATCATATATGATATCATAAATATTATTATGGTTCTGTTACAAGTTAATAATAGATTTAAACCCACTATTAAGGATTCTCAAACACATACAGAAGAAATTGGACATAAGGTAAGGGATAATTATTCCAATCTCGTGCATATCCGAGATTATTTATTGGTAAGTATTTACTGGAGTTATATTTATCATCCATGTCCATGTCTTCTAAAAATATTTTCATAAAATGATTACTATTATTCCATTAATGTTTAAATTAATTTTTACCCTTTTTGACTTTTACCACATGGTATGGAAGGAACATTTCATTTATTTACCATACAAGGTACCTTTTGACTTTTCCGGAAAAGTATGAGAAGAATAGTTTTTTAACTTATAGGGAATGACCAGATTTTTACAGTTTCATAATGCCTTATTTTATTGAAGATTCCTATACAATATTTCATTATTGTTTTCAAAAAAATCATTTTCTTTTAAAATTTCATGGAATTTTGTGAAAATAAAATGATTTTAAAGAAGAAAGGATATTTTCCTCAAGAATTCATTTCAACTGTTTTATCAAAACTATTTTCCATCTATAATTAAATTATTTAGTATTTTTATGTTTCAAGTATAATGTCTCTATTATTTACATGGTTTGATTTTTCTTATGATGAAATGATATCCATTTCTTTTATATAGATTTTGATATGATGGGATGATGTTTATGAAACCAATTATATTCGTTGGGTTATGATGAATGATTTATGTTTATTTTGTGGCACACGAAAAAATGATTTCATTATGTGATGGGTGAGACATATATCTTCCTCAAATTAATTGGGTAAAAGATTTATATCTCATGAGATATACATGGTTGGAATGAAAAGTAAAATCTGGTTCAGTAATACAGGGCTAGAACAGCAAGTAACCCTGGTTCAGTAATGGACTTTGTCCACTATGATGGTCTTGGAAGTAAGGCCTTGGATACTATAGAAATCATAACATGTGCTTAATGGTTTTACACAATTACATGTTTTATTACCATTCTATTTTTCATGATTAATTTTTCTTTATGATCTATGCCTTACGTACTGCCATGATTTATTTCACGACTCAATATTTTGATGTTTAAACTTTATGCTCATATTTCTAAGTTCAAATGTATATGGATTGTTTTATTTTCTCCATGCTTACCTTTATTGAGAATTTGAGCTCACCCTTTTTATGTTTTCTTTTCCCCAGGATATAAAGAATGGTTTTAGGTAAGAAAACAAAAGGGGAAGATATTTATGGGAGATATTGAAGATCTTTCACCATGGATAGAAGATTTCGTTCCGAGTTTCCAAAGACACTAAACTATTATGATCCTTGGGTTTATGTTTTTGTTATGTATTAAGTATTCCGCAAAAGTAATGTTATTTCCATGTACGTAAATCATGGGTCACTACAATTGGTATCAGAGGAAATGTTTAGTTAACCTTTGGAAGCTAGGATGCGAAAACTTTAGTGAGATCTGAAAAGATATTTCTAAGGTATTTCTAGGGATGTACCAAAGGTTATGTTTAAGTATAGGTTATAGTCCTACAATTACGGTAACGATCTTAGAATTAAAATTAAGATGTTAGATATTGAAGGCACCCCCCCTTTATTTTGTTTTTTTCCTAGTATGATTTTTTCCTCTCACAGTATTTTTTTGGGTTTTAGAAAATGGTTGGAAATAGGAAGATTCACGATAATGGAGGATATGATGGAAAATGGAATGATATACTTCATTAGCAACCAAATGAAATAGGATTTGGAAGTCTAAACATCGTTTTTATTCCAAATCAGCAATCTTATAATATGGTCAATAATCTCAACTTTATTAAGTTTCCTGACTCGGCTAATAATAGAAAGATGGAGTTTCACGATGATCATATAGGAAAGAATGTTCAATTTCCATAATGTAAATCATGTGGTAAGTGGTATCAGCGAGAATGTTTCAAAGGAACTGGAAGATGCTTTGGTTGTGGAAAATAAGGAAACACAGCCATTAATTGCAAAGAAAAAGGTTCAGTTAACACCATGGACATGGATAATGGTATTGCTAAGACATCAACAATGGTTAAATATTTTAAAGGTGGATTGTACGAGAATTATGGAAACCAATGTCCTAAAGTAAAATCTCATGAAGAGAATCAACATGGTCTTATGAGTAGTATTTATGTTGGTGATGAATGATTGTATGTTTTCAATAGTTACGTTGTCTAGGAAATTTAATGGTACTATGGAATAAAGAATCATATAAGGATTGTTACACTATTGTTTTTAGTAAAGTATTTGAAAGTATATGTTGAATGGTACGAGTAACCATGAAAGGTTATTAAGATATTTTTGGAAAGTAGATGATATTCCCATAATGAAGGGATAAGGATAAAATAACATGTTTGATAGTATTAATGATCTCATCATTGATATAAGGAAAAAGTGATATCATTGTTTGAGTATATAGAAATTTCGGTATGTGGAAAGAGTTAACTTTTTACAGCATTCATGTTTTCACTAATTTTCAATGGGTATTAATTTTTCTATAGAATACATGATTAAGGTATTCACATGTTTGGAATATGACCAAAAAGATATATCTTATGATATATGGGGGATAAATGATGGTAATCACATGCTTTGTATTTGACATCTCTAGTAATCTTTTCCATTATACTATGAGATTGGGTAGAAGTATTTTGGATAAGCCTAAAGATTGGAATGGATTAAGTTAGACATCAGATTGTATTGTTTAAGGCTATAACTTTTTGATATTATTTCTGAAATGTCATAATAGCATAGTTTTAGAAAAAGTACAACCCATAGGATGGGCGACAACCCATCGCGTTAGACAAGGCTATGAGAATCGAACCCAAAACCGAAATACGATAGGCCTTTATCACTTACCACTAGCCTATAAGAAGTCCCTGGTAAGTATAAATTAGTTTTATTTTATTAGGCGGTATGATAGTTGATGTCTAAGTCCATTTTTGGAATCATATACGGTTAATCTCACCATAGATGTAATTAGGTATATTTAATAACTTTTACTAACTTTTTTGTTTGAGACAGATGGAATAACCTATCATTCTATCGCATGATCTGCTAACATTTCAAGAAGGACAAATTCAACTTCATTTTTTTAAATAAGATTTGAAGTGGAAATTGTTCATGGAATTACCAATGATGACATTACACTAATAATCAAGTATGTATTTCTCCTTATGAAAAAATTCATCAACTTTAGGTAAATGATCTCAAAAACAAAAAATGTTGTCCTAGTACCCTCATATCCGATGAATCAGATGGTACCTTAGATCATAAAAAATTTATGGCTTTGTGATTGTTGTCTTTTTCATAGCCATGTTGCCTACCAATATTCATCAGAACATGATGGTTTGATTTCTCTTCCATATACATAATTTCACCAATGTTCTCCTTTGTGGAAACCCAATGATGAGTTAATTTTGGTAACCATTACGTTTTATACTTTAGTTTTTAAAATTAATATTTGGTATTCCTTTTTACGATGTTGGTTTCTATGAAAGAAACTTTCACGTAGTAAACCATTTATAACACTAATGAATTTCGAGGGTAAAATTCATTTTAAGGGGGGTAGAATGTACCCCCCTAAGATTTTATGAGAAATATTATTTTTAATTTCTTTGATGTCTTGTGTTTTATGCTACAACAAGATTAACTTGAGATATACACAACACCGTACTATCTTGTAGTATATGAAAACACTATTCTTGGCTTGTGTTGCATGCAAGAGCGACCTTCTTCAATAGCATGTGTTGTACACAATACTGAGTTTCACTAAACAATGATATATTGTTATAATATTATTATGAACTAGCCGTTATGAAGAGTATAATCTAATTTTTTTTATTTTATAACATTATCATTCATCTTACACATTATCTAGAACATGGTATGACAACAAAATAAATTTTTCAGGTAAAATATGGATTTTTTTAAAAATGCAGTGTTGGCACCTTTTGGTGGAGCACCCACTTTAAATCTAGTTTTTGGATTGTTTATGAGTTCTATTTGACAAAATAAACTTATTCATTGCAATAAGTATATAAAAATTTACTTTGGATAATTTTTTAACATTTTTCTGTTAACTTTCATATTTTGATGATTAGTAAAAATATGCTAAATTTTAATTAAAAAAAACTTTTTTCATCAAGATAATTTATATGGTTAAATAATAATATTTAATGGTTTTAAAGTATAAATAAAATATATTTTTACCATTTAATATAATTTAAGTCATTATCATTAATTTTACAATGAATTCATAGGTAAAAACATTTCAATCTTTTACAATGTTTTAACTTTTAAAACCAATTTTCTCAACAACGGGATTGATTTTAAATTAAATACTGTAACTTCTGTGTTTTGAATTTGGAAAAAATGGATTACATATTTAGAATAAGTAGGTCCGAATTAAGTTAATAGGCTACTTTTTATTTTTAGACATTATGAATAGAAACTAAGGTAAATTTTATTTACTACAGTTAAAGGTAAATCGGGTAATTACGGGTAAAAATAAGATTATAAAATTGTCGTAACTCCTACCACAATTCTATTGGATGAATAAAAGTCGACCCATATCACCTAAGGGTCGGAATAGATTCATTTCATGAAATTGTGACCATGAAAATGATGTAATTTTTATTAAAACCAAAGAAAGCGACAACATGTCACTCTCTTATATCTTATAAGTGTAATAATTTTAATTTTGTGATACAAATCATTAAAACTTCTAAAATAAATAGTCACTATAAATCTAATAAAATTATCTACAGCATGTGAATTTATTTAGAATTTTTAGGGATTAAATAATTATCATTAAGGATGACACAATAGTGATGCAGAAATGTTTTATTTAGTGGAAAATCAATAATACGATTTTTATTAAACTAATAGTGTCCATAAAAGGCACATAAACCTAACATAAACTTATTGGTCGTGTATATTTAATCAATAATCATACAATTGTAGAATATTTGACCATTTTGAGTCTTATAACAACGATTATGACACTTATATTATTTTATTTTTTAATGATGTCAAAGTTGTCACCTTCATAATGTAAATAAATATAACAATTTAAATGTTGTGATTTTAAGATGATAAATTCGATTAGAAGTATTATTATGGAATATATTATATTTATCGGCATCATAGTATATTAGTTTTAATTTTTATGCAACAAATAAGTATATTAAATAATTATACAAAATGTTGAGGTAATTATTTAATTAAGGGAAATATCAAATAAATGGTTCTAAAAATATTAAAATAAATGTTATATGAATAAATTAATGTGCTCCATGAATTTTTTATATGAATATGACAAGTTAGAAATATATTAAATACTTTGGTTCAAATATATCTTCTGTATGTATTTAATTTAAATTCAAATAATTGAATAGTGTCAAAATTGGCACTATTGTTATTTTATACAAATAACGTATTATTAAATTGTTTAAAAATCCCCAAAATAATTAAAAATTAAAAATTGTAATTAATATGGTAAAAAATGTAAAAAATTATCCAATTATGTGAAATTCATAACACATAAGTAATTATTTATAACAATTTAAAATTTAGAATATTATTACCACAATTAAAATAAATAGATTAAATAAGGATAAATCATGTTGATAAGGTTTAAAATAAATTCCCAACATGTATAAATTTTATTGAACGATTCTATTACAACCCTATATCATCTCATCTTATAATATGAGTCATTTATGAATATTTTAAGTGGGTTTTGTGTTTATTATAAATTAATATTTTAGAGGTTTCCAAAAGTGCCCCGCTCCTCTCTTATAAAAGGGCCCATCCTCCCTCTCATATTCACAAAATTTTGAGCCTTAAAGACCATAAAAATCCTATACATTTCTCTTCTACACTTCACTACAAAAAAACTAGTGTTCTTGTTTTTCTTCAATGACTAACTTTTGTGCCCTAATAGGAGGTTTAGAAGAGGCACGTCAAAGAAGAGGTAATATCCTTTACCGATTTTTTCAAATTTATTTCTTCTTCTACTTAGTCTTAATTATTTGTATAATTATAAATTAATAAAATTAGTATAAAAATATACTGATATGTTATTATAAATATAAAAATACCCTATTTAACCTTCTATCCATCCTACGAAAAACGAAATCACCGCGCGTGCGTACGTACGGAATACCGTCTCCACGCTGTGGTGTAATCTATTTTTCACCACCACCACCTAAATTGGATGGGTATTATGGTGGAAATAATAAATATATATGATAATAATAACATGATTCTAATTCTGATATATTATATCATCCACTCCAAATCCATTCAATAATTATGGGACCGATATCATCGCTCATGCATACGTACGGATTACCGTCTCCACGATGCAATGCTATTCATTCTCCATGTTAACCATTCAAGAATGATTATAAAGTATATATGATAAGTAATCATGAAATATATGACATAATAATTCTTCTGGATTTATGTATATATATGTCATTTACTTCCATTAAATTTAATAAGGAAACGAAAACAACGTTCATGCGTACGTACGACATACCGTCTCCATGAACGATGTATTTCATTCCATTTATCGATCTATTATATATATTTATATGATGAATATATATTATATATAAATAATGTTTTACATTATGGGAATATTTAATCACGATCTAAGTAAATATATGAATAATTATGAGTCAAAACATGTACGATAAATGAAACAGTTTTACCCAAAATGCTGCTTTAACATGGAATTGACCAATGAACTGGTAATATAAAGTCGTAAGTGAATCATATATGATATCATAAATATTATTATGGTTATATTACGGGTTAATAATATGTTTAAACCCACTATAAAGTATTGTTGGACACATATAGAAGAAATTGGACAAAAGGTAAGGGATAATTATTCCAATCTCGTGCTTATCCGAGATTGTTTATTCGTAAGTATTTACTGGAGTTATATTTATCATCCATGTCCATGTATTCTAAAAATATTTTCATAAAATTATTCCTATTCTTCCATGAATGTTTAAATTCTTTTTTACCCTTTTTTGACTTTTACCACATGGTATGGAAGGAACCTTTTATTTTTTACCATACGAGGTACTTTTTGTTTTTTCTGAAAAAAGTACGAGAAGAATGTTTTTTAACTTATATGACATGAACAGATTTTTACAGTTTCATAATGCCTTATTTTCATGAAGCTTCCTCTACAAGAATTCATGATTATTTTCAAGAAAAATCATTTTCTTTTAATATTTCATGAAAATTTGTGAATATAAAATGATTTTGAAGAAGAAATGATATTTTCTTCAAGAATTAATTTCAAGTGTTTTATCAAAACTATTTTCTATATAAGATGAAATTATTTAGTATGTTTATGTTTCAAGTATAATGTTTCTATTATTTAAATGGTTCAATTTTTATTATGATGAAAAGATATCCATTTATTTTATATGGATTATGTTTTGATGAGATGATGTCTATGAAACACATTTTATTCATTGGGTTATGATGAATGATTCATGTTTATTTTGTGGCACAAGAAAGAATGATTTCATTCTGAGATGGGAGGGACCTATATCTCTCTCCAATTCATTGGGTAAATATTTATATCTCATGATATAGACATGGCTGGAACAACAAGTAAAATCATGTTCAGTAATACAGGGCTGGAACAACAAGTAAACCCAGTTCAGTAATGGACTTTGTCCACTATGATGGTCTTGGCAGCAATGCCTTAGCTATTATGAAAATCATAACATGTGCTTAATGGTTTTCCAAAATTACATGTTTTATTAGAATTCTATTTTATCATTATTAATGTTTCTTTATGATCTATTCCTTATGTACTGCCAAGATTTCCTTCACGACTCAAGATTTTGATGTTTAAACTTTATGTTCTGGTTTTTAAGTTCAAATGTATATGGTTTGTTTTATTTTCTCCATTATTTCCCTTAATGAGCATTTGAGCTCACCCTTTTTATGTTTTCTTTTCCCAAGGATATAAAGAAAGGTTTTAGGTAATAAAACAAAATGGAATGATATTTATGGGAGATATTGAAGATCTTTCACCATGATTAGAAGATTTTGTTACGAGTTTCGAAAGACACTAAACTATTACAGTCATTGGGTGTCTATTTTTATTATGTTTTAAGTAATCTACAAAAGTAATTTAATTTCCATGTACGTCAAGCTTGGGTCTCTAGACAGATGATTTAGAGAATTTTTACATAGCATATTTTTTCTAGTCAAGAAACATATAATGTTTTAAAATTAGTCTGTATGAATGAAAACAACATTTAGAGGAAGAAAAGTGGTGATGTGAATGTTTTTTTACCGAATAGTAATTTCTTATAAATTCATTGGAAAAACTTGATAATGTTTTCAAGAAGATTTACATAACTTATTAGATACCATTATAATGATGATAATGAGATGATTTTTTATTTCAATTATATTTATATATTTACAAAAATAGGAAGTGTGAATGAGTTCCTTAATGTAGGAGGTTAAGGAAGTTGGAAAAATGTTGTGGATGCTATAATTCTCATGAATATTCATGAATATTATTGATGTCCTGAGAGGTATCGAGTGAAATTTATTTGAGTTGTAAATTGAAATTTAATTCCTACAATTTATAATTAATCTGCGTGTTTATAGAGGAGAGTTTTTACTATATGAAATAATATTATTCATCTAAAAAAATAGAAAATGATGAATTTTTTTATCAGAGTGAGATTACTACCAAGATTACTTTTTTGTAGAAGAAGATCTACCCGAGAACTATTCTCTTCAGACCATTAGATAGAGGTTTCAATCAGTGTAAGAGGACATAATTTTATATACGAGGTAACATATCGATATTAGAATTATATGTACTATATATATAGTTCATTTATATAGAAAGATGAAAGGTTTTTCTTAGTTGACAAAACTATGGTTATAAAAATGCTTTGGTTTCAATGAGGTGTATGGGAAAGAGAACACCATATGATGGAGAGGCACATTGGGTGAAAACTTACCTTATGGAGAAAAATAGAAAAATATTTATGGATGAACCTTATAGGACCAGTTTAACAATGTTTTACATATTTTTGATAGCTTTAGTTATTATGAATAACATTTTTAAACTGACGAAAGTTAATATAATTTTACTTATTATGAGATAGAAGGCGTATAATGGGATTAAATCAAGTTTAATTCAATTATTAATAATAGTGCATATATATGGAACAATGGGATTATCTATGAAAAGGATTTAGGTTCTCACACCAATCCCAAACCATGTAAATTCTATATACCTTGCATTACTTTCTTATCATTACATTATTGTGAATTTTTCATAAAAATTTGATAAGGATAATAACTCTAATAAGTTTAAGGGGTTAATTTAGAAGAACTAAAATCATAAAAAGATCCCCACTGATTCATCCCCCCACATAATGGTTCCAATGATCTTAAGGAACTTGATACTTTTTCGATAAGGTTTCAATAACCTCTATAATAGAAGAAACATCCATAACTATGGATACAATACATCCTCCAAAAGATCCATTTTGTGAATTTTGTTCCTAGACAACTAATTTTAAGATATTACAACCATAAAAATGTATTTAAGAGTTATCTCTAACCAACTATGTAACTGGTGGCTTGGAAAGTGATAAATAATACTCTAAGTAGTATGAATTATTTACTGATGTGGTGGTGATGCCTTCTGAGTTTGCCAAAAACTTTTTTACTTTCTTGGAATTAGATATAAAATACTATTCAACTAATATATACTCCATATTCCTAGAAGATCATGGTTTTATATCTCTCTTCACTTAATCATTTTCACCCATACTCCTTCAATTGTAGAACTTTGCTCTATGTCTAACCTCTAGGATTGCAGATTGATGTTTATTCATCCTCCTTCTAGACTATGTAATATACCAACCTTCATTATTATCTCATTACATTTACTGGACTACTTCACATGACCCCCACCCCTCAAATATACCCCTTATGTGATGAAAGTGAAGGAAGATAGATAGTATACCTTGGGTCCCACTTTCAACAGGCCCTTGTATTGTGGCCAACACTGAGGGTATAAAAATTACACATATGGATGAAATTACCCTCAAATATATATGATGGGATTGGGATATAGGATATCATCTACCATGATAATGTATGTCATAATATGAAATAAAGGAAACCAAAATCATTCTAAAATAGTTGTGTAATGTAAATAAAATACAATGAGTCTCCAAATAAATACACAAATGAAAGTCCCAAGGAAGTTAATCAGTAACAAATACAAATTTTGGGCTTGTAATGTTGAGCTCGATCCACTTTTTTCTCCTGGAAACTTGAAGAAAAACTATATATATGTGGATTGATTATAACATGTACACTTAGTAGGATGATACCCAAAGTCTCTCATGCACATTTTAAAAGATCATACTAATTTAACTATGAGAAAATAGATGAAATAAGAGCACATAAGTTGGTTAACTAACAAAACTCATCCTTTCCAAGGAACTCTCACTAAATTATACACCTAACTATAGTAACATTATAAGAATAATATTGATAAAAGGGTACCCCACAAGACTTTCCCACAGATTTTCCATTCTCCCACCCCAAAATAGAAAAATAGAAAAATATTTATAGATAAACCTTATGGGACCAGTTTAAAAATGTTTTACATATTTTCGATAGCTTTAGTTATTATGAATAACATTTTTAAACTGACAAAAGTTAATATAATTTTACTTATTATGAGATAGAAGGCGTCTAATGGGATTAAATCAAGTTTAATTCAATTATTAAAAATAGTGAATATATGTGGAATAATGGGAGTATCTATGCAAAGGATTTAGGTTCTCACACCAATCCCAGACCATGTAAATTCTATATACCTTGCATTACATTCTTATCATTACATTATTGTGAATTTTTCATAAAATTTTGATAAGGATAATAAATCTAATAAGTTTAAGGTGTTATTTTAGAAGAACTGAAATCATAAAAAGATCCCCACTGATTCCTCCCCCCACACAATGGTTCCAATGATCTTAAGGAACTTGATACTTGTTCGATAAGGTTTCAATAACCTCTATAATAGAGGAAATATCCATATGTATGGATAAAATACATCCTCCCAAAGATCCATTTTGTAAATTTTGTTCCCAGACAACTAATTTTTAGATATTATAACCATAAAAATATTTTTAAGAGTTTTCTCTAACCAACTATGTAACTGGTGGCTTGGAATGTGATGAATAACACTCCAAGGAGTATGAATTCTTTACTGATGTGGTGGTAAAGCCTTCTGATTTTGCCGAAAACTTTTTTACTTTCTAGGAATTGGATATATAATACTATTGAACTAATATATACTCCTTATTCCTAGAAGATCATGGTTTTATATAACTCTTCACTTAATCATTTTCACCCATACTCCTTCAATTGTAGAACTTTGCTCTATGTCTAACCTCTAGGATTGCAGATTGATGTTTATTCATCCTCCTTCTAGACTATGTAATATTCCAACCTTTATTATTATCTCATTTTATTTACTGGCCTACTTCACATGACCCCCACCCATCAAAGATACCCCTTTTGGGATGAAAGTAAAGGACGATAGATAATGTACCTTGGGTCCCACTTTCAACAGGCCCTAGTATTGTGGCCAACACTGAGGGTATAAAAATTACACATATGGAAGAAATTACCCTCAAATATATATGATGGGATTGGGATATAGGATATCATCTACCATGATACTCTATGCCATAATATAAAATAAAGGAAACCAAAATCATTCTGAAATAGTTGTGTAAAGTAAATAAAATACAAAGAGTCTCCAAATAAATACACAAATGAAAGTCCCAAGGAAGTGAATAAGTAACAAATACAAATTTTGGGTTTGTAATGTTGAGCTCGATCCACTTTTTTCTCCTAGAAACTTGAAAAAAACTATATATATGTGGATTGATTATAACATGTACACTTAGTAGGATGATACCCGAAGTATCTCATGCACATTTTAAAAGATCATACTAATTTAACTTTGATAAAATAGAAGAAATAAGAGTACATAAGTTGATTAACTAACAAAACTCATCCTTTCCAAGGAACTCTCACTAAATTATACACCTAACTATAGTAACATTATAAGAATCATATTGATAAAAGGGTACCCCACAAGACTTTCCCACAGATTTTCCATTCTCCCACCCCAATATCTTAATTCATGTTACTCCTATCTATTTCATATATAATCCCACCTAATGAAACCTGGGAAAAAGAATCACACCAAGTACACCATCTGAAATTGGCTATCAGGTCTCACATGAAGAAACCTAGGAATAAACATCCTCTCATAACCACTACCATATCTCATGTAGTAAGGTATCATGACCATGAAGGACATCAAACTTATGACATCCTTCTACCTTTCATGATCCCCACTATCAGCTATCACATCAACCTCATCAAACCAAATGACAAGGTCACTTTTTTTACTTTTGGTCCTCATGAACCATGAATAAGAACCTTTAATAGAAGAGAGTGTGAGGAAGAGAGGGTAGCCAGCCATATGCCCTCACCATCTAGGATGTTCGTAAAAACTCCCACAAAACAATTTTGTGTCGTCACATAGCACTCGAAGTCAGTGGGGTGAATTAATAAATCATAAAAAAATATAACATATATAAGTCCCCCACACACAATCCCAACCCATGGTTTTTGAAAAGATAACTGTCACAACTCAAAACATCACCACATGGCTATACAACCTCCATCACTTTAACAAACATCTATAATTTCATAACATCCCACAAGAAACCTTCAAGACACAAACCTCATTCCATATTTCCTTTTAATTAACCCATTTCTTGATTTACTTATTACCAATTACCCTCAATAAATATGTAGTTTTCATCATATCTAATTTGATATTTTTAAGGGAAATATCACAAAAACCAAGGTTCTATGTGAAATAAATTTATTAGAAAAATATACATTCTTAGATATTTTTATGTGTGGTGGCTTCAAGAAACAATCAAAACAATTTTTCAAAATTTGAAGATGAAAAAAAAGTCTCAACATAAACCAATATTAGAAAGTAAATTGCATTCATTCTCAAACATATACGACAAACATAAAGACAAGTAAACCTCATGAAATTTATTCCCTTCACTATCAATTTGAATTAAACCAATTATTTACCTTATTTATGTTGGTTCATACAATATATAAAAAGGAAAAATAAATAATGATCGATTCACATATACAATTAAAGGAATAAAAATTAAGTATCCCCTACCTCGATTGAAGCTTTAAGATAAAGGTGCAAGAACTATGGATTGAACACCACCGATATCAAGGTAATCACCACTAGAATCTTATGCACAAAAAACCTACATAAAAAACTTCCCTAAATAGTGGAGATATTACCACAGTGAACTATATGGAAGAATATAAAGAGATCGGTGGATTAAATAGAAAGAGGTTGTGACCTTGATATAGAAGAAACCAAATCAAAGGATCCAAAGGAACCAAAGTGTTAGAAACTCCAAGAGAGGTGAATGGAGAAGGGAAGAGAAACCATGGGTTAGCTAAGAGTTGATAGAAGGTTTAGAAATTCAAACAGGGGTAGTTGACCTCTTATTTTCAATCCATTCTCATTATACTCCACCACTATATGGTGAACCACCAAAACACCTTTTTTGGGTCCTATAAATGTGAGATATGAATACTTCACATGAGATCTACTTTTTACACTTATTTTAAAAGTAATATTTGAGCCCCACCATGGTATTGACCATGGAATGGTCCAATAAATAGTGGTTCTTCCCCCTTTCACCAAGGTCATGAACTATTCCCTAGCCACATACATCTAGCAATTTTACCCTATGTTCACCCAAGACTACATCATGGTGAGACTCTTCTTCCTAATTCATATAAACACTCCCCAAAGCACCATACCCAATGCCATGTCATCCCTGTGATTTTATGAGATTATTGTTGTGAATAGGTGGGCTAAAAAACTAACACACCCAGCTTCATAGATTCCCTTTTGCAAGGTGGCATAGCTTGTTTCTCACATGGTAACACCTAAGCCAATATACTCATGATCATGGATTTCCAAGCTTTTTCATAAATCGTGGTTCCAATTAAAGGGACAATATACCACCTAAAACCTTCATATCACAACCAAAACCCCCCTAAAACACCTCTAATCCTTGGAAACAAATAAAGGAAGGATGGGAAGGTCAAAACCATATATCAAATTCCTTTTAAAACAGTCCTCTTTCTCAAGAATAAGAAAAACATAGAGAATCAAATAGAAATGTTAGAACAACCATCCCATGAGATACCTCTTATAGGTATTGTTAAAACCAAAACAATTTCACTATATACCACCAACCTCTATCCACCTTTTTTCCACACAACCATTTTGTATCACTATTTGAACCCCCACATGGTCTAAGCCAACTACTACCATAAACAATACACAACATGGCCCACAAGAACAAAAATCAAGAAAATAAAACTCTCATATAAAAACATTGTCGTGTTTAGGTGACATTGACTTACCCAACCTTTTCTATATGCTATAATACTTAACACCCATCATATTTTTAAGGGAAAAGGACATTTCCCTTACTAAAAAGATTCAATAATTGCATCATCATTGAAAATAAGGAAAAAATATCAAAACAACTCTAGTTAATGGGAATGAATCTATGTGTCATCCAACCAAGTACTAACCTATTTTAAAACATACCCCTATAAAACATGACCCAAAAGAATGTTTCATCCATGTAGAATATTCTCCCAATTCTCATGGACCTCTACAAGTCGCTCTATGATTTTCGAATCATCGTTCGTATCCAACTCTCCCTAGTTAATGACATGAGATCCAATGTGTAGATACCAATATATATGAGACATAAGGAAGATGTTATGAATACTCTCTAGTCATATTTTAAGAGCCAACCAATAATCCATCATTCTAATGTGCTCCGACACCTCAAAAGGTCCCATGAACTAGGGAGAAATCTTACTCCTTAGGTCAAAACTATATTTCCATTGACGTGGATATGACTTTTGAAGAATGGAGTCCCAAAAATAAAACTCTAGGGAACTCCTCATATAATTGATATAATAATTTTTTTAAATAATTCACAACCTTATTCCTCTCATGAACTACATGGACCTTCTCTCTCATACACTGCACCATATTAAGATAGATAATTGATGACTCCTCAAACTCATCATATTACAGTAGTGAACAAAATAACCTCTTGTAAAATGCCTAAAATAGGGAAATTTCAATGTATGAATGGTATCTATTTTTTTAAGAAAAATAAACCAAAGTTATGATATTTTTCCAAGATCCACCATTGTCGAGGATACATGCTCACAACATATCCTCTGACGTTTGGATAGTATGATCCATCTATATTTCTATATGAGGGTGGAAAGATATTCTAAGGTGTATATAAGTTATAAAATCACGTTGTAATCCTCTCCAGACTCAAGAGGTAAAATGAGTATCCTATTCCGATACAATGAACCTCATAAATCCATAAACCGAAAAAAACTTTTCCATGTAAGTCCTCACCAAAACATCCATGTTTCTCACCTTTTTGATTGCTAGGAACTAAGTCAAATTAATTAAATGATCCATGATTTCCTATATGGAAATTTATCCTCCTAGATCTCAAGGTAATACTATGAATAAGTCTATTGAGATGTCATCCAACTTCTATTCAAAAATTTCTAAGGTAAGAAAAAAACTACAAGAAACACGATGTTCCAATTTTACGTGATGGAAAACTAGACTTCGATCTAGAAATGCTATCACAATATGTTTCTCCATGGGATACCAAAATTATATCCTCAAACATGAAAAATATTAGAAACTCAAAGGTGTACCATCAAGGTGGAGCTGTGATCCTCATGAAGGACTCCCTCGCACATCACAATTATAATGAAAAACCTCACCTAAAACAAATTTTGGTTATGAGCATCCCATGAACATCCCTATAGGCCATCACCATGGACAACATGATCTCACATCACTTCTACATTTGAGTCTCCCCACTAAGACTCCTTCAAATACCACATCATGGAGGACTACACTTTTATCTTAAATAAAAAACCCCACTATAAAACACCTTGATATTTAGGTTTAGGAATTCCGACTCCTCCTTTTACCTCTAATAATTTCTATAATCTTGAAAAACATCCTTTCACAACATACTACTGAGTGATTTAGCCTAAAAATTCCCCTTTTCTGATGTGTAAGATATCTCAAAGTCATTATATTGGAGACACTGTACCCACATTCATTGTTACAAATTCAAGTCATGTTGAGAAAATATATACATTATTATCTTGTGATTGGTAAGGACCACAAATATTTCTTCGATGAGGTAAGATCGCCACCACTTATGAATAAACACAACCATAGTTTTATGCATATGATGTGTGGCACAGATAAACTCATGGGGATGAATCTTCCTAGACCCATAAGAAATAATTGTGTTCTATTACATTAGGAAACATCCCAATCATTGATCAAAATCATCATATAAAACCTTAAGAATATCATTTTATTCTAGAAAATGAGGCACTGGAGCACTGATCAACCTCCCATTCAAGTATTCAAATTCTACCTAACACTGATCAATTCAAAAAAAAATCTTAGTTCTTCTTAGTTATGTCTATCAATGGGGAAACAATCCTTGATCAATCAGATTCAAAAAATCAAGTAATATCCTATGAGACTAAGAAAACTATGAACCTATACCACATTGTTGGGTTTCACCAAAGACACAACTTCATAATGATTTGATATAGGGACACCACATTATTGAGAAAATTAATATCCTTATCCCAAAACAACCACTTTTAAATCTTTACAAAGAGATGGTGGTGTCAAAGGACCTATACAATATCTTTGTGACCATCTATATGCTCCTCCTATGAATTTGAGTAGATCAATATGCCATCAATGAACATGACTACAAACTAGTATAAGAACTCACAAAACATAGATTTCATGAGCCCTATGAACACTACTTATGAGTGTATGAAATCTAGTGACATACACAAAAAATAAAAGTTCCCATACCTACACTAGAAGTAAGTCTTCATTATATCATCCTATTTCACCTTCAACTGGTGATATCTAGATTACTTGACAATCTTAGTGAACCCACTAGACCCTATGAACTTATATTAAAGATCCTATATCCTCATAAAATGGTAAAAATTATTCTTAATCACTAGATTTAACCTTTGGTAATCTATAAACATCCTCACACTTCCATCCTATTTCTTTGTGAATGACACTAGATCACCACATGGCGACACAATAGACACAATTAATCTCTATTGAATTAGTTCATCCATCTGGATTCTCAGATCTATTAACATATAGGGTTTCATTTTATAGGGTCTCATCAAAATTACAGAGAAACCTAGCTGAAATTATATCCCAAAATTGATGTCACATCTAGGGGTGGAATAAAAAACCTTTAATGGAAAACATACCAAAATATCCTGATGACTCTAGGATCCTACACTATCTTAGTAATCATTGATTTAAATGAAAAATCTACTCTAAAAAATAATGATATCTACAAATATAATTCCCAAATTTAAAAATTCATTCCTTGATTAAAATTACTCAATAAAAATACAGATTTGAAAGCCTGACCTTACAATGGAAGCATTAGATAACTTCATGCACTAAATATAACCATTCGATGTTGATCATGAATTATTATTATGGTATTTATTTCATGAAAATATCCCCACATTAGTGACGCTACCCCATCATCATTTCTCACCTTCAACACACAACAACACGATAATACATCGTTCAACTGGTGTGGTCAACACTAGGGGAACATGAAGTCTCTATGCGTCTAGTCTGAGAGACTAAACTATAGAGTGTGAAACAAAATAATGAGATTTTCCTGAATCAATCAAGATATAAAAAAGAGTAGAAAACAAGATGAATGTAGCTCATATGATCTCTAGATCCTCTGGTGCTTTCACCTCTGCAACATAAAACTACCCAATCTTCGATCATCTTCCTCACTACTAACATACCCTATATTGAAATGCTCAGGATAGGGTCCCATAAGGAGGGTTAAATATTGAGCTCATCTCCTACCTTCCCCATATCCTCTCAATGGAGCATAAGTCTACTTCTCTTGCTACTAAAACAACATCACAGGTGGATGCTACTAAAACTAATATTGAATCTGATCACCTCCACCATGATGAGATCCAAGAACCACTGACAATGATTATAATGATGATTATATACCCATATTAAAATCAAACTAGACCCTAGTCCCTAAGAAGTTAATGGATTACATTTCCCCATATGCCTGAAATGGAAATTTCTGAGGTTAAATCCCCAAGGATCAAAACCTCTATGTCCATAGCTCCTAAGATCTACTACAGAAAACTTTTCTCATCGAGGAACCATACCAGTTTCCCTCTTATAGTAACCCTCCTTATGAGTGCATACAATCAATCACCACTTAATTATTCTAAAATTCTGAGTATGTCAGAAATTTAAAATGATTAACTATATACTAGATAGAAGGATTAAGTGCCTCATCATGATCCCTTTCTCAATAATCCTCATCAGAGAAAAGAATAGTTGAGAAATAAAAGAAGTTCTTGATCATGGTCCTATGATCTCACACAAACATACTCCCCTAATAAAGAAAAATCAGCTTTTTCCTCTTCATTACCTTCATGGCCAATGATAAAAATTCTTCTCGAAACTCTTAATAAAATTCAACTACTGAAACATCTTCCTCCTTCTACTTCATGGGATACAATTTTTACCACTAATGCATTGAAAAAATCATCCAAATAATTGCCAATGTGGTCCAATGATCTTCCTGGGTCCGAATTAGACTTTAGGTTAGATCAAGGTCCAAAAACCAGAACTCTATCTCTAGAACAGAGACACTTACTTCATACTTAACTAAACATTTATACCAAAAGGTACACAATATCTGTTTCCACTGATCATCCTCCTCAACTAAGGTGTCCCTATGATAGTCAACCATGTTAGCCTACTTTACTAAACCAACATAATATACATGAAGATGATGCATAGGATCCATATATAAAATAAAAATATGATTTCCTAATCTCATTATAATGGGTTTTTAGGTGTCATTAAATCAATTCATTTCAATGTCCCAGGAACACTCATTAATGATATTAACACAATGACGATACATATACGAATTCTAGGTCTTTATTTAGTATGAAAAACCACCATAATTGTTCATTTTATGAGATCAGATTAATTTTATAGGATTATGTGGGGCCCTAAAATCCTACATCCAAGATAGTATTCCCTAACCTATATCCGATACCAAGACCTACTGGAACCATTTTCCTACCGACCCATGCAATCCACATAGTTCCAAAATCCAAAATCCACCATATCTGTCAATTTATCGTTTGATAACACTTATTCAAAACACCTACCTATTAAGTATCCCCACCTATTATGGAACTAAAGTAAGATATATAGTGACCCTCATGTTCCACCTTCAATAGGAACTGTTAAATAAACTAGGACCAAGGGTATAAAAATATCACATATAGAAGGAATTACACATTATATATATATTAGGATCAGGAGATAAAGTATTTTCCACAAAGAAAATAATTCATATAATATAGAGTAATGTGAGGAAAACATTTCTCACACTGTATGTGTAAATTCAATAAATACAAAGAGTCTAAAAAAACACATAATAATGTACCATGTCAGTGACTTAGAAATAACCCCAAATTGTAGGCAGGTAATATCTAGATCGATACATATAGTCCTCCTGGAAACCTGGAAAATACTTTTTATATACATGGGGTGAGAATAACATGTATAATTAGTAGTATTATACCCAAAGTTTCTAATACACAAGTTAAAAGACAATGCTAATACATCGATAAGGAAATAACTAAAACAACAACACCTAAGAAGGTCAACTGGCTAAATCCATCCTCACTAGGGAATGATCACCATATAACACACTGAAGTAAAATAGTATAATAAGAATAATATCAATAAGATGGGTACCTCACACCACTTTCCAACGGATTTTACACTCTCACAACCAAACACTGTATTGACATGAACTATTATAAGTGAATTTTTTTTATTAAATTAAATGAATTATATTGTAAAATGGATATAGAAAACACTTGCAATGATTTTTTATTATATAAACCAGTATGTAAATGACTATTAAGTTTCATTACCATTGATAATATAGCCATTGAACAATTATCACATGACTAGTATAAATATAGGGTTTTAACAAATCCTTTCAACACAAATAAACAAGGCGATGAATTCAACTAATATGATCATTCCATATGAATCCCATTTATCAGAGATTCTTATAGAGATATAGTTTCAAGTATTCTCCTAAGACCAAGCCCAAGTTGTGATCCAACAAATTAATCATGAGAAAAACAATTTACGGGAGAAGTTCAAGCCTATTAAGATCAGGGACCAAACCATGTTCACCGAACGACCCCATGAATGCCCCACCATCGTACACCTTACTCTTAGGGAATTTGCTAGTGTAATAAAGGGATAGGATTAAATACCCAATAATTATGATTATGTACCTTATTTTTGTATTGAATAATGAATATGCTTCCATTTTATTATTATTCTTAAAGCACAATTAATATTTTTGGTTAATATTAAAATTCAATTAAGAAATATCTTTTGAATAATTAATAATTAATATTTTAATAAAATATTATTATTAAATTAGTTTTAATTAATATAAATGAGCATATAACTTTTATGAGGCTAACAGGAATTCTTATTAAGGTTTAAAAACTGTTTTTTTAAAAACCAATCAATTTTCAATAAAGGTCTGTTTTATTTCAAAAGTGAAAATTTAAATATTTTGAAAATTATTTGGATAAAATTAATATTATTTTTTAATTAGGATTTTAAAATAATCTAATGGTGAAGTTTTAATAATTTTCTGAGACAATTGATTTTTTGGGTAAAAAGTAAATACAATATAAATATATAGTGTGTTTTATGACATCACAATGTCCCAATAGTGATGTAATAAATATTTTAAAAGGGTTAATTAAACAAATATAAGTTTTATCTTATAAATAATTTGATCTTATATTTTTTTGACTTATTTTATAAAGCCTTAGTGAATCCTCCAAAATCTATAACATATTTTACGATTTCAAATCCATTTTTTAATATTGGGACTCACCTCCACATAAGCAGTGATAATATTTTAATATTATAGGCCCATGGACTTAAAAAATAATTTCTTCCACTCGTATTTTGATGAAAATCATTTGAAAAAACAAGGGGAAGGTTTGTGGTTTTGAATATTTAATTATATAGATTCCATCCCAGGTTTGTGAAATATTAGAGAATTCCCCTCCCAGTTCCTATATAATCCCACCCAAGATCCCAGTCCTATTAAATAAAAATCCATGGAATTCATACCTACTCTACCCACCCCTCTCTAGAATCCTCCCAAGGCTCCCTATTCTCTCAATAATCCCCTCTTTATGCCTTTTAAGTAACACACTCAAGTAAGGGTTTCCTTTCTTTCTCATTTTTATGCATGTTTCCTAATATTGTTACACCACTTTATTTTCAATTAAAAAAGATGGGGTATGTTTTATATCCTCTCCCATACTAACCTTATTATGTTTTAAGGGTTATATACCCCTTTCTCTATCATTAATCTCTCCCATGTACACATGTTACCATGCCGAAATTTCGTAAGAGTTATTTCACTCCTCCTCTTTCTTCAAGATTATTTATTATGTTATACCTTATATTTATAAATTAGTTATGTTGTAACATGTATTTATATGACCATATTAATTCCCATTTAATTTATATATGATGAGATACACTTTCACTCTCATAAACTCTATTTATGAATTTTTATGTCACGTCGTTATGCTGCCGAAATTGCACTATGATTTTCTAGACCACAGTCATTGTGTAATGAATACCATACCAATTAAACTATTAAGGGTATTAAACTTTATGAAAATATGACTTTTTATTGAGTTATTGAATGTATTTATTCCAAAATGTTTGATCTTTTAATGAATTATGATGAATAATGAATCTATATTTTCTGATCTGTGTGGCACACTTAAGCATGAGAATGAAGTGAAAGTGACGGCTGTGCCTAGAATTATATAGCACTCCAATGCATTGGTTAATTCTTATTATCATGATAGATCATGCTGGGATAGGGGTTTAAATGATTAATTTATGATATTTTTTCCACTATGATGTCCTAGCAGTTTAGCCTTGACCTATGATGTAATTTTTTATGTTATTTTTACATTTCCAGGTTATGATTATCAGGATATATCATACCTTTTTGTTTGTGTTTCTTTTATGATATATTGATCAGAATATTGTCTAACATGTATTTTTTTCCACATTTTTTTCCATTTTTATTCCCTTACTAGGATTTATAACTCACCCCTTTCTTATGTACATCCTCCGGTTATCCCATTAAATGTTAAATATGAAGGAATATGGTGGTCATGTTAAAGATGTCTTCAACAAAGAAATTTCATTTCATGTTTCAAGTTGATATGTGATGTACCTAATTCTGAAATACATCATACTTCTCAATATATTTGGTTATATTAAGTTTAATTTTATGTAATTAAACCATGTATGAATGTAACAAAAGGAATAATGTTTTTATAGTTGGTATCAGTGGATAGGTTCAATTATTTTCAAGATTAGGATTAGAAAACTCTTGTGAATACATCAGTGATAAGACTAAGTATAAGAAAAACTTCCCAAAATTTTGGTGAGTATAGAGTAAGTGGTTTATCAAGAAAATACATCCATATCTGGATATTAACAAGTATAGTTAGCTCTAGTAGAGATGTATCTAGGGGTAAAACCCGAAAATACTCCTTTGAGATAAACTCGAACAGGAACTAGTGCATGAAGATGGGCCTTGTTTCACTGTTAGTTCGAAACTACCAGGGGATATTCTTTGGTAAATTCATAAGGTTAGTAAGAACCATTATTAAGGGAACAAAAAAAATCCCTTAAGAATATTTTTTAGGAAATAGATCTTGGATAACATAGATTGAATCCTAGAACGTCATAAGTTAATGAAATAAATGTAATTTATAAGCTACCCCTTTTATATAATTGGATTACCCTTTATGTGATTAATAGTTTAAAATAGTTACCCACGATTTTACTTTTATTCTACCCAATGGTGCATAATAGGAGGAATCATGCTAATAAACGTTGAATAGAATCATGTAATGACTGCCCTAATAAGATGCCCATTTTGATGGGAGAAAGAATTTAAATCTTTATCACAATACTATCCAAATAAACTAAAGTTTTAGAAAAAAAAATTGATCAAGAGGATATTCCACCCCCAGGAAAGAACAAGTCCCAATCGAGAGATTTATCAGACAAAGGCCTCCTACTTTCAAGGGATCATCAGATCCCTCAATCACCGAATAATAGATCAACTCCATTGAAAAGATATTCTCTATCCTTAAATTCTCTAAAAAAGTGAAGGTTCTTCAAGCTGCATATCATATGAAGGGTGAAGCTGATCAATGGAAGAAATTGTTCTAAAATACGAAGCCACAGGAGGAGATCTAGGTGATGGGATTGAAGGATTTCCATATTTTTTTGATAAATATTTTCCTCGCACCCTCTAACTTAATATGGAAAGGGACTTCCTTGACTTCAAGTAAAAATATGATGAATCCATTGGTGTATACGAAGAAAATTTTCCAATGATTCCACGATACACCTCTGGATTTTTTATTACCCCTGAATGCGTGGTTGACCACTTCTTCAGTGGGCTAAAACTTAGCCTTATAAAATTTGTGAAGATCTATGACTTTGATAGATATTAAGAAATTACCCGATGTTCCCTCAATGTCGAAATATAGATCAGTGAATATCAGGGGTATCATGAGGATAAGTAGCAAAAAGTGGAGTCAAATTCTTGGGGTCCGATAAAGAGATATAATGGTGCCAGAAAATCTCAAAACCCCAATTTCCAAAGGTGTGGAAAGAAGCACGATGGAAATTTACAGAAGGGGATGATTTATGGTAACAAAAACTCACTATTGTGATGGAGGAAAGGATTGCTCTGGTAAAACCTCCATGCATTGTTCATTGATACAACTATAAGGAACTAGGGAACTTATCAAACCAATGCACTAAGAAAAGGGTTTTTAGAGGGAAAAAAACCTCCAATGCAGTAAGGGAAAGCTTTTTTCCATCACTACCTCCAAATTGAATCCTGAAAAATAAGTGGTGATAGGTGTGCTAGTTATTCATAAAAGAATAGTGAACATACTTTTTGATTATGGTTCTACACATTCTTTCATATCCTGAATGTTTAGTAGAAGAATCCAAACCCCACTAAAAATCATGAAAGTAGAGATGCTGGTAAAAATGGAAAACAAGCCAATTATAAAATCCCATGTATATAACTCCTCCCCTATCCCAATTTTTGGATTGAACTTTCCAGTGAACCTTATCAAAATTTCCTTCCATAAATTTGATGAAATTCTGGGCATGGATTGGATTTCCCTATATAGAGCCAAGATAAATTATCATGAGAAGGAAATCACTCTTTATATGGAAAATAAACACCTAATTCTATAAAAGTGAATAGAGTAAGATGAATCTTATTTAGTACCACCATCCCAGGCATGGATGTTACTGCAATATGAGCATGTGTATCTTGATGATATTTCTAAGTCTAAGGAAGGAACCATCCTTGAAGACATTACTATTGTGAGGGAATTCATTACTATGTTTATCAGGGAATTTTATGGTCTTCCATCTAGTAGAGATGTTTAATTCTTGATTGATCTTATACCTAGGGCATTTCCAAAATCATAGACTCTATATAGAATGGCTGTTGTAAAAATTGAGGAGCTAAAGAAAGATCTATAGAAGAATCCGAATAAAGTGTTTATATGCCCATGTGCTTCACCATGGGGTGTATTGGTCCTCTTCATAAAGAAAAAGGATGGTTCAATGCTCCTTTGCATTGATTATCGTGATCTCAAAAGAAGCACGATAAAAAACAAGTATTCTTTTCCATGAATCGAAGACTTGTTCGACCAACTACACAGTTCAAAATACTTTTCCATGGTGGATCATCATTTTGGAAATTATCATGTTAGGGTGAATAAGGAATATATACCCAATACTACTTTTCATACAAGGTATGTGCTGTATTAGTTAATAGTGATTCTGTTCAGACTCACTAATGCTCCACCAATCATCATGTAATTTATGAATAGAGTCTTTAGAGATTTACTCAACAAATTTTTGGTAGTATGTATTGATGATATACTAATATAATCCCAAACTAAGAAGGGGAGTGAGGAGAATTTATGTTTTATTCTAAAGACCTTGAAAAATGATTTTTTTCCCAAATATATAAAAAGTGAGTTATGGTTAAAGGAAGTCCCTTTATTCTGGAATATTATCACAATAAATGGGATATCTGTGGACCCTTCAAAAACTAAGGCAATCTAAGGATGGATGAGGCCAACATCTATGATAGATATCAATAGTTTCCATTTATTAGTTGGGTATTATCGTCAATCTGTGAGAAATTTCTTGTGATTTTTTGATCCATCTATCCTTGCTAACTCAGAAGGGAGTTAAGATTTGTTGGAATGATGAATGTAAAGATAGATTCAAGGAGTTGAAAAGGAGGCTTATCACTTAACCCGTTATCACACTACCAACAAGTGGAGATCTTTTTTTGGTATTTAATGATTCTTAAAAGAGGGTCATAGTCTATGTGTTGATACAAAATAACAAAGTCATTACCTATTTTTCAAGGCAGTTGAATGTTCTTGAGTAGAACTATCCAACACATGATATGGAGTTGTCTACTGTGATCTTAAATTTCAAAATTTGGTGACATTACCTATTTGGGGATAAGTATGAAATATATACAGATCACAAAATCCTCAAGTATATATTCCCATAGAATGAGTAGAATATGTTCCAATGAATATGGTTATAGATGATCAAATACTATGAATGATAAATTCCCTTCCATTTAGGGAATGTGAATAATGTGGATGACACTGAAAGTATAAATGATCCAGAAAATATTTCATTGATACAAATTTAGAAGTATCCAATCTTTTTAGACTAGAAAAGTATAGACATGGGAATCATAAATGAAGAAACATCATCAATCCTTTCATAATTGATCACTCAAAATCCTGTTCTAGAGAGGTTCAAGGATTCTCAAAGAGATAATGTGGGAATTCCAAAGAAAGTGGAAGCTATAAGAAAGGGGAAATCCTCAGTGTTCAATGTTAATGAATATGGTTTTGTAATATTTGTGTCAAGACTATGTGTACAATCAAACCCTGAGTTAAGGAAGGAGGTGTTGAATGATGAACATAGGTCAACTTTCTCTATACACCCTATACTCACAAATATGTATCAAGATCTCTAGGAAAACTATTGGATGGACAATATGGGGAAGGGTATTGCAGAAAATACATCAAGATGTATTGCATGTTAGGAAGTGAAGGTGTAAAGTCCAAAACATAAGGGGATGAAGAAACCATTACCCATACCTAGATGGAAATGTGAAAACATCAACATGGACTTTTTCACTGGGAATCCTAAGACATCTAAAAGAAATAATGCTATCTGGGTTGTTTTGGATTGTCTTACAATGACTACACACTTCATTGTAATTTGAGAGGATTTCTCATTCAATAAAATTGCACAGATATACATTAGGGAGGTGGTGAGGCTACATGGTGTTCCACTATTGATTGTATCTGATCGGGATCCAAGATTCACCTATAAGTTCTAGAAGAGTCTCCAATATTCTTTGAATAATGAGTTAAACTTCATCACGACCTGTCACCATCAAACTGATGACCAATCTGAGCAGACTATCCAGAAACTTTAAGACATGTTGGGAGCATGATTAATGTACTTCAAAGGAAGATGAGATCAGCATCTTCCACTGGTTGAGTTCTCTAACAACAATAGTTTCTGCTCAAGCATCCAAATGGAAGCTTATGAAACTCTTTATGGGATGATATGAAGAACACATATATACTGGGATGAAGTTGGGGAACTAAAACTATTAGGTTCGAAAATGTTCTAGAAAATGTTGGAGAAGGTTATGACTATTACACATTACATAAAGGCTACCCAGAGTCGATAGAAAAGCTATGATGACAATTTTTGACAAGAACTAGAGTTTGATGTTGGAGAAATAGTATTCCTCAACATATCTCTATAGAATAGAGTAATGAGATTTGGAAAGAAGGGAAACATTAGTCCAAGGTACGTCAAAACCTTTGAGATCCATGATATCATTAGAGTAGTGGCCTACCGACTAGCACTCCCACCAAACCTACCTCAAATACATGATGTATTCAATATATCATTCTTGAGAAAGTACATACCATACCCCTCTCATATACTCAATATAGAGGTGGTAACATTGGAGAATGAAATATCTTATGGGGAGAAGTCGTTGAAGAAATGTGGGAACTAAAGGAGGCAATAAAACAAAGTCACCCTCATCTATTATATTGTGGAAATGAAAATTTTGAGCGTGAAATTTTCTATGGGAGGAATATTGTAATGACCCAAACTATTATATGTGAAATTTACATTTTGATTTATTAAATGTATTATTTTGTAAAATGGATATAGGAAACACATAAATCCATTTGTTTTATTATATCCAATTTGATTTAAATGATCTTTAAGTGTCATTACAGTTGATAATATAGTTGTTGAATAGTGATCACATGAGTAGTATAAATATAGGGTTTTAACAAATCCTTTTGACATAGACAAAGGAGGAGATGACCTCAACCAGTAGGATCGTTCCCTATGAATATAATTTATTGTATCTTATAAGGTAGATAAGATTTCTAGTATTTTACTTAGACCAAGTCCAAGTCGAGATCCAATAACTTAAGAATGATCGAAACTATTTATGGGAGAAGTTCAAGCTTAAAGTGATCACGACCGAAATCATGATCACCGAACAACCCCATGAGAGCCCCACCATCACAAACCTTACTCTTATGGAATATTCCTTTTTAATAGGGGTATATGTATCAAGACCCTTGTATTTTGATTATATGCATTATTTCTGTGTTGAATAAGTAATATACTTCCATTTTATTATTTTTAATCCAAAATAGTATTTTTGGTTAATATTAAAATTGAATTAAGAAAATTATTTTTATGAATTAATAAATAATATTTCAAGAAAATATTATTATAAAATTCCTTTTATTAAATATAAATGATATTATAATTTTAATGTGGGAAAATGAAATTTTTATTAATGTTTAAAAGCTATGTTTGTCTAAACCTACCAATTTTCAATAAATGTCGGTTTTTATTTTAAAAGTAAAAATTGAAATATTTAGAAACATATTTGGATAAAATTAATATTATTTTTGTAATCAGGACATCAAAATTATCCAACAATTAATTTTTCATAATTTTCTAATCTAATCAAATTTTTGGGTAAAAATTAAATACAATATAAATATATAGTGTGTTTTATGACATCAGAATGTCCCAATAATGATGTCATAAACACTATAAAAAGGTTATTAAGAGAAGTATAAGTTTTAACTTTAAAATAATGTGATTTTATATTTTATTAAATTATTTTATAAAGGCTTAGCGAATCCTCCAAAATCCATAACAAATTTTATAATTTTAGGTTCATTTATTTAATAATGTCACTCACCTCCACATAAGAAGAGATAATAGTTTATAATATTTGGAAAATGGACTTATAAAATAAATTTTTTCACCCCTACTGAAAGAAAACATTGTATAAACCATGTTAAGGTTTGTGGTTTTGAATATTTAATCATGTAGATTCCAAAACCAACATTTTTGAAATATTAAGGAATTCCCCTCTAATTTCCTATATAAATGCATCCATGATCCCACTAATCTTCCCAAAATTTTTTCATAGTAAATCCTCAATCTATCATACCCTCTATATAATTATAGCAAGGCTCCTCATGCTCTCAGTAATACCCTCTTCAATCTTTTGAAGTAACACACTCAAGAAAGGGTTTCATTCCATTCTCATTTTTATCCAAGTTTCCTTATAATGTGGAACCCATTTATTTTCAATTAAAAATGACGGGGTATGTTTTTTAACATCCTAAATACTTTCCTTATTATGTTTTAATTATGGGATACCAATTTATCTCTCATTAATCCCTCCTATGTACACCTGTTACCATGTAGAAATTTCATAAGAGTAAATTCATTCCTCCTATTTCTTCATGTTTCTTTATTATTTTATGCCTTCTATTTACAAATTACTTATGTTGGAGCATGTATTTATATACCAATATTACTTCCCATTTAATGTATATATTATTATATACCCATTTCTCTCTCATCAACACTTTTTCTGAATTTTTATGTCATGTCATTATGCTGCCAAAATTGCACCGCAATTTTCCATGTCGAAATCATCATGTAGCAAATACCATACCCATTAGTCTATCAAGGTTATTATCCTTTATGCACATATAAATTTTTTATTGTGTGATTGAATTTATTTATTCCTTAATCCTTTAATGTGGAATTAATTATGATGAATAATCAATCCATATTTTATGATCTACGTGTCATACTTAAGCATGTGAATGAATTGAAAGTGATGGGTGCTCCCCTAATTATATATAACTCCATTGAATTGGATAATTTTTAGTATCATGATACATCATGTTGGGACAGGGGTTTATGTGATTATTTTATCGGAATTTTTTCACTATGATTTCTTGGTAGTTTATCCTTGAATTATGATGTAATGTTTTAAGTTGTTTCCAAATTTCTGTGTTATGATTATCATAATATATTATGACTTTATGTTCATGTTTCTTTTATGCTCCATTAATAAGACTATTTTTTCACATATATTTTATTACATATGTTATTCCATTTTTATTCACTTACTGGGATTTATAGATCACCCCTTTCTTATGTACATCTTTAGGTTATCCCACACAATGTTATGTATGAAGGAATAATGTGGTCATGTAAAGGAAGTTTTCAATAAAGATGTTGTATTTCATGATTCAAGTTGATGTGTAATGTACCTAATTCCCAAATAAACTAGTCTTATCGATATTTTTGGGTTATATTAAGTGAAATTTTATGTAATGAAATCATGTATGAATGTAATAAAATTAGCAGTGTTGTTATAAACATTGTACATCATGAAAATCCCATCTCTTCTATATAGAATCATACTCAAAGACACTTGGGAAACTGCATCATGAAAAGAACCCCACATGAAATTGTACATATCATATACCTTGACGAAACATTAGTATGAATATACTCTTAAATCCATTTCAATATCTATAATATTAAGATTTTATAAACTTGAAGCACATTGACCCTGTACCCCCCATAACATGCATGAACCCCATTATTAGACACCTGATCAACCTTATCAAATAAAACTACAATTACACATGTAAATTATGGATATAAAAACCCATGCATAAAAATATCACCAAGAAGCGAGAGTGGGGAAGAGGGGGTATCTGAGCATCGATCCACAATATCTTATATGTTGGGGAAAAAAGCCCCAAAAAACCCAGTGTCGACACATTGTGCATGATGTTGATGGGTGAATAAATAATTCATAAGAAAATATGATATATGAAGGTCACACACACACACAAAAAATCCCAACCTATGATTTATGATAAGAGCACCATCACAACTCACCACATCACCTTATGTCCTCACAACCTCTACCACATTCAATACCACCTCCAAATGAATAACATAACATAATAATGCCACAAAATCAAAACCACATTCCATCATGACTTTTCAAAATTAATCTATTTCAAGATTTCATAACCACCAACCACATTTATTTATCAATCCCATTAATTTTTATGTTTAATAGATAAATTCTTTAACCACACCTAAAATTTTAATTTAAGAACTCATTATCCATTCCAAACTATACCTTTTCAGTTACACCGTTATAATTTCATTAAATTAGTAGTGGGATACTAGCACAAATCAATAAACTTAAACATAACAACCCATCTTCCAACCCCAAAAAATATCCAATATTTGACCTAAATATATCACAACCACATATTTACTCAACCACATTCCATCACATCTAAATTTTATAACCACTTATAATCAAAACTACTATACATTCTTTTCACCGTACAACACATAAACCATAAAAATCCACCATCAAACAACACATCACCACACCAAACACTTCAATAATATTTTTAGATTAAAAATAGGGATTTAATTATATTTATTTTAATATTTTTAGCGGTATTCTCACACAAATTGAGATTACATGTGAAACCAATTTATTTTCCATATATAATTTATTAGACATTTTCATGAGTGGTGAGTTCAAGAAATAATCACAAGGTTTTCTAATTTCAAGAGACAAACCAACATAACAAGTCTCAACATAAAACAAGATGAAAAAATAAATAGAAATACTAATATAATATATAGAAAAAATAGAATAACAAGTTAACCTCGTGTGATTTCTTCCCTTCCCCATTAATTTCAATTAAGTTAATTATTTATATTTATTAAGCCAATGCATATTATCTCCCAAATGGAAAATAAAAGAAGGATCACACAAAATGTACAAAAAAATGATGAAAGATGAATGATCCCCTAACTCGATGTAATATTCAAGAGATCCTATCACAAACCAAGGATTGAACACCACTGATCTCAAAAGAGTAATGATCATAATCATATGCATGACAAACCTCCCTCAAAAGCTTCAAAAAAAACACAAGAAAATCAAGTGTAGTGAACTTCTAGATAGAAGAGAGAGAGAGATAAGAGAGGATTAAATGGAAAGCAGGGGTTACCTTGATCCAAAAGATACCAAATCAAATGATTGAAATGAATAAAGTGGTTCAAAACTCAAAGTGATTGGACTAGAGAAGGGAATGGTGAGTAGGTATCAACCAAGAGTCATGTGAAGGTTTAAAAATTTAAACAAGGGGGTATCTAAACTATTATTTATAATCCATGCACCCTAGACTCCACCACGGCATAGTGAACAACAAAAATTACCTTGGTGGGTCGGATCAATGTGAGATCTATATCCTTAGCATGAGATATACTTTTCATACTCATTTTAAAAATGATATTTGGCTACCTCCACATTCTTGACCATGGAATGGTCTAAGCTATGGTAGTTCTTACCTTTTATGTCACGACCTAGAATTAAATCCTAGAAAATTAAATTCAGCTCTTTTACCCTCATATTTCTTTATTCTAAGTCATGGTAATATATTTATAGTTATTTCGGATACGTTATATATAAAAGAATAATTCCTAGTTCCACACCTTCCCTGGGAGTTTTTGAGATTCTTGTTGCACATAGGCAGGCCACCCAACCAATATAACCAGCTCCATGCCTTCCCCATGGAATGGTGGCACAAACCTTTTTCACACAGTGGTACACCCAAGTTAAAATTCCTTTCACTATGGCTTTACAAGCCATTTTATAAGCCATGGTTCCCCTTTTAAGTTCCAAAACACAAACTCTAACAACCAGATATTAACCAAACCCCCCCACATCACCTAGAAACCTCTAAAAAAACAAATTAATCTAGGATAAGTTGTGGACCATTACACTACTAATTTATCAAAAAGATTCGTTTGTTCTACAATAGATGTGACCTCCATCTCAATGTCATGGGTGTTTCCCTATGAATCTCTAGTTATATATTCATTGGCCATCATATGATAAATAAAATGTTTAATTTGAACATAAGAAGAAATAAACATCAAGGAATACTCCTCAACATGATCCTCTATATAAGAAACATATGAGGCAATTATAAGTGGATAGTCCCTAGTTCATAAAACCCTCACATATACCTCAGTGGACTTCTACTCACAACAATTTTTTAATGTGGAATATTAAACATTACTAACTATAAAAAATTTTCATACCCTTTGAACAATATTATATTGTAATCATAACTAATATAGGAAGGGTATATCTCTCAATTTATTCATTTATTTTGATAATTCGGGTATTAGGAAGCACAACACCCTTTCTTACATCGATCATCATTGAACCACCATCTATTTTGTGATCAAACTATCTATATTTCCTTCTTTTCATTACTCTATGAATTCAGGTAATCCTCTAAATGGTAAATATATTGAGAATATTTCTCCAATATCAATAAGACTGGGCAATGTGACCTTTACAATTATATGAGTAAAAACCAGACCATGATTTATAATAAATATCTTGACTGTAATAATACTCTCCATCTATTTAGATCAAGATAAAATCTAAAATGTTTTTAAAATATTTTACTTCGAAGTGCATTTATTGTTTAGTAGGATTACAAACCATCCAAGTCCTTTGGTTCAAGAAAATAAAATGACCTAACTGATTACTAATATTCATAATAATTTATGGATTTTATAAAGAAAGCGATAAACATGTAAGATAGATCCAAAATACAAAAAATACTAGGTTGAAATTCCTGTGTATCAAAAATGACCATATGAGTAGATAAAATTAGAACGATTTCAATAACCATTTATCAAAATACCAAGTTGGAACCAATCATATTTGAGGGAGAAATTTATAATAATTTTATAAGAATCAATGAGTATGACCCCCACATGATTTTGTAGTCTCCATTTCTCATTAATTTTTTTTTCAAAGAAGCTAACATGAGATCATTGATGGATAAAATTTGGAAATAGAGTAAGGTAATTAAGTGATGTTTTTTATGTTTTCTATAGGGGGTATGGGTAGTGAAAGAGATATATATTCAAATCCAAGTTCTTTTGGGCTCAACGTGATCAAAAGGAACTGTAAAAATACTCTTGAGTTTGTGAAAGGGAAGGATCTTAATGTAAAAAACTATAAGAAATATTTTTTATTTCAGAGAGAACCCCCTATAAAGGGGGAGGTATAATAGGTATATCCTATTCAAGTTATGGTAAAAAAATTAGTCGAAGAAGCCTAGGTGGATTCCATCCATGGGGAGAACCAGTATCATTGATGTCTTATTTGGAAAAGTGAGGATCTACATGTTAGTTAGATTCTCTAGCTTAAGGAGGATTACAATGGAAATGCATATAGTAGGTACTCCATGGGTGATGTTTTAGTTAGTATAGAGTGGACCTTGATTTGGATTGAATCCATTATTACAGGGAGGACAATTTTATTAGTTATAATGGTGTGGATATCCATGGTTGATTTTTTTGGCACGGGGATGGACTTTATATTAGTAAGATTCCTCATCATAAAGAATACCTCCATGATGAGTTTTCCTTTTTTAAAAGGGGAATGAATCAGCTGAGTGTTCCTAAAATTTCTATTCAACGTAAATTTAGGGATTTTAACTTATAATGTCCTTTAAGTTACCTAAAATTACAATTAGGATTTTGTGGTGAATTTAGGTGTCTTTTCAATGGTAGAAATTTTAAACATCCCCTTAACGATGATGAAATATTATTTCTATTTGGCATTATTTCTTGGTTCACAAGCCTATATATCTTGTTGAAGAGCCTCTAAAGGTATATTCATGGGAGGGTATTATTATATGATAGTGGTGAAGTCCATGAATATTATGAGACCTCAGGGGAATATCTTGGTTTGTAACATGGATTTAGTTAATGTACATATCTTCGTACTCTAAGTAAGGTAAGATAATGTTATCACACTAGAGATAGAGACTCCCATAATGGTTTTAGGTTATGAAATGTGTTACTTTTTCAGTTCTTTCATACCCATTTGGATCTAGATTTCTTGGATTTATCCCAATAGGATTTCTTGGGCCTTCATATAGTTCTAGATAAAACCATCATAGAATTACCCCCGTATCAATTCATATAACATTTGAATGTGAATGTATCATTTTTGAGAGAGTGGATTATCACACCTTGGAGCTTAGGTGGTTGTTATGGTAGTAGAAAAATATTTATATAGGAATACTAAATAATTTTTTAAAGGTAAAAGACACTTTGGTTGATATTTGATTAGCCTAAAGATAATTAGGGATAAATGTACCCAATAATTCATTAGTTAAAACTACCATTTAGATTATATGGAATCCATAAATAAGAAACATTATATTTTGATATCATGAGTAAAGTATTATTGTTAATAAATATATTATAATGGAAGAATATTTCATGGTGGGATTACTATTTTTTTCTATTCCTTACACATACTACTTTTAATCATGCCTTTCAATACTGGTGATCAAGGTGTGTTGGGAAATACGTGATGAAATTGGGATGATGCTAGGTTAAAATATCCTATGAATGATTTTTTGTGGGTTTGGGAATCTATTATATATTTATGTATAATCATTAAATCCATCATCATAATAATATTGGTTACTTTTAATTAAATTACCCAACTAAAACTAATATGATTTAAAACTATTGAAAAAGATTATTTCTTATTTCACTTAATGAATAGGTAATATAATATTTATCAAATGAAAAATGTTGGTTATGATATATCTTAAATCCATTTAGGAAGGAACTATAGAATTTAAATCCATCTAGAAAGGTGTTATGGGAGGGGTGTTAAAATAATGTTTGTATTAAACCAGTATAAATATTCATATATATCCTTGTTGAGGTAATCATAACCAGAAAAATTTAGGGGAACAATTTTAATCCATGAGTTATTCCATGAAACTACTTTATGATAAATAAATCTTACCACTTTTAGGGAATCAAGTATGAAAAAACATAAAATTTAAAACCATGAGTGAATGGAATACCTTGAAATTTAATGTCTTACATAAAGAGTGAAATATCATATAGTTTATAGTCATGTGTAAAGAAAAACTAATTTATATTTAAGGTCATGAAATATTGAACATTTTCATGAATTTTATGGCTATGAAACAATTTCATATTTTTTATAGTTTATGGTCATATGAAAATGGCCAATTATTGGAATTATAGAAAGTTAAAACCTTGAATAAAACAATATGCACAGAAAATTATTGGAAAGGATGATTTATGATTGGGACTTATATGAGAGCATTACATACTATAAATGGTCCCAAATAATGTGAAAACTAGGGGGAGTATGTTTGGAATTATACTGAAGTAGCCAAGAATTAGAAATCCGATCAATGAATTGGGTAGAGGTGAGGGAGTTCTACTAAGAAAGGTGGGATAAGGATGTGGTTGTTTCGAATATGATTTAGTATTTCTATTTAAAAAGTTAATTAGAAACCATTCTACCATAAACAATTGAGTACCAACCTAATCGAAGATATATATAAAATGAAAGAGGCTTACAGATAAGTAAATTATATTTTTAAAGAACTGTTAATTAACTGGGTGATGATTGACTATACGTGAAATGTAGAATCGAGAATCCATAAGTTTAGGGTTTATTTATTAACCAAACAAGGTTGGGTGGACCCTATGGAAATATAAGTTGATATGAAAAATATTAGTCAATATTAGACTATTAAGTGATGGTGATCATATCTGAGAAGAATGTAGTGGTACACCAAAATAAGGAGGGTTGTAAACACAAATAACTTAGTAAAGTATCATTCTTAGGGCCAAGATCTCGACACAATAGATCCATAAAGATATTCAAGGACTATTGGAAAAAAATGGGAAGACTTAACAGAGTCAAGAGAACGTGAAAAATGATGCAACATTTGATAAACTTGGGGCTTAGTGAAGACTATAATGTCTTTCATGGAAATACTTTTGATTAAAGGGGGAATGATGAAATTTACCATCACTAAGACTATTATAAAATCTTCCATAAAGGGTAACCTTCACAAAGTCCATAAATTTTGACATTGGTGAAATGGTCCCTTATGAAGGTATTCTGTAAGAAAGCATCTCAAAATATAACTTTATACCACTTGAACCATATGTCTCTTGTGTTGATTCATAGATAACATATAGGGATTTGTTTTCCTTTTGGATCCTAGGTAATTCACATTGTTGAAAGGTTGTGATTTACTTTGGGTTTTAACTCATAAGTTTCTTCCTTAATATTCTCTATCCTCCACTAAATGATAATTTGATTATTTAGTTATTGTAAATTGCACTTTTTTACCAATTATAACCATGGTGAACATCGAGAATCAGGAAGGGAATGAATTAAACGTTAGTATTAGTACATGTTGAACATTACCCATGGTGAAGACTGATTATTAATATTAGTATTCCATTATTCATTTACCCGATATTGTATGAACATTTTCTCAATATCCATGTAATGTTTTGAAAACCTTTTAAGCATCTATACACAATTATAATGTTTTTATAACATCCCATAATTTACATACATTGATATTAATTAAAATATGGATAAATTAATTATAAAATATATCAAATCCATGAAATTATCATATAGGTATAGTGGTTTTAGAAACTGGGAAACATAAACAACAGGTTCATAAGACATATTCATTATCTCCCACTTATTTCATCATAACTAGACCCCGTTTTGACATATCTTACTTACTACCCTTATTCATGAATTGGGGAAAAGAAATATATGAAAGGTTAATCTCAGAAGATATTTAATGGAAAAAGGGACATACCAATCATATCGTAATCATAAGACATAATAACATAACATTAAAAAAATCTTATCCTCCATATGAAAGATCATTATATAATTACATGTGATAAATCCTGAAAGTACATTAGAATCAATGAAAATAATCCCAAAAGTGATAACAGAAGGCATGAATTTTTTTTTATACACACAAGAATATAAAATCAATTCAAATTAGTCAAAGCTCATTTTCAAGACCATTATAGTGGAAAAATTCCATTTCTGAATCGAGTTCACTCCTCGCTCCAGGCCTATATTACTAAACCATGATCATTTCTCATTTTATCTATGTTTATCTCCTGAGATATAAATATTTACCCAATGAATTGGAGATAGATATAGGTCCCAACCATCCCATAATGAAATAATTATTACATGTTCCACAATAACCTAAATCATTCATCATTACCCAAGGAATAAATTTGGGTTCTTTTAACATCATTCAACCATAACATAATCTATGTAAACCAAATGGAATTTAAAAATATAATTTTATCAAAAACAAAATAAAATAATAGGAAAAATAATGATATTATACTTGAAACATAACCCTATTAAGTAATTCTATCTTAGATGAAAAAAAATCAACATAACAGTTAGAAAATAAATCTTGAGGAAAATATCCTTTATTCTCCAAAAACGTTTTCTTTTCTCAAAATGCCACACAATTTTAAAAGAAAAGAATTTATCTGAAAATAAAATTTAAATAATTTAGATTAATATTCATGTAAACATATAGTAATTAATATGTAAAAATCCATTCATTCCATATAAGTTAAAAAAACATTCCCCTCATACTTTTTCCAGAAAAGTCAAAAAGTACCTCATATCGAATAATGACAAAAAATTCCTTTCATACCATTTAATAAATATTCAACTTATGGAAAAATTAAATTTTTTTATATTAATGGAAATTAAATAACATATTTATGAAACATATAATTTTATGATAAATATATCCCACTAAATACATACGTATAAACTATCTCGGATAATAATGAGATTGCGAAATTATCCCTTAACTTTTAGGTCAGATTTACTTTATATGTACCCAACAATCTTGTATAATGATTTCAATAATGTCATTTACTTATTTAAGAATCATATTTATTTTTATCATATTATATATGATCATAATATCATCTATTTTTAAAATCATTTCATTATTAATTCTTATTCGGGTTTTAACTACTTTATTTTCTTATACATGTTTTGTAGAATAAGTTACAATTATCCATCATTAGTGATATTTATATCATTAAAAAATTATATCAACATTATATATATCATATTTATTAATTATATACCTTTATATAATCATTTTTAATTAAGATCATGTATAATGAATCACATCGCATCATGAAGATGATAGGCCAAACGTACGCACGGACGACGATATCATTCCCATAATTATTGAATGGTATTGAAGTGAATGGTTTATAATATTTCAGAGTTAATATCATGTTATATTAATCATGTATATTTATTATTTCCATCAGTATACCCATCCAAGTAATGTGGTGGTGAAAAAAGATTACACCACGACGTGGAGATGGTAAGCTGTATGTACACACGAGTGGTGAATTAATTTTTCCTAAGATGGATAGAAAGTTGAATATTTTTGTTATATTATAATATAAATAACATATTAGTATATTAATTATACTTTAGATATTAATATATAATGAAAAATATCATGAATATTATGTAGAATAATAAAGAAGTTTTAAATAATCGGTAGAAAAGATTACCTCTTCTTCGACGTGCTTCCTCTAAATCTCTTCTTAAAGCACTAGAGTTGGTATTTGAAGAATACCAGAACTACTAAAATTTAAATAGTGAAGTTTTTAAGGGAAAAGGGAAGGGTATGATAGAGTTTTAAGGCTCAATGTGAAGTGAAGATGTGAGAGAATATGTGCCCTTTTAAAATTAAGGCGCGGGGCACTTTTGGGATCTCCAAAAATATTTATTTATAATAAAATAAAAAACCATCTTAAAACCTCAAATATAAAAAAATTTAAAATATTATGTGCGATATGGTTTTAATATAGTTAACCTATAGATTTTAGACAATTTTGTTTTGTAAATTTAAACCTTATCATTTTTAATTAACACTTTGTTATTCTATTTAGTTTTTAACTAGGGTAAAAATATTTCAATATTAAATGGGTGAAATATTTATTTATATTATTTCAATTAGACCTTAAAAAAATTATTTAGACGTTTTTTTCCATATAATAATTATTCTATATTTTTTGAAAAGTTTTAGGACTTTTAAATAATTAAATAAAATATTATTTTAATAAATAATCAACTGTGTAAATGTTGACACTATTAAATTCATTGATTTTTTAAAAAACTACCATAACAAGTTACCTTTAAGAAAACTATTTTATTATATTTTTAATAGGTCATTTTCATCTATAAAATTCATTATAAATATTAATTGTACTTAATTATATTTATTTTAATATTTTTAATAACATTTATTAGTTATATGTAATAATAAAATAATTACTGCATCAATTTTGTGTAAATATATAATATACTTATATATTGAATATAAAATTAAAAATAAAATACAATGATGAAGATAAATAGAATAGATTTCATAATAATATTTTTAGTCTAATTTTTCTTCTAGAAAATCCTACATTTAAAATGTTATGCTTATTAAATTATAAATATGACAACTTTAACATCACTTTAAATTAAATAATATAAGTGTCACAATATACTCTATAAACCTCCAAATGTTTAATAACTCGACCCTTTGATGGTTTTGGTAAATATATACTTGGCCAATAAGATTTGGCCGAGTGTTTGTATCTTTTTATGGTTATTAATATTTTTATAAATAATTTTTTATTTTCTTCTCATCAATTAATTAATTTTTACATCATCAGAGTATACATCATGAAAATAATTATTTATTACTTAAAAATTAAAAATAATTTACCACGATAAAGAAAAAAAATTATATTTCGAATGAGTATTTATAATCGAATTTATATTATTTATATACTTAAATAAAAATGATTTATTTATTAAAATTTGAGTGAAACATATTTAAATTTTCATTAAATAAAATAAATTGAATTTTTTAATCTCACCCATGTGGCTTCCAAAGGATATCATTTTGACCCAAAAATTATTTAGGTAGAAACACACTCATGAAATGATATTAAGACAAGTGTTAGGGTAATTTTATAATTGTATTCTTATACATAATTACCCGGTTTACCCTTTTACATTATTAATAAAAAATTACCAAAGTTACTATTCATAATATCCAAAAATAAAATAAATCAATTTTAATAATTTGTACCTAAGAGTTACAAACATGGAATCCATTTTTCAAAAACTAGAAACAAATAAGTTGTAGTAATTAATTTGAAATCAGTCTCATTGTTGAAAAGAGAGAATGAGTTTTAAAAATTTAAACATTGCAAATGATTGAAATGTTTTTACAAATGAAGAAAATGTAAAATTGACGATAATGAAATAAATTATATTCAATGAAAAAATATGTTATAATTATAATTTAAAACAATTTATTATTATTATTTTACCATAAAAATTGTTTCTATGAAAACTGTTTTTTTTAATTTAAATTTAGTGTATTTTTAATATTCATCAAAATTTGAAAGTTATTAGAAAAATATAAAAATTTCATCCAAAGTAAAATTTTATATCCCAATTTTAAAGAACATGTTTTTGGTGTCATATAAAATTAATTAATGTGTCTAAATCTTAATTTAAACAGGGTTTCTCTCTTAGAAGGAAAAAATTTACCATTTTGAAAAATATAGGTTTTTAAACATCAAATAGGGTTTATTCATACCATATGATAAAAATATATATTTTACAATATAATAAAATTTTATTTATTACATGACATATATATTTCATTAATTTCATTTACCAATAGTAATCCACTCATTTTATTAATACAAAAAATAAAAATATATAATTGACTTGTATTTTTCATAAATAATAGGTAGTGAATGACTTTACCATACATTTTCATAAGATAGTTTTATTTATTCCCTCTAATATAGCAGCTAGGTTAAAATGGCCATTTTCTACTAAGGGCATCTCGTGGATCACTTAAAATAAAGATTGCATGCAATGAAATCTATTGAATAATTAGACTTATTTAATGAAAATATTTCATAAAAACATCTGGGTGTTACATTACACCCCCTATTAAACTTAATTTAGCCATCAAAATTCATCATCTGGATACAAAAAATTTTGATGTCTCTCCCTCATCATATCCTCAAATTTCAGCATATTTTTCTCAAATCATTGGTTCTTCCACAAAACTATAACCAAGCGAGTGGTCTTGTTTCAAAAATATTTTTCAATATGATCACAAATCTCAATTGGCTATTCTTCATAAGAAATATCTTTCTCCGGTGGTATAAATTCTATGTTTAGTATATGTGAAAGATTAGGTATGCACATTATCTAGACAGATACTTGGAAAAAACCATGAACTTATGATATGTTCAATGGAAGCACCAATTAGTAAGCCACCTTCCCAACATGATCCATAATTTCAAAAGAAACGATATATCTAGGGCTCAACTTTCCATTCTTTCCAAATCCCATTACTCTCTTCCAGGGAGATAGTTCTAGAAACACCTTGTCACCCACTTTAAACTCTAGGTCTATTCTTCCGATGTATACAAGATTTTTTTGTCAACTCTCATCTTCTCTTATGTATTTTTGAATAGATCATAATTTTTTTTTGCAATTTCCTCAACAATATCAGATACTAATATCTTTCTTTACCCAACTTTATCGCAAAAAATTGGAGTTATGCACTTATTTATATGGGGGGCTTCATAAGGTTCCATCTTAATACTAATGTGAAACCTATAGTGGTAAGTAAATTCCATTAAAGGTAGGTGTTGATCCCAACAAACTTTTTAATCCATAAATAAAACTCTTAACATGACTTATAGAGTTTGAATTGTCCTCTTAAACTGACCATTTATCTGAGGATGATAAGTAGTGTTGAAAATTAACTCTATGTCCAGAGCCTACTAAAGACTTCACCAAAACTCCATGGTAAACCTCAAATCCCGATCAAATATAATGGAATGTGTTACTCCTTGAAATCTTTACAATTCTTCTTCATTTTCGTAGAAAGATTATCAAGAGAGAAATCACCTTTAATTGAATTGATGTGTGCTGAATACGTAAGGAGATCAAATATAAACCATATATATTTATGTCATTTTGATGTTTTGTAATGTTCTAGTAAAACGTATATAGTTATGTTTTACCATTCCCATTATTGTATGGGTAATGGTTGAATATCCCATTAGAATTATGTCTCTCAGCATTAACCTGTTGACAAACCGAGCACTGAGAGACATATTCAACAACATCTCTTTTCATTTCATCCAATAAGAAATAATCTTTTAGGTCCCTGTACATCTTTGTGCATCATGTATTAATTGATGATTAAGAACTATGAGCCTTATACAGTAGATCCTTTAATTATGGAATGGGAGGAATACAAACCTGGTTCCCGAACCTTATTATTTCATCAAAATCAAGGTGGAATTTAGGAAACATTTTCACCTTCTTTTTTAGTTCTATATCCTCTTTATGCTACACCTTAATCTTCACTTTTATAGATGGTTTAATATTCAATAGAGAACGGTAAGATTTCTTCCCTTCCTTTAAAATTTCAAGATCCATCCTTCGAAAATTCTTCCATATTGGATATTTTGTGATCCTCATCATGGATAGGCCACCATGGTCCTTTTGCCTCAAAGCATCATCCACCTTATTCTCTTTTCCATGGTTGTAATTTATTAAGAAGTTGTAATCATTAATCAACTCAAACCATTTTCTTTGATGCATATTCGAATCCTTTTTTGTGAAAATATACTTTAAACATTTATGATTAGTATAAATATCACCCCTTTCACCATAATGATAATGCGCACATATATTTAGTTAGAATACTACCACAACTAACTCCAAATCATGATTTGGGTAATTTTACTCATAGATTCTCAATTTTCACGACACATAATCTATCAACATATAATTTTGCATGTTAAAAAAGAAGATCCCCTTATTTGATTTATCATTATAGATCACAAACCATTCTCCACTATAAGGCAGTGAGAGCACAGGTGCACTGGATAACCTTCTTATAGCTTATTTTAATTCCCTTCACCTTCCGCCATCGACACGAACTTAAATCCTTTCTGAGTCAACTTGGTGAGTGGATTAGATAATCATAAAAAATATTTCACAAAACGTTGTTAATATCAAACCAAACAAAGAAAACTTAGGATCTCAGTTAACATTGTTGGTCTTGACCAACTTTCAATAACTTCTATTTTTGTTGGATCCATAGATATCCCATCTCATAAAATTATCTTACCAAAAAATGAACCTTTCTGAAGCCAAAATTCAATCTTGGTAAAATATTATTAAATATTATCCCTTTTTAGGGTCTTTTGTAAAATTATCAAGTGATACTAATGCTCTTCCATGATTTTTGAATTTAAAACAATTTTGTCTATAATAATATGAAAAACTGATCCAGATAGTTTCTAAAGACTCTATTAATTAGATCCAAGAAGATATAGGGGGAATTAATAAGACCAGAAGGAATCACTATAAATTCATTGTGTCTATACCTTGTATGGAATGCCATATTTGGTATATCCTCCCTTTTTACCCTTAATTGATGATATCATGAACAAAGTTTAATCATTGAAAAGTTTTGAGCTTCGTGTAGTTGGCCAAATAAGAAATCAATGTGGGGAAGATGATAATTATTTTTGATAGTCAAATTGTTAAGTTCTCGATAATCAAAACAGAGTCTCATTGATCGATATTTCTTCTTAACAAATAGAATAAGATCTCCCCTAGGTGATGCAGTAGGGTGTATGAATACCTGGTCAATATTGTCTTGTATATTGTTCTTCAATTACTAAAAATCAATTGGGGTCATTATATAAGGTGTATTTGAAATAGAAATAACACCCGGTATTAATTTTATTGATAAATCAACTTCATGTTTTTTTGCGGACCTAGTAATTCTTCTGTAAATACAACATCAAAATACTCTATAATATGTGTATTGTTAATTTAGAGTTTCTCCCCAACCATTTGAGATATATTACCTTCATTTCTGGTGATCAAGACCCATAATATGGAATACATTTGAACTGGAAGGTTATATTCATCATTACATCAGTAGATGATCATAGATTGATCTGGAATATGAAGCATGATTTCCCTTCCTTGTAAATTGATCAGAGATCCATATAGAGAAATCCAATCCATGCTAAGAATCACATAAAATTCCACAATAGAAAGGATCAAAAGATTTTTAGGAAGAAATTTACCACCAACTTCAACCAGAGAAGAATTATAAAAGTTCGATGCGACAATTACACCATTAGGATTTGTCACATCTAACTAAACATCTAATTGCTGATGTTAAATAGTGATACCCTTAGAAAAGTCTTTATAAATAAAAGAGTGGGTTGATCTAGAATCAAATTAAACATTTTCCACTTATATTGGATTATAAATGTACTTTTCACCACTTCATTTTCACAATCCACATCATCAATGGTGATATCATGCGACTTGCCCTTTTCTTTAGAATTATGAGTTTTATAATGTTGGTCATCATCAATAACCCTTGTATTAGGGAATTTATTGGAATAATGCACTATTTCCTTTCATTTGTAACATTGAAGTGTAGGAGGTGCATTTTTTGTAGCATTTTATTTATTCGTATCAGTTGACATCTTTTTCCCATAACATTGGCTTTCAACTACCCAATTACCTTTATTTCCACACATAATATATTTTCTATTCCCTTTAAGATAATTTCCTCCATGTTTCTTTCTACACTTTGAGCATAATGAAAAAATCATCTTCTTTTCAGTGTGGTCTTTATATTTTCCCTTGAATTCCATTTTTTTGTTCTTATAAAACCCATAGGATCGATGGGTTAATCCAATATCCATATCAACCTTGAGAGCACATTGAATGTTTTATTTGTAGCCATTGAAGTACCTTATGGGTAATTCTTTTTAGAGACTTTCTTTTAAGACACTAAAGAATCAATTAATTTTAATATGAGGTTTGATAATAATTACAAAATCATACCTTGGAAGTATTTTAAAATTTTCTTTGTAGGTACTGATGAATTCATCATCCATTTTCATAAGATCAACGTTCTCCATATCCATATTTTTTTGAAGAATATAAGGAATGTACTTATTAAAAAATATGTTCTTTAACTGGTCCCATTCCATTGATGCGATTTCATCTCTTTGCATTGTATTATTGATAAGGTTCCACCATTGATCATATTCACCTTCCAAACAATAGACTGATAAGATAAATTTATCATATTATAAACATTGGAGAACTGAAAATATAGTTTTAGTGGTACTAATTCGTTATTCCACCACTAATGGATCAGAAGACCCGCTGAAAGAAGGTGGATTTTGCCACATGAAGGGCTCAACAGAATGTTGTTCCCTCCTTTGCTCGTTCAAAAGTCCTACATGATCGATATCTTGATAAATTTATGTGATCATAGCAACAATATTTTTCATTGTAGATCCTATAACATTTGGTTGTTCAGGAGGGAAATTATTTCATTGCCTTTCGTATTTAGCATTAACGCGGTTACTTTTGGGTTCTATCTATTGACTAAAACCAAGAAGAATAATGTGAGAAAAACTAATGATAATTAAAAAACTACATAATGAAGAATAAAATTCCATTTTAGTACACTTTAGGTTTCTTCCTTGGTTAATAATGAATTTTTTTAAAACACTAATATTTTAACCAACACTTCAACATATCCTTTGGGTTCTTACTAAGGTATTCACATCCTTGTTTACAAAGGTTAATTATATATTTCCTCTAAAAAAAACTATAAACCCCATACTTTACATACATTGATATAACTTCAAAGTTGAATAATATTCACTAAAAAATATAAAAAATCCACGATAGAACCTTATAGGTATAATGTATTTAGAAATTGGGAAACATAAACAAATGGATCATAAGTTTCCTTTATTGTCTCCCACTAATTTTAGCATAACTAGACCCCCTTATGAAATATCTTAATTATTTCCCTTATTCATGACATGGGGAAAAGAAATAGGTAAAATGGCGAGATCAGATTCTTAGTAAGGGAAAAAAGGGATATATCAATTATATCATAATCATAATACATAAGAACATAACATTAGAAAATCTTATCCTACATATGAAAGATAATGATATCATTCCATGGGATAAATCATGACTATTCATAAGAATCAATGAATATAATATAAAATTTCATAACACAAGACATGATGTTTTGTGGAATACACATAAGTATATAAAATTATTTCTTATTATTCAAGGCTCATTTCCAAGACAATCAAAGAGGAAAAATTCCATTATTTAACTCAGTTCACTCCCTATTATCACCTTGTATTTCTAATCTGAGATCATTTCCCATTCCATCAATTTCTATATGAAGAGATATAAATATTTACACAATTAATTTCGTGGAGATACAGGTCCCAATAATATCATAATGAAATTATTATTTGTGTTCTAGAATAATATAAATTATTTCTAATAATCCAAGGAAAAAAATGGGTTTCTTTAAACATCATTCCACCATAATATAATCGATCTAAAACAAATAGATTTCATAAATTGTATTCCACGATGAACATAATAAAATAATTGGAACAATAAGGATATTATACTTGAAACGTAACCCTGTTAAATAATTCCATATTATATGAAAAATAATTTTTATATAACAATTTGAAATTAATTTTTGAGTAAAATATCCTTTCTTCTTATAATATGTTTTCTTTTCTTAAAATTCCAGAAAATTATAAAAGAAAAGCATTTATTTGAAGATAATATTGAAATCGTGTAGAGGAAGCATCATGTAAATAAGTTTTTATGAAGACATAAAAATTAGTTCATGCTGTATAAGTTAAGAAAACATTGTCCTTGTACTTTTTCGGGAAAATTCAAAAAATACCAAGTATTGAATAACAACAAAAGATCTCTTTCATATTGTTCAATAAAAATTCACAAATGGATAAGATTTACATTAAAAGATTGTATAAGAATAAAAATAAAATTACATATTTCGGAAACATGGATCTGTATGATAAATATACCATATTATATACTTAAGTATAAACAATCTCAGATAATAATGAGATTGAGAAATTATCCCTTACCTTTTAGGTCTGATTTCATTTTTTTGTATCCAAACCAACATTATAATGATTTCAATAGTGTAATTGACCAATTTAAGAATCATATTCATTTTTATAATATCATATTTGATCATATTATCGTCCGTTTGTTAATAACATTTAATTATTACTAGTTATTCAGGTATAAACTAATTCATTTTCTAATGTATGTTTTGATGAATAAGTTCAATTTTTCTTTCATAGGTCATACTTATACCGTTAAAAATGATATTGATGTTATATATATAATATTTATTCATTATATAAATTTATATAGTAATTCATTAATGAAACGCATTTAGAATGAATGACATCGTATCGTGGAGACGGTAGGCTAAACGTATGCACGGGTGACGATATCATTCCCATAATTGTTGAATTGAATTAAATTGAATGGTTTATAATTTTTATGAGTCAATTCCATGTTATAATAATCATATATAGTTATTATTTACATCATTATACCCATCCAAGTAAGGTGGTCGTGAAAAGATATTACACCACGATGTGGAGATGGTAAGCCGTACATAGGTACACATAGTGATTTTGTTTTTCTAGGATGAATAGAAAGTGTATTATTTTTATTCCATAATCATAATGACATATCAGTATAAAATTGATATTGGAGTTATTACTTTATAATTAAATAAATTATGAATAGGATGTATAAGAATAAAAAAGTTTGAAAGAATCGATAGAGGAGATTACCTCTTCTTCGATATGCATCCACTAAATCTCCTCATCGAGCACTAGAGTTGGTCTTTGAAGAAGAAAAGAACCTCTTGAATTTAACTAGGAAAGTTTATAAGGTAAATTTTCAGGGGATGTCTGAGCTTGAAATATTTTAGTTAAGTTAATAGGTGAGGGAGGAGGTTCCCTTTTATAATTGGGTTGAGGGACACTTTAGGGATCACCAAAAGTATTAATTTATAATAAATCAAAACCCCATATAAAATCTCCAAAATGTCCCAATTTAGAATATGAGATGTTATTGGGTTTTAATCTCATAAACTAATATATTTTAGTAAAGTATTTCTATTAATATGAACCATATCAATTTAATTTACACTAAGTTACTCTATTTAATTTTTAATTAGGGAAACAAATATTTCAATATTAAAAGGGTGAAATATTTACTAATTTGAATTCAATTAGACCATAAATAAATACGTTATAAAATTTTAGACAATAGAATAATTATTCTATATTTTTGTTAATTTTTTATGATTTTTAAATAATTTAATAATACATTATTTTGATAAACAATCAATAGTATCAATTATGAAACTATTTTGTTAATTGATTTTTATAAATATTAATTTGACAAGTTAATATCAAATAAAATATTTTATTATATTTTTATCAGGACAATGTAATCTATAAAATTTATTATACATATTAATGATGCCAAATTATATTTATTTTATTATTTTTAATAAAACTTATTTTCTATTTTTTTAATAAAATAATTACTTAATCAAATTGGTGTAATTATTTAATATACATATTTGATGAAAAAAATTTAAAATTAGATACTATGATGAATATAAATATAATATATTTAAGAATAATATTTCTAGTCTAATTTATCTTATAGAAAATCAAACATTTAAAATGTTATATTTATTACATTATGAATGTGACAACTTTAACATCACTTAAAATAAAATAATATAAGTTTCACAATTTCTTATATTAAGATAAAAATGGTCAGTAACTCTAAACTTGTATGGTTATGGTCTACATATACTCAACCAATATGAAATGGGAATGTTTTTGGGTCTTTTTATGGTTATTATATTTTTAATAATAATTGTTTTATTGATTTCTCATCAATTAATTAATTTTAACATCATCAAATTATAAGTCTTTAAGGTAATTATTTATTCCCTAAATGTTGGAAATAAATTACCATGATATAGAAAAAACACTGTTATTTAAAATTATTAATTATAATTGAATTTAAATTGTAAATAACCTTATATAAAAATGATATATTTATTAAAATTTTGGTGAGACATATTTAACCTTTCTTTAAATAAATTAAATTAAATGTCCCAATCTCATCCAAGTGGCTTCCAAAGGACACTATTTCAACACTAGGATGATTTTGGTAGAAAAAAACTCATCCAATAATATTTATACATGTTTTGGGGTAAATTTAATATAGTATTATTTCCCTTAATTACCCTTTTTACCCTTTTACTGTATTGATAAAAAATTACAGATGTTACTATTCATAATGCTGAAAAATAAAATAAAGTTATTTTAATAATTTGGACCTAATGATTCCAAATATGTAAAAAATTTATCAAAATAAAAAATATATAAGTTTTATAGTTAATGTAAAATGAATCATATTGTTGGAAACATAGAATTTTTTTTAAAGTTTAATCATTGCAAAATATTGAAATGTTTTTACATATGAATTCAATGTAAAATTAATGATAATGAAAATAAATTATATTTAATGATAAAAATATATTTTATTTATACTTTAAAACTATTAAATACTATAATTTAACCATATAAATTATTTTTATGATAAAAGTTTTTTTAAATTAAATTTAGTGTATTCTTACTATTCATAAACATTTGAATGTTTTGAGAAAAATATTAAAATTTCACCTAAAGTAAATTTTTATACACCCCTTGAGAATAACTTGATTATATTTTCTTATAAAAATTATTTTTGTGTAAAAATATTAATTTTAAAAGGGTTTCTCTTTTAAAATGCAGTAAATTTCCATTTTGAAAAATATATGTTTTTATACATCAAATCGGGTTTCTTCATATCCTATTACAAAAATTTCTTTTGCAAGATTATTAAAAATATGTTATTAAGTATATAACATATATATTTCATTAATTGCATTTTCTAATTGAAATTAACTCAATTTATTACTACAAAAAATACAAATATATAATTTATTTATATTTTTCCTAATTAATTGGTAGCAAATGACTTCACCAATTATTTTTTAAGTTAATTATATTTATTTTTTCTAAGTTAACAGATAGGTTAAAATGGTTATTTTATAAGAAGGGCATCTCATGGTTTAGTTAAACTCATTATTATATTCAATTCAATCTATTGAAGAATTAAATTTTTTTAAATAAAATATTTTATAAAAACATCCAAATGTCACAATTTTAATCATAAAAAATCACCATTCATATTCTAGTTTCACATTGAAATACTAAATCAACATTTATTTTTATTTTACCATAAGGAAAACTCATTTTAAAATACAATTATTCTCATTTTTAAAATAAAATTACATCTTTAAAAATTAATTAATTCATATTAAATCTTCTAACTAAGTCCTCTTTGACTTCAATTCCAAATTCAGGACATCTATCCACACTTCAGATAAATACACATATCACATTATTAAAATAGACAAGTTACAAACAACTAAAATACAAAAAAGGCTTGACAACACTTATATAATACTCTAAAAATTATCTTCATAGTGAATATATGATGAGTTATTTGTTAATATCCAAAACTCTAGAAATCACTCCAAAATAGGTTAAAGTCCTCAAATAAAGAAGACAATAAAAAATTCAAAGAGAAAGAAAAAATTATTATTTTTATTTCCTAGCCATTACAAGTAAAACAAACTTAATGGATATTTTTTTCTAATAAGTTATGAAGTATATACCACTAAAAGAATAAAGGGGGACCAGATATGATTTTAGTGAATTTATTCATTTGGATCTCAAATAAATTGTGGAATCCTTGTGCTAATGACCAAAATTTTGGTGATCCTTATAATATGAAATCTATGTTCAAATAGTTACCAAACTCGATAATTTAATCATACTGACTTCCCTAAACTTTAAAACACATTAAAAACATACATAAATAAATTCATAAACAATGAAATTAAATATAAAATATAGATAAGGAATTTAGATTTGTTAAAGACTCTCAATAGTAAGGATTTTCATCCCTAAAAATCATCACTGAGTATCTCCACTAAACAAATCTTATCAATAAGTCCTTATTTCAACTATGGGAACTTAATGAGTCTTAAGACCATTGTGTATTACCAATTTCCACACTTGTGGAGAGGTACTGGCTAAATAGGAATATCTTGTATTATAGAAGGGCTTGAAAATATGAGAGAAAAAGTCCAAGAGTCTTAAGGAGGTGGGGCTTAACATATTCAGGCCAAGAATAGTTTTTTTTTCATTTTTATTTTAAAATTAATTTCCTTTAAATTTTTAAATAATATTTTTAATATAGATTATAAATTGGGTTCATACCACATACCAGTATATATAAACCATGGATTGGACCCGACTCAATTTTCTTAGAACATAATAAATTATGGTTGAAATGAACTAGGAATTTTTAGGAGTAGTTTATAATTTATTGGCCCACCCTATACTAATTTAAAGAATTATCACCCTAATGTTTTATTACATTTCAAAAGTTTATTTCTAAACACGACTATGATTTTACTTAATATGTGTAATAGTAATAGTCTTCCATTTCAATATTGTACCACTAGGATAAAAATACCCACTAGATTCTAAACATAAGATGCATATTATTTAAAATTAACATAATAAAAAAATCCATATGATATGGATCTAAATCATATCCCGTTAGTTGAGAAACAAGAAATACATCATGTATTCCATTGAATCATAGAGGTAAAACTAATCAATTTGAATTATCCCCAATCCAATCAAGCTTTTTAAAAGGCTCTATTAATTAAGGTGAATTCCTCACATAACTTCTTATGTACTTGGGTCATAGTCATGGTGAAAATTAAAGAAACATATAATGTGGCATTCAGAACCTAGGCACCACTTAATTTTTCCTCGAACCTGGTTTTCCACATGGCCTCAACCACATCTCCCCGAATTCTAGAGGTTGCTGACTAATAGTGAGGACCTAGGGTTTGTCCATGGGGAGACTTTGCCCTCATTACCATGGTTTATCACATCAAGATAAATAATATAATAGGTAAATAGTGGAATCAATATAATAAATAGATGAAATAGTAGAAGAAGACATGAATTGATAATAATAAAACTATATATAACATACAGAATCTAATGGTAATATGTCATGTATCTAATAAGATGGAAAACATGGTCACAAAGTAGTAGGAAATACATGCTATACCAGTATAAAAAAGAAACCAAAAACTATCTAACATCCCAACCCTATACCGTTCATTTACTACCAACCACCATCCTAATGGAAGCAAAAATTCAAGTGTCAAAAGCGATAAAATTACCAATTTCAACACCTACATACATGTAATTTGCATGGGTTCCAATGATGGAATAGATTTAGTGTGATATAAATCTCAGTATTACACCACACAAAATGTATCTTACATTTTTCTATGTAATCTAACTAAAATAGTGAGAAATCATGCATATATAAAAGTAAGGAATTATAGTAATTTAAATATATAAGAACCTCCTTCATCCCTCGGCCTGTATCTGAACATGAAACTAGTTCATTAATTAATTATTTTTAGTTTATATAAGTTTTCATGTGATTTATAACCATCACTAACATCTTGACATTATAATAATAGTGAAAGATCCAATATGTAACATGGTATCCTATAATGATAATAATAATGAAGAGGATCAAAGGTAACCAGAAAGGAATCCCTGACCTTAGGGGTCAATCCAAATCTGAAAGTAACTATATAATGGAAATATGGGTAAGAGTGTAATTCAAGAATCATCATCCAATGCATTCCAAATTAATGAATCTAACCTGGTCCAAGGAGAACATCTAATTTAAAAAAAGATAAGTAGTGACTGATCCTATGGGTGTCACCGAGGTTCCTCATTCCTGTAATGTCATGTTTTATCGAAGGATTTTATCCAAGAAATAATATTATAATAACCAAATATGGATCCTATAGTGTCATAATGAGCATCCACATGTATACCGACACCAGGTTCCATTGTGGTTCTCACTCTTGGGAAATGAAATCTCTAAATCAAAATGGAATCCATGAGTGCTCTAGGAATTACCCCTATAATACAAGGAAATCTTGATTCTAACCGCCCCTATAATAATTTCAAGGTCCATATGTATTATGGTTCTTATAATCAATTTATTATATTCATTTGGCCTTGTAATAATCATGCCATTTAACAAATCATTAGGATTAATATGTTTCCTTTCATTACTGTGACAATGATAATAAGGAATTAAACCATTTAATTGGTTCTTATAAGTCAAGAATGATTCATGAGGTTAATTTTCCTACCTTCCATCACCAGTGTAGAGGGGTTCTATGGACATGGAAAAAAACATTCATTTTCATTTAATATGTCCAAGTCATATATATACAATATACTTTCCATTTCCATTTATGATTAATTTCTCAAATTGAAGAACTTACCTTATAAGGGCCAAGTGGAAATAAAAAAAGGTACTATCCTTTTAAAAAGTCATAGATCATCTAAATAATGGAGTTTACCATTAGCAGGGTCAAGCCACACACCCGAAAGGTGGAGCAGACCAGATTGTCAAGCACTAAAATCCTAATTATGGAAATCACCATCCACTAGGTGGTCATAGATAAGGTAACAATCTCCAATGTTGTATATAATATTTAATGAGAGTGTTAGAACATGGTTCTAACAACTATAATAAAGGTTTGTTAAGTAAACCGGAAGTACCCGATGAAATCGGTATGCATACACAATAATTTATATACTTACAAAACTTGAGTGATTAGTTTGACCACCAACAATAGGTTCATATGCCTCTCCTCATCCAGTATTAGCCTTTAATTTTGAATCTATAGGAAGATATCTAAAGAATGGATCAATGCCCAAAAAATAGGGCATAGGAGCTTGCATCCAAATAGCATCATTGAGAGAAGGACAAATGAATAATTATTAGAAAATAATTAAGACCCTACCAGTGGAAATCTTACAAGATGAACGATGCATTGATTGGACTCTGTATAGACGTTTGGGATCAATTCCTAGATTAGCCATGAAGAGAACAAAAAAAGGGATAATAATAGGCCTCATATGCTAGAAATAGAGAATATGAGAAGTGGGGTAAGTTTAATAAGACCTTTAAGGGTGTTTTCATAAAATCAAACTAAAATGGGAATTGAATAGTTTGGACACATGTTTTTATAGACAGTAAACTAGATTTGTTCCATATTATTAAGTAAGGGTAAATTTTCATGGTTATGCCACACTATTAGGGAAACCAATCCCCACCCATTCAAAAAACCTTTGAAAAATGTATATAGTTTTATGAACGGGCATGCGTCCCCCAATGCGTGGTTATGGAAAAACATACAACCTATATCATCCCATTTTCTATTCTCTCGTGGTTATAAGTAACCACGTATCCTTCCCCACATAGTTTCTACTAACCGTACAACTCATATATTTCTCCCTGAATGGTGGGTTTCAGGCTCCAAACAAGCCCTGAACACCCCTAAGATGCCTTTGAACTCATTAGTCAGCCTTATTAGTTCCAATACAAAGAACTAGACCAAATTTAAAATTTTCTTTACCTGAGTGAAAAAATGGGTTCTTATAGTTTTCCACTCATAAAGGAACCCTTTTCCAAGTTCACCTTTTATGGGTGGAAAAACATTGTCTGAGAAAAAATCCGGCCACCAAGAACTTATGTCAGCCTCTTGCCCACATGTTTTCTCATATACATGGTCGTGATGCCATAACACCCATATTTAAGGGATATGAAAACCTCATTGTGAAATCATGCTTCGGTCAACAATTTATATAGCATAATCCCTAAATGTATCGTTGTTGTCTACTTCAACTTCCTTAGGATCAAAATTATGATACAAATTTGTATGGTACCTGTGAAGTTGTGAAATTTGGAATATTTTGTGCATGAAATGTTACCTATGAGTAAATATCAATAGATAGGATACCAGCCTGACACTATCTAGAATCTCAAACTACCCTAAAAATGAGGCAGTGACTTCCCTTGCCTCTATATTTGTCTGTGCCCAAGCATTAGTGATACCCATAGGAAAACACAATCCCAAAACTCAAACTCTAGAGGTCTTTGATGGTGATCGATGTAATATTTTTTCTAGACTAAGTAGTAGATAAATGATTTCTGATCAGATAAACCTGCTATGAGGTCTCCTATAGGAGATGATTATATGGTAGAGTTTCCAATCCTTCCTCTAGCAAAGGGTGAGTGGAATGGCCTGCAATACATGGCCTGAAATGGATTCATTTGAATTTTCTAATGGAAGTTATTATTTTAGGATAAATTAATGAGATGAATGGGGTTCTCCCAAGAACTATAAAAATCAAGAACACATTATTGGAGAATGTCCCTTGAGCTTTTTTTATCTGTTCTGACTATCCATCAGTTTTAGTGTGAAAGGCCATGCTCAGATGGAGCTGTGTACCCACATCCTTCTGCAACCCCTACCAGAACTGTGACGTGATGTGATAATACCTATCAGAAATTATAGTATGAGGGAATCTATGTGGAATTATGATCTCATAGAAATATAGTATTCTAAGATCCTCAATTGAGAATGTCTCTCAAATCGGAATTAAGTGGTCCACTTTCGTCTATTTGTCAATGAAACCCCACACTATGTTTCTAACTCTACGAGAACACAATAAACCGAAAAAGAAATCCATGTAAACATATTACCATTTCCATTCTAGATATGAAACCTACTGTAATAATCCAATTGGTATCCGGTGATCTACCTTCTCATGATGATATTTAAAACACCTAGTAATAATTCTTATTATCTCACATTTCATCCCAGTACATCAATACTGGCGTCATATATCTCGATAAATATTATAGGTTCATGGAAGAACTTCCCATGTAGAACCATGGTACTCCCACATAATTTACACTTTCATATATATAGAAACCCATACATATCCTTGAATATGAAAGATATCATCGCTGTCTACATAATAATCAAGAGATAGGTCATCTCCAGAAATACTGTTATGAAGATCCCACCCCCCAGGTTCTGAAAATTTCCTCCCATCGCATTCTGAGTTAGGGAAGGGGTAACTTTAAAGAATGATAGATTGGACTTCTTGTGACTATCACGATTCTCTAGATTCATCTAAAAGAGTAGTGATATCAATTTCCATTCATCACTGGCTTCTCGTACAACATGTGTCTGAGTTTTTTGACTCAGTGCATAAGCTACTGTATTAACTTTTCTAGGTTTATAGGTAAGCTCAAAATCAAATAACTGAAGATATTCAACCCATATACACTATACAAAATTCAATTCATGATGTGTAAAGATATATTTTAGGCTCTTTTGGTTTGTATACACTAAAAAGTGCTCTCCCATTAGATAGTGTCTTGAAAAACGTAAGGCATGGACAACTGTTTCAAGATCAAGGTCATGTACCACGTAATTTCTCTCATGAGGCCTCAACTGATGAGATCCGTATGCAACTACTATATCCTCCTGGACCATCACTACTCCCAAGAAAGTAACCATTTCATAAAATAACAGTGTATATCCTCTTCCATGATCTGTGAGAACCAGAGTAAGGGCTGAGGAAAGACTCCCTTTCAGCTCCTGAAAGGATTCTTTACACTCTTCTGACAACATGAACATAACACCCTTACTTGTAATACCATTAATAGATCTAAAAAGTTATGAAAAGTCCTTTATAAAATAGCTATAATATCCATCCATCCCCAAGAAAATTTTTATATCATATACATTATTGGGATGCTTCTAATAGACTACAGTACTCATTTTTATCGGTCAATAGATACTCCTGATTCTGAGATAATACGAATCAATAAGTGAACTTTTCTGATCATAAAGTTTCCCTTAGAAATATTGGCATAAATTTGATGAAGTCTCAGTGGACTCATAAATATTTCAAGGAGATCATTCTGATTTCTATGAGTGTAAGAATACACCCAGATGTCATCCATAAAGACCATGAAAAGTGAATATAGATAAGGATGAAAACCCCTATTCATCAGAGCCATGAAAATAGAGGGTGTGTTCATGAGACAAAATAGCATAACAAGGTACTCATATAGACCATACCTACTATAGAAAGTTGTACAATGTATGTATGATGGACTGAATCATACCTAATGATAGCCTAATATAATGGTGATCTTAGAGAACACCCTATCTCTTCATAGCTGGTAAATTAGATCATCTATTAAATGTCTTGGATACTATTTCTTAATTGTAAAATGGTTCTAACATCTATAATCCAGACATAAATGAACGGTCCCATCTTCCTCATTAGAGAAAATAATAGGAAATACCTAAGAGTAATTATAAGGCCATATAAAATGTTTATCCTTTAAATCCTCTAACTGATGCTTGAGATCTTAGAGATTAGTTGGTTCTATCATATAATGAAGAATAAACCCTACTGATTCTCCTAAATCGATCTCAATCTTAATCTTTACCTATATCTTAAGAGGTAATCTAGAAATATCATTGGAAAAAACATCCATGAAAAAATTCACTACTGGAGAAAAATCTACCCGTAATACTCCCTGCTACTCCATGAAGAGACTAGTAATCCAGAAGGTCACTCCACCTAGCCCATGAAGCTCTGGTCCATATCTTCAATAATGGACATCTCATTAACCCTTTTATTGAGAAATGATACCCTATGGTAACGTAAATGATAACTTATGGTGATATAAAACTATAATGGAATGATAAAAAACCATCCAATCCATAATAATAATAACACTGAATCCTATCATCTTGAGAAGAATGAGGTCCCACAGGGAAGGGTAATTTCCTACCTCAAAGGTAAAGTCACTGAATTGGCATATGACCTCCGACCTTACTCAAAATGGTGTATCAAGGGTCATTACACAACAATAATATTGTATTTATAGCTTGATACTATACAGAATATATAAAGAGATGATGGATTGTGAAGAACCTATATAAAATAAAGAATATGTTATAGTGTAGAAAATTATAATAGTACCTCATACTATAGACAATATTGTAGCAAGATCCTTGGGTATCCATTTTTATGCATGCAACTGACCAGATCCACAAACTTATTTAATTTCTAGACTACCATGATTATGAATGCTCTGCCGGAACCCCTGATAATCTGAAGTTTGGTTACCTTGGCCATGAACTACTCCTCAGGAAGTCCTTTCGCAACTATTCCAACTCCCCAGATGACATGGCATAAAATAATCTGATCTTGAAGGAGGAGCTTGTTTAGATACTCTTCCACTAGAAATAGATGGAAAGCTCTGACATAATCACTAAAGATTCCCATACTATTTGAATACCAACACTCCAATGGAACTCTATCACACTGAGGCTTCTAGTTCCTCTATTGTCCAAACTGAGGAAGCACCATAGAGATACTAGCATAGGTACACTAACTGCCACTACCTTGATGAGAAACATCAAGGAAACGTTTCCTACTACAGGTATAACTACAGGCCTACCTCGGAACCGATCCTATATTCTTGGTACTATCACCATCCATCGTGTTGTGCTAGATGATTATATCGTGATTGACTATCTCAGAGAAGGTATGTAGGAAAAAATACATTCACCTGAGTATGGATGGCATACATGATCCCATACACAAAGCATCTTGTATGTGAAATCTGATCACATGATAGAAGCGGTGAAAAGAACTCTATCTCAGGGAAACATGTGGAATACTCCATGAATGAAATACAACCCTACACAAGATGCAAAATATATATGGCATGGTCAGCTCTCAGAGTCATAGGAAACATTTAGTCAAAGAAAGTAGTCTAGAAGGTAACCCATACCATGCCCTAATAGAGACTAGCCTAGGTTGTCACATCCCACCAGTTCTTGGCCGAATCCCGTAGCATGTAAGTACCAAGATTGAATCTAGACTAAGGAGAAATATCCAAATGCTCAATGATAAAAAGGGTGACCTCCATCCAAGTCTCAACATCATGTGTAAAGTCATCCCACAAGAAGGTTGGAGGATACTGCTACTGGAACTCATGAGTCAGATCAACCATCATAGGTGTAGGCTACAAAGCTTTATGCATGGACGACATCATGCTCAGAAAAATATAATGAGACTAAGATCCAATGATTAGATTAGGAACAGCAGGAACTATCTCAAGTGGAACTTTTAGGGGTTAGACTGGCGTCTCAGGGCCCACCTTGTCTAAATCATGGTCGTCCCCACCCTCCTGATGCATGACACGAGGGAATCATTGTGGAATTGGTCTGAAACATCCAAGTGCAATCCTTATTACAAGATTAAGAAGATATATAGAAATAGAGGAAGTTGAACATAAGAAAGGGGCTCACAAACCATGGTGTACTGCCCCCAGCAACCCACTTATAAGGCCTGGTATTGGGAAGTGATCAATATTTAAATTCAAGGGGTTATAGAAGACGAAACATAAATGGTACCACCTCTTCATTTACTGCCAACCATTTAATTTTTTATTCCAAGTTTCACTTTTACAGTTTACATTTTCTTATTTTTCATATATCAAATTTAACTTAAAATTAATCTCTATTCATATTAAATCAAGTCCCATACATCTTATCACTGAAATCAACACCCATTTAATTTCTAATCTATTGGATTGATTCAGTAAATTACCCATTCCAGCCCATGAGGGCCTAGGCACCTCATGAATTGAAAGTAGCGATCATAGAATCATATCCAAAAAATAATAAAAATAAAATATATATATAAACACGCCTTACTCAAAAAACACATTCATATCAAAGAAAATTAAAGCAATTAAATACACCAAATTGCATGGCATATACATGGAATGTGAATTCTATGTGCCTATAATGAGGAATGTGACAATGCTACATTCCCTCATATAATTGGCCTAAGGATGAAAGAAATCCCTATTTAGAAAAATAATAATAACCCTCACACTACATGTGCATCACTTAACGGTGAATAGATATCAACTATAATAAGAAAAGTCATAACAATAATCATAATTTAGGGAACTTGACATTTACCCTGAACATGGGTCAGCTACACTCAATCACAACATATAAGAAAGTACCAAAGGATTCATAATCTATAATCAATTGTATCGAAATATTAACGTATGAAATGAACTTCTATGATACCACACTGTGATGTACCGAACCTAGGTACCACTAAGAAGTTCCTTGAGCCCCATTGAACACATGGACTTAAGCGCATATCCCCAAATGCCAAAGGATTCTGACTTGTAGCAAGGGCCAAGGGTGGGTCTATCAGGAGACTATATCCTCATTTATAGTGTGTGTCACAATGGATAAAAAAGATAATAGGTAAATAGAATAAGTACTGTAATAAAAATATGAGACAAAAAATCATACATGAAAAAATAATTGAACAAATGTATATGACATACAAAAGATAATGATAATATTTCATGTATATAAAAATATTGAAAACATGGTTGTAAAGAAGCATGAAATAAATTCTATACAAGGAGAAAAAATAAACCCAAAACTATACGTTATATTGATCTATGGCTCAATCATCTACTACCAATATCTATCCTAATGCAAAAAATAGTCAAGTGTATGAGGTGATACATTTTCGTTTATCAGCACCTACATACATGTAATCTACCCGAGTGCCAATGGTGGCCTAAATAGGGTGTGAGATAAATCAAAATAAGCCACCACCTACATCATATATAAAATCATGTCCCTATAATATAAACTAAAATAGTATGAAATCTTGAATATATAAAAGTAAAGTAGTATAGTAATATAAATACCAATGTACCTGCTTCAACCCTCGGCTGGTGGCAGAACATGAAATCCATTAGTTAATTAGTTATATTTTATATAAGAAAGTCACATGAGTTATAACTAGAATATACATCTTGGGATGATCATAATAGTGATAGATCGAAGATATAATAAGGAATTCTATAATGATCCTAATAATGAAGGGGATCCATAGTAAATACCAAGGCATAACTGACCTCATGGGATGAGCCGACCAGGTAGTAACTATAGCCTGACTATAGGCGTAAGAGTGTAATACAAAGAGATTTATCCTAGGTATTCTTTAATAATGAATATAACCTTGTCCAAGGAAAAAATACAAGGTAAAATAAGATAAGAAGTGACTAGGACCAAGGGTGTAACTAAGGTGACTCGTATCTGTAGAAGATATGCTAGGTCCAAGGAGTATATCCAATTAATCCTATATTTATAATGAAGGATGGATCATTTAAATTTCTTATTGGGAATCCAAAAATAAAAAAGAACAGGTTCCAAGGCGGGTCTCACCCTTGGAAACTAGCATCTATGAATAAAAATGGAATCAATGGGTGCTCAAGGAATTCCCTCAAGAATTCAAGGCAAGATCTAGTCTGGCCACAACCTTAATAATGTCATGGTTCATATTAATTATTCATCTTATAATAAATTAATTATTTTAATTAGGCCATGAAATAATCATTCCATTTAAAAAATGATTTGGTTCAATACTTTTACTTTCATTAGTTTTAAAAAGGATTATAAGCCATGAAACCATTTAATTAATTCATACAAATCATCTTTGATTCATGGGGTTCATTATGATACCATACATCATAAGTTTAAAGGGGTGCTGCATCATGAAACCAAAATATCATTTACATTTAATAGGTCCAAGTCATATGTATCAAATACTTTCCATTTCTATTTAAGATTAATTTATCAAATTTAAGAACATAACTTAGAAGGGAAAAGTGGAAACAAAACATGGTAAAGCCTTTTCTCAAATCACAAGTGATCTAAATAAAGAATCTTACAGTTAGTAGGGTGAATCCACACACCCGAATGGTGGATCCGGCAAATATGTCAAGCACTAAAAGCTAAATTATGGAAATCACATTGAAGGGCTGGTCATCGTTGAGGTCACAACCTCAAACATGGATATCATATTTAATAAGAGTCTCATAACATCATTAAAATGACTATAATAAAGGAACATTTATTATACTTGAAAGTGATTACTGAAATAATCATGCACACATGAAAATTAATAAAAAAACAAAACTCGAGGGATGAGTTATGAACGACACACCTTAGGCTTATATGAATCTACTCATCCAGTATCAGCCTTTAAATTGGAATGGATTAGATTATATATTAAGAACATATCAACATAATAAAAATAGGGAATATGATCCTAGATATAAATAACCTCATTTAGAGAAATACAAATGAATAATGACTAAAAAGGAATTAAGATCTTACCCGTATATATCCAATGAGATGAATAGTGATTCGATTAAAGTCAGAACGAACACTTGGGATCAATTCCTTGATTATACTTGAAGAGGGATAAAAAATGAGAGGTGAAGAGACATCATCTACTTGAAATAAAGAATAAGATAAGCGAGGATATTTTAATAAGATCATAAATATTATTTTTATAAAATCACCCAAAAATAGGAATTGTATGCTTTGGCTACAAGGTTGGACAAACTATATGCCAAACATGCACCATCTTGTGTAGGAAGGGGAATTTCACATGGTTAGTCCACAAAGTTAGGGAAACCATACACCGACCCTAAAAAACACCCCTGCACTATGTCTATAGTTTTTTTCATGGTCATGCGGCCCTGGGTGCACGATTAGGGAAAACAGTGCACCCTATATCACCCTACTATCCAGCCTCACATGGTAAAAAGTAACCACACAACTTTCCCCAAATGGGTTCTACTATCCATACATAAAATATATCTAGGTTCTAGGCTCTGAAAAATCCCGAGACACTCCAAATACACTCGTGAACACATTAGGCATTCGTTCTAGGTCTAAAATAAATAATTAGACCAAATTTAAAACTATTCATACCGGAGTGAAATACCAGGTTATTACACCTAACTCCCCATAAAAAACTCCACAACTATTCATTTCATATTCATATAAGATCTCAAACTATTTAAATTATTAAATAACAACAACCAAATAATATGAAGTCAACCAAAAATCTATAGAATAATGTTTATCATAAGAAATAACAACTCACTGACCCCTTCTAGCATAATGGTTATCAGTATGATATACCATAAAAAGACTCAAATAGTTCCATTTGAAAGGAATATTGGTATTTGTTATTATATATAAAATTTACTAGATTTATATGCAAATTATCACACACCACTAAATTCAAAAATATAGTCCCACAACATATCTTCTAAAATATATATATTCACTCTAAATTACAATTAGTATGTGGATGATATACAATACTCATCTTGACTGGAGTACCAAAATCCACCGACAACACCTATTAGAATCGACATGAAAATCTCAAAAACTTATTAGATACGATATTTATATGAACCACACAATGTGTGATAACCTAACAAACATATATTTTCCCTATATATTAAAAAATATGAGTCTATTTATATAGAAAAAACAAGTCAATTTTGTTCACTGATTAACTATTACCTAGACTATATTCCCCGCATTAAATGATTAGAGAAGAATCATCATTAACTCAACCCGTATATGCACTATAATATGAATTGGATGTTACAAACCCACTATCCTCTAATGCAATACCTTTACCTGCTAACTGGAAATGAATTTTGGAACTAAAAATTGATATATCACTTTAAATTCAACCACTAAATATACTAGTGAACACCATGATATATCCCAATGAAATGATAACATAGAATTATGAAAATAACACACAACCTATACCTGTATATCTAATGGAACCAAAATTCTTCCGTGAAGATACAGAAAAATATTATCACTCAATGTATTTTGAGGAACCTTCTATCCACTATATATTTTATTCTCGAATGATATGGAAATCAGTTACAGAACATTGAAATTTTTCCACGCACTCTCTCAAGGATGAAGTAATAGTGTTATAAAAACTATTAAACTTATCCTTATGCACATCTAGAGTTTACTCTAAGTAGAGGGAAATGAGAATTCACTCTTCTTTGGATAACTGTATGATATCTAACTAAGGTATCATGGTTAGAATATAAATTATTACATTCCCCTTTCATAGAATATATACCATATTGATGTCAAAAGACTAGACATACCCTAATCACCAAATCTTCCTAAGGTTAATATTCCACTAAAAAAATATACTTTATACTCTTATAGTATAAAAAAATATAACTCCAAACAAACAATATCACCACAAATCAATTTTGTGCACTATCATTACCAACTCAGGATTCTGAGTTGAATGACTACTTTTGTGAGACCTAAGTTGTTGAGATAGATATGCCACAATTTTTTCATCATACATCAGTACATAATATAGACCTAATTTAAAAGAATAAAAATATATATCATAAAATTTACATGATTCAATAAAATTTGGAATAGATAATGATGTGAGTTTCATATTCATTTTTAAAAGTACATCATTTTATCTATCATCTAGTGGGAATTTCATTCCCTACATCTAAAGGCTTTGAGGCACTAAACGATCCTCAAATGGAGGATTATTTTATATTACTCATCAATATAAATGTATAATATCTAAATAAGCTGATTAAGATACCCAAAAATACATATAATGGATCGTTTTAATTTAATTGATAATTAATTTAAATAAGAGTTACTAGATCAAGGGTTATCCTCTCGATCAATTTCTATTTAAACTCACGTTTTTTGTACATTGTGATGGAGAATCGAACCATAGATTTCTATAGATGTATCAATGAATGATCCATGAATATTTGATCCCCATAATAGATATTTCTAGTTATAGAGATAAATAATATAGAGTTTCACAATGTCCATTATTGATCTTAATAATATTTCTTATTCTCTCAGGTTATTAGGAGAGTGGAAGAGAGGAAAAACATATCCAGGGAATAAGATAATTCCATATGATGTGTATATATTGGGTGAAATACCTCTAACTAAGAAAAATGATATATTGTGGATTATATACATAAGGTAAAATAAATTTATTTGTAAAAAGTCCCTAATCTATTATTTAATCTTAGTTATCCCTCACATCAAATACTACTACTACTATATCCATTGAAGTGAATTATATATAATATAATTTATTAAATAAATAAATTTACATTTACATAAATTATAATAAATACAATATATAATTTTAAATGGACCATGAAACTCGATCCATATCCTTTTATAAAATTTCATATTCACTAAACATATAAATAAATATTTATTTTGTATTACTATATAAATATTTATACTAATTTATTCACTAAACCAGTGATTAAAAAATTAATTATTTAATAACATATGTGTATATAAACTAGAGATAAAATGGACTCAATTATTTTAAACTTGGATACCTCATGATTGAATTTATATAATTATCAATAATCAAATAAATACCATTCCCCTATTAATGAATAAATTTATTCTAAATAATAAATTTCATATAATTTAATGGTATTCTGAATACACATAGTGTGTGAACCTTTAGAAAAATTTCTTAATGGAAATATGTAGGCTTACATAATTTCCAAGTTCATAATCTTAAAACATATTAGGGAACCTATCGTGAAAGAAGTTAATGTAGAAACAAGAATAACTTACCTCAAAATGATATTGTGTAATGTAATCCCTTTGTCTCTTGATACCTCATCAAGCATGATGTATGCTAGGGTCATCATCCTATATGATTGATTTATATTTATTTGAATTTATGAAATTAACTCATTTACACAGTACCATGTCCATGTATTTATTTATACAATTCCATTTAAATCAAAGGGATGTAGATATGTTCTTCAATTAATATAGAATAGGTAAATACTTTTTTGGATTATTTAATTAATTTCATACCACTTATAATAAACTGAACATATGTTTCCTCACCATGAGTATATATCATCACGGTTCTCATTTATACCTTAAAGTATGTGATTTATAATACACATTAGTAATAATATCAATTCTAAGGAATAATGCACACCTTCACATACAAGAATACTCTATGACATATAAAACATGTGGAATTCCTATTAATGGTTTTGTCCTTGTGATCTTCCTTTTATAAGATAATCAAGTGAAAAATTACAGATAAAGAGTATGAATGTATTATAAGCCTCCATCACCTGATAGACCAAAATCATATATTTCCAATTCTATTGATGTATCTCAACTATAGGTTTTTATGTAAGAATATTATCAAGTCACTTTCTAGTTCTCATTATTGAAGATTATTATTATAAACCTTTAATGAAATGAATATTATAAAGACATTATTACATTAATATGAAAAAAATTAAAAATAATTATGTGATAATATATTTATTAATATTTTGGTAATAGAAATTATAAATTCATGTGGTTATAGGGCACTAACTTCAATAGACCCTTACTTTCACTAGAGCCAACAACTAATAATTTTTTACCTGTTATCTATCACATGATATTATTACTCATTCTAAGGGTAGTATTTATTTAATTATTCTTCCATGTTTTCCTTAATGATTTATTGACTAAATATTACATCACTAATTTTAGAAAAATCTCTCAAGAGTTGATACTTCTGAAGTATATGATTTTCTTGTTGATGTAACCTGGGGTCTTTATGTAGAACCACTTCCATAGTACTATATTAATAAAGAGTGATATGAGATTTACTACTAGGAACATCATTATAAAATAGGAATTTTTTATCCACATTACTTCTTTAGGTACCTCAGAAACCTAACTATTAAGGTTAAACACATATCCCAACTATGATTTCCAATCATTCTGATGTATATGAAAATTAAAATCCGTGTATCCCATCATTACTAGTTCCATATATAATATAAAAAATAAAAATTTAACAACCCTGTTAATTATAGAAAAAAATAATTTTTATGTTTGTTAAGTATTCATAAATTAGATAGTTATATTCCTTATACAAGTAATTTTAAAATAAAAATAAAAATATAATTATTAAACTCTTTCTTAAGTGGTTTTATTTAAATGTTTAATTTCTAATTAATATAATTTCAATTTGAAAAAATTAATTTAATCTATTAAATCATCATACCAAAATCAACTAAAGATGAAATTTTGTGATTTTTTTGAAATCAATGATTTTTGAGTGAATAGTGATTAATAATGCTTTTTATAAAACAATCATATTTTTTTTTTAAAATTAATCAATTTAAAAGTCTTATTATTAGTTAAATTTGATTTAAAAGTAACATATGTATTATTTATTTCTATTAAAACTTATTTATTAAATTTTCTTCATCTTCATACTATATTTTGGTTTAAGTTTACTTTTTTGGATTAAAAATGCATTTGTTTGAATATAGTTTTTAAGTTTATAATGTTTCCCAATTTTAACTAATTAAAATAACACCTAATGGAGAATTATTTACCTGAAATTTGTAGATTATATTTCTATATATATGAATTTAAATTCATATAATGATGATTAATATCTATATATTTAATGTAATATGATCTTACAGTTGAAAAATAAATTCCTTAAAAAACTGTTTTTCAACATATTTTCCATGTTAATTTTTAAATTAAATTATATAAATTATATGAATTGAAATTGATAAAATGGATTCCATAAATAAAATTATAATTTTTAATATTAATTAATATTTTTTTTTCTAGTGGATATTAAAAAATAGTAAAAATTCATAACCACAGTTAAAGGGTAAATCAGGTTAATTTAGGTTTAAACTAAGTGTTAAGGCCACCATTTTTTCATCTTAATTATTATTGGACGAATTTATTTAGAAAATAATGAAATTATCCCATAGATAAAATTATTTATGTGAAAATGTTCCTAGAAAATGACCTATATATTTTTTAATGAAAAGAAATAAACAAAATGTCACTCTATAATATTTAAAAACATCTCATGTGTTCAGATAGTGAAAAAACAAATTTGTGAATGAATATTAATTCTTATTTTGATCATAATGAAATTATTTTTATGATGTATTTTTTTCTAATTTTTAGGTATCATATATTTCCCATAAAACCTTATGCAACACCGAAACAAAATTATTCAATTAATATAAAAAATAAAATTAATGATATTAAAAATATTAATAATAATATAATTTGAATAAATTATTGTGTTCCATATATTTTTTAGATATATATAATTTTAGGGAAGTTTTATATTTATATATTTAAAGTACATATTCTTCGTGATGTTTCTAAAAGTTTAATTAAATTTACAATGTCTAAATTGACATTAATGATATTTTATAATAAGTAATATTTTATTGAATGATTTCAAACTCATAAAAATGTTATATTTTTTAAGAGAATGGGAAATGGTTTATAATATCTTCCATTTTCCATTTATTTGTTTCTTTTCTTTTTATTGTAACTTTATCAAACATAAAATAGTAAAATTTTCAATATCGATGAAATTGTAAAACAAAGTTAGAAGGAGCTAAAACAAAATGAAAAGGGTGAAAAAATCACCTAAACATTTTTCAATTTTTATTTGATGATATAATTTAGACTCACACTCATTTTACCAATTAGTATTACCAATTTTGATCTTTTTTTATATGAAAATTAATTTATATTAATTTAGTATTTTAAGAAATTCCATTAGTGCCCCTCCCCTATCTTATAAAAGGGTCGATTTTATTATATTTTATTAACAATTCAAGAACTATTTTTTTCTACATATAACTACCCAAATAAATTAATTACGTCACTACCCATGTCTTATAGGTTTATTTGTTATTATAAAATAATCATAGTAATGATTTTTGTAAATAACGCAAGAGGTTTTCTAAAGAAGAGGTATTGTTCTTAACCAAGCATTTTCATTTTATTTATTTTTATAACTTCTTAAAATATTATTAAAACATAATGAAATAATTACACCAGGATATTCCATATACTAATATTTTGTTATTATAATTTAATAATACATATCCATCCCTTATTTCATGAATTGGGAAACAAAACCATCATTCATTTGTACGATGGACTACCGCCTCATGAACTGATGTAATGATTTTTCCATCAGCTCCTCTGATGGACAGTTTTAATGATGTATTAAATACATATATATATATATATATATATTATATTAATTCCATATTTTTTATTTTAAATAAAAATATATCATTTATTTTCTTACATTCATTCCACTAAAAAAAGATAACATTATTCGTACGTACATGTGGACTACTACCTCCACGAAGCGATGTGATTCATTTTTCATCACCACATTAGCTGAATAATATATATAGGTATATTTAGAAAAAGGTATGGTAATTATGATATTATTATAATTTTTAAATAATACTTTCCATATTTATGTATTTATCATTGAAAAATGGAAACGTTACTCCCATGTACGTACGACCTACATTCTCCATGATTGTAACATTGTTTATTTTTCATAATCATATCTCATGTTCACATTTCAAAGAATAATTAATGTATAAAAATGACAATTATGTCATAATTATTATTCATTATATGATATAATATTGACCACATTGACCATCGTCAACTTACCAAATTCATTTTGCACATATGAGGTGAATATGGTCAAAACATTTGATGTGAAATTAATCAATTTAGAATTTTTATATAACATGATGATAAAAAAAATAAAAATATAATAAACATTAAAATGATTCTTAATAAATTAAATAACTAATTTAATTTTATTATTTTGAAGGATAAACCTTGTGAAAAACTATTTAGACTCAGTGTAAGTGACTTTATTTTAAAATACTATTTTAAATCTTCCCTTACACCTCTTTTTATTCCAATCACATATTTTTAATAATATACTATTTAAACATTTATATAGAGATAGAATAATTGTAAATTAATTTTTTTTCACTATTTAATTTCATTAAAAGGTTTTCAAATGGAATACTTTTTATAATTTGTTTTGAATTTATTTATAAAAGACAACTGGAATGTTCTATTTTAACAAATACAGTGACAATGAATTTTCATACTATCATAACTGTTATTTGTTTTCTAGATTCTTTTTCAATATTTCATGTTCAAAACTTCATTCCATTCCTTCTAGTATTTTATTTTTAAAAATATGTATTTAATATAATGGCTATTTTAATATCTAAGAGTGTTTTTCCTATGTGTTGAAAAGTCATTTCGAAGGGGTTTTTGAAGAAAAGGTGCCGAAATAAATTGTTTTGTTCATGAAAAGGTACATGAGATTTATATTAAATAAAAAAATTGAGACTGATACCTATTATATGATTCGTTTGTCCCCATTTAATCTCATTAATAAGAGTGATCCCAATATATCTTATAAGAATCTTGATCCCCATTATAGCTCTCCAAAATGTTGGGTAATGTTTATGTTCTTTAGTGAATTTTGTTTGAAGTAAAATGAAATTATTATGAAAATTCATAATGGTTTTATGAAGATGATATCACATGTCACCTATATGATTTCTAATTCTTAATAATGACTTTTCTGGGAAGTGTTTTTACTTGAAAAGGTAATCTTGTGATATTTTTGAAGGAAAAATTATGCCCATTTAGGGTAGAATGGTTTGTTTTTTAGAAAATGTTTATCACGGGTTCACATGTTTCATAAGAAACCCACATGATTAGGATTTTTTTATGTTTTAATATAACGTGTCTTATGAAAATATTTGTGCAGTAAAGATGATTTCATGAGTATGTAAATGATTATTTGAGCTCCAAGTTTATTTATTTTAAAGAAAAACTCTACTTATGATATCATGGTTTAAGGAAATATTAATGAGTTTCTTTATTCTTTTTATGTACCTTAATAATATTTTTTTCTCATCCCACATTTTGAAATATTTTTGATAGGTTTTGAGTATAATTAGTAATAAATAAAATATTAAGTTGAAATTCATTACAATTGTCCATTAAATGAGACTATATTTCTTTTTAATAGTTCTGTGTTTTGGGAAAATTGAATACTATGTATAAGTGTAAACATTGTGATGTAATACTTATTTATGTAATTAATGATGACTCAATTCTCTAAAATTATAAGCCTAAAAGATCATTACAAATGTAATAAAATGAATTCTTGTCTAAAGTCACTGTAATAGGTAATGTGTGAGTCCTAGTCCTTATGGTGGATATTATTGGAAATATTTAGATTAATTTATGTTTTGGGATAATGTTAATAATATATTTTTTGAATATTAAAAATTAAGGTTATGTTCAAATGAAATTTCATTTTAATAAAACCATGTTGTTTCAACTAAACTATATCTATTCAGAATGGTTTTCTATAGACGAATATGAAACATGTAGTGGGAAGGAAATGATAAAATTATATCCTTCCAAATTGGTATCCTAGGATGTTTAGGATTAGAGGTGTTTAGTTTGTTACCATGATGAATCATTTGATTAAGGCAATAAATGATTGTGGTATCCATACTAGATTGCAACTATATATACCACATAGGAACATGATGATAGTAGTTCTTTTTTCCCCACGAATTCCATAATAATATAAGGTATATTTAGAACCTATGGTAGATAAAGGATAAATCAATTCTCTAGAAAAAATACATGAAGTTTTCAGGTGTTCTAAACACTAAAGGTAACCCAGTTCATTTGTTAATTTAAAGGCGAAACTGATTGATGGTGGTCATTGTCTATGAATACTAGAGAAAGAGATGTGGTCGATTCACTCAAATTTGATAATTTTAAGAAAATTTTTAAAGATAAATTTTTCCCTAATGTTATCCAACTAATAATTGAGAAAAAAATTCTTGGAATTGATGAAGAAAGAAGAATATTCAGTTACCATATATGAAGAAAAATTTACAATATTGTCCAGGTATATACTATATTTTATTCAAGATCATGATAATAAGATTAATAAATTTTAGTGAGGGATGAAACTAATATTTCAAATTAAATTAGATTCATGTGAATTAAAAAGTTATTAGAAACTTGTTCAATGTTCCAAAAAGTAGAAATAGAGATTTTTGATGATCATGTATTCCATGAAAACAAGTAGTACCAAAGGCTTAAATAAAAACAAATGGGGAATCATTCATCAATGAAATATAGAGGTAAGAAAATACAGTTTTATTATACTGATAAGTGTGGTAAAAAGAATCCTATAAAATTTATTATAAAATATAGGATGTTTTTCTCATGCAGAAGTTAGAGACATGTGGCTCATGACTACAACAAAAGTCATTAGACAAATAAGGGAAAGTCAATAGTAAGTTGATTTTATTACAATGATTTGTGTAATTATGCTAACATGTGTTCGAAGTTAGTGTCTCGTGGGGTAAATCATCATGAATGACATAAAAAGGATCATTTTTTAATATCGTGGTTGATGTTGGGAATTCTAATGAAGTTTTGATAGTTATGTTACACATTTAATAAAATTTAACCAATTCACTAATTGACACTAGATCTTTTAATGAATTCATTTCAAATAAATTTACATGTAAAATGAGAATATAACCTCATTAGAGGAAGACAAAACTATTCTTGAAAACTCAAAGTTAAAATATTAAAGCAACCAAGATATATTGGATTCCTCCTATACTTATTACTGTGATAGAATTTCCTCCAAATATTGTTTAACTTCCCAAGGTAGAGTTTTATATTTTCTTTGGGTATTTATTGACTTTAATTCATAATTATATGATATATTTCAAATCAATGAAATTTATATTTAATGATTTGATACATTTTATAACCTACTAAGAATCTGATAAACTGATTAGAGAAGGATACAAACAATACCAAACTCATGTTGTCGAAAGGAAATAAATTGATAAAATTAGTGATTTATTTCTGGTAAATGTATATTTGGATGTATTTCCTGATTATTTTCCTGGTGTTATTTCTAATTAGTAGGTGAAATTTACTAGTAACATTGTTCTTGATGATAAGAAATTTTCAAAACCCCTTATCTAATGGATGAAGTAGAACTTTTCATATTTTAAAAAAGTTTTAGGAGATACTAGATAAAGGTTTCATTCATCATATTACTTCACCACAGGTTGATCCATTTTTATTTGTTAAAAATAAATATATTTTAATGAAACTTTGAATTGACTATAGAGCATTTAATGACATCACTATTAAGATTAAGTTTCCTTTGCCTCGTATTGATGATTTTCTCGATCTAATCTAGGGAGGAAAATAGTTTCCAAAGATTTATCTAAGTTAAGGATATCATTTTTTGAAGGTTAAGGGGGAAGAAATTTTAAACATGGAATTTTGGACTAGATACGTACCTTATCAGTTTTTAGCAATTCCCTTTAAGTAGTATATTGCACCATCTGTATTTATGGAAACTTTAAATTGAGTTTTCAATGAGTTATTAGATAATTTTTTGTTTGTTTTTGTTGTTGATATATTGTTATATTCTATAAGTCTTTGAGATCATAAAAGAAAATTAAGGATTGTTTTTAAAACCTTAAAATAAAATGAACAATATGAAAAATTTATTACGTGTGAATTTTGGCTGTAAAAAATTTCTTTCCCAAGAAATATTGTTTATAAAGATGGAATAACTATTTACCCTTTTAAAAATAAAGTTATTGAATAATTTCCAAGAACTAAAAATGTCATGGATATTTATAATTTTCTTTGATTACTAGGTTACTATTGGTGGTTTGTTGAAAACATTTCTTGGTTGTCTATCCCACTAACTATGTTAACTTAAAAAGGTGTTAAATTCATATGGATAAAATAATATGATGAATATTTTCAATAACTGAAAATTATATTTGGGAATGATTTAGTTTTGGGCATACCCTTTGATAATGGTGACTATTTAATCTGTTGTGTTTCTTTATTTAAAGGACTAGTTGTGTTTTGATGCATAAAAATTAGGTGATTTCTTATTCTTCACAACAACTTAATCCACATGTATAAAATTATCATATAAATGATATAGAATCCAATTGTTTGGTTTTATTGTTAAAAATTTGGAGGAATCATTTATACAAAGTAATGTTTGAAATATTTATTGACCACCAATGTTTGAAGTATATATTTACTAAAAAATAGTTTAACATGAGTTAGAGGAGAAGTTTGGTACTGATTGAGGATTTTTATTTCATGACTCATTATTATCCTTCAAAAGAAAACAATTTAACCAATTCTTCGAGTCATAAAAATAATTCTTAATTAACCATGTTATGTTAGGAACATGACCATTTGTTTAATGATTTGATGAATTTTTCTTAGAAGCCGTAGATGCAGAAATTTCCTCTGTTTTATTTCAATATTAGTATAATTTTCTTTTTTTGAAAGAATTAATAAAGATCACAATGATGATACTGTTTCATATGAAAAGGTAGAATCTATTAAGAAGGCTAATTTTTTATAGTTTAAAATTTATTAACTAAGTTTTATTAGATTTGAGAAAAGATTATGTGTTCCTTGTGTTTCTCAGTTGAATAATCAATTGTTGAGTAAAACTCATAGTTCACTATTCTATGTTCATCCTAGAGGCACCATGATGAAAAACTATTTTGGGGAGAATTACTAGTGGGATGTAATGAAAAGAGATATTGATAAATTTACCGTGAAATGTTTGACTGGTGAATACGTTAAACATAAATGAAAATTACTGAAGGGGATTCTTCATACTTTTTCTATGATAGATTGGGAATTGGAAAATATATCTATTGATTTTATGATGATATCACCAAAAAATTATTATGAAAACCCCTCCCTTTATTTCACATTAATATATGGTTTGTAATATAATATTACACATAATAAAATCCAAAAGATTCATAATTTTAGTGTCTTTGGTAATTAGGTATATATCATAACATCTTGAACATGGGATATAACAACATTATTAAAAACTTCCTTAATATCCTTCAAAAATTCAATGGGTTTTAAAAATGTATGAGATAACCTGTGTACATATATAAGAAATGAGTGAGCTATGATGCCCAGTAAGGGAATAAAAAAGGAATAACATGAAGATAACAATACATGTAAAAAAATAGGAATATCAATGGGGAATAAAAAGAGTATGAATCATAAAGATGAACTATGATACATGAGATAACATGATAATCATAACACGGGAAATGTGGAAACAACTTAAAAATTTACATCATAAACATAGGTCAAGGCTAAACCGCTAAGAAATCATAGTGAAATAAGTCCTATAATAGAATAAGGTTCCCTCAATGTCCCAACATAATATATCAGGATACCAAATATTACCCAATTCATTATAACACCGTATAATTCCAGGTGCACCCGTCGCTTTCTTTTAATTCTCATTATTAAGTATGCCACATAAATAATAAAACATGGATCCATTCATCATAATATTTTATTAAAAGGTAAAGGGGTGTGAATTAAATATATTCAATTGCAAAATAAAAAGTACATGTTCATATATGTGAACACCCTTTATAAGAAATTGGTATGGTATTCACTGCTTAATTGTTTTCTCATGGTAAATTGTAGTGAAATTTTGGATGCATAACAACATCACATACAGATTCATAAAAATTGGTTGATGACACAAAAAAGAATAAAATCACATAGAAATAATATAATAAGTAATAGGGACTTGTAAAAACCAATCCCAACATTAAAAATTGGAAATAAAAGGCATGAGTCAATGAAGAAACTTGAATAAAGAAAAGAGTCCAAACTATATTCTAGCATGGTAATGGGTGTACATAAAGAAAAATGGAAGGATTATTGAGATTGAAATGGGGAATTCATAATTTATACATTAAATGTACAGTACATGTAATATTTAAGAATATATCCCAACATTATAAAATTAATGTTAATATACAAAGCATAAAATAAGTTCTTGAATGGAAATGTGAATAGAGAAATACCTTACTTGAGTGTATGAATCAAAATGCTTAGGAGGGTATTTTCGAGTACTTTGGGGTGCCTTATAAGGACTATAGTGAGTGGAGGGAAGACTATGGATGTGCTCCAAGGAGTTTGAGTGAAGTGAAATGGGATATTGTGTGCGTTTATATAGGAAAGTAGTCAGACTTATTTATTATTTAGGTTTCAAACTCTACATAATAAATTAACCAAAACCAAAAACCATACAATGGTTTTTGAAAAATGGGAGTGGTTCTATTTATTTTATAATTCCAAGGTCCAAAATTAATAAAATAATTCCCATTCTTTTGTGGAGGCGAGTTATACTCTTAAGGAAAGGATTTTAAAACTGTAAAATATATAAATTGACTTGGAGGATTCATAAAGGCTTTATGAAATGATCAAAGTAAACATAAAATCAAATTATTTTAGAGGGAAACCACTGGTTGGGTCCTAGATACCCTATATATAATTTATTACATCACTTTTTGGTTATTTTATGTCATAATGCACAAAGTATATTTGTACGATATTTATTGGTCCCCCAAAAATTCATTTGTCTTAGAAAATTATAAAAAATTCACAGTCGAATATGTTCAAGGTTTTTACTCAAAAAATAATATTCATTTTTCTATAAATAATTTTCTAAATATTTTAATTTTCAGTTTAAAAATAAAAATATAATTTAATATTAAATACTTGGTTTATTGACCATAACTATTTTCAAACCATTATAAAAATTACATTTAAATTCATAAAAATTATATGACAATTGATATTTAATGAAAATTATTTAACAATAATATTTTATTAAAATATAATTTATTTCAAAAATACATTAATTCATCAAAATAAATTCCTTAATTGATTTTAAATTTTACCCAAAAAATACTATTTGTGTTTTATTATATAAAAATAATAATTATTTATAAAGAAACCATAATAGTATGGAAATATATCCTTCTTCTATAAAAAATAATATGCACACTCATAATTATATGGTATTGATAGATATCTCTTCAATACACCAAAAAATCCCCTAAGAGTAAGGTACACGACAATGATACTTTAATGGGGTGCTTTGGTGTACATGGTTTAGGATGCGGTCTTGATGGGTTTGAACTTATCCCATAAACGGTTTCAATAATTCTTAAGTTTTTGTATCCCATCAAGGGATTAGGTAAGGGAAAATACTAGAGATTCTATCTCCCTTAGAATCATAGGTAAATTTGATTCATAAGGTATGATCCTACTGGTTGAGGTCATCACTTCCTTTGTCGATGTAAATTGGATTTTTTAAAACTCTTTATTTATAAGTGCATGTGTTATTTTGTAACCATATTACATAATAATAAATTTAATAAAAAAGGGGAATTTTATTTATAAGTGTTTTGGTCATTATAATATCCCCCCCTTAAGAAATTTCAACCTCAAAATTTTCTTTTCCCACACTAAAATAAATGTGGGTAACTTTATTTCATCACTTCCTCTAGTTCCCATATATCTTATTCAAACTTATGGTTTCTCTACATCACTTTGACTTGTTTTATGATGTTATTTTGTATAGCTTTGTCTCTATTATCTTATATATTCAACGGTCACACCACATAAGAAAGGTCATTATTCAATGGAACCACCTCTATAGTGGTTACATGTGAGATATTTGGCATTTAATTTCTTGAAAGGGATACATGGAATACAAAATGTACTTGAGAATAGTTTGGTGGTAGTTCTAGTCAATAGTCCTCCTCTCTAATGTGATCGGGGATCTCAAAGGGGAGTATGTAATTGGACTAAGATTTCCCTTTTCCCCAAATATCATCACTTTATTCCATGGAGATATATATAGGAAAACCTTATTCCTAACATCATAATATAAGTTTCATCAATGATTCTCAGTACAACTATTTTATCGACTCTGAGCAGCCTTGATGTGTTTCTAAATAGTATTGACCTTCTCCACCATTTCCACAATTATTTCAGGACCTAGTAGTGTTTGATCCCCAAATTCATCCCAGCATGAATTCATTCTGCACCTCTTCCCATAATGGGTTTTATAAGGATTCATTTGGATGATCAGGTTGAAACTATTGGTGTAAGAGAACTCAAGTAGAGGAAGAAGTTGGTCCCATACTCCTTTGAAGCCAATTGATCATGACCTTAACATTTCATGAAGTGTCTAGATAGTCTGCTCAGATTTGCCATTAGTTTGAGGGAGATAAGTCTTGCAGAAGTTCAACTCAGTATTTAGAGCATGTTACAGAGTCTTCGAGAAGAAAGAGGTAAATCATGGATCTCAATAAAACACAATCAATGGTGGTACTCTCAATAGCCTTAACACTTCTATGATTTATATCCATGAAATTTGATCCCATGAGAAATCATCTCGAATCACAATAAAGTGAGATATAATTAGAATACGATCCATAATAACCCATATATAATTATTTCAACTGGATATCTTCAGAAGTCTGGTGAAAATTTATTTTTTGATTTTTTCCCATTTATGTGTTGGTATGGGTAATGGTTTCATCATCCCCTTAGAATTCTACATTTTAGCCTTTACTTGTTGACGTACTAGTCACTCTGAGGTGAATTCAAAAATCTATTTCTTTATATTGTCCCATTAATAGTTCTCTTGGAGATCTCGATACATATTTGTGCTTCCTAGGTGAATAGAGAAAGCCGAACAATGTGAATCATCCAACTATTCATTATTTAACTCTAGATTTGATGGTACACATAATCATGAACAAAATCTCACTACTCCTACTTTGTTAAAATTTAACTATGAGGAATTCCATATAATTATAGTTTTGATTTTCTTTTGAATTCCCACATCATCCTTTTGAGAATATTTTAAACTCTTTAGAAGGGATGGTTGACCAATCATTTTGGAAAGTGTTGATGATGTTACTTTATTTATGATTCTCATATCCATAATTTCCAAACCTATGAAGATATGATTCCCCAAAATTCTCATCACCAATATAATTTCTAGTTCCTTTATACATAGAACAAACTCCACTTTATTTTCTTTACTAGGATGGCAGTGGATCGAGAAATCACAGTCCTTGATATTCTCTAAACAACTTATGTGGTGCATATTCCAATCCTTCCATGTTAATGTATATTTGAGAATTTTTTAATCCATACATATATTTGACAATTTTTCTAAAAAAAGACAATGCCACCATATTTTCAAAGAGAATATCACTAAATCCAACTCCAGATCATGTGTTGGGTACTTATATTCATGAAATTTCAACTACCTTAAATCATATTCTATGCCATTTTCATTCTGTGTCAACACATAACTCATTCCGTTCTTTGAAGAATCACTAAAGACTATAAAATGTTCTCCACTTGTGGGTAATGTGAGCATAGGGGCAGTGATAAGCCTTCTTTTGAGTTCCTTACATCACTATTCACTCTCATCATTCCAAGAAAGCTTGACTTCCTTTAGAGTTATCTTGGTTAGATGGTTTGAAATTGGTAATAAATTTCATATAAATAGAATATGATACCCAGATAATTCAAGGAAACTATGGATATCTCTAAAAATGTTGGCATACGACATCCTTCAATTGCTTATATCTTTTAAGGGTGCACATATATCCCATTTCTTATGATGATATTCCCCATGAATGATACTTCCTTCAAATAGAACTCAAAAACTGGAGTACTTTTCATTAAGATTATCATTTCTCAATGACTTTATCACATTTCTAAAATACTCATTATGGTCCTCCTTTTTTGGAGTATATTAGTATATCATATATAAAGACAACCTGACATTTTTCTAGGTTATATCTAAATACTCTATTAATGAAGTCTATTAATATTTATATATAATTAATGATTTTGAATGGAAATAGTATGAACTCACGGTTCCCATATATTGTATGAAAATTAGTCTTGGGGGTATCCTTCTTATTCATCTTAACATGGTAATATCCCAACCATAGATCCACCTTGGAGAAGAATTATAATCCATGTAGCTAATCAAAAAATTCATCAATCTATGGCATATTATTCATTTTTTTCCGTGATCTTGTTTAGATCAAGATAATAAATATAAATTTGAGTTGACCCACCCTTATTCTTGACAAAGTGGACTGGTGTACCCCATGGTGAAGCACATGGGCATATGAACACATTATCTAGATTCTCCTATAGTTGTTTCTTCATATCCTCAAGTTCCAAAATAATCATTCTATATGGAGTCTTAGATAATATAAATTCCCCATGTATAAGATTGAAATAAAATACATTATCTTGGCCATGGGGAAGTCTAGGAAATTCCTCAAGAAACACATCAGTGTACTCCCTCACAATGTGAACGTAAACATGGACTATCTTTTCCTTAGACACAGTCATTTGAGATAGATACATTTTATCATAGGGAAGTAATATCTATACTTGAAATGTGGGTTCTAATGATGATTAATCCTCATCATCGAACTTTTACAGAATCAATGGTCGATTCAAAATAGATAGATTGATTTCCTTCTTATAGAAATTTATATATTCTATATACCGGGAAAGCCAATATATGCCTTGAATTATCAAAAAATTACACCAAAGTTAGTATGACATTGTTAACTAGGATGTTCATCCCACAAATTGTGTCAAGGGAGGAGTTATATACTTGGGATGTAATAATTTCCACATTTTCAATTTTCACTAACAACTATACTTCCATGCTTAGTGGTGGTGTTTGAATAGTTCTACTAAAATTTTGTGATATGAAGGAATTTGTATAACCAAAATCAAAAATTAAATTCACTATTCTTGAATTAATAAATATCATACCTGTCACAACTTCATTTTTGAGATCCACCTATGTGACAGTGATGGAAGAACTCTCCCTTTATAACTTGGAGGTATTTGGTTGTCTCTGAAAACCCTTGGATTAGTGCATTGATTTGAAAAGATCTATGGTTCATTAAAGTTGAAGCAATGAAAAACAAGCTAAGGGTTGAGTAAATCATTATTTTACTCTATCACATTAGCATGTTTCTCCTATAAACATTCGTTATCTAGGTTTCCTTTCTACCCATACCTAAAGCATTTCTTCATTACTTTTAGTCAATTTCTAGGGTGCTTTTTTTAACACCTTATACAAGTGAGATGTTACAATTTCATAGAACTGTTATATTTTTACATCGGGCCACTATAATTAAACTTCACTTTTCCCTTTTGTTCCCATGATATCTTTGATATTCACCGATATCTAGTTCGACTTTGAAGGAATATAATACAATATCCTCATAGCTATCAATGTCTCAGATTGCCATAATTTTTTAGAGAATAGGTTTCATCCCACTAGAGAAGTGGTGACATTTCCATTCAAGGGAATGGAAAATGATAAAGGTGTATCATGAAAGTTTTTTTTAAATTTTTCTCATATTCCTTGATGTATTTTTTGTCTTTGTGCTTGAGGGTATGGAAATAAATTTCCATTTTAAGGAGAAGAGTGAGATTTAACTACTTATAGAAAACCATTTTATGGAATTATTTACACTACATTATTTATATATCTTCCTCATTGTTTGTATTCCTGATCAATGTTCACCACTGATCAGCTTCTCCCTCCATACGATAAACATCCTATAGAAACTTATCTTGTTCAAAATATTGATGGATGGAGCTTGGTTGTGTGACTCCAAATGCATGGGAGTGTCTTATTTAGAGCTTGGGGTTCCTTGGAAGGACTCCACAGACTTGAGGTTAGAGTATTTATGTGAACCAAAGAGTTTTAGTTAAGGTAAATTGGAGATTGAGAGAGTATATATAGGAAAAGAGGTGGGATTTATTTATTATTTAGGTTTTGGATTATACAAAATAAAATTTCCAAAACCACAATCTATCCACTAGTTTTTCCCATGGTTTTTACCAAATGGGAGTGGTTTTCATTATTTTATAATTTAAAGGGGCTAAATTAATAAAATAATTCCCTTTATTATGTCTAGGCGAGTCATACTCATAAAGAAATGATTTTAAAACCATAATATATATTAATGGTTTTAGAGGATTCATAAAGGATTCATAAAATTTACCAAATAAAAATAAAATCTCATTATTTGAGAGAGAAAAATATATTTGGTCATTGATAGCCTTTATAGTATTTATTACATCACTTTTGGGTCATTATGATGTCATAATACACAAATTATATTTATACTGTATTTAATTTTTACCCAAAATTTCCAATGTCTCTGAAAATTATGAGCGAATAACCATTGGATTATTTTGGAATTGTAATTCCAAAAATAATATTAATTTTAAATTTTAAAATAAAAATAAAATTCATTGAGAGATTTTGGGTTTTTGACAATAGTAGTTTTCTAACCCTTAAAAATTTATATTTTACTTTATAAAATTTTTACTATAATTTTTACTTAATAATAATTATTTAATAATAATATTTTATTGAAATATTATTTTATTTTAAAAAACATTAATTCATGAAAATAAATTCCTTATTTGAACTTTAATATTACCCAAAAATACTATGTGTGTTTTAATAAATCTAAATAAAAAATCAATTATAAAGTAACCATAATAGGATGAAAATATATTTATCATTATATATAAAATAATGTATATAATCATAATTCTTGGGTTTTGATACATATTCTTTCAGTACAATAGTAAATTACCTAACAGTAAGGTGCGTGATTGTGAAACTTTCATGGGGTGGTTCGACGAACATGGTTTGGCCCGTGGTCTGAATAAGCTTAGACTTCTCCCTTAAACACTTTCACTCATGTTTAAGTTAGTGGAACTCTTATTGGTATTGGTTAAGGGGATTTACCATAGATGTTATCTACCATGGAAGCTATGAGAAATGGATTTCCTATTGTATGATCCTACTGGGTGTGGTCATCAATTCCTTTTTTTCTGTTTATATGATATTTTAAAACCCTATATATATAAAAATCACAGGATCACTATTCTATTACTATTTTTAAATGGTAAAGAAACTTATCGGTATTTCAAATACAATTGGATATATTAAACCAAAATAAGTGCATGTTTTTTATAACCATATTATATAATAATACATTTAATTAAATTAAAAGGGGAATTTTATTTATAATAGTTCTTGTTGTTACTGTTCTTGAGTTAATAATTAAATTTTTGTATTTTTTGGTTGCTTAACTAAATATTCACATTTATATCCCATTCAAGATAATATTTATTTAGATCATATTTATCTAATCCATCTAAGAGAGATATTTAGTTTATATGGAGTTCACCTCTCCATTTTCTCTTATTGTGATCCCAGATTCACGTCTAATTTATGTTAAAGACTTATGCAGCAGTTGGGATATAAATTAAATTTCATTACAACTTTTCATCTTAAATCTGTTATCAATTATGAGAGAATGATTCATATGATGGAATAAATGCTTCATGATTGTTCTATGGATCACCAAATTTGTTGGGATTAACACATTTCTTTTGTCGAGTGTTCTTTTAACAATAATTTTCATTCCATTATATGAATTGTACATTTTGAAGCACAATATGGAAAGAAATGTTGAACTCCAGTGCATTGGAATGAATTAATAGAAATTAAGTTTATGTGGGAAAAATTGGTATACGAGATGGTATGATGTTTCAAGACGATTCAACAATATATGAGGGAAACTTAGAGTAGGTATAAAGTTTAATTGTATAACTGAAGAAAAGTTCTTTCTTTTGAGGTAGGTGATCATGTTTTTCTTAAAGTATCACCAGATAAAAAGTGTTAAGTGTTTTGTTAAAAATGGGAAGATAGGTTAGTGGTTATTTGGTTCCTAGGAAATACTAAAGTAAGATATTTTAGTTTCTAGTAATGTGACTTTTCGTTCGAGTTTATCCTTGGTACACAATGTTTTTTCTTGTCTTGATGTTATGAAAATATGTGCTGAATTCATCTCATGTTTTGAGCCCTAAGGAAATTTATTTCTAAGATTACATTTTTTTATGAAGAACTAACAATACATATTATTGAATTGAGAGATAAATTGTTCCAAAATAAGGTGATTCAATGGGTTTAGTTTTTTTGGAAAATCATTAAGGTTGAAGATGCATCATGGGAGTCCTAAAGTGTTATAGTTGATATATATCACTAGTTTATAATAATTGAATAAAATTGATAGGGTGTAATTTACAAAATAGTGGAAGAATCTAACTACCTAGGGTTTGATGTAATAAATTATTTTCTTATTTATTAATTATTCCTAAATTATATATTTAAATTCTTTATAAAAATATTAAGTATTTATTAAATCAAAAAATAAATAGTTTTGTTAATCTCTATCTTATAAGGTTTTATCTAAAATTTTAATTTTGAAATTTTAGAATTTGAATTTGAAAAAATTAATTTTGTTTTTTTAAATCATCATATCAAAAATTTACTTTGGATGAAATTTTGTGATTTTTCTGAAATGATTTATTTTATAATGAATATTGAAAAATATAACTTTTTATAGAACTATTATTTCTTTTGAATAAATAAAGAAATATAAAATTCATATTCTTCTTCAAATTTGATTTAAATGTAACATAATTATTTTTTAGTTACATTTAAACTAATTTACTACTTTTGAATTATATTTATAACATATTTTGGTATAATTCCATCTTTTGTCTAAAAGAAACATTTGTCTGAAAACTGTTATTATGTGCATAATGTTTTTCTATTTTAAATATTTAAAATAACCCATAATAAGGAATTTTTTATATGAAATATATAGATTATATATCTATATATTATAATTTAAATTCATAAAAAGATGATTAATATCCATAAAGTTAATGGAAGATCATATTATTCTTGAGAAATACATTTCGTAAAAAACTCATTTTCAAAATGTTTTGTTGGTAAATTTTTAAATTAAATTATAGAAATTTTATGAATTTAATTTTATAAAATTTATTAAATATTTATAATCATCATAATTAATAACATGTAACAAGGATAACTAAATTTTGGTCCTAAGGAATATTAATAACTCTAAAAAATTATCACTATAGTAAAAGGGTAAATTAAGATAATTTAGGTTAAAACTTAGTGAGAATGCCACAATTCCCATTTTAATTCATACTGAAATAAATGATTTTGACAATTGTTTACTTAGCATAGATATTAAATTATTTATTGGATATTATTCCCTAAAAATGACCTATTTAAAATTTAATTTAGAGAAAAAGACAAAATTTCACTCTTTTACTTGTAAAATTCTCTCAAGCATTCAAATAGGTAAAAAAAGTTATGGAAAAATATTGATTGTTATTTTTATCATAAGAAAATAATTTTCATGATGGAAATTTATTTATATTTTTTAGGTGTCAAATATTTACCATAAATTCTTATGTAGTACCAATATAATATTTATTTAATTATTAGAAAAATAAAATCAATGATATAAAAAATACTAAAAGTAATATAATTTAAATAAATTATTGGGTTACAAAATTTTTGTAGACAAGTATAAAAAATTTGGAATGTTTTAAATGTAAATATTCAAATTCAATATTTTTATTGATTTTTAAAAAGTTAAATTAAATGAATACTATAAAAATTAACATTAATGATATTTTATAATAAGGAATGTTTTATTAAATGAGTTAAAACTCTTAAAATTATTATATTGGACTAAGAGAATGGAGAATTGGTTTTAATATCAACCATGGTAAATTTATGGGACATTTTAGCTTTTATATAAACTTCTTAGACCCTTAAATAGTGAAACATTAATATCGCCATAATTGTCCAAAAGGGTTAAAACTAGTTAAAAGAAAAAGATAAGGCTAAAAGCATCACCTAAACTCATCCAATTTTTATTTTATAAAACAATTTAAAATAAAAATCAAATTATATTATAATCTTATAAATTTTGGGGTTTTTAAATATGAAAATTAATTTTTTATCTATTTAATATTTTATAAAATTCCAAGAGTTCCCCTCCACCATCTTATAAAAAGGAACTTCTTCTTCTTTTTTATTCCCAATTCAAGAACCATTTTTCCAAAATATACCAAAAAAATTGACATAATCAAACCCATTAAATAATATAGAGTCATTTTTTGATCATAAAATAGTCCTTGTAATTCTTTTATTGTAAACCATAAGAGGTCGTTCGATGATGAGGTATAGTTCTTAACCAAGATTTCTTATTTTGGTTATTTTTATAACTTCATAAAATAATATTCAACCAAAATAAAATAATAAAACCATTATATTATATATAATTATATTTTATTATGTTAATTTCATAATTTATATTCATAGCCTCTTCCATAAAATGGGAAACAGAACCATTATTTGTGTGTACGACGAACTAAACCCTCACAAACCGATGTTATTTATTTTACATAACATCATATACATGTAGTTGTAATAATGAATTTATTATATATATATATATATATATGATATTAGTGGCATATTTTTCATTATTAATGAACAATTTATCTTATAATTACTTACCTTTCAATCCACTAAAAAATGATAACATCGTTTGTGCGTGATTGTGGACTATCACCTCCACGAAGTGTTGTGATTAGTTTTTCATAACCACGTCACATTGATGATATATATAAGAATATTTCAAACAATAATACTGAATTTCTGATATTTTTATCATTCTTAAATAATATTTACCTTCCTTCTATAATTATCATTTAAAAATATAAATTTTACTCACTTGTACGTACAACAAATCTTCTACATGATTTTATCATAGTTCATTTTTCATAAACATCACTAATTATAGTTTTTAAAAGTTTAAATGATTAGGAAAAAATATAATTATTTCATGATTATTATTATATAAAATATGGAATAATTACCTAGTTGACCATCGTAATTTACCAGCCATTTTGGACATATGAGCTTAATATGTTCAAAACATCTGACATGAAGTTATTTAATTTAGAAATTTTATATAAGATAGTGATAAATAAAATAAAAAGAATAATAAACTTGAAAAGGGTTTTTTAGAAAGTAAATATTTATTATAAATATATTTTTGAAGAGTATAAGTGAAGTGCATGATGATTCAGACTGAAGGTAATTTAATTTCTTTTCAAAATCCCCTTTTAATGTATCCCTTACAACTCTTCTTCTTCCATGTCAATGTTTTTAAAAATATCTTATTAATATTTTTATATGAAAATAAAATAACTATATGTGATATTTTATTTATCATTTGATCTATTTAAATGGTTTTCAAATGTAATATTTTTATGGAATGTTTTGACTTTCTTTTCAAATGATAGAAGAAATGTTTAATTTTAACGTATACGGTTACAACGAATTTTACCACAGTCATTACCATTATTTGATTTTGGGATTAGTTTACCAGAATTCATGTTTTCTTCAAATAAAAATCATATTAACCTTATCTATGGGTTTTTTCTATTTTAAAAATGGGGTTTAGAAAGGAATACTATTTAAATATCTGAAATTGTATTTCATATGGGATCAAAAGAGTTTTTAAAGGGCTTTATAATGAAAAGGTGAAACAATATTTTTTTTATTCATGATATAGTACTTGAGAATTATATATGAGAAACAAGTGAGACTTATATATATATATATTATATTATGGTATTATCCCCAGTATATATCATGAATACATGTGAGCCTAATATAGTATATACAAAGTGTGATCCCCATTATAGCTTTCCAATCCATTGAGTAATGACTATGTTATATGGATAATTACTTTTTAAGTTGAACATAATGGTTATTATAATTTGAAATGATTATGTATGGATTATATGTAGATGATTTCTGAAGTCACCAACATTATTTTTCTATTATTGATATTTATTTTTCATGGAAATTTTTTGATTTCAAATGGTAAGCTACTAATAATCTTAAAGGTAATATTTTGACCTTTGAGGGTAGAAATGTGTGTTTTCAGAAAATTATTTTTCATGTATTATCATGTTTTCTATAAAAAATCATAATTATGATCTTTATTTTATCATTTCTCAAAATATGTTTTATGAAAATATATGGTAATTAAATATTATTTCATGAGTTATTGAATGATTATTTGAGCTCAAAGTTTATTAATTTTAAATGTAAAATCTTTTTATGGTATTATGGTTAAAAAAGACTAACATTTTTCTTTCTTCTTTTTATGTACCCGACTGAGTTTTTGTAGTCATGCTAAATTTTTAAATGTTCTTCACAGGTATTAAGGATGAGTAGAACCAAACAAGAAGTGAAGTTGAAATTCATAATGATTTTCTTTGAAAAGATAATTTTTTATTTTTAAAGGTTTTTTTTATTGTGAGAAAAATGGATGTATAGTGGAATTTTTCACTTTTTGACATAATATAGATTTATCTAAGGGTGATGGACTAACTATCTAAAACTCTAAACTAAAAATATATTATTTAATGAAAAATAGTAATTATTTTATAATGAAACTAAAACAAATATTTTTTAGGTCAATTCTATATAATAAACATATCATTTGTACACATATGGTACATTAGGATAGTTTATACATCTAGAAGGTGTGTCTATCATAAGTCTACTTGATATCTATCAACCATGATCAAGGACTAGGAAACATAAATCTTAGAACATATCATTATATATATGATAGATCAAACTATAGAAGTTTAATGGATTTTACTCATAACTTATCTCTATTCTTGTGTTTGATGGAACATTTTATTGGAGAGATGTATACCATGGTACACTGAAAATAATCCTCTCTTGGATTGTTCCACATTATATATTTTCAATGCATTGTCACGTTATATTCCATCTGTTAGTCTAAGAAACTTATTATATCTATCTTGATGGATCTTAATCTCTAGAATATAGGAAAATTCATGTGATACTTTCTAAAAATATTTTATTCAAGTAAGTGTCAACCGATTGTAAAATGAGTATCTTATTTCCCATTATTAATATTTGAACAATATATACAATAGTGGAAACTACTGAACTTTCACTAAACCTATTATAACCATAGGTATCATTTCCATTCTTAATAAAACCAAATTATTTAATGGATTCACAAAAATTAATATTCATTGAACTTGATTCTTTATTATAACCGTAAATGTATTTCTTAAACTTGGATATCTTATTGGTATCGGTTGGTGTCATGATCCCTACTAGTTGTGTCCTATAAACATCATACATGATTTTCATTAAATAAAGTCATCTTTAAATATATTTTCCAAATATCATAATAATGGAATGCTTTAATAGAAAATATTATTCTACTAGATTTTAGTGTAGAGACTGGTGAAAATGTTTTTCCCTAGTATATATAATGATGTTTCTGTAAACCTTTAGAAACTAATAGTACCTAAAAGGTACCAACTTTACCATCCACATTCATATTTTTAGTAAATACCAATTTACACCAAAAAATATTTTCATTCACTAAAAAAATCCACTAAAATATAAACTTGGTTATGATATATGTAATATATTTTAGAATTCATTTTTTATTTCCTTTTTGTAGCTTTTGATTTGTTTACTACTTCCTTCTAGAATACTGGTTAATTTTATTTCACTAATAATCGGGCACATTCCAAGATTATAATAAAACCCTATATATCTGGTTCAAAAAACCTCAATAATAGCCCTACAAATTAATTTTTCATATTGAATAACTTATTACACTATGTGTTATGTAATTTGTTTTCCTTCAGTAACTCTAATATATCTCGAGGCACAACTTTATCGAATTCTATCTTGATCCCACTATATCCTCTGGATTTGTGTTCCACTTATAGGAACATGAAATATATTTCTATGATTACACTTTTATTCAAGGTATTTTTAAGGTAATATTCACTTATCTCTTTAGAATATGATACAATGATACTCTTTATGCCTCGTCTATCTCACCATGTCCAACAAGGATCATATCCTCCTTTAACTATCACCATTAACTATTGTGTATAAGGAGGTGTGAATTTTGATAAAACAAAAAAATCTCTTAGATAATCAATATAATCTTAGTTAAGACATTATCCACCAATATATTAGTAGATTTTAACTATATTCTTACCAAGATGATTCTCCTCTTCATTTTTGTTTTCTATAAAATTTATTTAATGAATTAATTATACCTCATCAAATAGATATATCTGTAATCATAAGTTTAAGAAAAAAAGTATGTGTATCTTCTTATATCTTATACTAAAAAGTCCCACACACATTAGTATGAACTGAATTTAAAATACCTATTTATTTCTCAACCTTTCCACTAAATGAAGATGTGGTCATTTTTTTTATGAAAAAAGCATGAAATCTATCCACGGGTTTGAATTCAAAGGAAATTAAATAACCCTATTGATATCATTTTATCAAAAGATTACAATTTACATGACCAGGTATAAAATGCCACTACTAGAGTGATATGAGTATTATGAATTTGTTTTTTTATCCATTAAAAAGACTTTTTTTTCAAATTTTTGTATGTAAATACCATTATTTATATGTTCCATTCCATAAAATGTGTTATCTTTATAAAAAGTGTCATATTTTTATTTCTGAACATAAAATTAAAATCACCCATATCTAAATTGAACAAAAAAATTATATTTTTTACACTAGGAAAATGATAAATGGGTTTTAAAACAAAAATCAATATAGTCAAAAATTTGAGATGAAAGTCCCATATCTCTAGTGAAACTTGTCCTTCTCTATTTTCAGCACAAAGAATCACCTCACTTTTAAAATATTCTAAAATATTCTAGGTTCCTATATTAGATATAAATATTAGAACCACATTCCATATCCAATACTCAATTTGTAGAAATGGGAACATTTCACATTATAATGAATGTACTTAGAGCTTACTATTTCCTTTTCATTGAGACACATATCTTTTTCTAGTGAACTTTTTGATACAAAAAATCATTCCACTTACTATTATGTAGCTTCTATTTAGATCGTTCTCTTCGTTTAAGGGTGTTATAAATGTGAATTGGGCTTTAAAATCTCCTTATAAATTTTTTCTTTTCCTTTACCCCCGTTCAGTATAAGGATAGAGGGGTTTTCATTATTCATGGATTTATATGCTTGGTGAATCAAATAAAAGATATCTGGAAGAGTATCTCAATAATTTTCTTGTTGAAATTCATAATAAAACTTCAGAATCTGAATAAATTAATGATATAATGAGGTCTATACAAAATTACCTTGAAATATTTAATCCCATAATTTTAAAATTCATAATATAGAAAATAACACAACTCTATGTTTCTTTCTCCAAATGGAGATTACAAAGACGACAAAACATGGAGTAAGCATCCATGTATTCATGAAGGTTCTAGACCTCACTAGTCAGGAATGATAATACAAAGGAATTAAACAACAAATATATCATCCAAATGCTTACAGTAGACATTTTAATCCTTACAATCCTCCTTAAAGGGATTATAATGAACATGGGACTTCATTACATAGAATTGCATCCCATATTATAGTAAAATTTACAAACATGTATACAACTCCTAGAAGTTTGTTATAGTGGGGGGATTATCTTCTCTAAGATTGACCACAAATAAAGTGACATAGTTGAGATACTTACCACAATCTATAAAAAATAAAATTATATTTTTGTACTTTATCTTGACGGAAAATTAGGATGTAATTGACGAATTAATTAGTCTCCCACTATTATATCAAATCCTAAAATCCCTCACCATTGGATTCTAAATTTTCAATCGATAAATTTTAAGAGTGTCAAGGATCCATAATTCCCATTAAATAACCAAATGGAAACCTTTACAAATTATTCAAAAAAATTTAGCTGTACTTTTATTTATAACTTCATTAACACACAACTAATTGATACATTAAGAAGACTCCCCAATCCAATAATCATATATTCATAATTTTTCAACACTTACTATGAAGTTTCCTTTAATATTGGGAGGGTAAATACTCTTGATTCTAAATTGGTTAAGTTAACCTAATACATTTATTTGGACTAATTGATAATTTAAATTATTCAGACATGGTCCAAACCAATATTTTTAACTATGGTTGCATTATACCCCAAAAACTAGAAGGAATATTGTTAATTTCATATTTTTATTTATGGATTTTTTTACATATGTGTAAATATGATTTATTTTATTCATATCATGATATACAATATTATTTTTATCTTTAATAATCAATTAACCATGACAGATAAAATAATTTAAAAAATACTGATATAATAAATATCTTTTTATCTTTCTATACTTTTTATTTAGTGTATGCACGATCTTATATAATTAATTAATTATACAAAGTAAAATACATCTCATACCATTTTTAATTTTATCATGGAAAGATTATTAATTTATTTAAATTATTTTATCATATTTAAATAAGAAAATTAATTTACTAAAAATTGCACAAAATAAATAAATAACCACACATCGATAAAATTATATATATATATATATATAATATATGTGATATAATCATTTGGTTTTATCAACAAGTTAGTTTACTGAGAGGGGATAAATTATCCTTGAGACTAGCATAAATCAATCATTGATCCAGCAATTGGTTTGAGTTGTAGTATTTCTCTATTCTCTTATGTATCAACTTGTTTGGATTTACCTCAGATATGGTCATGAAAAATCTCCTCTAGATTGGTACTCTATCGTTTTTGAATGATAACTCACATGTAAGTGAGTCTTAACAAGGGTTTCAGATATATATAAAATAAATCATTCTTATTAATATAAATTTACATGAATTAACAAATTAATTAATGAACAAATCAATCAATTAATTAATTATTAAACAGTTATCTTAACAGTCCATGAGGTGTAAAAATATCATCCTTCATAATTTTAAATAAATTAAATAAATTATATTTTTTTATTTAAAAATATTTGAGTATGCAGCACATATTTGGAAGGCCACATAATGTTTACCTTTATTTTAATTTTAAAATTCAATTTCTATAACATAATACTTACATGGAATGTACTATCACTCATAATGTCATGTGAGATGCACTTGGAATAGTCCTTGTTGTATACTGTGTACTTACACAACACAGATTCCCACACAACATGCCATGTTTTTCTGTGAGATAAGATACATAGTATTCACAACATGTATGACCACATGATATTCCATAATTTACAATATGTGTATGAAATGAAATTTGCATGAAGTACACAGTGTGTATAAATACCACTACATCTCTTGTAGGTACAAATTTTACACAAGATATAACATAAGATTGGTTGATCCACATAACATGATGAAAATGACTTGGTGTGTACCTTTTTAAAGGTTAACACATGTTACAAAATGTTGACATACCACCTACATGTTGTGTAGTTCATGTCCCACCATTTTTCTCAGAAATAAATCAATAAATGACATGTAATGTTGTCATGTATTAACCTATAAGGATAACCAAAAATTATGAAGCTTGTAATTTGAGTGGTGTAACATTATGTGTACATACTCTCCACTCTACACGTAATCCCTATTTAACTACATTATAGTATAAAATTTAATATATAATGTGTAATTACATTGTGTACTAACTGACATGAGTATCCATGATTTATAGGGTTCGTCCCTAAGTGCCTATATATGGTGACATGGTGTGTAATATAGAGATTCATTTCATGTATCCATGTTGTGTGTCTAGAAAACATGGATCCTTTGAATAAATTACTATCATATTATTTGTGTATTTTTGAACCATTATTGGCCTTATAAAATTGGTTTAAAATACACATCTCAATCCCTGGACTAAGAATGAAATTATAAACATGAAAACTAAAAAAATCAACACATGAAATTGATTAAATAAAATATAAATAATAATAAATTAAAAATTTATTTCTCTAATATCACTTTATGGTTTTTGGGTGATGCAAAAGCATCAAACATATGCCCATTTTTTTTACTTTTCATAAATATAAATGAGTTATATATGAATAAATTGATGAATACACCCTAAAATTTCTAGAATGGATCGTGCATATTTAATTTATAATTAATTTAAATAAGAATTACCTCATCTAATTTAATCCTATTAATAGTTTTTTGTTTTCACACTTACTGTGTGGTAGATTTTAGTGGTAAATCCAAGTGTATATTTGTAACGCCCTGACCCCAGTTACCTAGAGTCGATGCATTATTGCGTAACATTGGCATGATCACAAAAGATCAAGTCTCGAAAGACTGGTTAGTATAGTAGCCTTGGAAACACTAGTTACATTCATAAATGTTACATTACATCATAAAGTGAAAAACTATAATAACATAGTCTCCATTTTCTGCACTCATATCCCCTTATGACTATCCCTGTGGGTCATTCATAAAATACTTCTTCACATCCTGGAAAAAATTAAAACATTGAAAGGGGTGAGCTCAGACGCTCAGTAAGGATAACAATATAGCAGAAGCTTTCAAAAATAAACATAAACATTTAAGAAAATGTATAACTAAAACAAAAGCCTTTTAAACTTGAACTTTAGCATAATATGGAAAAAGTAAAATGAAATAATTCCATTTACTTATTCACATGGATATTCTACTGGTTGAATAATCACACGCAATATCAATGACCACATTCATAATGATGGAATGCATAATGTCAGAACATCATAACCACATAGCCAAGGCCTCGTGTCAAGACCACAAATAAGATTTTGTCAAGGCCTCATGCCAAGACACTAGTTTGTCTCATGAGACCTGTCGATGCATCGAGAAGCTATAGAGGGCTCCACCCGTCACTTATTAAGTCCAATTCATTCCTAATATGAACAAGTTTAAACTTATCATAAACCATAACATAAATGATTCACATAAAATATGGATAAAGGAAACATAACATTTACACATTTCAATCACAAGATATCAATACAACACATTGATATAATAAAAATACTTTCAAAACCATTTTCAATACCAAAATAAAATAAAATTAAATCTTTGTATTTATTTTTCATTTTAAAAAAAAGTTTTGGCTTTTAGAGGAAGCCGGAACTCAAATAATGGCCACGGTGGCGGAGAAGTCATTGTCACCGCATACGTACGACAAAAAACATTCATTTTTTGTTTTTTAGTAAAATTCTTCATATAAAAAGATTCCTTTTGAAAAAATATAAAAGTTAAAGGGGTTTATACACTGTATAAAAGAAATTTGTGTACAAAACAAAATATGCCTCAATGAATGGTGATTGAGGCGAAGTCCCTTAAAAGATAATTTTTTTTAAATAAAATATATCTATTATGTGTAGTCACTATAATTACACATAAATAAAGTAAAAATACAAGATAGGACATAATAATATCATTACATAATTTGAAAGTAGGAGATTAACCCAAAGAATGGAAATTTGGTTAAGAAGTTCCCTGACCTCGTGTCCGACTTGACTCGATCATTATTTAACCTCGTGAATAATAAACTAAAGTTAATTTATTTTTTCATAATAAATTTTTACATGTTCATTATTCCTTTTATATCACTTATTACAATGTTATGAACATTATGTAATTATTTAAGTTAATAACGGTCATTTTGTCGATGTTTGGTACTTGAGTAAAACATAACCTTCTTATAGTTACAAGTTGTTTATGTGGTAGAATATCCATTATCTCCAGAATTATATTCATGATTTAGATAACATATATATCATATATATCCAATATATACATTAATTTATAATATTACATAACATTTAGAGGAAAGAAATGAAATGCATCGTTCATAGAGACGGTAACTCTTTTTGATTTGAGCCAAAGGCTTCCTTGGGAATAATTCTGCCCAAAGTGAGGCTTCTAGGAGTAAGAGAGGGAAGTTTAGAGAGTATTTGGGCAGAGTTTGGCCGAGCCAAAAGGCTTTGATGGTGTGAGTAAGGTGGTAGTGGTGGGGGCCTTTTATAAGAGGAGAGGAGGGGCACTCTTGGAAAGTAATAAAATGTTACTTTATTATATAATGAGTTTCGGATTTTAAAGGTCCCACACTTATATATTTAGAAGATAAGGTGATAAGGGTTCTAAATATACTCATCCAATAGGCTTTGGACAAGTTTAATTCTTATATTTTACATTATCCTTCCATTTTATTAAAATCGTTAATTAATGAGGTAATCGCCGCATCATCATGGTGTCAAAAATAAATTAATTTATTTAATGTCTAAAAATTATAAAAAAAATATCATGATGTAGGAAATCCATTTATATTTGTAGAGAATATTTATAGTCAAAAATATGACTTGTATAACCCAATTTAAAAATTGTTTTAGTAAAACAACTCATGTTTGTGAAATTTTTATTTTAACTTTAAATAAAAAGTTATTTATGTCATTTTCCAACCAAAGTGGCTCCATGGGGTCACCATGTTGACCCATGGATTTTATTGGTCGGACAGGAAACATACAATAGGGGTATGACAAGTGTAATGGTATTTTTATATTTTTATGATATCATTTTTACCTTAAATTTCACTAATTACCTTTAATCACGATTTATTAAACTTAAAAGTTAATATTCACCAAAAAATTATTTTAATCCCATTGAACCACATTTTACTTCCTAATAAAAACCATGTTTGTAGGATTTTTGAAAATCAAATCATAGAAGTGCTAATGTTTTATTTAAAGAAGAAATCAGTTTTTTAACTACCACTTAGTGGTTTCACTATTCATCAAAAATTGAAATTTTTCAAAACAATGCCAAAATTTCACCCTAAGATATAATTGATATTCCGAATTCAAAAATGATGTATATTTTACAAAATTTAAACATATAAGTTGCATTAATTAATTTTATAATTAATTCCCACTGTCACAACAAATAGCGTGTTTTTAAGAAACAATATATATCAAAAGAGTGACAATTGTTTATGTAAAATTTCAATGTTAAATTAATTATAATGACCACAATTGGATAAAATAGTGAAAATATATTCTAATTATACTTAAAACCACTCAATATTATTATTTATCACTATAAATATTTTGATTGAAAAAGTTGTTTTAAGTATTTTTCACTATTCATAAAAAATTGGAAGTTCTCAGAAAATTACAAAAAATTCAAATTAGGGTAATTTAGATATTAAAAATACAAAAATCAAGTCCATTTTGAAATATAAAATATATATAATTTCAAAAAGTGGGTATTACTATTCATAATGGCTATTTTGATTGGTCGCGGTGTGTTAAAATCTTGAACTTGCGTACAATGCAAGCTATTGCATTATTGAAAGAGAAGCGTATCGTGGAAGCTCGGGGTGTTACATTCTCCCATCCTTCAATAAATTGCGTCCTCGCAATTTGAAATTTTTCTTTGAAAATAAAAGGTTGAAAATAGAAAATACCTTTGTGAAAAACCCACATCAGAAATAAGGTTAATAGAATTTAGCCTTAATAAGAGGGAAAGGGAAATGAAAAAGTCACCACCAAATTATGATCTCGATAAAGAGAACATTGGTGGAAATTAGAGACATATAATTGGAGGAAAACATAAATATTTTTAGGGAGTGATTGAGGTCATCAATCACAAACATGTGTAAAATTGAGGGCCTCAAAGCCTTCAGTCTATGTTGATTTAAAATATTATCAGTTCAACAAGACATAAGGTATTAGGATAACACATTTTTTTTGTTTTAGTATCCCTTTAATAAAGTTTAAGAATTAATTTATTCATAGAATAAGAGATAGGTATATATATATATATGCTTGACAAGTAGAGCTTCAACCTTCAACTAATTTCTACCACAAACTCATCTTTCACTCAAAAAGATAATGTAACTCAAAAATATTATATTTATCCTAATCGTAAAAGGTTAAAAGTATTAACACATACCATTTATATTAGGAAATCTATTTTGTAATAACCAGGGACTTCCTGTAGGATAGTGGTAGGTAATAAAGGCTTGTCGCACTATGGTTGTGGGTTCGATTCCTACAGCTTTGTCCGATGCGATGAGTTATTCCCCAACCTACAGGTTGTCCTTTTCGTAAAAGTATAGTATTATAATATTCTAAAAATAATCTTCATAAATGTTTTAACCATAAACAATACTATCCAAAGTTAAACTTAATCCATTCCAACCTTTATAGTTATCCAAAATACCTCCATCCAGACTTTCTCTAAAAGGTCCTTAAATTCCAAAATCAATTGTAACATCATATTCCCCAAACAATGTAATGTTTATCTTATTGTCACATACTAAAAATATGATTACCTTCATCATATTAAAACCTTAATGAAAACAACAAGTACTGCAGTACAATCCTTATATATATCACATTATTCTTATAACCTGAATATATTACTTGAGTCCAAAAGCACCAATACATTAATTATTCCACTTCAACTGTAGTAACAACATAAGATTATCCTTGATCCCTTGGCCTTTTCTGAGGTAATTTTCCCTGACGCTTAGGACATTCATTTTCATAATGCCCCATTTCCATACAATTGTAGCATTCAGCATTGATAGCCTATTTCTTTCCCTTACAATCACGAGCCTGGTGACCTTTTTCTCCACATTTATAACAAACTCCCATTCCTTTTAGGCAAGCACTAGGGTGATTCTTCCCATAATTATCACATAATGGAAAATCCTTCTATCCCTTTTTCCCTTTATCTGTCTCTTGTTCCACCGTTCTCTTCTTCTCTTGCTTTACATTATTGTCATAATATTTAGAGAATTCTTTTTCTGTCTTGATAGCACATGAGACAATGTCTTCGTACGACAAGAAGGTTTGTGAGACTAATGCTCTACGAAGAAATGGTTTTAACCCATCAAATAAACAATCAATATTACTTCTTGGGTTACGTATATAATCTGCAGAATGCCTTGCTAACCTTGTAAAGTTGGCCTTATACTTTGCGACATTCTCATCCTCCTTTTGTCTCATACTCATAAATTGTCTTTCCATATCTTCTCAATGGTCACGAGGATAGTATTTTTCTAGGAAAAGATCTTTGAACTCACTACATTCCATATTTGATACTTCATCATCTTCCTTTGTGTTTTGAATCAATGACCACCATTGATCAGCATCTCCAGTGAGGCGGTAAACTGCCATGACAACCTTCTCCCTTTCACTACTCCCCAAGGCGTGGAATATTTTCTCTAAGGAGTTTATCCATTTCTCAGATACTAATGTATTTGTACCCCCATTAAATGTTGGTGGTTGTTGCCTCATGAGGCGGTCTAACATTTATCCTCCACGTTGCGGATCAGGGTGCTCCATACGAGTAAGGTTATTATTCATAACCTGAGTGAGTTGTCCCAGTATGGTGATAAGTTGATCAACACCAGTTGTATCTCCAGATCCACAATAATTATCTTGAATAGGAGTGAAATCCTACATGGAGTGCATACATTGATACGGTTTCCATTCCTTCCACTAGGCGCCATTTCTAAACCATGGCATAAAATAGATTAGTTTATAAATCAAAATACATAATTACATACTTGTAAAACACTTAACATAAATTGAACTATTTATGGATATAATCTATAATCATAAGAATGTTTTCTTTAAGAAAGTATATAATCTTAAACCCTTCATAATGGTTGGTAAAGAAAATGAGAATTATCCTAAGCGTATCCCCCGGGAGTGTCGTAACCAGGAGTGCAGCAAGACCCTTTGTCGTGCACCAGTCCCCGTTCGAGTCTATCTCAAAGAGGTGTTTTCGGGTTTTACCCCTTGGTACATCTGTGCCAGATCCACCTCTAACTGATCGTATCCAGACAAGGATGTATTGCTCGGAAAACCCATAAAATCTATTTAATACCAAAATTCTAGGAATTTCTTCTATACTAATCCTCAAAGTATATCTTTGAGCTATGTGCTCTAATCAGAGTTTATCTAAATCTATCTTCCAAGGTTAGTACTAAATTGCCTCTGATACCAACTATAATGCCCCGAACCCAATTACCCAGAGTCGGTGCATTATTATGTAACATTGGAATGATCACAAAAGATTAAGTCTCAAAATACCGATTAGTTTAGTATCCTTGGAAACACTAGATACATTCATAAATGTTACATTACATCATAAAGTGAAAAACTAAAATAACATAGTCTCCATTTTCCATACTCATATCCCCTTCTGACTATCCCTGCGGGTCATTCATAAAATACTTCTTCACATCCTGGATAATATTAAAACATTGAAAGGGTTGAGCTCAGATGCTCAGTAAGGATAACAATGTAGCGTAAGCTTTCATAAATAAACATAAACATTTAAGGAAATGTATAACTAAAACAAATGCCTTTTAAACATGAAATTTAGCATAATATGGAAAAAGTAAAATGAAATAATTCCCTTTACTTATTCACATGGATATTCAACTAGTCGAATAATCACATGCAATAAAAATAACCACTTTCATAATGATGGAATGCATAATGCCAGACTATCATAACCACATTGCCGAGACCTCGTGCCAAGACCACAAATAAGATTTTGTCAAGGCCTCGGGCCAAGACACTAGTTTTTCTCATGAGACCTGCCGATTCATCGAGGAGATATAGCGGGCTCCACCTGTCACTTATTATGTCCAATGCATTCCTCATATGAACAGGTTTAAACATATCATAAACCATAACATAAACGATTCACATAAAACATGCATAAAGGAAACATAACATTTACACATTTCAATCATAAGATATCAATACAGCACATTGATATAATAAAAACACTTTCAAAACCATTTTCAATACCAAAATAAAAGAAAATTAAATCTTGGTATTAATTTTTCATTTAAAAAAAGTTATGGCTTGTAGAGGAAGCTGAAACTCAAATAATGGTCACGGCGGTGGAGAAGTCATTGTCGCCGCATACGTACGAACAAAAAAAATTCCTTTTGTTTGTTTAGTAAAAATCTTTGTATGAAAAGATTCCTTTTGAATAAACGTAAAATTCAAAGGGGTTTATACACCGTATAAAAGAAATTTGTGTATAAAACTAAATATGCCTCAATGAATGGTGATTGAGACGAAGTCCCTTAAAAGATAATTTTTTTTAAAATAAAATAGACCTATTATGTGTATTCACTATAATTACACATAATTAAAGTAAAAAATACAAGATAGGACATAATAATATCATTACATAATTTGAAAGTAGGAGATTAACCCAAAGAATGGAAATTGGGTTAAGAAGTTCCCTTACCTCGTGTCCGACTTGACTCGATCGTTATTTAACCTCCGGAATAGTAAACTACAGTTAATTTCTTTTTTCTTAATAACCTTTTACATGTTCATTATTCCTTTTATATCACTTATTACCATGTAATGAACATTATGTAATTATTTAAGTTAATAACGGTCATTTTGTCGATGTTTGGTACTTGAGTCAAAAATAACCTTCTTATAATTACAAGTTGTTCATGTGATAGAATATCCATTATCTCCAGAATAATATTCATGATTTAGATATCATATATATCATATATTACAGTATATACATTCATTTATAATATTACATAACATTTAGAGGTAAGAAATGAAATGCACCGTTCATGGAGACGGTAAGTCGTACGTACGCATGAACGCTACTTTCATTTCTATTTCATATTTAATGAAATGAAATTATAATTATATAAAGGTATATTTTAATTCCAGTATAGTATAATGTATAATACCATTTACTCCACCCTTTATACATCCCACATATGGCATTAACGATTCAAATCACTTTGAGGGGGCGGTAGTCCGCACTTCCTAAAATGAAATTATCGTGTTTACCCACAATGGAAATCATAAAGGTATGCCATAAATGAAAAATAAAGAATCATAAGAAAAATAAAAACATAATATATATCATATATAAAAATAGTTTCATCATAATGGCCACCATGAGAAGTGTTAAAAGAAGATTGAACAATCATCGTTTCGTGAGGCATAAATTCGCCAACCATAGAAACAGTATGTTCTTTAACCATTAGACGAAGGTGTGTGGAAGTGTAAATAAAATCCTTCACATAAAAACATCCTAGTATATTGAAGATACTGGTGTTGTTAAAAAATAAAGAAATAAAAAGAGTTTAAGGGGTTGGAGAAGCAACATAAATAAAATAACATAAGATAAGACATTACCTTAAAATCGGATAACTCTTTCGGATTTGAGCCAAAGGCTTACTTGGGAATAATTATTCCCAAAGTGAGGCTTCTAGGAGTAATATAGGGAAGTTTAGAGAGTATTTGGGTATACGTTGGCCGAGCCAAAAGGCATTGAAGTTGTGAGTAAGGTGGTAGTGGTGGGGGCCTTTTATAAGAGGAGAGGAGGGGCACTCTTGGAAAGCAATGAAATGTTACTTTATTATATAATGTGTTTCGGATTTTAAAGGTCCCAAACATATATATTTATAGGATAAGGTGATAAGGGTTCTAAATCTACTCATCCAATAGGATTTGGACAATTTTAATTCTTAGAGTTTACATTATCCTTCCATTTTATTAAAATCATTAATTAATGAGGTAATCACTGCATCATCATGGTGTCATAAATAAATTAATTTATTTAAAGTCTAAAAAATAAAAAAAAAATCATGATGTAGTAAATCTTTTTATATTTCTATTTAATATTTATAGTAAAAAATATGACTTGTATAACCCCATTTAAAAATTGTTTTAGTAAAACAACTCATGTTTGTGACATTTTTATTTTAACTTTAAATAAAAAGTTATTTATGTCGTTTTCCTACCAAAGTGGCTCCATGGGGTCCCCAAGTTGACCCATGGATTGTCTTGGTCGGCCATGACACATCCAACAGGGTTAGGAAAAGTGTAAATGTATTTTCCTATATTTACCTTAAATTTCACTAATTACCTTTAATCACGATTAATTAAACATAAAAGTTACTATTCACCAAAAAATTATTTTAATCCCATTGAACCACATTTTACTTCCTAATGACGACCATGTATGTCGGATTTTTGAAAATAAAATCACAGATGTGGTAATGTTTCATTTAAACAAGAAATCAGTTTTTTAAGTACCACCTAGTTGTTTCACTATTCATCAAAAATTGAAGTTTTTCAGAACAATGCCAAAATTTCACCCTAAGCTATAATTGATATTCCGAATTCAAAAATGATTTCTATTTTAAAAAATTCCAAACATATAAGTTTCATTAATTAATTTTATAATTAATTCTCGCTGTCACAACAAATAGCGTGTTTTTAAGAAACAATATATATCAAAAGATTGACAATTGTTTATGTCTAATTTCAATGTTAAATTAATTATAATGGAAACCATTGGATAAAATGGTAAAAATATATTCTAATTATACTTTAAAACCACTCAATAGTATAATTTATCACTATAAATTATTTTTATTAAAAAAGTTGTTTTAAGTATTTTTTACTATTCATAAAAAATTGGAAGTTCTCAGAAAATTACAAAAAATTCAACTTAGGGTAATTTCAATATTACGAATACAAAAATGAAGTCCATTTTGAAATATAAAATATATATAATTTCAAAAAGTAGGTATTACTATTCATAATGGCTATTTTGATTGGTCGCGGTGTGTAAAAATCTTGAACTTGCGTACAATGCAAGCTATTGTATTATTGAAAGAGAAGCATATCGTTGAAGCTCGGGGTGTTACAATATTCCTATAGTTGTATTCATGCATACTTAATGAATATCTAAACACTGTTCTATATATTTTTTGTGCTAACATGGAAGAATGATTAGCTTCATGTTATTCACTATCGATCACAACAATATTTCATGTACACTTTTGTTCTTGAGGGTGATCAAAGGGTGAAGAATATCCTTAGAGACATAGATAATTATAGAAGTTTTTTCACTCTTATGTATAAAACCTGCAGCCTAAAAAAACAATATAATTTAGAATATATAATTTTTATTAAATAATTAAAATCACATTAATTCTCTAATATATTATTTAATATAATTCATTACTCGAATTAAATTATGATGATAATGATAATAATAATAATAATAAAATATACCATGACATGAAATATATCAAATAAAAGTTCCGAAAAAAATAAAATAATATTTATTTAAATGATAATAAATAAAAAAATAATATTTGTAACGAATCAATAAACTTGGTCCATATCCTCCAATAATATATTATATATACTAAACTTGTGAATAAATATTTATTTTATTATTCACACAACTAAATAATTTTTTTTATTAATCTATTCAATAAAATTATGGATAAATGAATATCTATTTATCAATAAATAAATAAACAAACAAGGTATAAAACCCATCTCATATATTCTACTCTAGAATATGTCATGTTTTAATTTATAAGATTTATTTTAATTGAATAAATATTATTCTACTAGTCAAGAATAAATTTATTCTTAACATTTAATTTAATTTAATTTACTAAGATTCTGGATACACTTTATGTGTGACTCTCTAAGAAAAATTATCACTTTAAATAATTGAACTTAGCAAAAGTATTATGTTGGAAACATGAAACACCTAAAAAACCCATAGAGAAAGAAGATCATAGAGAACCTTTAAAAATATCCCTATTAATACTACTTTTTATTACGGTCCCTTTTCTATTGAAATATTATCAATTATGATGCATAATGGTGTTATGGACATCTAGGCATTGTTTAAAATTCTTTCAATTTTCTAAACGAACATGTCTATAAATTTTCTGGCCCACGGATTTCGTCACACAGTTCTATTTCAATCAAAGGTAATTATATATATTATTCTATTAATAGAGAATATAATAATTATTTCTTGAACTATTCAACCAAGTTAAAATAAAATAGGACAAATCCAATGTGTGGTATCTCACGATGATCATATGTCCTCATGGTTTTCATTCATTCATTAAAGTACACGATCCATGTTACACATTAATAGAAAAATTTAATTCTAAGGATTGATACACACAATCATTGATAAGAATATTCAAGTTCACATAAGACATGTGGAATTAATATTATAAGCTCCATCCTCATGATCTCCCTTATAGAATGTTCAAAAGTGAAAAATTCATTAGAAAAGTTTTCAGTGTCTTTTTGGACTCCAGAAACTTATAGTCGATGATCTTCTGTTTCTTATCAAATTGATGTATCTAGAACATATTAATTTATTTAAAAATATTTTCGCGGTGTTTCAAGGTTCTTATTATAGTGATAATCATTTATAACACTTCTACATGATAAATATTCTAATAAAATTATCATATTGACGTAACTCTTGAAGAAAAATAAATATGTGATAATATATTTCTTAATATTCTTGTAATTTAAAGATCAAATTTTGCCAGTTCTAGGGCACCAACTCTAACATCTTGATATAATTAGTAATAAACAATACTAAAGGATATAATTATTCAATAAATTTATTATTATATCCCACATGCCTCAAAATAATATCGATATAAAAAACATTCTTGGGTTCTCACCAAGACATCATCCCCAACACCTTCTCAGTATGAACTACAATTCTCGATTCTCAAACCACATGCCCATTGAATTTCATCTATTTAACCCAAAAGTTAAAATTTTAAAATTTGAAATAATGTATTGAGTCTAAAATGTGTATAAGATAATATCCAAATACTCACCATTCTCTACATGGGATTGTGAATATATAAAAATATTATCAATAAAAAAGCATAAATGATTCTATATTGTTTTGAGAAATCTAATTCATAAAATCCATAAACACGGGTGGAGTGTTTTTCAAAAAGGATAGCATATCAAAGAATTTAAAATACCCATATTGATTTTAAAACAATATCCTTAACACATACTCGTCTGACACTCTTATTGGATGATAACACCACATATAATCAATCTTAAAGAACTATTGAGACCAAGATATGTTTTGAAATATGTTATCACCTTAAGAAGTTTTTTAGATGTAAGAAAAAGTAGATAAGATTTGGAATTGAGGATGAAATAATAAGATAAAAAATTTATTTTATCATTGTTTGTTATTTTTTTCAACACGCAAATCATGTTCAAACTAAAGTGTTTAGTGACGGATCATTTGAGGCGATGTTTATTCTGAGTTGTTATAGTGATTTCATTACCACAGATGGTGTATTTATGTTTTAAAATGTATTTTGATGATTTTTTAATTATAGGTGATCTCAAAAAATCATTATCAATGTTTAAAACATGAATGAAGATTATTTTGAAATAAAAAATATGTAAATGATTTCTAAAATGATAATTATAGTGGGTGTTTTCAATTGATAAATTTTTTCTATGAAACAAGGTGATATATTCCATATTGTGGATGTGGTTTTGGTTCTTCACATATGATTTTGGGATTTTAGGAAAATACTGTTATAAGGTTGTATAATAAGGGTCTTTTGGAATTTATATAAAAATATTATCTTTGACTCATTAGATTATTCTATTTTTTAAAACAAATTAAGGGACTAAAAACTAGGACCACCATGTTGTGATGTTTCCTTTGTGAATATTTTGAGAATTCGTTGAATTATTAGGGAAAACATATTCAAAGGGAGTGAAACTGCTATATTGTTTCTATGGTTCTAAATGATGTTGTCCACACCATGGTGGATTTTAAGAAATGATCAAAACAAAAAAACTTGTTTCTATGAAGGAGAAAATGGTTGGTTAGTTATATGAAGTTCAAAAGAGGGAGCTAAATTACATAAATGATTCCATAGTGAAATAAAAAATCCCTATATAGAATTATGAGTGGAAAATATGTGGTTTCGGTGGCCATATTTTCCATGGATACAATAATTTTGGAAGTGTTTTTGATTTTTTTAGAAAATTTGAAGAAAATTGTGTATAACACACTATTATGGTGTATAAAACACCATTATGGTGTCCATGGTAAGAAGATATTTATAGAAAATTATACTATACATAATGGTGTTATCTTTGTTCAGAAATGATTTAATTATTTTAATGGATTTTATGACATGGATATTTTTGATGAATTAATAGTATATCATACATGATATTCCAATTTATCTGACAAAATATGTTGTGACTAATTGTTCTTAAATGATCCAAGGGTTAAAATACAAGTGGTAGGAGTTGAATGTTGGTTGAAATAAGTTTTTTTGAAATCAAATTTCAACTTAATGAGTATGATACTATTGTGATAAAGGTAATAGTGCATGAAGATGTAGATATGCAGTGAATATAAAATGCAAATAAATTGTCCTTTAATGTGAAGAAGAAGAATATGTGAAAGAGTAAGGAGATATAGAATAATTGAAGTGCAATTACAACAATATGATGCAAGCCTTATTCTATCAATGACTATCTTGTTGATCATACATACAACTATAACTTTAATTATTTTGAGAGAACTTATAAAATTTGGAGACTATCATGAAACATATGAAAAGGATAAACCCTGTTCATTTTTATTCCACATAATGATACATGTAGAAAGTATGATCATATGGGAATTTAGATCAACACAATGATTAAACTTATCATTTTGAGAGGTGAATAATGTAAAAATACATTTTTCTTGTTGTATGTGTTCTTTGGAGATGTTATGATAGTGAACCATCCAAATATAACTAATTTACCTCTAATCCTTCATCTGATTTCTCAATTGGCATCATATATAATCTACCTTCAATGAAGAATGATTGTTTAAATATTTTTCTTTCCTCTGTGAACGAATATTTGGGTTCAGTTTTTTCTTTTTTAAGATGGAAAAACATATTTCCATCAATAACAATAGTATTACAACTTTTTATGGAAAAAATATTATAATTATAAGGATTTTTTGCCCAATTTATTCTATTTATGTTTATATGTATTTAATGATATAGTTTATGTATTTACTCTTCCTATTAAAGGGTTTCTTTGACAGTGATTGATATATTGGACCTAGAGAATGATAAACTTTCTTGTAATGAAATATTGTATTAATTATTGAGTAAATAGTTTCTAAAATTTAAACATACTAATACTTGTAATGGTATATGGGATTAACTAAAAATATATATTTTGGAAATTTTAAGGTGAATCATGAAAAAACACAAATTTAGAGGTTAAAGTATAAAGGCATTAAGCTATATAATGATGCAACTATAGATGAATTAATCATAAAAGTAAATTAAATTCAGATAATAGTCTAGAGTTTTTATGGGAATTTATATGATTATACATATTTCAATAATTATTTACACATTCCATAAAACAAGTTTGATGATAAATTATTAGCACATGAAAATCATAATCCCCAAAATCTACCTCTAAATTATATAAACAACATTTGCAGAACTTATGATGTAAGGGAGTGAAGTTTCTTCGAGAATAAGTATAAGGATAAAAAATAAAACCATTTTAAATCCTCAATGTATTATAAAAGGATGAAAATTATTAATGAAGTTGAAGCTACCTATTCAAATACAAAATAATATGTGGATCAAAAATTTAATAAAATTTTGTCTCTTATTTAACTAAGTGTAAGAATAGGGAATGCAGTGTTCAGGGGGAATATTAAACACAAATGATTCAAGTGTAGATACATTGGATATTTCCAAAACAATCCAAATTTAAAAGGATATGATTCTACTAAATATGGAGAAAAAATATTATAATATTATTTAATAAGAAATAAATTGATGAAGAAATTTAATGGTTTTATTCATATAGTATGTTCAAACATTTAGTGATGATGTCGATGAAAATTTTTAATTACTGAAGTGGATGATGAATATTTCACTAATGATTAAATTAGTGACTTAAAGTGGTAAGTAAACATATATGGAATTTATATTTAATGTTGAATAAAATGACTATCTCTCAATGATATAAAATCTAGATAATGTGATATAAAATTTGAAGAAAAATAATAATTCTTCTATTAGAAAACAATCTATCCATATAAAATAAAATTATATATTTATCAAAGAGGATGATTATTTGAATATGTTTATTTAAGAATATAAGGTTTTAAAAGTCATGAGGGAAGAAGTAATTAATGAAAATGGGGAGCCTGAACTTCTTTAACTAAACATAGATTTGGATGAATAGGAACTAACCAAATTCAGATCCAATTTTTAGAATTATAGTCAATAAGTTAGAGGGAGTTAAAAGTGTAATGTTGTGAAAGGTTCTGTAACATTGATAAAACATAATACAAGAATTAATAAGTATTTTCTAGTTGTGATGATGAAGATGTTCTAAATAAGAATTAGGACGTTTTTCTTGAAACCAATGAGTATACAGAATATTTGTTAGTTTAAGAAGAGGATTCATCCATTTTATATGATGAGAAGAAAAATAGTTCATCTCATCCATGGATTATAGAGAAACCTATAGACCAAAATATCCATAACGAACAAGAACATCATGTTAAATATTAATAAATTTGAGTAAATCAACACATACCTCACAATTTACTCATGTTGAACGAAGATATGCCTAAGAAGATTTTGAAGATCAAAAGTGAGCTGATTATATGAATTAAGAGGTAGATCAGATGGATAATAATGAAACTTTGGATTTGATATCCCATACTAAAGATAAGAACGCTATCTGGAAAAAGTGTTTGTTCAAAAAAAAATATGAAAATGGTTAAATTTTGAGAAATAAAGTAAGACTTGTGTAAAAAAGTTATTGTCAGGTAAAATAAATTAACATCACATGACATTAGATAAATTTTATAGAATTTATACTATATTAATTTTTCTTTATAATATATTAAAAATAAAATACGAATGTTTTAAAATGGATTTGACATCTTCCTTTCTCAATGCTGAGCTATAACATTATGTTTACATTGAGAAACCTAGTGAATTATTTCTTGATAAAAATAAAAGCTATGTGTTCATGTTAAATAAGGTATTATATATATTGAAATAAGCCCAAATATATTGGTATTACATGTTATATAAATGTTTTAAGAATGTTTATATTTAGGAATAGAAGAGTGGATAAAAAATTTATAGATCAAAGATGACTATAATGAATCTCTTTTTATTGTAGTTTATATATATGATATTATATTTTATTGAAATTAAGGAGGTATTTGTGAAGAGATTTAATTGTAAATGAATATTATGTATGATTGTTATATGGTTGGTCAAATGAAAAAAAATTGGCCATGTAAATTTCCCTTGTAGAAAGTTTACATTTTTTCACAAGGGAATTAAGCTTAGAAACATCTAAATAAATTTAAAATGGATGATTGAAAAATAATTTCTACTCAAATTTAGATGGGAATATAATTATCAAAGGATTATAAAGTAAAATAAGTTTATCTAATAAATTTATAAACTCTTATTAGAAATTTATTATACATAAAAGCTTTTAGATCAAAAATTATTTATGTTGTTACATTATATTATTGGTATCAATGTGCACCAAAAGGGTCTCATTTCATGGATAAACAATGTATCCCTATGTATATCAAAGGAATAATATATTTTGGCATTAATTATTCTAGAAAATTAAAGTTTGATATATTTATTTAATTAGTTACATAATGGGCTATAATTATTGATGACTGAATATCAAAAAGTAGTGGAGTATTCTTTTTTTGGTGAATAGTGCCTATGTTAGCATAGAAAGAAGAAAAGTTCAGTTATCTTGAGTAGCAATAAATCTTATTAAGTGTTTGAAACTCAAGATAGATCCAAAATTTTGTGAATGTGTATTCAATTAAAAGATATCATGGTGGAAGTGAAGTTTCCTCTACTCATGGTCTGTAATAATCCGAGTTATTTCTATATTTTGTGACATTTGATTCATTATTTAAAATCAATGAACATTGATATAAAATATAAATTCATCAATTATTTAGTAGATAGGTTTATTTGAAGTTGGAAAATATTCTTAGAAGGTCGTGGAATGTTTTCCTTATCCCCTCTCTCATTTTTTTTGGAACTTGTTATAAAAGGGGGGAATGAAAAAAGAAATCTATTTAGGTTTATTTCTTGATGTATTTAAAAATTTTATTTAAAAAGTGGGAGAAAAATTATCAGTTGTATTGAAAATAGTTGTGAGTTATTTATTTTTTAAGTGATATATTATACATTAGAGAAAATATTTAAAGAGTGTTTTAAAAGAGGAATGATATGATTTCATAGCGTAGGTTTGTGATTTTGGTAATGTTTTGGAATTAATTTAAATATTTGGGTTAGAATGAATGTATGAATTATTATTCAAGGGTTCAATAAATAATTTTTAGTGCTATGGTTTAAGAATTTTATTGTTAAAACTTTTGATTTTATAAAAATAAAACTATGTTTGATAGTGTACAAGTCGTGCAACGCCGAGCCAAAATGAACCACGAAATATTATTTTTTAAATATGACCCTTATAATTTAGTCATTAAATTGTATGGTATGAATTTGATTTAATTATTTAAAATATATATATATATAATGTTTTTACTCAACATTAATGTATTGATAAATTCATATAAAACAATTAGTCAATTTTTATTAAAGTCATTCTATTATTTAAAAATACTTTTTCTTGAAAAATGGATTTTATATCTTTCAATGTGAAAATATTATTATTGATTTATTTAAATTTTATAAATTTTATTTGACATATAGGATATTATTTTTGAAATCATAATATCACAATTATCTTATGATAGGATTTTGATATTTTTCTGAAATTGTTTTTAATGAATTGTGAAAATACTCATTTTTGTTGATAAAAGTATTTTATTTTCAAGTATTTATAGAATAAAAATTTATTTTGGATTATTTCTCAAAATTAATTAATTCCCTTTTATTATACATAATACCATTTTGATCTTTGTAATGAATTTTATATTTAAATATAGTATTAAAAAATTGTACTTAAAAATACATTTTTTATGAAAAATAATCTTTCACCACCTCTAATGGGCCTAATTTTAAATTAAATTATTCCATTTATGTGAATTTAATATTGAGAGTTGGATTTAATTTTTATAATTATTAGGTCATAATTTGGTAAATAGATCCCTTTTAGATTGAGTCATTATGAATAGTAGCTAAAACAAATAATCAACACCACGTAAAGGGTAAATCATGTAATTATGGTAAATAATAGGATAAGGACTACGCATTGACCATAAATCATGCATTTATCCTATTTTTTGGGTTTATTTAGACCATTTACATCCGTTTTTTATTTATATCCACTTTTTTGTACATTTCCATTATTTTGGCCATTATAATATTTATGTAAACGATAAATACAAAAATGTCACTTTTTTGCTCTTAGTAACTATTATATTTTTTGACATGAATAAAAACAACTTGTGTTCAGTTATAAATTTTAATTGGAAATATAAATTATTTTTTAATCATGGTAATTTATTTCTAACTTTTATTTATGAAATAATTACCTAAAATTCGTATGTAACGCTGACACAAGATTAAATAAATTAATAGAAAAATGAGAAAATGATATTAAAAATATTAAGAGTAATATAATTTGAATGAATTATTGTGTCCAATGAATTTTTAATATAAATATAACCTTTTAGTTATGTTTTATGAAATTATATTTTAATTAAAGTTGTTTTATATTGTTTTCAATGCCAAAATAAACAAATAGTTCCAAAAGTGACATTAATGATATTTTATAATAAATTATATTTTATTAAATGATTTAAAATTTCAAAAAAAAATATAATAATCCAAGTGATTGGGATATGGATGAAAATATCAAACATGGTGTATTATTTAATAATTTACCTTTTATAGGAAATAACATGACACCTAAAGTGTGAAAACCTTGTTATGAAAGTAATTATAAAAAATGGTTAACATAGGTTAAAACCAAAAGATAATTGTAAAAAAATCACCTTAACCGAATAAAAATTTATTATATGAGATTATATAGACTCATATCCATCTAATATTTGAATTATAGTAGTTTGGAAGCTTTTTTTCTTGAAACTTAATTTATATTAATTAAGTATTTAATGATGTTCGGAACATGACCTTCCCATCACAGATAAAAGGAAACCTTATATTTTCTTCACATTATCCTTCAAAAGACTTTTATTTTAGTAAATAACATCAAAAATACCTTCCTCACATACCTTATCATATCCTAAAGTCATTTTTTATCCTAAAACTAACCTAGGAACTCTTTTGGTGTAAGGCTTAAGTGGTTTTTCGAATAAGATGTATAACTCATTACGAAGCTCTCTCATTTTATTTATTATTCCAACAACATAAAATATTTTTAAAACATGATGAAATGATAAAAAAATTATTTCATTTATGATTATTTTTTATTATGTTAATCTAATAACCTACATCCATCTGCAGCCTCAATCAAATGGGAAATTAATCCATCATTCGAGTGTACGACGAACTACCGCCTCACAGACCAATATAATTTGATTTAGATCACCACATTTCACTATAAGTTATAATGAAATATTTAATATATATAGGATATTAATGAAGTATTTATATTTTTCTAGAGATAATATATCACCAATATTTTTATCTTTCCATTCACAAAAAAATGATAATACTTTTCTTGCGTATGTGTGGACTACCACCTCCATGTATCCATGTGATTCGTCTGTCATCACCGTATCACATGTACTGTATATATAAGTGAATTTTAATAAATAATATGTAATTTTTTATATAATTATAATTATATAGTGATAAAATAATAATCACCTTCTTTCCATTATGATCTTAGAGAAATGGAAACGTTACTGATATTCATGTATGACCCACCATCCCTTGGATTAATCCTATGTCATTTTTCATAATCATATTTGAGGGTTTTTTTTAAAAGTTTAAATTATGTATAAAAATTAAAATTATTTTATGATTATTATTATGGATATCATATAGAAATAACCACTCTGACCATATGCAACTTACCAAATTGATTTTGGACTTGTGATCCAAGTATCATAAAAAATTTAACGTAAACATAATAGATTAGAAAATTGTATCGAACATGGTATTAAATAAAATAAAAGGAATAATGAAATTTAATTTTTTTTTAAAGTAAAAAATTAACAATCGTTTATTATTAGAAAATTGAGGTATATTTTAATGCTATGAAAATAATTTATTTTATATTGGGTATAAAATGACCAATTTAGATATTATACAATTAATCCTTCATAATTAATGTTATTTTATGTTACAATTCATTTTACTTCATCCAATGGTATTTTATTTGAATGTTACAAAGTGGTAAGGTGTTTTATAACTCTATTTTCCTTCATCTAGTTATATTAAATATTAATTTTCTCTAATATACTGAGATTATGTTTCCAATGACATATAATTATTTTATATTGAATTTACAATTTATTTACGTGGATTCACATTTTGTTCACATAATAACTTTACTTATTAATTATCTCTTCGACGTTATTAATATTGTAAGGGTTTCTTATCTCAATTTTACTCATATGAGATATAATAAATATTAAAAACTTGTTTTTTTAAATTTTATATGTTAAAAAACGTTAATATGTTATACCATGAATATATTTATATTCATTTTATTAGAAGATTCACTCGAAGTTATTTGTTTCAAGAGGTTTTGATTCAAAAGTTATGAAAGTGGAAAGAGATTTATGTTTCAATCTCATTTTAATCCGGATTGTTCATGCTTGATTTTACATTGAAGGAAATTATATTATTATTGTCAAATAAACCCATTTATTTTTCTTACCTTCTATATTTCATGAATTTTTCATATTATAGTACCAATTTTCTCTCTTTGGAACCTAAAATAATTGAGGGAATGGTTTTAAGACAACTTTATTTATCTTTTGGATGAGGATTCTTTGTAACGCCCTGTTCTCTTTCTGTCAGATATGTTTTAACCTATGTTTTTTGTTTCTGTTTTTATTTGGTTAAATAATAATGAAATTAAGTAGGGTCGATACCTAAAATAGGAAATTCAGTGTTTTTTTGTAATTTCATTTTAATCCTATAGTTTTTCTATTCGTTGGGTGATTACACACCATATAAGGGGATTACATGTCATGTAATGGATACTAGGGAGAATTTGTGACCAAGATAGAGGCATGATAAGTTTACATACTTTGTAATAGGTTCACATTTTTATTGTAAAATATGAAATTTTTATTAAAAAGAAATTGTTTTTTCAGTGCATATGATATTTATGGATTACATGATGTATAAGGTGATTACACACCATATAAAATCCATAAGTTAGGATTTTGGGGTACTTGTAAACTAAATTTTTATTTCATTTGACCCAAAACCAATATCTCTCAACCCAGGTCTTAGCCTAGGAAATTTTTGGTATATCTTCCCCTTCTAGATTGCTTTGTTAAATGATTGATCACCACTATGGGTAGACTGCTTCTTCCCAAGTAAGTGTTCATTCTGGATTTTCTTTGGTTTTTTACAATTGTCTTTTTCTTGTTATTTTTTAAGGATTTGTGATAAGATAATATTTTATATAGATATTTTTATGTTCCTTAATAAATGTTTCCATTTTAAAGCTTTTCTCTTGGTTTGTAGTCCCCATTGTCGAAGGAATCTTGGTTTCTACCACTTTGAGGTATGTGTTTCAATTCAACGAGTTAGTTTAATGAATGGCATGAAATTCTTGATATATTCATTTTTTGTTCATTTATTTTAATTTCTATGAGGTTTCAAATGATATATTGTAAATGATTTTTTTGAAAGGGGGTTTTATTTAAAAAGGGATTTTATTTATCTGGAAATTGGTTTTCAATCTTTGAAGTGGATCATCTTGGATTTGAAAAAGTTTTATAAAATAATTAACACGGTTATGAAATTAATTCTAAAAATTGAAAATTGGAAACCATGGGTTTATTTGGAAATGTACATGGGTTTCCTTAGTGTATATATAACACCACTCAGAGGTAACTTTTTTTTTCAGATATCGAATAGAAGGACTCGATATCAGTGACATCTAATGATATTCTTATTCATAATTTTTTTAGTATAGAGTGTGTAGTACCTCATATGATAAATACTATATCTGAGCTTATTTTTTTATGGTTATTTATCTCATGATAGTTTTTATCATGGATTGTTTCTCATAGATTTTTATATGGGGTTGGTTTAACTCTTCTTGTATGGAAAATAATATCCTATTTTAACTCTATTACTTTTCATATTTCTGTTTTTAGATGATGAATGGATTTTACAAAAACAAAAGGTAAAATGATTTATAAATGGATTGAATTTAAAAAAGAAATTATAAAAATATTTTAAAAAAAAATATAGAGTCATTCCATTCTTGATATTATACTTGTTATACTAACTATGGTGGTATCCTACTAGGATTTGGCTCACACCCTAGTTGTGATGTTGGGAATTGGTAAATGTTTTGTTGTTGGATTAAATGAAAGGTAAGATAATTTATTATTATTATTACATATCATTTTTCTATTTATTTTGGTTTAGGTAGGATTGGAGGTGACTGTGGGTCATGTGGGGATTTGATATACTTTATGGTATAACCTGTTTTGGCTAGGATTTTATATCATCGTGGTATCTTGAATTTTTTTTAATCTGCTTTCATGTATTATTATTTTAATATTCAATAATGTTTTATATTATCCCATTTTAACTATATTACATTATGGGATAGTTTGGGTTCCTTGTCTAGTTGACCAGGGTTGGTTCGTTACAATTTTGTATCAAGGGGATGCTCAGCCTGAAGTGTGTAAGAAATAATTGAGTTTGGTTATATTTCTTTGTAATATAGGAGTTAGGACCATTTGAATTCATATATTAAGTGAGGAAAAGGTTCTAAGATGGCTCACTTCCATTACTAAAATCAAGTTACCATGGGTGGTTACAGACTTTTGCTGGATTTTAGACATGGAGTTTGAGGTCATTTGAATGAAATGTATGAGAAGTATTTTTTATATTTATATTTTTATTTTTAAGTAAGGTCTTTTGTAGTTGTGTTAAATCATTAATGTTTTAGAGCTTTGAAATCAATTCCTTAAGTTGTTCCTATTATTTTGGAATTTTTTTGTGCCTGATTGGTAGTTGTATTTGTTAGAGAATGCCACCAAGAAGATCTCTCACAATTATGAGAGAAGAAGCTGTGAGACCATTTCGGTAGGAAAACATTCTTGTAGATCCTAATTTGGTAGAATCTGTTATCCACACAATTCATATTTTGAGTCATTTGGGTGTCAAGAACCATGATGTGTGGTGGATCATGCCTCTAAATTTACTAAGAAGTATACACCCATCATTCATGGAGGCAAAAGACCCCAAGAATATGAGGAGTGGATGTAATGAACCAAACTCATATCAATAAACTTTCTTCCTTCTGATAGTAATTCTATATATTATGAATCTCATAATATTACTTAGAGACCGTAATAAAATCTTTATAAATGAATAATTAATCAATTAAGAAGTATTTATAGAAGTTATGGAATCAATACTAATGAAATTGAAACATGAACATAGGAATTGTAAACCTACCAAATGAATAGTATCCTCACCTATGAAAGTCTAAAAAATATAAATGCATCTTATAAATTAAAGTCTGATATATTTATATCATAGTCTATGAAAATAAATTCTTTAATAATTATTAATCAAGTGTTGGATTTTTTATACATTATAAATATTTAATTAAAATTTTATGATTAATTTACAATTAAAAAGAAAATTTATTTTCATAAAATGTATTCATAAATTAATATTTTGATGTCTTATTATTTTAATATAATTTTATGATGCATTATGAAATTTTTGAAAGTATTTTAAAATGAGTTATAATTTTAAAATAATTATTTTCAAATTAAATAATGATTTTAATTAAAAATTAAATTAAAAATATTTATAAAAATATTTTCATTAAATTTAGTTAATTTTTAAATTCTATATGTTTAAAAAAATTAGGATGAATTTTTAGGATTTTTCTGAAATAATTGAATATTTATGAATAGTAAAATACGACAATTTACAATTAAAGCTAAATACAAGAATTATGGAGTCATAGATGATATAATGAATAAATAAGAACAAAATATAGAAATTTAAATTAATATTTTAATATATTTTGTGATAATACTAAATATATTCATAGTCTTGAGCCAAATAATAAATTAATGAATATAATATTGAGAAAACACCCCTCTCTTCTACTATAACTACCACCCTCACTCCCACATCTCTTCACACTTCTCAAGCTTTGAGAATTGCCTAAATTCCACCCAATACTCTTCCATAGTCCCTCCCACACTTCCAGGATCTCATGGTCTAATCAAAAGACCAAAAACCGTGCTCTGAGGAGGTTCTCAAGGAGGATAAATTCAAGAGGTAAATTCTCTCTCTCTCTCTTATTCTTTTAATTTCCTTTCAATTTAAATTATTTTCTTATTCTATCCTCATATCCCTTCATACAAATGGAATGATAACTATATTCTATTTTATATACTGGAATTATATAATGTTAAAGTAATATTCATCATTAAATTTCACCCCTCCCCCCGTCTCTCTTTTGTTTTAAAAATGAAATCATCGCCGGTGATGAGTCAAATTACCGACATCATGGGTGATGCACAATCATTTTACTTTAACACCTTCAAGGATATTAATAAAACCAATAAATGGTTGAAAATAGAATTTAATTCATATTTTATAACCATCTTTATGTTATGTAAGAAACATTAATACATAATAGTAAAAGATAAAACAAAACGAGTTCACTGTGATCGAAAAACCAAAAAAATTAACCTCAAACGATCACCATTAAATTTTATCTAATGATTCATCCTCATAACAAAAAAAAAAATTCTTTAAAAGTTCATTTAAACTTCTAGAATATCATTAATAACATATAACAACAATTCATGATATTTATTCATATTTTACCAGAATTTCTTTGCATGTATACAAGTGATCCAATTAAGAAAACTATGAAAAAGAAGACCCCTGAAAGATGAAATTAAACTCTATGACTCATCCAAAGGGCCATAAAATAACACAAAAAGACCATAACAAATCATATTCAAGTAAAAAATATTCTATAATTATTAATTAATGAATTTAATATGATTATACAAGGCATCAAAGTGAAGAAAGAATTCGGACATAAGGTAAGGGGAATTATCTAACACAACTCTCTTTCTTTTGGTTTTCCCTATTTCACCCAATTTTATGTATGAATACTCCATAAATATAATTTATTAATAATTATCTTACCTTTTCCAAGATATAAATGTTTTCTACTTGTGTTTATGAATAACATAATGTTTTTTTCAAAATAGATCTTCTTTAAAAAAACACTCTTTTTACTTATCCAGATTGTTTCTTCTTCACTCAAGGTTGATGATTATAATATAAAGTATGTTATTCCATATTTCATTTGGGAACCGAATTTTTTTGAATTTATGCTTATTAAATGGAACCCATTCCTTTCCATGGGTTATTTTTTGTTTAGTATTATTATATGTTCTATGTGTCATGCATGATAATATAAATGTTGTGATGTGATAGGTGCACCCAGAATTATATAGTGCGATGTAAATGTTATGATGAAATGTGTGTGATCTTAATTGTATAGAGCTTCAATGTATTGTATAAAAAGTTTTATTTCATGAGAAAAGTTAAATATGCATGAACATTATTCTAGCTTTGTTTAAAACTTTGTGTGGTAGTTAACCACTAAGATAAGATGTTTCATTTTTATGAGTTTTCATATTTCATGCATATTCTTGATGATTATTCACATGATTATGATACTATTACTATATAGTGATGATAATGATTATTCTCACCCTAGGTTTCATGTTATATTATATCTATTTTCTAGGATTTTTGATCACCCCCTTTTTATGTATATCATTAGGTGAGTTCTTGTACTAAGGACATATAACAATCTCTCGAAAATGACTCTGCACTCTCTAGGATCTTGGAATTCCCTATGCCTCAACTTCTACTTATCCTAGGGTTTCATGGGCATGATTGAAGCTTTCAGGTGCAGATGTCACAGGTCTCTCACATCCCCTCTTTCGGTCTAACCTGGCACATCAGACCTGTACTCTAGGTCTGGGTTCTAGATTTTTTGATTGTTTGGCCCGATGTTGGTGTCGACATCCGGTATCTATCATCTCCACTTCCATTTTTGGCCAAACCATATATATTTGACTCTATTGTTTTGGTTAGGATCAATGTGGTATCAATGACTACATGAGATTGTGATGGATGGGGGGTGTAATGGGTCTCATCTCATGTCCTTTATCGGACTTTCTTCCTTTTTAGGTTTGGTTGTTTTTATCTATGGTATGAGGTATGATTGGTGTCATAACATGATTTTTATTTCTATGGGAGTGTGTTTTTTTTGTGTTGGTTCTTATTTCCTTTACAATTTTGGATCAATGGTTGATGGAGGTTTGTGGTTGTTTCTCCCCTATTAACGACAATGTAATCTATGGCATGGTCCCTGGCTGAGATGTCCTCCATTCAGCTATGCTCTAGAATCCTGGTCCAATGCTCCCTTTCTAGTCTTTCTGGTGTGATGGTCTTCGTGGAAGTTCTGAGAGGTGTTGTTCAAGAGACCTTTGGTCTCCAGGCTGGTGAATGAAATTTGATGTTGTCTCTACGATGAAGGTTCTAATTTGCGGTGTTTTTCTTCATTATTGATTATTAAGTTTTCATTTGTATCTAGAGACTGTGGTGAGTGGTGTTTTATCATTATTATGATGTAGGCTATAATTCTATCTAAACGATGTCTGGAAATGATGACAACACCGACCAATCAGTGTGGATGATGATGGTGATACGGACGATGGGGACATGATGGTGGTGGTGGTGGTGGGATGATGGCACCATCAATGTCGACATGCCACAACCTCAATTGTCAGTCATCGATCTAATCATTGGAGATGGTGTAACTATAATCAAGGAGTCTTCAAGAACAAAAAGTTTGAAATTCAAATCTATTTATCTTTGACTCACGATAAAGTTTTATTGATTTTTTGGTATTTTCAGATGATTTTTTTAACTTCTAGGACTTTGTTAAGGTTGAAACTTCTTCTTTTGAAAGTGTTTTCAGAAATACAAAAAATAGGGATTTGGAATACTTGTACTAAGGAGAATTAGTGGGCCAATAAGAATCTGTATAAGAAGGAATTGAATAAATTTTTATGTATTATTTTGCAAATTTTTGGCATCAACCAAATTTTCCAAAGACACCAAACCTTTTTATCCTGGTCATGTAATTTTTTTATGTTCAATATTATTAATATAATGTGATAGTAATGTAAGAAAATTGAGGGTCACTATAGTTGGTATCATAGAATGCTTTAGTTAATTTGAAAATTAGGATTATAAAACCCTAGTGAATCCCCTTAATATGATACTAAGTGTATTTAAGGACCCAAGAAGATTTTTTTTAGAAAATGATATACTTATGTATCTAATAAGATATTCCTTTAGGAATAATTTCACAAAGAAATAAATCATTTATTCTTGACTTGTTGACTGATGTTTTGTTCTAACCTTTTATATTTATAAAATAGTGGAAATCAGGAAAAATGAGGCTAAAAACATATAAGAGGGACAATTCAGTGATTACCCAAAATACAACTCCAATTCTTTGGGAGGTGGAGTTCAAATTTTCATAGTGATTCTTACCCAACTATCTCATGTTATGAACAATTACTTGAATAATGTAGAACATACCCCTTCTCCTAAGAGGTAGCAAGTGGATATTGAGTTTTTTCTTGTGGAAATGACCAAATATGTTTGGTGCATCTTTCGACCCACTAGTTGTGGAGCATAGGGTCAACTCGATGGAGAATATCTTCTTTTAGTCAATATTCTAAGATGGAGATGGTGAATCTCACTGTTTTTCATTTAGATGTAGAGTCTGATAAATGGTGGGATTTGATTAAGAAAACAATGTCGAAGGATGAAATTGAAGCAATATAGTGGGAGGAATTTAAGAGAATGATTCTTAATAAGTATTTCCCTCAAACTCTTCATAAAAATATGGATAGATAATTCATATAGATGAAGAAAAACATAGTAGAATCTGTCATGGACTCTGAAGAAACAATCATTAGGACTTCAAGGTATTTATTGGGTTTTTATCAATATTGATATCCAAATTGATTTATTCTTTAGTAGTTTAAAACCAAACCATCAAAAGACTATAGAAAGTTGATACATTGCGAGTTATGAAGAATTTTTCTGATGTGACCTCAATGTAAAGATGGATTTGGGATATTTGTAGCATGGCTGTGGTAGTAAGAATTGAAAGATGGAGTTTGAAGCTGGAGGATATCATGAGAAAGGTGGAAAGAAAACTCAACCACCCACATGTAAAATATGTGGGAAAAAACATAATGGGAACTACCACAAATGGATGCGGAAAATCTTCAAGTGTGGGGGAGAAGGCCACCAAGCTCATGAATGTAGAAAATACATGAGGAAGCCGGACAACGAGTTAGACAAAAGGAGAGAACTACGTATGGTCTAATGATATAACTATAGGGGGAAATGGAACTATGAAATCCAATGTACTCCACCTCGATTCCTTGAGGTTAATTAGCATTAGTATCCCCCAAATCCAAATGAGGAAGTGAGGGCTTATGCCATCACTACTGTGGAAGTGGAGCAAGAAAACAAGGTCGTACAATGTACACTTTCTATTCACTCAAAAATAGAAAATGGAAAATTTTATTTTAGTTCTACTCATTAGCTTTTATCTTGAATGATTTATAGAACTATTTAATCAAATCCAAAGAACCCTTAAGTAGAGATATATATAAAACACCTAGTGGTGAAATCATTACAGCCCAAGTGTTGGACTCTTCTCTTATTAGCATATGTGGGAAGACTCTTCCAGCGAATCTCATAATGCTTACCTTCATGGAACTCTAAAATATTCTTGGGATGTATTGTCTCTATTTATATAGATCACTTTTCATCTATCAGGAAAAGTAAATGTCTTTTTATATACTGAATCATCCCATGCTCCTATGAAAATGTAAGGAAAACCATGGATCTCATTTTGAAAATACTTCAACGGTGTGGTTGTTGATTCCTTGTGAAGAAGCATACCTAGCTCAAATGGTTGAGTCAAAGGAATTTATCAACCTAATGGAACTGATTATCATGAGGGAATATAGTGATTTAATTCTTGAAGAGTTACCCAGACTCCCCGAGATTGTGAGGTATAGTTCTCAATAGAACTCATACCCAAAGATACTCCTATCTCAAAGTGTCCCTATAGGATGGACCCTTTATAATTGATGTATTTAAAGAATTAGATGTAAGATATTTTGGAAAAAGGGTTCATATTTCCTATCACATCACCTTGGGGTGCGCAAGTGCTCTTTGTCAAGAAGAAGGATGGATCAATGCAGTTGTGTATTGATTATCGGAACACAACATGATTAATATAATTAACAAGTATCATTTTCCAAGGATTGATGAATTTTTTGATCAGTTGTGTGGAGCTCAGTAATCCTAAGAGTTGGATCTTCATTCTAGATATCATCATATAAAGGTGAATAATGAATATATTCCCAAGGTCACCTTCCATACAAGGTCTGGGAACTACGAGTTTCTAGTAATTCACTTCATACATACTAATTCCCATATAATCTTCATGGATTTTATGAATAGAGTCTTTAGACATTACGTAGAAAAATTTGTGGTAGTGTTTACAGATGATATTATCATTGACTCCAATAAAAAGGGGGAACATGGGGAATATAAAAGGCTTGTTTTGGTGATATTAATGAAGGAGAAGTTGTACACCAAGTTCAGTAAGTGTGACTTTTGGATGAAATAAGTCACATTCATGGGCCATGTGCTCAAAAGTGAAGGAATTTATTTAGACCCGTCTGAAAAATGAAAATTGAGGAATGGTACATGTAACATTTTTAGTTTTTAAAAGGAAACATTATGTTCAATAGCATACATGATATGCCACATTTAGTATAAATGAACTACTTAATATTATTATTAATATGATAATTATCACACAGACATTAGATTGGAGGGAATGAAAATAATTAAATTAATTATTAAAATATAGTTTAAACATATTTGTATAACAATTAATTTGTTACCAAATTAGTTAGGAAATTAAATAAAAACCAATTGAATAAAAAAGATTCATTTTTATGAAAAATTATTTAAATGCGAATAATTATGTTTATAAAATAATTAAATTACTCTTGTTTGATTATATTAATGAAATATAAATAAAAAATATTATTTAAAATTCATATTACATTTTTACTGGACGTATTATAAGAACAAATTCATTTTTATGCATAAAATTAGTATTTTTCCAAAAGTGACATATTTACTACATCTTGAAAGCTAACCGATTTTAAATATATATTTTTTACAATTGTATAAATTATATTTGAAAAAATAAAGTTATTATTTGGAATTGGGACATAAAATTATTCTTTGGATAATATTTTGGCATTGTTTCTTATTATATTATTTTTTTAAATGAATAGTGAAAACAAAACATTTTAATTCAAAACTGCTTTTTCATGAAATGTATTTATATAGTATGATTATTCTTTTATTTGGTTTTAAGGTATAATTATGTAATGTTTTTATCATTTAATCCAATTTAGGTTATTGGAACCAATTTTATATTGAAATTTGATATAAAAACTATGTGTACTTTTGAATATTTTACTTTTGAAACATATTTTCTCATTCCATCCAAGGGATTAATTTTTTAATTAATTTCTTCAAATTAAATATTTTGACTTTAGAAAAATAGATTCCATATTTGTAATCATACAGTTAAAATTATTTAAATAGGTCACTTTTATTTTGGGACATTATGAATAATAACTTTAGTTGTTTTTTTTACCATAATTAAAGGTAAATTCGGTAATTAAACATTAAAATAATATTATAACTATTATAAAAGTACCCTAACACTTGTCCTAATTTTTTTTGGGTCAGTTATTTTAGATTAAAAAAATCCTTGTGTTTAAATTTTGGCCTTTAGAAACCACTTAAGTCTGATTATGAAACTTAAAACATTTTATTTAATGTAAATAGAATGATATCATAATCATGTGTTACTAAAAAAATTTTAATATAGGGAAATATAAGTGATATATTTGAGTATAATTAATTTTTAGAATGATAAAATTATTACCTATATAATGGTAATTTATTTATAATTTTGAGAAAAAAAATAATTAAATTAAATGGATACACAATGATGATGGAGTAATTTCTTAATTAATTAATGAGTTAAGTAAATGATAGTATAAATACAAAAATTGATATAATTTGTAATAATTTATACCACCCAATAGTTTTATTGATGAATTTGTCATTTTGGTGATGATTTAAAGGAGTTGATTTGAACTTATCTTGCTGTTATGAAATTTTTAAAAAGTCAACAAATTAATTGTTCCAAAATTGACACTATTGGTATTTTAAAATATAATATAATTTATTAAATGTTATAAAATTCTTAAAAATTTAATATTATGGAAAATGGTTAGTATAATTCCAAGAATATAATTAATTACTCTTTCATTGGTCTTTTGGTATGTTATGGTAATTAATTTAACCCTCAAAGTGTAAATTACCTGATAAAACAATATGAGTTAAAAAGGGTTAAAACTAAAAAGTTAAGGTTTAAAATAAAATAAATTCATTTATAAATTTTTTTGGGAGTTCTTTGGACCATACTAACTATATATAGGAACTAATATAAATTGGAGTCATTTGGAGTTAAAAATTAAGTTATATTAACTTAATATTTTAATTTTTTCTGTGAGAGCTCCTCCCTTCTCCTATAAAAAGGGACTCATTCCTCTAGATTACTAAGACATAGAAAAAATTTTAGTCCAGAAAAGATTTTACCAAGAACCTTTCTAAAATATATCCCTATATTCATGAAGCCTTAATTTTGGAATATTACCTTTTGTAGAGGTGTTAAGGTGTTATGAAAGGTGATCATCTAAAAGAAAGGTAATGTTTTAAATTATGCATTTTTTATTTTTCATCTTCCTTAAAATATTATTCCACCATGATGAAATAATAACTCCATTATAATAATTATAATGAGATGATATAATGTTAATTCTGTCACCTAAATCCTAATCCAATTTTATCAAATGGGAAATGAACATTTCGTTCATGTGTACAAAGAACTACGACCTCACGAACCGATATAGTTTGTTTTCAATAATCGTCTCACATGATTAGTTATAATGATTGAATAAATGTTAATATGTGATATTGAGGACATATTAATCCGTAAAATATAATATTATATCAATTATTTTTTTACTTTCTATGTAAATAAAAATTATAACATCATTCGTGTATACGTGTGAAAAATCACTTCCACGAAGTGATGTGATTTGTTTTTATTCACCACATCACTTATATGATAAATATAAGTATATTTTAATAATTGATGTTTTAAAATGACAAAAATTTGTTGAATATTATTTTTTAGATAATGGAATTATGACCACATGTACTATTGACATCATACCAAGTTCTTTTTCGACTCAAGTACCAAATATCGACCAAACATACGATATGAACAAAAATAATTATGAAACTATTATAACATGAAAATAAGTGATATAAAAGGAATAATAAACATGAAAATGTTCTCAGGAAATTAGAAATTAACTTATCTTTATTATTTAGGAAAATAAATATGGTATTTGATGTGTCAGACTCAAGGTATGAGATTTAATTTCAATCTCCTTTCATTGAGGCATATTTGTATGTTATACACCACCTTCTTTTATAAGGTTTAAAATCAAGCCCTTTGAATGTTAATTTCATTAAATGGTTTTCAAAAGAAATATTTTTATATGAACCATTTTAATTAAAGAAAAAAGGAATGTTTTTTAACGTGTACGAAGACAATGAATGCTTTTCCTCCGTGACCATTATTTGATATTTGGCTTCCTTTACAATCCATACTATTTTTAATGAAAAAATACCATTTCACATTTTTAGGAATTTTGGTATTGAAAATGGTTTTGAGAATGCATTAACAATATAAAAATATCTTGAAATGATATTTTTTGATTGCAAAGTTGAAATTTTATTTTCTTTTATGCTTGTTTTATGTACTATGATTCGGTTATGGATCTTAGGAATTGCTTATATATACAAGTGGTTCCTTGATAAAATAAGGGAGGGTGATCCCATGATATCTCTCCAAAGAATTGGGTAATGAGAATGGGTTAACAGGCTGGGTTTCTCTTATGAAATTTAGGGAATATTCTATAATGGTTATTCTAAACGTAACCATGAAGGTTGCCCGATATGTAGTTCTGAAAGATATAATTTAAGGATATTATGGATGACACAATTTACCTTAATGATTTATAATTTCTTTGATTTTTAATGTAATATTATGATTTCAGTAGGAAAATTAATGCTTTTATGATTTATGGGTGAAAAGTACGATTTTGTGAAAATGTTTTCCTGAGTATAAAATATTCATGGACAGATGGTTTCTTTCTAGATTTTATGCCCCATACTGAGATTTTTTGTGCTCAAAATAATTTTGTTAATTTTTTTCATAGGTATTACGATGATTAAAGACAAATTGGATGTTGTGATAAAAGTATCAAAGATGTTTCTGGAAGAAAAATCATGTTTTATTTTTTAAAAGGTTACCTTTTATTGAAAAAAAGGATAATGTTTGGAAGTGTCCACTTGGTATTTCTATGGTTTTTATGTATGTGTTATGGCCTAATTCTCAAAATCTCTAAACATGGAAATATTCTCAATATTAAATAATTGTAATTTCTTAAATTACCTTAATAATATATAATTTTAATGTTCGGGTACTTATATTTGATATTAGAGGAAAGGTTTATATAACTTTTTAGGTTAGGGTGTTATTTAATAAAAAGTTACAAGTTAAATATAACTGTAATGGATTCCATGATAGGAAGAGTCATAGTTATTTTAGATAAATTGAATGAGTATGATATAACATAATGAGGATATCTTAGTGTTTACCATCCTTATAAAATGTTATATGATAATTTTCTTATTTACTAACAATAACCTTTTTGGTTTTAGAAAATAATTGAATCCTATAGACAAGAAAGTAAAAATGGATTTGGAGGAAAATGTGGTGGTTCTGTGAATAAGATACATAATGAAATGGGATTTATAATGAGAAATATTGTAGTAATTTTAAACCAACTACCTGGTTTCTTGATTAACCACTTGAACCTTGATGATTTTATTATGGAATCATATATGATAGAAATGAATCCATATAGGTGTTTAGGTAATAATCATAAAGGTAAGTATATTTAACAACATATGTATCAAGGATGTGGATAGAATCACCTAGTAAAATGTTTTAAAGGGATGAGAAGATGTCATATATGTGGTAATGATGGTCATAAATCATTAAAATTCCAAGAAAAAATGATGCGTTCAGTTGATTCTAGGAAAGGGAAGTGACTATTTTCTGAGTTATCAATTGAATTTTTTAAATATGGGGAGGATGGTCATTCTAAAAATCATTGTCATATAAATAAGGTTTGTGAGTGGGATCAGGAGGATCAAATAAATATATGTTTCGGAATACCTAATTCCATTCCAATTGAAGATGAGGAAACTGAAAATTCCCTAGGAAATGTATGGATTATTTATTGTCTCATGTTTTGAAATTATTAAATATTAGGACATGATTCCTGCTTTTATTTTTAGGATATAATTATTAAGGAATAATATGGAAAATAGTGTTTAAAAGATCAAAAGGATTTATGAATGATTAATAAGTCTACATCTAATTTATTCAAGAGTTATAGTAGACTATAGGATGATGAATGGTTTAAAAGTATAAATGGTGTTTTGATGATGAGATTTCTTTGGCAGACATTTTTTCTTGTATGTGTAACCCTAATGTTTTATATGTGAAAATATTATTTGATGAAAAATTATATTTTATTTTTGGACATAATAATAATGGTATGATCATCCTTTAAGGTTAATATGATCTTTGAAATTGAGTTAATTGTGGAAAATTACATTTTGGGATGAAAAATGAAATGCAAGAGATAAAATTTGAGGCTAAAATATTATATGGTTATTTTTGATGATATTATCTCTTTTATTGGAATGTTATAATAATTATATAGTTTTAGAAAAAGTACAACCTATAGGAAGTGTAAAAAACCCATCACATCAGACATGGCTATTGGAATCGAACCCACAACCGAAGGGAGACAATGCTTTATCGCCTACCACTAGCCTACTTGAAGTACCTAGTTAGTATGAATTTTTTTATGTAAAGGAGTTTATAAAATAATAACAAGTTGATTTTGGGAACTTATGTTTTATCAAATATATATCCTTGGTACTTGAAAATTATTTGGGGATTACGTGATAAATGTTATTTTGGAAGAAGTTTACTATATTGGGTACATTATATGATTTAGGTAAATATGATACTGTGAGATTTTAATTGAGGAGTAGTGGTTGAATTATATTATAGAAGAATCTATAATTTTAATTGTGGACTTATAGGGAAATTGATTATTGATGGAAGTGATTAACCTAACATGGAGAATATGTGACTAGGGTAATTAATTTTTATTATGAGACATTAAGAGTGATCAATGTTATTTGGAGATAAATTTTAAAATCTATCTTAGAAGAATGTGTAAACAAACTCATCTGAGTTTTGGGTATCAAACATGGTTTGGATTATTTTTAGGAATTTAAAGGACAATAATTTAACAAATGGACTACGTTGGAATTTGGGTATTAATTTTGAATTTTTGAGATTAAAAGCACTCATTCTTCTTTTATGATTGTTATATTTGGGGAATTACGTTATTTTACCCAATAATTTTTGGTTTTGGTTAACGTTTCATGATCTGATGAGTATATTATTAATATTTTGTTGATTATGCGATTCTCTAGAAGTTTATTCAATTGTTTTAGGTGTGAAAAAAATTCCTCTTCAATTATCTTCATATGGGGAAAAGATGAGTTTGTGGTGGAATTTTATTAAATGATGAAACTATACTAGTAAAATTATTAAATTCTCTTATGATCTTAGTCTAGGTAGTAAATAAATTCTACAGCTCTAGGAAAAGGATCTTAAAAAAAATGTTTTCAATATAATTTTCCTATTAGGAAATCAAAGACTGTTTAACGCATCAGAAATTTATAGTTTTGTGATTGTTATATTTATCCGAATTTTTTTTCTATTACTCTCCATTAGAACTTGTCCATTAGTTTTTTCTCCCATATACATTTTTTCCTATATGGAACCCTAATACGTGTTATCTCAGGTGAACTTCACACTGTCCTTTATTCTTTTGAAGTGGTAGTTTTCTCAATCCTTTTTCCAATGTGGGATTTCAATAAATTTATTTGAAATATTCACACCATAGTTACCAACCCCAAATTAAAATTGCGATTAATAAATTCAAAAATTTTTGGGGGATTTTAACATCTCATGTTTTTTAATGGAAACACTATTTTCTATAGTGTATATGATACACTACATTTAGCTTAATTGAACAACTTAATATTATTATTTAATATGATAGTTATAATATAGTAGTTATAATGGTGGGAATGAAAATGATTTACTAAATTATAAAAATATGGTTTACACATGTTTATATAATGATTCATTGGCTACCAAATTAATTAGGAAATTAAATAAAACCCAATTGAATATAAATGATGTGTTTTTATGGAAAAACAACTTAAATGAAAAAAAAATTGTTTATAAAAAAACAAGATCACTCCTTTTGGATTATATTAATGAAATATAAATTCAAAATAATTTTTTAAATTCATCTTTTATATTTTCTAAACCAGATATAAGAACAACATCAATTTTATGCATAAAAGGACAATTTTTTAAAAATTGAATTTTACCGACTCTTGATAGAGAACCCATTATGAATATAGTTTTTTTATTTTATAAATAATATTTGAACAAATAAACTTCATATTTTTAATAGGGACATAAAATTTTACTTTTGATAATTTTTTGTCATTTTTTCTCATAATATTTATTTTTTAATGATTAGTGAAAAATACCGCATTTTAATTCAAATATTCTTTTTCATATAATTAATTTATATAGTTGGATTATAATTTTAATTTATTTTAATGTATAATTAGGTTATGTTTTTATAATTTAATCCAACTTAGTTCATTGGAATCAATTTCATATTGAAAATGGATATAAAAACTCTGTGAAATTTTGAATGTTTTATATAAAACCCCATTTTCACATTCCATCAACTAGATTATGTTTTTAATTAATTTATAATAATTATGTGTTTTGAATTTGTAAATTTGGATTCCCTATTTTTAACCATAAGGTTTTAATAATGTAAATAGTTCCATTTTATTTTTTTACATTTTGAATTGTAACTTTCATAATTATTTTTATTACCACGGTTAAGGGTAAATAGGGTAATTAAAGGGTAAAGTAACATTATAAATATTATAAACCTACCCTAAAAACTGTAATAATATTATTGTAGGAGTTATTGTCAAGAAATACAATTATTGGACCTAAATTGTTTTCTTTAGAAGCCACTTGAGTTTGATTACGAACCTTATAACATTTTATTTAAAGTAAAGAGAAAGATGTCATAATAATGTCTCTTATTACTTAAAATATTTTAATATGGGGTTATATAAGTGATATATTCAACTATAAATAGTATTTAGAAAGGTAAAATTATTAATGACATCTTGTAAATTTATTTATAATTTTGATAAAATAAATAATTAAATTAAATGGTTACATAATGATGATATAGTAATTGCATAATTAATGAAAGAATCAAATAAGTGACATAATAAATACTAAAATAAATATTATTTTTGATAATTTATTCTGAAAAATAATTTTTACATTTTTCTGAGGATTTAAAAGATTTATTTTGAACTTATCATGCTGTTATGTTATTTATAGATAGTCAACTAATGAATAGTTTCAAAATTAACATTGTTGGTAATTTAAAAAATAAAATATTTTATAAAATGTTATTAAATTATTAAAAAATAATATTCATCCCAACGGTTAAGATAAGTCATAAAATTTCACTAATTACTCATTCATTGGTATTTTTTCATTTTATGGTGATTAATTAATCCCTCAAAGTGAAAATCACATGATAAAACGGTAAGAGTTTAAAGGGGTTAAAAAAGATGAGGTTTAAAATACTATCAATGAATGTGTAAAAATTATTATATGAGAGGATTTTAAATAATACTCACCCTAGATTATAAATTATAGAATTTGGAGTCATTTTGATTTAGAAATTAATTTATATTATTTTAATATGTTAAGGGTTTCCAAAGGTTCCCCTCCCCAGTCCTATAAAAGGAACTGATTAATCTATATTACTAACACTTAAAAATAATTTTGGTTCGGACAAGATCTAACCAATACCCTTCATTGAATTCCTACCCATATTCTTGAGGTCTTATTTTAGGCATAAAACCCGTCCTTAGATGTGTTATGGTGTTATGAAAATTGGTCATCCAAAGGAATGGTATTGTTTTTAATTATGTATTTCTATTTTGTTTCTTCTTCATCTTCCCCAAAATCCTATTATACCATGATGAAATAATGTATAAATTATCCTCAATATATTTATATGTTATTGTGTTACTATCATTATCTAAATCCATGAACAATTTCATCAATTGGGAAATGAACATTTTGTTCGTGTGTATGATGTTCTACTGCCTCGCGAACCGATAGAGTTCATTTTCCATTGCCATCAATCATGAATGGTTATAATGATGGAATTAATGTTTATATGTCACTAATGGAAAATAAGGTTATACCAACGGTTTTCCAAACCGTAGGGTAGTAAGCCGTGAGGAAATCCCTATACCAATAGTTTGATCTAAACCGTTTTTCTAGCCCACTGTATTTATTGATATAAAAATGGTTGTAGGCTAACCATCGATATATGTTTGTATATCATTTTTACCAATGGTTTCAAGAAATCGTTTGTATATATTGAATACTAAACACTATACAAATGGTTTTAAAACCGTTGGTATAGTTTTTGAATTTCAATCAAAGTATAACAACGGTTTAAAACTGTTGGTATTGTGTTTTTCCATAACTATTATACGAACGGTTTTAAACCGTTTGTATTGTGTTTTTCCAGAACTTTTGCACAGCAACCCTCCAGTAGCCCCTCTAATATACACCTGCATAAAAAATATCACAAAAACCACATAAAGACTTAAAACAGCATATAAAACACCTAAAATAGTACACAAAAAAACACATAAAACCATCAAACTCTTCCAACCATGTCAAGTACTAAAATTACCTATTTCAATCTTATTATGTCAACAATCATCCAGTAGATCTAATAACTGTTTGAATAACTCAAACATTATTGACACCCATTTCAATATTCCTATGACAACCATTCTTCTAGTAGTAATTCACCTCACCCCTGCACAACCCCCTCAACCAGCACAACCCCCACCTCCCCATAAAATTCTAATAGGTAGAACAGTCTGATAAATACTTATTAGATTTGAATAAGAGTTTGAAATTGGCTCAAATCCCAATTTTTGTTTTCTGATTCTAGATTTGGGTATGTAATGATTTGTGATGCATTTTGCATTGAACTTGTATTATTTATAATATATGGTGAAAATGAATTTTCTTAGGATTCTCTTCACTTAAGACCCAACGAGTGAAAATATCCAACTTCTGAAAAAGATTTTGCGACTATCATTGATGAGGGTAAATTTCAGTTGTTATATTCACTTAAAATGATGTCCTTTTTGAACAAAAGAGAGACAATTTTAGCGGTGATGGCCACACTGCGCCTCATATTGAGGCGGGGATGAATCATACATGTCACACATGAACCATGGATCATTTGCCTAAAGTATCAACACAACTCGAAAGCGTTTGGCCAGTTTTCCATATGCTTGTTGTTTTTAATTAAAAGCGTATCCATTTTAAACAAAATAAAGACACTTTGAGTGGTACCGGACACACCGGGCATCAGATTGAGGCAGGGTTGACTCTTACACATCAAAAATTACCCATGTATCCTTTTCCTAAAGTATCAACAGAACACAAATGCATTTTCCCAGTTTTGTGTATGTTAGTTGTTGTTTTCACTTAAAATGTTGTCCATTTCAAAGAAAAGTGAGACACTTTGAGTGGTGTCGACCACACCGTGCCTCAAATTAAGGAGGGGTTGACTTTTACACGTCCAAAATGACCCATGGATCATTTTCCTAAAGTTTTAATAGAATACAAATGCATTTGGTCAATTTTCCGTATGTCAGTTGTTTTTTTCTCTAAAAATATTGTCCATTTTAAACAAAAGAGAGACATTTTGAGTGGTGTCAGCCACACCGTGCCTCATATTGAGGTGGGGTTAAATTTTACATGTAAAAAATGACCCATGGATCATTTTCCTAAAATATCCACACAATCCGAATGCGTTTGGTCAGTTTTAAGTATGCGAATTGTTGTTTTCACTTAAAATCATGTTCATTTCAAACAAAAGAGCAACACTTTGAGTGGTTCCAACCACACCAACCCTCTGATTGAGATGGGTTTGACTATTACATGTCACATATGACCCATGGATCTTTTTCCTAAAGTTTCAACAAAATTATACTGCTTTTTTTTTAGTTTTCTGTATGTCAGTTGTTGTATTCACTTAAAATGATGTCCTTTTGAAACAAAAGAGAGACACTTTGAGTGGGGTCGGCCAAACCGCACCTCAGATTGAGGTGGGGTTGACTCTCACATGTCAAAAATGACCCATGGATAGTTTTCCTAAAATATAAACACAATCCAAAAGAGTTTGGTCTGTTTTCCGTATGCCAGTTGTTTTTATTTAAAAGCGTATCCATTTAAAAAAAGAAAGACACTTTGAGTGGTACCAGCCACATTGGGCCTCATATTTAGGTATGGTTGACTCGTACACGTCACAAAGGACCCATGGATACTTTTTCATAAAGTATAAATAAAATACAAATTCATTTGGTCAGTTTTTCGTATGTCAGTTGTTGTTTTCACTTAAAATGTTGTCCATTTCAAAGAAAAGTGAGACACTTTGAGTGGTACCGACCACACTGCGACTCAGATTGAGGAAGGATTGACTTTTACACATAAAAAATGACCCATGAATCATTTAAATAATGTTTCAAAAGAACTTGAATGCATTTGGTCAGTTTTCAGTACGTCAGTTGTTGTTTTCACATAAAATGATGTCCATTTTAAACAAAAGAGAAACATTTTTAGTGGTGTCGGCCACACTGCGCCTCAGATTGAGGCGGAGTTGAATTGTACGCGTTAACAATGACCCATGGATTGTTTTTATAAAATATCAACACAATCCTAATGCATTTGGTCAGTTTTAAGTGTGTCAATTGTTGTTTTCACTTAAAATCTTGTCCATTTCAAACAAAAGAGAAACACTTTGTGTGGTGTCGGCCACACCGGCCCTCATATTGAGGAAGGATTGAATTTTACATGTCACATATTACCCATGGATTGTTTTCCTAATGTTTCAATAGAATATGAATGCCTTTGGTTAGTTTTTGGTATGTCAGTTGTTTTATTAACTTAAAATGATGTCCTTTTGAAACAAAAGGGAGACACTTAGAGTGGTAGCGGCCACACTATGCCTCAGATTGAGGTGTAGTTGACTCTTACACGTCACAAATGACCCATGGATAATTTTACTAAATAATCAACACAATCCGAATGAGTTTGGTTGTTTTTTTATATGCCGGTTGTTTTTACGTAAATGTGTATCCATTTTAAACAAAAGAAAGACACTTTGAGTGGTATCAGCCACACCAGGCCTTCGATTGAGGTGGGGTTGACTCTTACACATCACAAATGACCCATGGATCCTTTTCCTAAAGTATCAATATAATTTGAATGTTTTTGGTCGGTTTTATGTATACCAGTTGTTGTTTTCACTTAAAATGTTGTCCATTTCAAAGAAAAGTGAGACACTTAGAGTGGTGTCGGCCACACCGCGCCTCGGATTGAGGCGAGGTTGAATCATACAAATCAGAAATTACCCATGGATCATTGTGTTGCATTATCTTCACAATACGAATGTGTTTGATCAGTTTTCAGTAATCATGTTGTTGTTTCCACTTAAAATCATGTCCATTTCAAATAAAAGTGAGACATTTCGATTGGTGTCGGCCACACCGGCCCTCTAATTGAGGAGAGGTTGACTCGTACATGTTACATATGACCCATGGATCGTTTTCCTAAAGTTTCAACAAAATCCGAATGTGTTTGGTGGGTTTTCTGTTTGAAGGTTTTTGTTTTCACCTAAAATTCGGTCCATTTCAAATAAAACTGAGACACTTCGAGTGATACCGGCCACACCGTGCCTCATATTAAGGCAGGGTTGAATCATACATGTCACATATGACCCATGGATCTTTTCCCTAATGTTTCAACAGAATTTTAAGGCCTTTGGTTGGTTTTACGTATGTCAGTTGTTGTATTCACTTAAATTGATTTCTTTTTCATACAAAAGAGAGACACTTTGAGTGGTGCCGGCCACACCGTGCCTCGGATTGAGGCATGGGGTTGTCTGAGGGGGGGGGGATCTCTGGGGGGCTGTCTGGGGTCCAGGGAGGAGGGGGGGCTATCTAGGGTCCAGGGAGGAGGGGGGGTTGTCTGGTGTCCAGGCAGGAGGGTGGTTAATGTATCTATAACTCTATCTAGGTATCATACATCGAATTCCAGCAGGACTGTGAACTGTAGCGGGGTATTATGTTGGAGTAGGGCCAAATCACGACATTACCGTGGCATGACTGCGGCTTGACCACGGTGTGACCGCGACATGACAGTGGCGTGACCGCATCTTGACCACGGCTTGACCACGGCGTGACCACGGCAAGACCGCAGCGTGATCGCGGCGTGACCACGGTGTGACCGCGACTTGACTGTGGTGTGTTGGCCCGGTCCAGTGACATCCGCGGGGCAAAATCATCCCATCATGATTCCAAATAAATCCTATGTAGTTTTCCTTCACATTATAGAAACTGATCTTACGTTATAAAAAACAAACTCTTGATTCAGGATTGTGGTATGATAAAGATATATATTTTAAATTTTGTGTTTTTAAAAGTGGTACTAGGTAGTTGAAACTACTATTTGAGAGTCAAATTATCACACCCTAAACTATCACTGTGGGTTTTTGTAGGCAGCGCACCTCTGTTGGAGGGGTTTTATTATAAAAACATGACTTTATTTATCAAATGAAACAATTATATTAAAGAAAACTTATTCAAGATTTGAAATTCAATATAATTAATCAGAATTAAGAAAGAATATAAATTCAATTTAAAGAATTCTTAAATTAAAGAGGCTATGAGAGAGACTCTGCCTCAAGGGGTGTCTCCCATGGGTGTCTTGTGGTGTGTAATGTCTATCTATGATTTTTGTGGTGCTTCCGTATTGTGGGAAATGTGTATTGCATGGTCATTTTATTAAATACATTAGTCAATTAGAAAATACACCAATATTCAATAAATATATACACACTTTTGGTAGAGAATAACATCCAAATAACCAACTCAGAAATCCGAGACCAGCATTTTACTTTACCAATTCCAATTACATAATATATGCAACACCAACTTATGTTTTATGAACCAATCAATTAAAGGGAAAGAAACTCCTCACAATAACCCATAAAATCTCATATAGAATCACTCACCTCCAAACCAATATAACATCATTAGGCTTCCATATTTGGTCGAAAATAAATAGTTATAATGAATTTAAAAATATCCGTCCCATAGTAAAAAACCAGGTTCAAAAATAGAGTTATAAAAAATTCAAAAATGTAATGGATCAATCTGCCCCTAATCACCATCACCATCACCACTATCATCATCAGCCTCATCCTCGTCACCATCTCTATCCTCCTCATCTTCCCCATGCTCATCATCAGCCTTATCCTCACCCTCATCCCCATCCTCGCCCTCTTCCTCATCCTCATCCTCGCCCTCATCCTCTTCAGCATCCTCGTCATCACCAGGAGCATCATCTTCTCGACCGCCACTAGAAATTCCGCCTGGTGCATTAGATAGTGCACCCATCGGCGACATAAAGTTCTGGAAAGCTGCGTTGGCCTCTGGTGGAAGTGATGAAGATAATGCTTTCATTAGTTTCATAAATTCTTTGTCCCTCATTTGAACATGTACTTCAAACTCTATGAACCTTTTATCGGACTATCTTGCATGCTCCTTGAACTGTTCCAACTCGGTATCACTAGAATGGATACAAGGAGAGGACCAATACCTCTTCGAGACTATATTCTTTTTTAGCAATGTACTCGACCAGAGTGCTCATCTCCCAAAACCTTATATAAATGATCGTGTGGCCCTAAATTGTCAGGTTCATAGGCATCAAGGGCCTCTAAAGAAGCCTGTTAAAAATATTAATAGATTATTAAATTTAAAATAGATATTAGAATTTGAAATAAAAAATTAAAACTTACAATCTTTTCTTGTTTCGGTTCATTAACCACAGTTCCATCTTTTTTCCTTCTACTCGAGAAAAACAATTTTGCTCGAGGGATAAATCCTTCAATATTCAATTTGTGCTTCTGTAATGAAATTGAAACAATATAAAGTTCAAGTATAATCATATATTCAATATTCAATAAATCACATAATTTATGTAGGAAACAATAAAAAGGGAAGGTCCTAAAGAAAAATTATAAACAACTATATCGTATCAGCTGTCTCTCATGATCTGACCTAGTCGTGCGCCCCAAAGTGTGGATGTATTGCTTTGAATTAATGTTTTTTTTGTTTTTTTCAGAATATTCATAAATAATGTTTAATAATAAATTAGATAATATTAATGAAAAATATGAAAACTATCATTTAAATACCTCAAATGGGATTAATACTTTAAATTTGGATGTCTCCCAATGGGTAATCATTTGGCGATATTGCTATATCGGGTAGTCATCCAAGATAGGTAATGTCTCCAACTCCATGCCCACTCTATCACACCAGCCAACATACAGATCATGCTTATAAGCTCTCTAAATCTCTCCTAGATCATTTAAACTCGCTGGTCACACACCTTCACCATCAGGGAAGTTATACCAAAGGTGACACCCAATAGATTAATTCATATAAATACAAAAAAATACTATATTAAATCCAGGAGATTTTTTACCCATATTCCTGCCCACACATTATCCTTGACTTCGTGTGGAAGATTTCTCCAAGAGAGAGGGATGACTGGAATGATTTCGGAGTATTTCGCTCGCGTCGCCAAAAAACCTCAATATTCCTGCCCAGATTTATCAATCATATGTCCATCATCATTGTATTCAACCATCAATTGTGTCTGGAGGCGCCATACTACACGCAGGCGAGTATGCCCCCTCCACTGACTCCTATCAGTATATGAATCTGTTATTAAAGAAAAAAATATCAGTACAAGTTATAATAAAAATAATTTTTTGTATAAAAATTTGCTATAGTTATATAAATATACCTGTGGTAGTCAGATCAATGGGTGTCACTGGATGTGAAGAATCTGAAGGAATATCCTCTACAAGTGGAGTGTCTCTCAGTGTACCCTCCTTAGCCACATACTGTGTTGGAGCAGGATTTGAAGAAGGTGGAATATAATAGTTCAAAAATAATGATCCATAAGCAAAAGATGATGACATGGACATCTGGCCAACTGGTAGTATAAGCATCAGAGGCCTAAATACCCCATGTGTCCTTAAATAAACACCAGGATCAAATGGGGCAAAAAAGATACATCTGTGGTAGGGGCATAATCCAATCAGATATGACCAGTGGATTGTCTAACTCTCTCACCACGAGACCTCGTACCATTGGCCTCAGTATCGGGACCACGAGATGGTCGTCTAACTCTGACACCACCCCTCCTACCACCAGGCTCTATACTAGGAGCAATATCAGTCTCTTCGTTGGATATCTCTCCTATAGGTTGTGGATTCTGAAAAAAAGTTAAGCACAAAAGCAAACACATGATACTATAAGTCATTAAAATCTATATATTTGAAAAAAAATACTCACAAGAGGGATGAGTGGAAGAATTCCCATCTGTGTCACGTGACGATTATTTTTTTTCATCTTTTTCCACCGCCTCTCTTCAATGGGTGTCATTTCCTATAATGAAAACACATATGGAAGTAATTAGAAACAGATGACTAATGTGTAACCCATAAAACAAAATATAGAAAAACCATTCTGATAAAAAACATAAAGAAACAGAAGATTTATGGTGGTTTAAAGGTAAGTACTAGGATACACACTCTGAATGATGTAGGTGAAACATGTAGGTGAGAACAGGACTATATGATTCTATATATTTCCCACCACAACTTCAGGTTCACAATCAACTCTGAAAATTGAGCTATTGGAGTCATCATAAATAGTAAATAGATTGCTTCCAATTGCTGTAGGGATAGTTTCAACTTCATCATCACCATCATCAAAAACATGTCTAGGATTTTCTTCAATAATTACACTAAATTTAGGATGACGATGATCATTGACATAAAAAACTTATTTCACTGTTGATGCCAATACATATGTTTCATCAGTGGAAAGAGTGTGAGTCATCTCAGTATCTCGAAATCCAAAATCATCAATAAAGGTGACTTGAGTCATCATTGAATCAAAACATTGACATTTCATCATTGTGACTCGACCATGCGAGTAATAATCCAAAATTATTATTTTCAGCAGGACTCCATAATAAGCTACATTTTCAGAATGAGGTCTATTATCCGATGAACTCATAGAAAAATCTATTGTGGGAGTTATCATAACACCATCATGTTGTGTTCTAATGTTTCTTTCTCGTTCAATGATAATAAATCAGTATCCATTGATCACAGGTGATTTACAAGCACGAACCATGGTATTAGGACCAAAATCTAAAGCTCTTATTTCCTCAGAAACAAAGTTTGTAGGAAAACTTGATACATGAAGTATAAAAAAATAGTAAACATAATTAAATATTATTTTTATTTAGTTATTATAGAAATATTTTTACCTTCAATTTCAACCAAGCAGAAAACCCTTTGTTGTGCAAGGTCTCTTTCCTTCTCAAAGATAAATAATGATGCTTTCTATATATCAATTCTTTATGTTCCCTGTAGAGAAAAATAGTAATAGTTTAACAAATATTTAAAATTACAAGAGATAAGATAATAGATACGTGTACAATTTACTTACTTGATATACTCATTGAACAAATCACAATTGAACAACACTATGTGATGTGGCATCTCTCACTCTTCAAGGCTTAATGGCGTCAATGTATATGATCCCAGAATTCTTCCTATCTGAGAAAGTGATGGAAAACTGGGTTCAATTTTTCCATACTTTTCTTCTTCATTTCTCATTGGTCTATTTATTCTCGTAGTAAGATCAGAAAAATACATTGAGAAATAATCCATACATTTTTTATCCAAGTAACCGTTCACAATAGAACCTTGGAGATAATTCCTATTCCGAACATATGATTTCAATGTGCACAAGTTTCTTTTAGTTGGATACAACCAACAGAAAGCAACGGGTCCTCCAAGAAGTATTTCATTCGAAAGATGGACAGTCAGATGCAACATGCATGTAAAAATTTATGGACGGAATATTTTCTCTAAATCCCACAAAATTAATGGTGTCTCTGCCAACATTTTTTTCAAGAAGGATTTAGACATCCTCTTAGCACAAAGATCTCTAAACAAATAGCACAACCGAATAAATGAGACTCTTACATTATTGGACAAGAGATGACGGATTGCTAATGGAATCCACTCATGCAAAAGACGTGATAATCATGAGTCTTCAAAGATTTCAGCTTCAACTCTTTTCTATTGACCCGTTTTGATATATTGCTTGCATCGCCATCAGGAACTTTAATAGTCTCTAGCACTTCCAAAAATTTATTTTTTCAGCAGGTGTCGTCACATAAGAAGCACATGGAACTTTCCATTTATTTTCACTGATACAGAAAGGATGTAATTCGGGTCTGATCCCCAAATCTACCAATTCACACCGAGATCATAAATCATCTTTTGTCTTCCCCTTGACATTTATAAGAATCGAAAGAAACATTTCACATATATTCTTTTCACTGTGTATTACGTCTAAGAAACGATGTAACAAGTTGGTTGACCAATATGACAACTCAAAGAATATACACTTCTTCTTCCAATTGTAACAGGTATCATTGGAAACGTTTTTCCTCTTTCTAGATTTCATTACACCCTTCCCAAATGAATAACTGAAATCTTACAATTCATTAAGCACATCATTTCCAGACATATGCTGAGGGGGATTGTCAGTCTCCATGGTATTGTCAAATCATCGACGATAGTTTCTATATGGATGGTTCATTGGAAAGAATCGCCGATGTCCCATAAAACTAAAACTAGGACGATATTTCAGTCTTCTTGATCGAGTATTTTTCATACAAACAGGACATGACAATTTTCTTTTTGTGCTCCATCCAGACATTATTGCATAATCCGGAAAATCATTGATCATCCACATAAGTGCAGAACGCATCTGGAATATGTATTTCAAACATGCATCTTATGTGGGAACACCCACATCCCAAAGAAGCTTCAACTCTTTTATTAAAGGTTGCATGTATACATCTATATCATTTCTAGGATCAGAACGACTAGATATTAGTATACACAAGAAAGTGTAAGGCTTTTTCATACACAACCATGGGGGAAGGTTATAAATGTGTATGAAAACTGGCCATGTGCTGTGCAAAGTAAGAATCTTCCCAAATAGATTAAAACTATCACATGAAAGACCATGTTTCACATTATGCATGTCGACTGCAAATTCTGGATATCAAGCATCAAATCTCTTCCATGAAAATCCACCTACTGGGTGAACCAACTCTTCATTATTATTTTTTCTCTCGGTCTCATGCCATCACATTTTTACTGATATTTCATCAGAAATGAAAAGGTTCTGTAATATGGGGATCAATGTAAAGTCCCACATTAATTTTTGGGGCACACGAGATGGCGTTCCATCATCTTTTGGCTTCCATCGGGAGGTTCCACATTTGATACAATCATTTATTTCAGTAGTTTCCTCCCAAAATAAGCTGGAATCATTTGGGAAAGCATGATTTTTTTTAGAATCCAAGTTCATCAAATAACTTCCATTCCATATAGTGGTTTGAGGGAATATCTACATCATATAGAATTAAGTCCTTCAAGAAGGTAAGAATGTAATCTATTGCAGTTTTTGAAATCCCATACATAGTTTTCCCATGAAACAATCAGATTAAAAATTCCAACTTTTTTATTTTACCACATTTCCGATATACTGGAGTCATCGCAGAATCATTCAATTTTTTCACCCTATCAACATCATCATTTTCATTGGACGCATCATGTGTGCTTGTATCAAAATCTTGTTTCCTAGACATCCTTTCCTTTTCATGATGCCAAATAAATTGAAACCGATCATGTTTCAAACTCTCCAATTCAGTCCTATCATTTGGATCATCAACATTTTGAGATTCCATTTTCTCTCCATTATGATACCACAGATAATAGTTTGTTTGGAAACCATATTTGGTTATATGATAGCTAACTGCTTCATGACTCAACCAAGGTCCTCCAACACAATTAGAACATGTGAAGTGTATGCGACTACTACTTGAAGCCTTGTCAAATCCAAAATTTTGAAAGTAATACAAATTATTTTGAATATCAGTTGAAATCTGATCAGTTTCATGCATCTAAATTCTATCCATTCTGTAAAAAAATTGCAATAATTCATTTCAAAGAAATTCAATAAAAGTGATGTTCAATCAAGAAAATATTTAGGAAAATGACAATTTTTTACTTTAAATTAATTAATAACTGACACATTACTCTATATGTGAATCATACTAAGAAATACAAAAAAATACAGTGTATATAAGAAAATTAGATACATAATTTATAATTCCTATTTTCAAGGATTTCCCAGTATGATATTGGAAGTGGATCAAGGAACACATAATCCATAAGGGTCTTGTTGGGAGTACATGTGTTTTATACTTTAACTTATTCAGGGAGATCAGGATGAGGAGTAAGATGAGGATCACATCAAAAGTAGTTATGGCCTCATAAAGTTTCACATTAACCATGGATTAAAGGATCCTAGGTTTGGGGCCATAGATCATAGGTTGGTAGGGTGTATTCACTGAATCATGTCACAATTGATTTTGGAGAGGGAACTTCAATAGTTAGGGGTATGGATTTGATTCGAAACACATATAAAAAGGATATCCAGGAATTGTGACATCCCAAAATAGGATGCCACTAATTAGTGACCCGAAACTAGTTGGCCACTCATTGGAGAGGGACCTTCAAGTTCTATTGTGTTTTATCTCACATACAAATAATGATTTTTGGGATGTCTGGGGTCTAGGGAGGAGGGTGGTGGGAAGTTCGGGGTCTAGGGAGGGGGGGGGGGGGGTTGTCCAGGTTCCAAGAAGAAGGGGGGGTGGGCTATCCTAGGTCCAAAATGGTGGGTGGGGGCTGTCTGGGGTCCAGGGAGGAGGGGGGTTATCCAGGGTCCAGGAAGGAGGGTGGGGGGATGTCCGGGGTCTAGGGAGGATGGTGGGGGGCTGTCCAAGGTCTAGGAAGAGGGGGTTTCCATGGGTCTAGGAAGGAGGGGGGTTTTCCTGAGTTGACCTCAAAACACTGAATGGGGTTCCACTCTATAGTTCTGAGAATATATTATCCAAAGCTACAAAGATTCCACCTGTAAACATGACAAATTTAAATCAATGATTACTTTAATTTAATGAAATTTAAGGGATATGTGTTTTTTGAAAAACCTATACTGTCACGACTCGTCCTCGCGGCCCATTCCATGACTACCCCAAGCCCGCCTTCCATAGGCTAGGGGCGGGCGACTAGCACCAAAGGTGTAAATCCCGATAACTGGGAAGGAATTGCCTTTATAAAAGTAACAAAACACCACAGAGTACAAGCGGAAGTAAAACACTTAGTACAATGAAAGTGATGAAAAGTAAATGGGCCAGAATAAAAACCCAATTGGAAATACAGCTACAACTAAACAAAAGTACAATAGAAAACAACAAACAGCTGGAAGAAAGGAAGCAGCTCCTGGGTCGTCCTCCTCGGATCCTACATGAAGGGTAGGTACAGATAGCGCATCTCCAGGATCGTCCACCACGGATCCTACCTGAAGGGTAGGTTTAGATAGCGCATCTCCTCAATGATCTCGCCTGTCAACCCCCTTCAAGTGTCGTCTCGCCGTGAAGTCCACCTCCAGATACTGACTTGTCGGGTGGTCCACCTTCGGGTACCATCCAGTCCTCGAACACTCGGCCTCCATCAGCACTTCCCATCATCTGCAACCAACACAACGAGGTGCGGGCATAGCCCGTGTAGGGGTGAGTATAACGATACTCAGTAGGGACCCCGAGAACCTCAAGGTCTCACTAAAACCAACAAGGATAACCACAAATAAGATCTCAACAGATAACCTCTACTTAGGTATATTCCCATACGTATACCTAAGTTATCAAGTAACCCATATCAATAATGAGGTAAACACAAAGGTCAAAGATTCAACTCAAACTAGGATTTTCATTATCGAAAAAATAAATGCTAAAGATCCCCATCTCTGGAGTGTACAGTGATCCTGTCACGACTCCGAGGTACTGCTCACTAACCTAAGACTGCTGAGGTACTCCTCTTATCGAGTACCGCGGGTCTGCCATCTCACACAGTAGTGCTCCTCCTCCATGGGTCTGCCACCTCACACAGTAGTGCTCCCCCTCATAGCCTACAGAGGTACTCCTCCTGTCGAGTACCGCGGGTCTGCCACCTCACACAGTAGTGCTCCTCCGCCATGGGTCTGCCACCTCACAAATTATTTCTCCCCACTGGCTATGCTAGTCACTCCGAATCGAATCAGACAAGTAGTCATCAGTCACAGCCGGCTACACGGTCTCCGTACTCCGTATTCTCGTCTCCGGGAGGGTCCGCTCCACGAGCTATAGGTCGATACTCCAAGTGTCACAAGTCCCACTAAGAATTATCTCAAAGGACCGCCTCGTTATAGGGGTCTCAACGCAATAGACGGCGCATCAATCGGACGCCCGGTCTGTGAGTTACTAGCCTTTTCGTCCCAGGGGCCCGGTTGGTCTCGTGTGCTAACCAACCCGTCCGTATCTCAACTGTACCCCAAACTCGTATAGGGTATACTCATAGGGACCTTTTCTCAATGTGATCACCAACGCTGCTGACGGTTCGTCAAACGGACGTCCAGTCTGAATGTTATCAGCTTTTCCGTTCCAGGGGCCCGGTTGGATTTTGGGTACAATCGAACCCAGATTTTCTCCAAATGCATCCAAAACTCGAGTGGATTATGCCAAAAGTTCTGTCTCATCAAGAGGAATTCAATCAGACAGACGGCGCGCCATTCGGACGCCCGATCTGTGAGTTATTGGCTTTTTCGTTCTAGGGGTCCGGTTGGTTTCGTGAGATAACAAACCCGACCACACTCCGACGGCATCCAAACCACATGTGGATTAAGCCAAAAGTTCCATCTCATCAAGAGTAAAGCAACAAAGTCGACGACACCTCAATCAGACTTCCGGAACTCAAGATATAAGTGGTTCCGCTCCGAGAGACCAGTAGGTTTCGTATCCGAACAAATCCGGCTGAACCCAAAGTTCTCCAAAACCTTGAGTTTAATATACCTAAACGACCATCTCGATCCAAGGATCTCTACGCAACTGACGATGCTTCAATCAGAGGACTGTAGCCCAAGATATGGGCAAAAGACCAGAAGTGATCCGAAAACTGGGGGGTCTGGGCCCGGACTGACCCGGCCCAACCCCCCCTGGGTCGGCCCGAACCGGGTCGACCTGACCCAGGTCCGAGTCTGACCCGGCTGGGCGAGGCCCGGCCCGGCTGGCGCGACCCGGCACGGCCTGGGCGCGGCCCGGCATGACCTGGCGGTCCGGCCGGGCGGCTCGTCCCGGCGCACTGGCTCGCTGGCGTAGGCCAAGCGGCCGTGCAAGGGGGGACCGCCCCCCTGGACGAAACCGCAGCCCCCGTGCAGGGGCCCCTCCCTATTAACGGTCACGGCACGATGCCACGTCCCTCTAGTTTCGCACGGCCGCGGGATCAGCCGCCCACCGTAGAGGCCCCTTCCCGGTGGCACGCCGGGGGAGTCCATCGCGGACCACCGGACACGCTCCGGTGGTCCGTTTTTCTCTCCACTTTCGCCAACGGTCATCCCGAGACCCGACCTTTACTGCAGCGGGTTCAAAACACCTTTGCGGATCGCCTCAACATCATCTGTCTATCCGTACTTCGACAATAAACCGTGGGGTCTTCAAATCGCCTCTGCGGTCCCGACTCCGCCCACGGTTTCGTTCGGCCACAACGGTGCGGCGCGACGGCGCCGCGCTTCTTTGTCGCGTTCTTTCTCATTTCTGTGTGGTACAACGGCACCGCGCTGCCTTTCACGTGCAGAAAAAAATTCAAACAAACAAGGGGGGGAGGAGGGTTGGCCGTGTTCGTGCGGTCCGACCTCCTCCCGTTATTATGATAACAGGCGGCCCAAAAATGAAACCAATAAAGGTGACAGATGAGATCATGATCGACAATAAAATAATCCCCCACAACTTCCCGCAACATAATATTCCCAACCCGCAAGGAAAACGTTCGCGGATCAACTAGGTTATAAGTTGATCCGTGTTCTTTGTTTTATTTAGAATGAAAGAATCAAGGGAATATAATTATTCTCAAACATAATTCCCTACCTCAACGTTGTCGTCGAACGAGAGTTCGTTTCAGAATAAACTATCGCGGAAGAAGAGGATCGTCGCAGAAGAGAAGGATAGTCATGGAAGAAACATCATGGAAGGAGCGTCGTTGATTTCCAATAATTTGGCGTTCTTCGTCGGAGATCGGTGCGTTCTTCGCGTTCTTCGCGTTCTTCATCGAAGAAGGACACTTTCCTCCCAAATCCTCTCCATGCAACAAGTTCCAACAGAAATAAAATAAGAACAGTCTTATTTTATTAATGCACGAGTCAACCTTTGAAATTCAAAAAGAAACAATCAATTTAATGAATTAATTGTAATGATTTAATCGCCCAAATTAATGAGGCGTTTCTTAACCAAAATAAACGTATGGTTTGACTTCATTAATAGGGGTTGCAGGTGCGTTACTTAATAAGAAAAGAAATGGCGGCTTGTGTGGGTCCCACATCATAAAATATCTTACCATGTGGGTAGGATATTATAGGTCCCACATCATCCACTTAACATACGTTAAGTGACTTAAATAAAATAAATTGGTCGGACCATTTTATTTTATTTATTTACTTAACCGGAAAATTTAAAAACCACACCCGAGCAAACAAAACTCCGGAAAAGGTGTTTTTAAGCAATTACTGATGCTGCAAGTTCATTGGTGCCCTCAGATTTCAATTCCAAGCACCGTTTCAGAAGTTAGAAAAACCCGCTCGTTCTTTCAGTGAACGTACCCGAGCATATCTTCAGAAATTAATTTCGGGCACACCGGGCCTCAGAATCAGGCGCCGTCAAGAACTGCGTTCTTGTAAGATCCCAAAGAAAATTTAGAAAAAAAAATTTCCTTGAATTTTTAGAGGTCTTTACATATACATTATAGTGATGTTCGTGAATGATGGTTTTTTGGCCAAATGTGTATATAATTCAGTAACAAGGATGATTTCTTCCATTTAACCAATGTTATTGTGTACCTTTAGGATGAATTATTGCATTTAACCAGTGTTCTAGTTTATTTTTAGGTTATGTGAGTTAGAAACCTTGTTAGGCATGTCATTAAAACATGGGTTCTTCTATTTAACCATGTAGTCTTGAATTTCCGGGATGAAAGTGTTTTGACTGAGCTAATTAATAACAACTCTATAGTATAGCCAACACATCATGTGGGCATACCCATGAAACAAGTCCATGTGTAAATGGGATGTTTTCAGCACCCCATTTGGCATAACATACTTTTCACCATAAGGGATTGGCCATGTATATTTACATGGCTAACCAAGTCATGTATTTTTGGTACATTCCCATGTAAATTCCCCGGACACTAGATTATCATAGACACCATGTCAACCGTTATACACACCATGTGAACCCTTATACCATATTTTCATTATTACAACTATTAATAACAACTTATTAAAAAACATCACTTGTCAAAGGTAATCAAATTAAACATAAATCAATAATAATATTGGATATATCAAGTACAATGAAGTCATACTATCTTACATCCTAAATAACCACACATAACCATGATTAATGACCACAAATATCCCCTTTTTTCCAAATCAAAAGTGAAAACAAAAAAAAGGTTGCAAAAAACAACTTCATTTGTGTGAAGAATAATAATCCCATGGTCCTCTTGATATTTGAATCACACCGACATGATTTTTGAGATGAACTTGTATCCATGAAACCATTTGAGAAACACGATTCAATACATGTGTTTTTCTGATTTTCCCAAGCATTTTGAGGAACCCAAAATCAGTGAAAATGGTCATTGTGTTTTAAAAAGGTGATTGAATAACTCATGTATGATGGTGAAGGAAGAATGATTAATGGTTATATTAGGAAAACTAATATTCATTAATATTTCGAATTTGACATTCTATGAATTAGTTTCATGAAGAAAAAAGAAGTACTACATGGGAAAAGGAGAGGTCCCACCAAGAGTTCCCTTTGTAGATATTTTATTCATAATAACATCAGATTGTATAGTTAATTATTTATTATTTCTTTTATGAAGAATAATTAGGGACCACATACTATTTTGCAATGTTCAAGAATATACTCCATATGTTCTATTGTGGAAAGGATAACTGAAAAGCGTGTCATTTTATATATATATATATATAGATTTTGATAGTAACATGATACATACTTGTTATGTAATACACACAGTGTAAAAAAATTAAGATGAATAAGATCTTAATATTTGACATGATCTTAATGAAAGGAATGATTTTCACGAAATACTATGAATAAATACTACGAACAATTTCTTATGAGTTCATATACATTAAGCTATAATATTTGAAGCATTGAGATTAAAAAAAATTATGAATATATAAAATTAGAACATAAGAAAGAGACACCATGCCCTTATAAATGTATATGTGTAATGAAAACATTAATTGGAAAATGTGTACACTGATGTAGTGATTTGAGTATAGAATTTGTGGATTTAGTGATTTGAGTACACAATTCATGGAGTAGTGAATCATAAAATTTTCAAAAAACCCTAGAAATCGGGAATAACGTTATCCTTGAGAATATAAGGATATCCTTGAGAAGAGGTGGAAGGATATCCTTGATAATAGGTGGAAGGAGTCTAACCTGGCAGCTGATCCTATGGAAGAGGTGCACCTGTGCTGGGGCTTCTCAAGGGCTTCTGGGAGTCGGGAATCGCTTCTGGGAGAGCCGCACAATGCTTCTGGAATCAAGGGGGGGGGGTTGCCAGATTTTTCCGAATTTGGGGCATATTTTTTCCAACAGTTATTAAAAACTGTTGGGAAAACTCCCTCGAAATCCATATTTACCAAAAGTTTATGCAAATCGTTGGTAAAGATCACCTATACCAACAGTTCTTTTGAACCGTTGGTATAAAAGTGTTGGGAAAAATATGATTTCCTATATTGTATGTTATTAAGTACAAATTAATAATTATAGGATAATAATATACCAATTTCATTCTTACTTTCCATGAACATAAAAATGATAGCGTCGTTCTTAAGGGCGTGTGAACTATCACCTCCATGAAGTGATGTGATTCATTTTTACTCACCACATTACTTATATGATATATATATATATATATTATTAATATTATATTAATGATAGTATGATAATTTTGAAATGTAAAAATAATACTTACCTTCTTTACATAATGATAAATGAAAAGTGGAAAACGTTACTCATGCGTATATACAACTTACCATCTCCTTGATTATAAAATTTTTCATTTTTCATAAAAATAATTAAAGGTTTTATTGAAAATTTTATTTGATGTATAAAAATGGTAATGATATCATAAATATTATTATGGATATGATGAACTTATAACCACGTGGGCTATTGACATCATACCGAGTTCATTTTCAACTCATGTACCAAATATCGATAAAATGACTGATATTAACTTAAAAAATTATGTAATTATTATAACATGGAAATAAGTGATATAAAATGAATAATAAACTTGAAAAAGGTTCTCATTCAATTATAAATTAACCCAAATTTATTATTTAGGAATGTAAATATTCTACGTGATGAGTCAAACTCAAGGTAATAGATTTCATCTCAATATCCTTTCATTGAGGAATATTTTGATTCTATACATCACCTTATTTTATAATGTGTAAAATAAAACCCTTTGAAATTTATTTTCATTCAATTAATATGAAAAAAAATCTTTTTATATGAGTATTTTTACTAAATGGCAAAAGGAATGTTATTTTAATGTATACAGCGAGAACAACTTTTCCGTCACCATGAAAATTATTTGGTATTTGGATTCCTCTAAAAATCATAATGTTTTTTAATGAAAAACAAATAACATGGTCACCTTTTAGGTATTTTGGTATTTAATATGTTTTTTAATGCTTTTACTATATAAATATATTTAAATGATATTTTGTGATTTCATAGTGGAAATTTTATTTTTCTTTATACTTGTTTAATTTTCTATGATTGTGGTATGAATATTGGGAATTAATTATATACATTGGTGGTTACATGATAAAACTAGGGAGGGTTATCCTGTTATATCCATATAATGCATTGGGTAATAATATGGGGTTATCCAGCTGGGTTTCTCCAAATATATTTAGGGATTATACTGTGATGAGTATTCTAAACATAACAATTAAGGTTACTCCCTACGTAGCTGTGAAAGATATAATTGTATGTATGATATGGATTCCAGAAGTTACATTTTTTGATTTATGATTTATATGAGTAATATTGGAATATTATGATTTCATTAGCTAAGTTAAATATTTTATGATTTATGGGTGAAAAGTATGATTTGGTAAAAAAAATTTCATGAGTTTAAAATATTCATGGACTGATTGTTTCTTTCCTTATTTTATATCCTTTACTGAGAGTTTTTTGATCATCCCATGTTTTAAAATGTTTTTCATAGTCCTTAAGATTATTAAGGCAAAATAGGATGTCATGATGAAATTATCAAAGATGTGTCTTAAAAAGAAATAATATTTTATTTCTTAAAAGGGTTTCTTTTGGTGAAGAAATGGATACATTTTGCAAGTTCCCAGTTTGTATTATTATGGGGTTTTTGTGTTTGAATTATGTCTTAATTCTATAAATCTAGAAACATGAAAATATCTTAAATGTGAAATAAATATTTTTTTTTGAATTACATCATGAATATGTAATGTTTAAGGTCGGGACCTTACAACCTAGACCCTCTAGTGTCATAGAAATCCATAGTTTTCTGGGATTAGTTGGGAACTATCGATGTTTTTTTAATAAATTTCTTTGGATCATATAGTCCTCTAACCAAGTTAACATAGAATGGGTAAAGTTTTTCTGGATGGAAGAATGTGAAGAAAGCTTCAAGGAGCTAAATAAGATGATGATCACTAAATCTGTAGTCACATTTCCAAAAAATTGTAGAAAATTTTATGATATAAAGTGAATAATTAAAAAAAGTCTTAGGCTGTATAATAATGAAAATGATAATTTGATAGCCTATTCCTCACAACAGTAGAAGATCCATGACTAAAACTACCAAATTCATTATATAGAGTTAGGGACTATTATTTTTTCCTTGAATATACAACAAAACTACATCTATGGTGAGATGTGTGACATATATATTGATCAAACATGAATAATGTATATATTTAGACAAAATGATATCAATATGAATCAAAGGATATGGTTAGAGAAAATCAAATACTACGATTTCTCGATTCAATATCATCCTGTAAAGGAGAACAAGGTAGTTGATTCTCTTAGTAGAAGAAAACCACCACTCTATCCTTGTTTTGGATTGAGAAGGAACATATCCTCATGGATTTCAAAATCATAATGGTGGGGAATACATCCTAACGTTCCCAAATTATTACCCAATAATTGATCCCAGTGAATTTTAAGGAGGCCCAGAGGGATGATCCAGAGTTACAATAGAAGGTGAATGCAGTAATGGAAGGTAAGATGAAAGAGTTCCATATCAATGATTATGGTTTAATTCCATTTGGAATGAGGATACTCATGCATTAATCATCTGGGATAAACAAGGAATTATTGGAAAATGCACATAGATCATCATTCTCTATCAATCCAGGTTGCACCAAGATGCACCATGATCTCTGTGAAAACTTTTGGTGGGATAACATGGAGAACAAGATGGCAGAGTACATTTCAAGGTGTTTGATATGTCCACTTGTCAAAGAAGAGTGATAGAAGTCCATATGGAGGACGAAACCATTGATTATAACCATGTGTAAATGGTAGAATCTCACTATGGACATCATCCCTAGTCTCCCAAAGAAATTCAAAGGAAACAATGAGATATGGGTTTTGGTGGACCGACTCACCATGAATGTCCACTTTATCACTATTCATGAATATATCTCTCTTGAAAAATCATCAAAGATATATGTGATTGAAGTGGTTAGACTACATGGGGTTCAAATCTTTATTGTATTTGATCATGATCCTAGGTTCACATCAAAAGTTTGCAGGAGTCCTTAACATTATTTGAGTGCTGAATTAAATTTCAGTACAACCTATCACCCCCAAACTGATGGCCAATTTGAAAGGCATATTGAAACACTCGATGATATGCTGAGATACTGATCTTTAGAATTTAATGGTGTATGAGATCATCATCTTCCATTGGTTGAGTTATCAATCAACAATAGCTTCCACTCAAGTATAAATATGTCTTTATAAGAATCTCTGTATGTAAAGCGATGTAGAACTCCAACATGTTGGGATAAAGTAGGCAAAGAAAGCTACTTAGACCTGATCTGGTGCAAGAGATGATAGGGAAGGATTAATCAATCCAACAACATATCAAATCATCTCGTATCCTGAAAAAATATATATTCTAACAACTATTAAATGGACTTGGAGTTCGACGTTGGAGACAAATTCTTCATTCGAATATCATCATGGAAGAGAGTCATGTGGTTTCGAAATAAAGTAAAACTAAGACTAAGGTACATTGGTCCCTTTGAGATCCTCGATCACATAGGATCTGTGGCCTATCGTCTTCTACATACAATAAATATATCTCATGTTCCTGATGTGTTGCACAAATCACTCATGAGGAATTACATACAAGATCCCTCACATGTATTGAACTCAGAGGTGGTATAGATAGAAGATGGTATCTCTTATGAGGAGTAGACAATAACGATTCTGGATTGAATAGATAAGGTTTTATGAAAAAAGACAACCCACCTATTTCAAAGTACTGTGGAGGAACCATAAGTATGAAGAAGAAACATGGGAACTGGAGGAGGCGATGAAGGATAAGTACCCTAACCTATTTATGAAAAATGAAATATTGAAGGTGAAATTTAAAAAGGGGGGAGGAATTTAATGATCCAAACTCTTATGAAAGGAATTTATCACATTTTATAGTAATGCTATATTTTATTAATCTCATAAAGGTACTTATATACCATAATAAAAGCATTAAAAATGGATAATTAATGATGTAAGAAGTATTTCTAGAAGTTAAGGAAAAAATAATGATTAAATAGTAACTTGATCTTAAGAATAGTAATATGACCCTTATGAATAGTAAAATGAAAAATGAATAGTAGCCTCACCCATTAAAGTATAAATAAAATATAGGCATCTTATAAATGAAAGTATGATATAATTATATTGCATTCTAAGTAAATAAATGTTTTAAAATGTATTAATTAAGTGTTGGTATTTTTGTAAGTAATAAATATTTAATTAAAATTTTCTGATTAATTTAATAATAAAAAAAAATTATTTTCACAAAATTTATTCATAAATTAATATTTTTATTCATGATGGTTTTAAGATAATTTTATGAGACCTTAAGTAAAATTTTATAGTGTTTTGAAATGAGTTATAATTTTAAAAGCTATATTTTCAAAGTAAATTATGATTGTAATAAAATATTAAATTACACATATCTAAAAAATTATCTTCATGAAATGGATTTTATTTTTTAATTCTACATGTAAAAAAGGGTTGGGGCTATTTTTTGGAATTTTTCTGAAATACATTAATTTTTGATGAAAAGTAAAAGATGCTAATTTGCAATAAAAACTAAATACATTAATTATGGAGTCATATATGATGTAAAGATGATGTAAGCCCAAAATGTTTAAATCTCCTTCATTATTTTAAAATATTTCGTGATAATTCTCAAACTATTCAGAGTGTTGATCCAAAATAATAAATTAATGAATATAGTATTGAGAAAACACCCCTCTCATCCACTATAAACACCACCCCTCACCCCCTCTTCTCCTTACATTTCTTAAGCTTTGAGGCTTGCATAAATTGTTCCCAATACACTTTCTTAGTTCCTCCCCCACATACATGAGCTCTTATTTTTAACAAAATACAAAAACCTTTCCCTAAGGAGGTTCTTAAGGAGGATAAATTCAATTGGTAAATCCTCTCTCTCTCTCTCTTTTAATTTCCTTTCAATTTCATTTCATTTATTATTCTATCCTCACCCACCTTTATCCAGTTGGTATGTTAACTCTATTTTGTTTGATATGATGGAATTATATAATTTTAATAGATGATTCATCATTAAACTGCACCTCTCTCTTTCTTTTATTTTGAGAATGAAATCGTTGCCAGTGATGTGTCAATTTACCGACATCATGGGTGATGGACTTTTATTTTCCATTAACACATTAAAGGATGTTAATATAACCCTTAAATGATTTAAAATTTATATTAATGTATATTTTATTTCAATATTTTTGTTCAAGAACTAACATATATACATTACACAAAATGACAGAATAAAATCTGTTAGTTATGATTGAAATAACACCATAATTAACCTAAAATGATCATTATTAAATTTTATCTAAAGATTCAACCTCATACCATAACCAAATTATATACAAGATCAATTAAACTTATAGAATATAATTAATAACATATAATTAAAATTTGGGATATTTATCCCCAATTTACATGAACTTCCATTCATATATACAAGTGAACAGATCATGAAATCTGAGTAAACGAACACCACTAAACGACTAAATTAAACACTATAACTCATCCAAAGTACCATAAAAGAACATAATAAAACCATAATGAATTAAATTCATTTATAAAAGGTTCCAAAATTATTAATTAATGAATATAATATTATTATACATGACTTAAATATGAGGAAATCATTCAGACATAAGGTAAAGTGAATTCTTGAACCTAACTCTCTGTCTTTAGGGTTTTGCCTCTTTCACGACATTTTCAGTTTTTATATTCCTTAAATATCATTTCTTCATAATTATATTAAATTTTCTGGGATATACATGATTTATACCAGAGTTTATGACAAACATATTGTTTTCTAAAAGAACTCTTCTTCCAAAAAAACCTTATAATTCTCTAGATTTTGTCTTCTTCACTGAAGGATGATGATTCTTATATCAAGTATGTTATTTCCACATTAATTTAGTAACACAATGATTACAAATTTATTATTATTAAATGAAACCCATTCCGTTCCATGGGTTATTTTATGTTCAATATTATTCTATGTTCTATATGGAATGCATTATAATGTAAATGTTGTGATGTGATAGGTGCTCCCGAAATTACATTGAAAAATGTAAATGTTATGTTGTGAAGGGTGATCTGGTAGTTATATAGTGCTCAACTGTAGTGGGTAATGTGTTGTAACTCATGAAAAAATTGAAATATGCGTGAAAATTATGGTCTCCTTATTCACAACTATGTGTGGTATTTAACCACCATGACATGAGATTTTGTTTTTTGAATTTCCACATTTCTTGCCTTTTCTTAATGCTCCCTCTCATGATTATGAAGTCAAGCCTATGTTCTGATGATAATACTAATAGTCACCCAATGTTTCATGGTCTTTTATGTCCCCTTATTAGGGTTTTAGCTCACCCCTTTTTAATGTATATCCTTAGCTGACTACTTATACAAAGGAGAATTAAAGGGACAATAAGAAGTTAGAGGAGAAGGAATTAAATAAATGTTTAGGTTTTCTTTGGTAAATGTTATGTATCATCCTAATTTCTAAAAGAAAATAAAACATTGGATTCTAGTATTGAAATGATTTTATATTTATTATCATCATAATAATGTAATAGTAATGTATGAAGAAATAGGGTCTCTATAGTGGCTTGAGTGAATAGAGAGGATCCTAAACTTATTGAAGACTCCTAAAGACTCTAAGGTGGATTTTTCAACTTATATACTTGAGGGACCATGCAGGAGATGGTGGGACTTTATTTTGAAATCTATGCTGAATAAGGACTTGACTTGGTTTACCTTCAATAAAGTATTTAACCAACCGTTTTACCATAATACATTTCTTTATGTGAAGAAATATGATTTTCAGACCATAGAGTTGGGGGGGATACCATTCCAGAGTATTATTATTATTTTTCTAAGTTAGTGAATCTGAAACTAGAGATTATAACTAATGATTAGAAAAAGTATTAGAGGTTTGAGTTAGGACTAAGCCACGACATTCAGTCGAGGTTGATTCTCATGTTCCTTCCAACCATTATTGAGGTTGTTGACAAGGTTGCTTTAGATGAGGAAGAAATAATAGATATTATATGTTTGGGTAGAGATTTTGTTTTTTTATTTGTTTGATAGGTTTTATATTCTAGGAAAATGTGGAATCATAAGAGCGGTCAATTTTTTTCGGGACTAGTTTTAAGGGATTCAATAGGGTAATATTAGGTTTTCAGCTACTACTGTAAAATGTGAGCTCATACCAAGCCTAAATATGAAGAGTCTCTCAAGAATTGTTATCTTTGTTGATGATCTGGTCATCTAATTTTTTTTATTAAATGATCTATTAGGATTATAGGGAAGGATACAAATTTATGAAGGGTTCACATGGTTGTTGAGATCCTTCCAAGGGTGGTGGGTATAATCCTAAGGATATGGGAGTTGTTCATGTGGTTAAGATCAAATGACTTTATGAATTAGAGTACTCATTGGAGGAATTTGAAGTAGGACTAACTAATGTTAGAGGTGAATTGTTTATCTCATCTTCTGTGGTCCTATATTTGTTTGATATATGTGATACTGATTGTTTTATATCATCAAAGTCATTCGATGTGTTGGGATTAGGTTTAAAACGTATTCCATTCTTGATGGCTCTTTCTATTCATTTAAGAAAGAGGTCTGGACATGGTTTTAGATTTCCCATGTGTCAGGTGATGATAGATGACATCGAGGTAGAGTAGGACATTATATTACGTGATATTGACATCTTTGACTCGATTAATAGAATGTATTTAATTATTAGTGTTAAGGCCTAAAGAAATGGTTATCAACGTCAAGTTTGGTTCTTATATTTTTTTTGGGTCACTCATGTTTTTCAGGGTGAGTGGGACTCTAGATTAGGGTGTTCATGACCTATTGTTCCTTATGTTGAGTAAAATAATTCCTATTGTCATAAATGGTTCTTGATGCTTTTTAACCTTATTTGGGTCATAAAATTCCTTCATTAGTTTGTTCATACTCCATTATATTTTCTAATTATTTTATGGATTTCCAACATAGAGAGAGGTTGTGTCTACAATAGAGCTTCTCCCAAGTATGATTCCCACTTCTAAGTAGTCTTACCATATGGCACATGATGTGTTGGTGGAAATTAAGGACTATGATGAGTACCTAGGGTGTTATTGTTGGATTTTGTTATCCTTTTTTCTAAGAAGTAAGATGAGTGACTTAGAATTTTTATTGATTATTGAAAGATTAATTGGGTTACTATTAAGAGAAAATATCATTTTCCAAGGTTTTATGATCTCTTTTATTAGATTATATGTGGTCTTTTGTTTTGTTAGATCTACTTACGATCAAGGAATCACAAGTTGAGATTCCGATAGGGGGATATACCAAAGACAATGTTTAGGAGTGGATATTGGCATATTGGTTTTCTGATTTATCTATCTGATCTTAATAATAATTATTTGGTGTGTATGGATTTTATGAGTGATATATTTCATTATTTCTTTGACCCTTTTTTGGTCATGTTTGTGGATGATAATTTGGTGTACTCTATGTTAGAGGAGGAGCATATGGACTATTTGGATATCATTCTTTAATCCTTAAAGGAAAATAATCTGTATTGTAATCTTTCCCAAAATGCGTTTTGGATCAAGGTGGTAATGTTTTTAGTGGTATGTGATATCTAATAGGGGTGTCTTAATAGACCCCGAAATGGTGTAGGCAATTATGTCCTAGGAGAAACCCAAAAAATGTTTGGGAATCTAGGATTCATGGGTTTGGCTGGTTATTATAGGCAGTTTGTTCAGGAATTCTCAAAGCATACATATTTTATGAAAAAATTAAACAAGAATGGTGTAATGTTTTTATGTAATGAAAAGTGTTTGAGATCCCTTTGTGGGATGGTGATGAGGTTGACTTCAGCCCCAGTTTTGATTCCTCTGGAATAGGTATTGACTTATGATTTTTTCTACAATGCTTCTGGAATAAGATTGGGATGTGTATTAATACAGGGGAAATAGGTTTTATCTTAAGTATTCTTTCAGTTTACCCTCAAGAGAAGAACTAACCTACCCATGATCTTGAGTTAGCAATATTTATGCATGAACTCAATACGTGGTGTCACTATCTATTTGGAGAGACGTTTATAGTACATTCCGATCAAAATATCCTGGGATTTAATTTTATTTAGAGTTATATGAATTTGTGGCAAAGTTTTTATGTAGATTATCCTAAAACTTTGAATTTTGATATTTATCATACCCTTCAGAAATGTAATGTAGTTTCCAATGTTATGAGTAGGAAATTTAAGACATAATACGTGAAGGAATCAATTGAGGAGTGGTCTCTGATGAATTTGTCTGATGAGATGTGATTAGAAATGTAAGAGATTGGTGGAAATGTGTTCTTGGATTCAATAAAAGTTGTATTATATTTTGTTGAGAAAGTTTATCTTTTGATGGTGATAGACACAAATTTTCAACACTTGGGTAAAATACTTTATTGTGGGGAGACATTGGACATGTGGTCTTGGTCTCCCTATGGAGCTTTATGCTTCCTTAGTAGGTTGGTTGTTTTGTTTTCCCTGAGGATAGAGTTTTTGGATAGTGTAAACCATTCTTGGTGATCCTTTCACCTAGGTACTACCAAGATGTATCATGATTTGATACATCGGTATTGGTGTCATGGGATGAGACAATTGATTATGGATTTTTTATTGTGGTGCCCTACCTTTCAGAGAATTAAGGAAAAACACAAGTGAGCAGCAGGGTTGTTGTAGCCCTTTCCCATTCCATTATGGAAGTGGGATGGGATTTATATGTATTTTTTCATTGGTTTTCCATGGAATCATAGTGGTAAGAACGTTATTTGGGTGATAATTGATTAACTCCTGAAATTAGAGAATATTATACCTATTTGAATGAAGAAAAAATGAAAACATCTTAGGGACCTATTTATTTGAGATAATTTAAAGATTCATGGGGTTCCTTATATAGTATTTTATAATTTGTATCAAAATAACACATCCATGTTTTTGAATGGTTTTCAAGAGGTGATAGGATTCGATATTAAATTATATACTACTTATCATTCGTATATGGATTGATAGATGAAGAAAGATATCCAAGTTCTAGAGGATATGCTTTGGGCTTGTGTTCTTGATTTCCTAGGATCTTTGGGAAAACATAATCATTCAGTTGAATTTTACTATAAAAATACTTATACCATTTTGAAATAGATCACACATTTCATGTATTTATATGGGTCTTTAGGTATATATACCTTGTGTTGGGCAGATTTGGGAGAGTGATACCTGGTTGGGTTGGGTCTTGTTCTGGAGATGATTGAGATGGTGCAGTTGATCCGAGGGGATTGATCCTGAAAAAAAGTCATCATAAATGTTAGGATAACTATCATTGTTGGACATTGTAGTTTCAGATTTGGATTAGGTATTTCTCAAAGCATCACCTCACATGGTAAACTATAAAATTCTTACGTAGGGTATGTTGGTAACAAAGCTTATGGGACCCTTTGAGCTCATTGGAAGAATATGGAGGGTAACATATTGGTTGTAATTCTCATCTGGTTTGATATCTATCCATGATGTGTTGCATGTTTCCCATTTGAGGAGTTAAATACCATATAAATCCAATCTGATTTGATTAGAGGATGCTGATCAGGAGTCTAATACAACTTTAGTTGATTATCCAGTTCAGATTATAGATTTCTAGGATAAAGTACTACATGGTAAAACTATCCCCTTATTATGGGTACCATGGAAGTGTAGACAAGATACCCATGATATGTATGAGCCGAATTCAGTGATGAGGTAGCAATGACCTTCTCATTTTAGGAATCTAGGTTTTTGAGGAATTTTTAGGTGTAGAAAGTGTTTATAGTGGGGATATTATAATACCCCATTACCTTTCTTTTAGGTATGTTTTAAACTTTATTTTTGGTTTTCTTTTTCATTGTTTGAATAAAGCCTAAATGGAATTAAGATGATATCTATAATGGAGAAGTTATAGATTTATTCGGATATCATATTAAACCTACAGTTTTTGTTGTTCCCTGGGAAATTACACCCAATGTAATGGCCACTGGTCAGAATCAATGAACTAGATGTAGGTTTTGATAATTTTACATATCATGTAATAGGTTCCTGTCATGAAATAGATATGATCACATTTTTTATAAAAATGTGATGAGTTTTTTGGCGTATATGAGATTCATGGATTACACAATGTGTTAGGGGATTACACACAATGTAAATGTCATGATTTAGGATTTTAGGGATCTTCTCAAAAATATGTTTTTTATTCAAAACATATCAAATATATCTCAACCTAGAGATTACCCTATGGAATTTCAATGATTTCCTCTCTTTTTGGATCAAGTAATTTAAAAATTGATCACCATTTTGGTTGGATTGATTCTTTATGGGTAAGAATTCCTCCTGATTTTTCTTTGGTTTTGGTAATGACTATGGTTCACACTATGGTTTTGTATGGGTTTATGATCATATATATTTTCTATATATAATTTCGTATTCTATAGCATGACTTGTCTTTTGAAGTATGATTTATTGTTTTCCCATAACTGTTATCGAAGTAACCTAAGCTTCTACCATGTTGAAGTAGGGTTTTCTATACAATGATTAAATTTGATGAATTTCATGTCATTATTCATAAATTCATTTGGGCTGTTCTTTGATTATAAGTGATATGTGGTTTCAAATGATATGTTGTAAATGAAAATGTTTTCTAAAGGGGGTTTTAATTTGAAATTGGATTTTCAAGATTTAAAACTAGGGTTTCAAACATTGAAATTGATTAGCATGGATTTTAAAATGTTTTATAAAATTGTGTACCTAATTTTGAAAGTAATTTAGATAATTACACAATTAGGCCCTTGGTTTTATCAAGTAAGAGACACAGTAGCCTAAGTGTGTGTAAGACATCATTGGGGGGTTACCTTTTTTATTGATATCAACTACTAGGACTCAATATCGATGGGATATAACATTATGTCTACCTAGGATTTTCTTTTTACTTTATATTATATAGTGTCCTAGATGATAGAATCCATATATGAGGTGCCTTTTCATTTATTATTATTTATCTCGTGATTTTTTAATCATGTATTGTTGGTTATAAATTTTTGTATGTGGTAAATCTACCTCTTGATTTATGGAAAAAACATTCTTATTTTATCAATTCTAAATTTAATATTTTTTGGTTTACGAATATAAAATAATTTTATAAAAACTGAATGAAAAATTATATATAAATGGTGTGGATTTATGAAAATTATTTGAAAACCAATTTTTTTAATGGCTATAATTATTGTATTATTGATATTAGACCACGTGAATAATGTGTGGTGGTATGATAATAAGATTATGATTACAACGTACTTGTTCCTTTGATAATTTTTAGATGTTGTATTGTAGGATTCAGGTAAATGGAAGAGTATCTTGTAGTATGATTTATTTTCTTGTTATTATTCCTTTTTCTTTGGATTGATCTAGAGGTGATTGTTGGTTACATAGGGATTTGATATACTTTACGGTTTAGTTTTTTTTGTTTTTTTTTCATTTTTGTATCTCTACTTGTTTCTTCTCTGTAATATATTTTTATGTCTGGTTTTCTTATATTGATGATTGGAATCTATTATCCTATTTTACCTATATTACGTGAGATTCCAGTTTTGGAGACTTGTGTAGTTGACCCAGGTTAGTTCATTACATGATTTTTCTTCCATATCAAATTTCTCTAATAATTTATTTAAGAATGTTTTTATTATTATCCTTAGATTTTTTATATTCATATTTTCCCATGTTTTATAAAAAAAAACTATAATGAATCTTTCTATCATTTTTCAAATGATGTAATTTTTCAATTTTAGACAAAAGTGTGAAAAGAATTTTTTGTTTTAATTTATACAGCATGAAAATTATTTCCCATCATCATGACCACTCAATTATTTGAAGGTTAATTTACAACATTACATGGTTTTTTTAAAATAAACATTTTTCAATAGCATTTTGGAAATTTTTTATATTTTAAAGATGCGATTTTTTTAAGGAATGATTATTTTTCACAAGAAATATTCAATGGGGTATTTTAAATAAATTTTCATTAATTATGGAATCCATTAATGTTATATATTTATTTTTAAATTATATATTTATATATATCTTACAGATATTTATTTTTCATTCTTCATTTCTTTGATCAGGTATATTATCTTTTGGTTCATTTCTCCAATGCCTTCTTGAAATTTCTATTGATTATGGTATAAGGAAATATTATGCAATCCATTTAATTAAATGGTTAATTCTTATGATTATTCCCTATGATTAATTTCCTTATTTGGAACCCATAATCTTGAACATTTTATGATGGGTGCACTTTTATATCCCTCTAATGTATTGTGTAATCTTTTTGTTACCTAAAACATTCTGTATGGGATTTGTGAGTAAATACAATCAATTAAGGGACTCTTTCCACAATGTGATGTTTTCTTGACCATTAGCCACAAATTATAATTTTTTTTCATATTATAAGTTTCTTCCACTTTAATTTGTTTCAAAAATATTATGAAACCATGATCATTATATTATTCTCCCATGTGATTATTCACGAGCTTTATATTTTATGATATGATGTTATGAATCATTGTCAGGATTACTTCCTTACTTGGATTTATAGTTAACCCATTTATTTTATGTATTATCTAGGTTATCCTATGATTTTTAGGTTCTCAATAGGTTTTACAGTCATAATAAGAAGAATAAAAAATAAAGATATTACAATTTAGTTTCTTTTTTGATGTTTTATGTACCTATCCTTCCAATGAGACTGTGAATCATGATCTATGGGTTGGAATTTTTAATTTTCTATGTTAAAAATCATGTAATAATATTAGTAAAATGATTGGGTATATGTAGTTGGTATTAGAGAAAGGTCTAGTTATTTTTAGAGATTAAGACTAAATAACATTAGTGAAAAACCTAGGAATAAGTCTATGAAGAGGATAACATCCTTGAGTTTTGGTAAGGAAGAGATTATGTGGATTCCCTATCAATACATCCATGTGTGGGTACAACAAGTGAAGGTGGTTTTGGAATATAAGCATATAGGGGTAATAAACATTGAAAGAGTTGGTTGAGCACATCCTAACCATTATTCTGATGCATGGTGTGTCTACCCTTTATGCACACCTGGTTTGGCACCCCCAGGTGATATTCTTGGGTTTATTCACATTTTCATTATGAAATATTATAAAAGAATAAAACCTATAGAAACCTATGATAATCCATAGTTATATTGGTTAAACCTAACATTTATTAGGTTTATAACTATATGTTTGACTGTAAGATTAAAGGAATATATACCCCTTTTGGTTTTATGTTATGGATGTCTAAGATGATTAAAATTATTTTCGGATACTATTATGGTAATATAATTGTTGATTTTTGTAATATTTTTTGTAAATAAATTTAATTGAGGAAGAATTACATTATATTTTGTGAACACAAGTTTAAAGGTATTGGAAAACGTTATTTTTTACCTTATATTTGATATTAAGATAATAATTTTCAATTAATATTATTTGAATTTGTAATGGAAATGTTTTATATACAAAATCAGTGGTTAAAAAGTGATTTGATGATTAATGTTGTTTTGAAGAATGTTCATAACATTTTTGGGAATTTTATTTGAATAATATTAATATAATTTTAGAAAAATGGCAACCTGTGGTCTGGGAGACAACCCCATAGTATTCAGAAAGGCCGCATGGCATAAACCCATGACTGAAGGGTGACTAGGGTGAATCACCTATCACTAGAATGCATGATGTATTGGTCAGTATGAAATTTTTTTATAAAGGAATTGGAAAATAAATATTAAATTGATTTTGGGAAGTATATTATAAGATCAAGTCAATAAGAGTTTGATATTTTTAGGTTATTAATGTTATTTGAGGAGAAGCTCACTATTTTTTCTCCTTGTATGATTAAATTGAATATAAAATTATGAGGATTTTTTAGAAGAATAAAGTTAAAATTATCTATTAGAAGCTGATATGATTTTAATGTGGCTTTATATTGATTCAGGTTATTTATGGAAAATATTTTCATACATTGGAGATTATATGATTAGGACATATATATTTTTGTTAAGCGACATTAAGAGTGATTAATGTAATTTTGAGATAAATTTTAAATTTATATTGGCTTAATATGTGATCCAATAGTCATAATATTCAGGTTTTAATCCTAGTATATAATATTTTAAGGAATCTTAAGGATAGTTATTTATATAATTATCTATGTGAAACTTTGGGTGTTATTTTTAAATATTTGATGGTTACATTTCTTTTCATTGTGAAATGATTTATTAATTTTTTGAATAATTTTATTCTGACCATTTTGATTTGGGTTAATGTCTGTATACAAGAGGAAGATATATATTTTTTGACTATGTGATCCATTGGAAGATGATATTTAGTTCCTCAGCCATAAAAAATTACCTTGAATACTAATGATTTTAAAAAAAATATGAGATTGTGGTGGGGATTAATTAAAGGAATAAAGAATACTTATCAAGTAATTATTTTCCCTTATCTTATTTCGATACATAATAATGGAATTTTTCAACTATTGAAAAAGGATATTGAGAAAAATAGTTATTTTATTCCCTTTATTTCAGATGAATCATTGATATTTTCCCACATCTTTGGTTTATGGTTTTTGGTTGATAACGTTTTATTGAACAATGAATTACTGGTGATCCATGATCTTTATCACTCTATATAATTATTTTTACATTAATTTTTTTATCTATGTCTATATTTTCACTTCCAACCAATTCTCACATATTTGGATACCTAGTTATGTGATAAACATTGTATTTCCTTTTCCCTCTTTTCAATAAGTTGTATTATTAATCCATTTCATAATGTGGTATTTCAAAAATGGTATTTTAAGATGTGAAAAACTTGTTTACCATACTAAAATTCAAATTAAGGGGATAAAATTTATTAAATTGGGATAAATTTAACTACTAGAGAATTAAAAAATAAAACTTTGGTTGATAACTTTTACGACACATAACACCGAGCCTAAATGAACTGTGGAATTTTTTATTTTAACATGTCCAATATAACCCAACCATTAAATTGGTGGATATTGATATAATTAATTTTTTTATGAAATATACATGAATGTCTTACTTAATATAATTTTTTTGATAAATTCTTAGTAAATAATGACTCAATTTTTAGTAAAGTCAATTTAGCCTTAAAAAATATAGTATCTTCAGAAAATGAATTTGTATGCTATTTATGAGAAAATATTATAATTAATTTCTATAACCTCTAGAAAATTTATTTTTATAAATATCATATAATTTTTAAATCATCATATCAAAATTATCTTGTGGTGGAATTTTGAGATTTTTCAAAAAAGTTTAATTTTTTAAGAAATGGTGAAAAATACAGTTTTTATTGAAAGTTATATTTTATTTTCAACTATTTACAAAGTCAAATTATATTTTTTATTAGTTTTAAAATATATTTTGTTAAATTTTAATTAAAATAATCAGATTATCATCTTTTCAGTTAATTATATACTTATATATAGCATTGAAAAATTTCTACTCAAAAATGAACTTTTCTGAATACCAATTATTCATCACGTCTTGCTAGTATAAATTTAAATGAAATTATTCAACTTATGTGAATTTATTATAAGAAAATGGATTCCATATTTTTAATATGGTGGAAAAAAATTTGTAAATTGGTACCTTTTATTTTCAGTCATTATTTATAGTAACAATATTAATTAATTATCCCCATAGTGAGGGTAAATCAACTAATTAATGTTAAAAAAATATGATAAAGACAAAAGATTGACCCTAAAACCTGAATTTATCATATATAATGAGTATAATTTGGATATTTCCTTCTAATTCTTGAATATATGTCAACTTGGTACCATATTTCTCTTATTTTGAAATTTATAATATTTAATTAGAAGATAAAGTAATAATTGTCAGTTTCTTTATTATAATTATTATATTTTATCTTGAAAAGGATAAAAGTACTTATCTTTTGTTATAAATTATATATTAAAATATAAATTGTTCATTTTTTCAAGATAATTAATTTTTAATTTTTAGTAATTAAATAATTACATTAAATGCTTATGCAACACTCACACAATATTTATTCAATCTGTTGAAAAATGAAATAAATGATTTTATAATATTAAAATTATTATTAATTGAATAAATTATTATGTTCAACAATTTTTTTATATAAATATAACATTTTAGGGACTTTTTAGAGGTTAATATTTTAATTCCATTGGTGTCATGTTTTTTTCAATGTCAAATTAAAAGAATAGTTCCAAAAATGACATTAATAATATTTTATAATAAATTATATTTTATTAAATGATTCACAATTCCTAAAAAACCTATATTAGTCCAAGTTATCAGGATATGTTTGGACTTATCAATTATGGCTCATTTACATTCCAATATTCATTTTATTGTTACTGTTATGACCCTTAAAGAGAAAGACTTTGTTATCTTGATAATTATTAGAAAGGGATAACACATGTTATAAAAAAAATAAGGCTAAAAAACATCAGCTAAAAATTTCCATATATTATTTGATGACACTATTTTGACACAAAATCATTATATCATAGAATAATATATTTTTAGATCCTTTTTTAATAAATAATTTATATTAAAATAATATTTTATGAATTCCAAAAGTGTCCCTCACTTATCTTATAAAAGGGAACTTATATCCTCTTTTCATTATGATTTTGAAGGCTTTTTGTTTAATAGGGGAATACATGACTTATGTTCATTTTTATAAAATTCCTTATTTATCAATTTTCCTTTGATTATGATATTAGGGAAGATTATACAACTCATTTCTTCCCATGGGTAATTGTTATGATTATGCCTTTTGATTGAATTAATTTTTTGTCACTAAGGATCTTGAACATATTATGATGGGTGTGCCTAGATATCTCTCCAATGCACTGTGTAATTTTTTTGTCTCATGGGATGTTATGTGTGAGATTATTGAGTAAACCTAATCTACTATGGGACTTAGTCCATCTAGTGATGTTTTCTTGAAAATTAGTCTAGACTTATGTTTATGTCCTATTATATGTTTTCACCACTTCCCTATATTTACATGATCTTATGATATCATTTTCTTTATGCTATACTACCATGTGATTATTCATTATCCATATATTTTATGATATCATGTTATGCCTCATTATCTTTTTTAGTCCATTACTAAGCATTATATAACTCAAATTTCTTTTAGATATTCCACAGGTTATCATATAAAGTTCTAGGATCTCACTATGGAGATTGAAAAAAATTCATGTTTTAGTTTCTTAGAGAGGTTTTATGTACTTATCTTTATAAATTAACTAGACCACACAATCTTTAGGTTGTAATTATTGGAGGTTTATGTTAAAAATCATGTAATAATTTATGTGAAATGCTTCAGTCACTATATTTAAGTTGATATCAAGTGGTTTCAAGCAACATGTGTTATCAAGTTTAGAGAAGAATTGAATTTATATCCCTAATTATGGTTAAAATGATATTGTTATTCATTATTATTGTTTCCTATATAGGATTTTCTCACATATTATTAGAATTAATAAATAAATATTCATTTCTATGTACTTTGAATTTAAAAGTTAAATATGCTACTTAGTTTCCAAAAAAATACAAAGTGGATTTTTTTGAGATAAATTGATGTTTTGAGATATGTTGTGAGATTGTGGAGTTTATTGGGAACCAACATGAGGTTTTTAAGATTTTTTAATTGAGGAATAAATGTGATCAGAAGATTTTGGTATGATTATCATGTTTTTATTTTTAAAACAAATAAATAATATTCAAAATATGGTGTTTCATAATGATTTATTTGAGGTGATTTTGATTTTATAGTGTTGGAGTTATATGAAGACCGTGGAAGGTGTATTGAAGATGTATAATTGTTTTTAAAAACATTGGAAGTGAAAGTTATCTCACTATGTCATGCTAATTTTGTAAAAAAAACATGTATATGGTCTGTAAAATGAAAACATGTATATTATTTTTGTAATGAGTGTTTTAGTGGGAATTTTTAGTTGAAAACCTTTCCCACAAAACATAGAGAGCTCTCCCAAGTTATAGATATGGTCAGGGTGGAATGATATTGAGTGTTGAATTTTTGGAAAAGTTCTTTTATAGGAGTGTTTTGTGTAATGTTTCAGGTTTTATGATCCATCATCGTCGTCATCATCATCATCATCATCATCATCATCATGATGATGATGATGATGATGATGATGATGAAGATGAGGATGATTATTATTATTATTACTATGTCTATAATTTCCACGAAACCTTCTATATATTTTTAAGTGGATTAAAACATGATTAGAAAAGGTTTCCAATAAGATCTGAACCAAACTAAAGACACTTTATTCATTCATAAGTGAGACATTACAATAGAGGAAAATAAAACTATACACCTCACACCATATATTATTACTCACCATGGATGATGCAAATCCCATAAATGTGAAAAATCAATTGGGGAAAATAGATAGAAAATTATAAAATGTCCAGGACTTCAAAATATCCTATATCATCCCCAACCTTGAGGATCCCCAATATCCAATTAAAACCTATAATGTAAAGCGCACCATGATAGTATAAAGCATTATAAAAAAATATAATATGAAATAAGAATTGTTCCTTTGTAAGTGAGAGTGGAATAAACCAATGATTTAGTTATCCTATATATCTGAATGAAATACATCTATTATAAACACGTTTATCACAAATAGAGTAATAATAAGCAAGTTTTTTGGTCACATATCCAATAAGTATACATAATTCATGTATTGTTAAGTAGTAATTTTAATATAATATAGTTCACAATGAAATAAAAATATGATGTTAAAATATTATAAATTTATAAATTTATGTGTTATGTAAAAATATTACTATTATTATCATTAATATATAATGTATATTTAAAATTTAAATAAATATTTGGATAGCAATGGTGTAGTAAAATTAAATTTTAGAATATAAATAACTAATTTCAATGGATTTTTTGTAATAGAATTTATTTTAAAATTAATATTTCATTTTTATTAAGTATTTTATATTCTATCCTAATAGATTAAATTAAATACTTTTAAAATATTAATATATATGAACTAATATATTAACACCCTGTAAATTAGAAATTTATATGAAATAATATGAAGAGCACTTAAGGTTTCAAAAAATATTTTTCAAAAAAATATTTTAACTTTATATATTTTATTTGAATTTAAAAACTAAATTTAAATATTTTATAATCAGAATTAGATAAAAAAAACTTCATTATTAGATTTAGAATTTCAAAATTAGCTTAGAATGAATTTTTGTTATTAAAAAAATACTTATTCTTGGTGGAAAATTAAAACTCATAAAAAATTGATTTATAACAATAAAAGTTTATTGAAAGATAATATATATGACGGTAAAAATGAGAAATTACATTAGATATAAAATTTTATTGGAGTTTATTTTAATAAACAACAATTTTTATACCAATAGATATATCTTCTTATATTGATATTTTAACAACAATATATCTTTTACCAATAGTTAAATGTGTTGCTTTTTCACACTAATACCAACGATTTTATTATTAGAATATGGATATATTATTAATAATAACTATTTTTAGAAAATAGATTTTTCATCAAAAAAATATTTTTTAATAAACCATCCAATGATAATAACTTATTAAGAGAAACCAAAGTTTTTATATAGATTATTAAGTTTAGGACCAAAGTCAATATTTACTTTCCATTTTTTTATTAAATATATCACATTAATTGATTTTTTATTTAATTTTTTTTATTTATCAATTATTCTTATATTTTACAGTGATTTTCATTTAATTAAATAAAAATAATTTCTATAAAAAATTTAAATAAATAACAATTTATATTCACATTTTTTAATTTTATTTTATAATATAAAACAAAAATATCAGTTTTCACAAAATTTAAAATTAATTATATTTATTAATTAACATTAAATTAAGTAATTAGTAATGGGAATTTATATAATTTTTTTAAAATTTATATTTATTAGATAATTGATTGTTTATATATTATATTTATTATATATTACATTTATTTAATTTTAAAAAAAATAATACTTTTTCATATTTATAAATATATTTATTATATTTTTAATTTAAAATATTAAAAGAAATTTGGTATTTTATTTATGTAATTTATTTTAAAAAGGCCCCGCTAATGATCAGTGTAGAGTTTTTGGATTTCCTACACAAATTCAACCAATTAGATTCAATCAACCTTCTCTTCCATCAGATTCACTGACTCACTTCAATTCACCTACATGCTTGCTAGAAGTCACACATTCCAAAATATTCACAGTGAGAGTATCCTTCCAAGATTAATTTCTCAGCATCAATCCACCCAGAGAACCCACCCCCACTCATAATAAATTTGATGTATTCTCCAATCATTATGATTGACGTTCTTGTACCACAATCTATTTTGATGCCCCATAATGTACCATAACAACCCAAAACACTTTGGCCGCTATTACTTGGTAGTTGTTGTTTGTTATGGTGTGGTCTCCTTTGTTTTTTTGGTATTTGATTCATTTATAGCCTCTTCTTCATATTTGTAAGTATTCTTGTACTATGCCCCTCTCTCAACATATCTCCTACTACACAATTATAAATTTTTATTTTAGCTATTCATTTATTCCACTTCCCTAAAAAAGTGTTGAAATAAATGGAAAACAAATTTTAATTTTTAGTTTATTATTTGTTATATTTTTATGTATCTAGTTTTAGATTTTATGTTAGTCAATTTTACAATATATATTAAATTTTAATAATATTTACCTATAATTTTTTTATTATGTTTATTTGTTTAAAAATTGAATAATTTGTCAGAATATACATAATAAATGTTTTTAATGATATGATTTGGCTGGAGTTATTGAAACCATTTCAATATTATTTATGTGTCATATATTTATTCCTTGATTTTACATTTTCAACCACGATAAGGGATGACATGATTGCATGTCCACATCAAATCTCTTCTAATTGAAATTATTTTCCTTGAAATATTGTGAAATCCCACCTCATTATTAATAAATCAGATGCTGATTATTAATTATTTATTTGGAATTTTCATGGTGACTTATCATTCAATGGTGACAAAAAAATGTTTAGTGTTTAACTTGATAATTCTTCTAAAGATAACACGATTAAAATGTTAGGTGATGCCTTCAAATTGGAGAAATGAGAAAACACCCCCTAATGTCTTTCTAATGAGGAAAAAACTCTTTTTAATTTGGTTTTATAATATTGGAAACTTTAATATCATGGATAAGAATAATTTATTAATTTTATTTTAAAATTAAAATAAATCATTTAAAATGTTAACATGTGATCAGTTTTGTGGAAATTAAAAAAAAACATATAAACCATGTTAAAAAGAGAGATATTCCCACTAATTAAATATTACCTAAATAATTTATGAAGTTAAATGGTATTATCTATAAACCCGATCTACATTATATTAATATTGATGTATTCCTAAACGATTATGTTTTTTTTACTAAGGAAAACATTGTCTTGAAAATTTCCCGAGTTTGGTTCTTGGAGGAGAAAGAAATTCAATGAAAGAAGAATTAAAAAATTAAAAAATGTTAAAAAATGGTACCAATAAAGGTTTTATGTAACATCACCCTAACACCTAGGCTGAAAAAGTTATCAATTTCATGAAAACAAAACCTCTCTTGACATGTCATGAGCATCAGAGGATTATATATGGTAATTTATAGAACCTGATAAATTGGAATGCCTAGAAAAAATTTATTGATAAGTATTCTAAGTTTTCAAGTGATCTGAGAAATTCTATGTTAATATTGGGAAGTGATGGGTTTAATCTATTTTTAATGATGTCTAGTCAATATATAACATATATTTTTGTTTAGATGAGCTTTAATTTTCCTACTTGGCTTTGTATGACTCATTCATATTTTATTATTAAATTTCTGATACCTAACCTTGGGTTACATGTTAATGATATTGATATATTTCTAGATACATTAATTTATGAGTTGAATAAGTTATGTGAGTTTGGTATAGATACATTTAATGCAACGAGAAATTATATTTTTATATTAATTATAACATTAATGTAATATCCTGACGCCAGTTACCCAGAGTCGGTGCATTATTAGCAAACATTGGCATGATCACAAAAGATCAAATATCAAAAGACCGATTAGTTTAGTAGCCTTGGAAACACTAGATACATTCATAAAGTTTACATTACATCATAAAGTGAAAAATACAAAAACATATTGTCTACACACTCATATCCCCTTATACTATCCTTGCAGGTCATTCATAAAATACTTCTTCATAACCTGGAAGAAATAAAACATAGAAAGGGGTTAGATCAAATGCTCAGTAAGGATAAGAATATATCATAAAAAATTCATAAATAAGAATAAAAATTTAAGGAAATGTATAACTATAACAAAAGCCTTTTAAACTTGAACTTCAGCATAATATGACAAAGATAAAAGGAAATAATTCCATTTACTTATTCAGATGGATATTCTACTAGTCGAATAATCACATGCAATATCAATAACCACTTTCATAATGATGGAATGAATAATGCCAAACTATCATAACCACTTATCCAAGGCCTTTTGCCAATACTACAAATAAGAATTTGTCAAGGCCTCATGCCAAGACTCTAGTTTGTCTAATGAGACCTACCGATGCATCGAGGAGCTATAGAGGGCTCCACCCGTCACTGGCTAAGTCCAATTCATTCCTCATATGAATAGGTTTAAACATAACATAAACATTAGTATAAAAACAAGCATACGAAATTTCAATACTTTCTCCATAAATCACAAATTGTATAAAAATAACACATCCACAGTAAAAAAATATCACAAAACCTTCAATACAATATGTATCTTTTGTATCATAAAAAATAAACATAAAAAAAGCTTAAAATCTATCAAAGGATGTTGACCTAGATGAAAACATTACTATTTGAGAGAAATATCTCTTTTTTGAAATCATTGAAAAGTCACACATTTATAAAGGTAGTAATTTAAAAGAGATTTTTGAATAAAAGTGTCCCATACCACTTTGAAACTTCTGAAATGAAATATCATTTCAAAACATTCATGTTCATATAAATAAATCCTTAAAATCATTTTGAAAACATGGACATTAATTAAAAAGATTTAAAATTCTGATCTTGATAAAGAGTACCTTTCACAAATTCTTATAATATTCATTTTGAAATCATTTAAAAGTCACATATTTATAAAATAAAACATTTACATTAAAAATATTATTATAATCTTGTAAGGGAAGCTTAGACATGTTTATAATGGTAGAAAATAGCCGCACCCGCCGTATATGTTAAAAAAAGTAATTCTTACCTTATATGCTTCGTTACGTAAGTCGTGTTTGTTATGGATAGGTTGTATATTATTCATATCCAGAATGTTATAAAGTGCATAAACATTACATTTAATCATCAAACGAGAATTATTCTAAAATGGATATTATGGGGAAATGAATCCCATCGCATTTGTGGAGACTGTAATCCGTACGTACGCACGAATGCTACTTCCATTTCATTTTTCATTTTAGAAGGAATCAAAATAAAATGAAAAATAGGTATATTATTATTCCAGTATAATATAATATCTTATATGGGTTACTTAAGTTCATTAACACCATCCTTTATTTATTCCATGTATGGTATAAATGAGTCATATCACTTTGAGGGGGCGGTAGTCCGCACTTCCTCAAATGAAATTATCGTATATATATACAACATGAAAAAAATAATGGTATCCTATAAAATGGAATTACAGAAGATTATATATAAAATAAATATCATAAATATAATATTTAATTATATTGCCATCATAATGTCCACCATGAGAGGTGGTAGGAGATAATTGAACAATCATCGTTTCGTGAGGAGTTTGGTTGCCATCCATATAAACATTATGATCTTCACCCATTAGATGGAGGTGTATATAAGTGTAGTTAGAATACTTCTCATAAAAATATCCTATTATATTTAGGATTCTGGTTTTGTTATAAAATAAAAATAATTATAAGAGTTTAGGGGTTGGAGAAGTAAAAAAAAGAAAAGAAAGAAAAGAATCTAAGAGAAAATGATACCTTTAATTTGAGTAACTCCCTTTAGATTGAACCAAAAAGGACTTTTGAAGTGCCTTATGCCTAAGGTATGGCATCTAGGAGAGGGAGACTGATGTAGGGAGCTTAATTGGGTAGATTTTGGATGAGCCAAAAGGCTTGATAGGTGTGAGGAATTGGTTAGAAGTGGTGTCCTTTTATATGGGGGAGGAGGGGCTCTTTAGGAAAAACCTAAAGTATTAATTTATAATAAATTCATATTCAGTTTATAATGGCTCCAAAGTGCATTATTCAAAGTCTAATCTGGTTATGGGTCGAAATCCTTCCAACCATTAGATTTCAGATTGGTTTGGGTCATTATATGAACCTTATCTTATAGTTTTATCTCTTAGTTAATTAGATTGACATTTACCATATTACTTTGTATTTTTATATTATATAGTTAATAAACATACTATATCCATCCACGTGACCCAAAAGTGGTCCATTAATGATGACCCTATCATGATATAAGTCCTTTGGATGAACCTTAGATTTTTAGTAATAGAATATCAATTAATAATATAATATTCTTTTAAAAACTCATTTATGTCAATTTTGACACTATTTAATAATTGATTTTTTATTTTCTTAACAATATTATTAATTCTAAAATAATTAATTTAAGTAATCCGAACATTTCATAATAACCATTAAAATTCGTGGATGACATCAAAAATTTTAAATTATATTTATTTTAATATTTATAACACCAATTATTTGATTCATTCATTAATAAGGAAAATATTGCATCATTATTGTGTCATAAATAAATTTAATTATTCAATTTCTAATTTTTTTAAATAAAATACCATTATGTAGGAAATAATTTTACATTTATAATTAATATTTCTAGTAGAAAATTTAACATATAAAACCCTATGTATAAATTGTTTTTCTAAAGTATATACGCTTATGTCATTTTTGTATTTACTTTAATTTAATTAATATAAATTGTCATTATCACTTACAAGTGGATCCATGGGGTCCCAAAATTGACCCAAAGATGCCCATGGTTGTACATGTATAAACATATAGGGTTAGGATACGTTTTAGGTTATTTTATTATTATTATAATATTATATTTTTACCCTTATTTACCGGATTTATCTTTTAACCGTGGTAAATAAAATATTTATTGAAGTAATTATTGAAAATTTATAAAAATAAGAGTTAACTATTTACACAATTTGGACATCCTAATTCTAAATATGGAATCCATTTTTCCAAATTCAAAACACAGAAGTGGCAGAAATTAATTTAAAATTAATTCCCGCTGTCAAAACAAAAAGCGTGTTTTTAAGAAATAACAACTATCAAAAGATTGACACTTGTTTATGTCTGGTTTAAATGTGAAATTATGTCCAATGACCAAAATTGTATTAAATGGTAAAAATATATTCTAAATATACTTCTAAACCAATCAAATTCATAATTTATCAGTATTAATTATTTCAATTAAAAAAGTTGTTTTTAATTAAAATTTAGTAATTTTTACTATTCATCAAAATATAAACGTTTTCAGAAAAATACAAAAATTTCACCCTCAGATAATTTTGATATTAAAAATCCAAAATTAAGTCTATTTTTTGGGATAAAATTTATAAAATTTCAACAAGTGGGTATTACTATTCTTAACGGCATGTTTGATTGGTCACGGTGTGTTAGAATCTCGAAATTGCATACAATGCAAGCTATTGAATTATTCAAACTGGAAACGTACTGTGGAAGATTGGAGTGTTACATTCTCCCCACCTTAAATAAATTATTTCCCTGTAATTTTAAATTGTTCTTCGAAAATAAAAGGTTGAAAATAGACAATATCTTTGTGCGAAAACACACATTAAAAATTGGGTTAATAAAATTTAGTCATAATAAGAGGAAAAGAGAAATGGAAGGGTCACCACCAAATTATGATCTCAATTTGGATAAAATTGGTTGAAATTAGAGACACATAATTAGAGGAAAACATAAATATTTATTTGGGGTGATTGAGGTCATCAGTCACAAACAATTGTAGAATTGAGGGCCTCAAAGCCATCAATCTATGATGATTTAAAATATCATTGGTTTAACAAAACATAAGGTATTAGGATAACCCATTTTTGGTTTTAAGATCCCTTACCTAATTTTTATGAATTAGTTTCTTCATAGAATAAGAGAAATATACATATATATATATATATATACATATACTTGAAAAATAGAGTTTCATCCATCAACTAATTTCTACCACAAACTCACATTTCACTTCAAAAGATAATAGAACTCAAAAATATTATATTTATCCTAATCGTATAAGGGTAAAAAAATTAACACATACCATTAAAATGAAGAAAAAATACTTTGTAATGAACAGGGACTTCACGTATACCAGTGGTAGGTGATAAATCCCAATCGCTCTATGGTTGTGGGTTCGATTCCCATAGCTTTGTCCGACGCGACGGGTTGTCACACGGTCTGCGTGTTGTCTTTTTTATAAATATCCAAAAATAACATTAACAATAGTATCCAATGTAAAATATAATCCATTCCAACCTTTATACTTATCCAAAATACTTCTGTCCAAACTCTCAGTCCAAAGTTTATATGGAAGGTAAACATAAAGTAGATTCTTTTTACCACGTAATAACATATGAATACCATTATCTTGTATTCTTTTAAAACACTAAAACATCTTGAATTTCCATAAAACCTTATTGATTACATTCATTCTCCCTTATTCCTTATATAATACTGGATATACTTCGTCCATCCAAAAATGTTGTAAATTCCAAAAATGATGGAATATACAAATCATTAATCAGTTTCAAGGTAGTCATTAATATCCAATATAATTTATCCAAATAAATCAAGTATTATTCCAAAATCACCACCTCGGTATCAAAACCATATTATGGTTTATCTTTCTCTCAACCATATATTTTCCAAAAAATTTGACCTGCTATTACATCACTTTTCTTGGTTCCACACAATCTCAAGTCTTTAATGAAATAGTACTGCAGTACAATCCTTATATACTCCATAATTATTATAACCAGTACATTGTTGATACTACACTCAAATGTCATAATTCTATAATAACAACATAAGAACTCTAATCATTACTCCTCGTCTTTGGTAGTATTATAACTTGATTATTACCCAATAGCATCATTTGGGGAATACTCTGATGATTTGAACATTGGTTCGCGTAGTGTCCCAACTCCATGAAAATGAAGCATTGTACATTTGAAACCTTTTTATTACCCTTGTAGTCATGTACATGTTGTGATTTTTCTCCACACTTATAACAAACTCCCATTCCCTTCAGGCATGTTCGATGGTGTTTCTTCCCACAGTTATCACATATTGGAAAATTCTTCTTTTCCCTCTTCCCTTTATCCATCTTTCTCTCTTCCGTCATTTTATTCTCTTACTTCCCTTAAAATCGCTAGGAGTCTAGGAATTCTTTACTTATCTTATTAACATATGATACTATTTCTTCATATGTTGAGAATACATGGGAGAATATTTCCCTCCTAAATGTTGGCTTAATACCATGAAAGATATGATCCTTCTTACTCTTTGGATCATACGTATTTCTGGTGTTCACATTCCTTCTTCTGGGATCCATTTCTATACAATAACATAAACTTGGTCAGTTTATAAATTCCAATAATTCCAAACTTGTAAAATACCTATTGTAAATTGAACGGTTTATGGATATAATCCATAATCATAAAGATGTTTTCATTGAGGAAGTATATACTCATAAACCCTTCATAATGATTTTTAATGAAAATGAGAAATATCCTAAGCATATCCCCCGGAAGTGTCGTAACCAAGAGTGAATCAAGGCCCATTTTCATGCACTAGTTCCCATTCATGTCTAGCTCAAAGTGGTGTTTTTAGGTTTTACCCGTAGGGACGTCTATCCCAGAGTCGCCTCTACCCACTCGTATCCAGACATGGATGTATTGCTCAGAAAACTCAAAAAATCCCTACAATACCAAAATTCTAGGAAGTTATTCTATACTAATCCTCGAAGTCCATCTTAGGTCTATGCGCCCTAATCAGAGTTTATCTAAATCTAGCTTCTAAGGTTGGTACTAAACATCCTCTGATACCAACTGTAACGCCCTGGACCCAGTTGCCCAGAGTCGGTGCATTATTAAAAAAAATTTACCTGATCGCAACAGATCAATTCTTGAAAGACCAATTAGTTTAGTAGCTTTGGAAACACTAGATACATTCATAAAGTCTACATTACATCATAAAGTGAAAACTACATCAAAATCTTGTCTCCACACTCATATCCCCTTATACTATCCCTGCAGGTCAATCATAAAATACTTCTTCACATCCTGGGAAAAATAAAACATAGAAAGGGGTGAGCTCAAATACCCAGTAAGGATAAAAATATAGCAGAAACATTCATAAATAAGTATAAACATTTAAGACAATGTATAACTAAAACAAAATCCTTTTAAACTTGAACATAAGCATAATATGGAAAAGATAAAATGAAATAATTCCATTTACTTATTCACATGGATATTATACTAGTCGAATAATAACATGAAATATGAATAACCACTTTTATAATCATGGAATGCATAATGCCAGACTATCATAACCACGTAGCCAAGGACTCGTGGTAAGACTACAAATAAGATTTTGTCAATGCCTCATGCCAAGACACTAGTTTGTCTAATGAGACCTACATATGAATCGAGGATCTATAGAGGGCTCCACCGGTCACTTACTAAGTCCAGTGCATTCCTCATATAAATAGGTTTAAATGTAACATAAACATTAGTATTAAAACTAGCATACGAAATTTCAATACTTTCTCCATAAACCATGAATGGTATAAAAATAACACATCCACAGTCAAACATATCACAAAACCTTAAATACGACATGGAAGTAATGTATTATAATAAATCAACTTCAAATAAGCTTTAAATCTATCAAACGATGTTGATATAGAGAAAAACATTACTATGTGATATAAATATCTCTTTTTTGAAATCATTGAAAAGTCACACATTTATAAAGGATGTAATTTAAAAGAGATTTTTGAATCAAAGTGTCCCATACCACTTTGAAACTTTTGAAAAGAAATATCATTTCAAAACATTCATGTACATATAAATATATCCTTAAAATCATTTTGAAAAAATTGACATTAATTAAAAATATTTAAAATTCTGATATTGATAAAGAGTACTTTTCACAAATTCTTAAAATATTCATTTTTAAATCATTTAAAAGTCAGATAATTATAAAATAAAACATTTAAATTCAACATATTCTTATAAGATTGTAAGGGAAGCTTCAAAAAGTTTATAACAGTAGAAAATAGCCTCACCCACCGTATAAGTTAAAAAAGGACATTCTTACCTTAATTTGTCGAAAAGGATAAAAAGGTCATTGTTTTGGAAAATGACATAAAGATTCCTTTATAAACATCTTATAAAATTTAAAACAAGGGTATAAAAGACTTTAAACTATATTCTGTAAAATAGTAAGAATGCTTTGAAATACATTTTTAAGAACCATGGATGTGGATGATAAAGAGGTCCCAGTAGATAATTACGTATAAACAACCTCGGATAATGAAGAGATTGTGAAATAAAATATTAACTTGTAATTTTCCTTGATAGAGTGTAGGTTAACCTACTGTATAATAGTTAAATCATTGTTATTAAATTATAAAAGAATCATATACTTAAATATGATATCATATATCATCATTTAATATTGCTTTGTTAATAAGTTTTTAGTATTTTTGTCATTTCGAGTGTCAACTGATTCATTTTCCTTTATATACATCATTACGTAAGCCATGTTTGTTATGAATAGATTGTATATTATTCATATCCAGAATGAAATCAATTCCTTAAACATTAATTTTAATCATCAAACGAGAATTAGTCTTGAATGGATATGATGGGGAAAATGAATCTCATCGCATTCGTGGAGACGGTAATCCGTACATAAGCACGAATGCTACTTCCATTTCATTTTTCATTTTAAAAGGAATCAAAACCAAATGATACATAGGTATATTATTATTCCAGTATAATATAATATCTTATATGTGTTACTTATGTTCATTAACATCATCCTTTATATGTTCCATGTATGGTATGAACGAGTCATATCACTTTGAGGGGCGGTAGTCCACACTTCCTCAAATGAAATTATCGTATATATATACAACATGAAATGAATAATGGTATGATATAAAATGTAATTACAGGATCTTATATATAAAATAAATATCATTAATTTCATATTTAATTATAGTTCCATTATAATGGCCTCTATGAGAGGTGGTAGGAGATAATTGAACAATCATCGTTTCGTGAGGAGTTTGGTTGCCATCCACCGAAACATTATATTCTTCACACATTAGACGGAGGTGTGTGTATGTGTAGTTCAAATATTTCTCATAAAAATATCCTTGTATATTTAGGATACTGGTTTTGTTACAAAAGACAAATAATAAGAAGAGTTTATGGGTTGGAGAAGTAAAAAAAAGAAAATAATAAAAAGAAGCTAAGAGAAAACGTTACCTTTAATTTGGGTAACTCCCTTTGGTTTCAGCCAAAAAGGACTCTTGAAGTGCCTTCATCCTAAGGTAAGGATTTAAAGAGGAGGATAGGGGTGTAGGGAGATTAATTGGGCAGAGTTTGGACTAGCCAAAAGGCTTGAGAGTTGTGAGTAATTAGTTAGAAGTGGTGTCCTTTTATAAGGGGGAGGATGGGATCTTTAGGAAAAACTTAAAGTATTAATTTATAATAAATTCATACTAGGTTTCAAATGGCTCGAAAGTGGATTATTAAAAGTCTAAGGTGGGTATGGGTCGAAATATTTTCAATGAATAGATTTTAGATAGGTTTGGGTCATTATATTAACCATATCTTTTAGTTTTGACTCTTAGTTAATTAGATTGACATTTACCATGTCACTTTGTATTTTTATATTATATATTTATTTAACATACTATATACATCCAAGCGACCCCTAGTGGTCCATTAATGATACAAATCTCATTATATATGTCTTTTGGCCTAAAATTAGATTTTTAGTAATAGAATATCAATTAATAATATAATATTTGTTTTAAAAACTCATTTATGTCAATTTTGACACTATTTAATAATTGATTTTTGTTAAAGTCATAAAAAATTATTAATTAGAACCAAATTTATTTAAGTAATAATAAAATGTCATATTAACCAATGAAAATTGTGGATGGAATAAAAACTTTCAAAATATATTTATTTTAATTTTTATAATACCAATTATTTGATTCTTTCATTAATAAGAAAAATACATCATCATTATTGTGTCATAAATAAATTTAATTATTAAATGTATAAAAATTATAAATAAAATACCATTTTTTAGGAAATCCTTTTATATTTCTAATGAATATTTATAGTAGAAAATATAACGTATATAACCATATGTAAAAATTGTTTTCCTAAAAGATTTATGCTTATGTAATTTTTGAATTTACTTTGACTTAATTAATATAAATTGTCATTATCACTTACAAGTGGATCCATGGTGTCCCAAAATAGACCCAAAGATGCCCATAGTCAGAAATGTTTTAAAAAATAGTGTTGGGACACTATTTAGGATAATTTATTATTATTATAATATTATATTTGTACAATTATTTTCCGGATTTACCTTTTAACAATGATAAATAAAATATTTAACAAAGTAATTATTCAAAATGTCTAAAAAATGAATTACCTATTTTCAAAATTAGGACATCCTGATTCCAAATATGGAATCAATTTTTCCAAATTCAAAACACAGACGTGGAAGATATTAATTTAAAATTAATTCTCGTTGTCAAAACAAAAAGCGTGTTTTTAAGAAATAATAACTATCAAACGATTGACACTTTTTTATGTCTGATTAAAATGTGAAATTATGACCAATGACCAAAATTTTATTAAATGGTAAAAATATATTCTAAATATACTTTAAAACAACTCAAATTCATAATTTATCACTATTAGTTATTTTGATTAAAAAGTTTTTTTTAATTAAAATTTAGTAATTTTTACTATTCATAAAAATATAATAGTTTTCCAAAAAATACCAAAATATCACCCTAGGATAATTTCAATATTAAGAATCCAAAAATTAAGTCCATTTAGAAAGATAAAATTTATAAAATTTCAAAAAGTGGGTATTACTATTCATAACGGCTAGTTTGATTGGTCACGGTGTGTTAGAATCTCGAAGGTGCGTACAATGCAAGCTATTGCATTATTCAAAGGGAAATGTGCCATGGAAGCTAAATGTGTTGCAATCTCCCCTCCTTCAATAAATTGCATCATCACAATTTGAAATTGTTCTTCAAAAATAAAAGGTTGAAAATAGAAAAATATCTTTTTGGGGAAACCCAAATCAGAAATTGGGTTAATAAAATTTAGTCTTAATAAGAGGAAAAGAGAAATCAAATGGTCACCACAAAATTATGATCTCGGTTTGGATAACATTCGTGGAAATTAGAGACACATAATTGGAGTAAAAACATAAATATTTATAGGGAGTGATTGAGGTCATCAATCATAAACAATTTTAGAATTTAGGGCCTCAAATCTATCAATCTATGATGATTTAAAATATCATTGGTACAACAAAACATAAGGTATTAAGATAACCCATTTTTGGTCTTAAGATCCCTTACCTAATGTTTATGAATTATTTTCTTCATAGAATAAGAGAAAAAAAATATATATATATATATATATATATATACTTGACAAGTAGAGTTTCATCCTTCAACTAATTTCTACCACAAACTCATCTTTTACTCCAAAAGATAATAGAACTCAAAAATATTATATTTATCCTAATCCTATATAGATCCAAACATTAACATATACCATTAAAATGAATAAAAATACTTTTTAATGAATAGGGACTTCATGTAGTCCAGTGGTAGGCGATAAATCCCAATCGCTCTATGGTTGTGGGTTCGATTCCCATAGCTTTGTCAGACACGACGGGTTTTCACATGGTCTGTGTGTTGTCCTTTTTATAAATGTCCAAAAATAACCTTAATAATAGTATCCAATGTAAAATGTAATGAATTATGACCTTTATATTTTCCAAAATACTTCTATCCAAACTCTCAGTCCAAAATTTATATGGAAGGTAAACATAATGTAGATCCTTTTTACCACATAATAACATATGAATAACTTCATCATTTATTTTTTTAAAACACTGAAACATACTAAATTACCATAAAACCTTATTGATTACATTCATGCTCCCTTATTCCATATAGAATACTATATATATGCCATCCATCCAAATTTTTTGTAAATTCAAACAATTATGGAATATAAAAATCATATATCAGTTTCAAGGTAGTCAAGAATATCCAATATAATTTTTCCAAATCAATAATGTATTATTACAAAATCACCACCTCGGTATCTAAACCATATTATGGTTTGTGTTTCTCTCAACCATATATTTTCCAAAATTTTAACCTTATATTGTGTCACTTTTCTTGGTTCCACAAAATCTCAAGTACTTAATGAAATAGTACTGTAGTACAATCCTTATATACTCCATAATTATTATAACAAGTAAATTGTCGATACAACACTCAAATGACATAATTCAATAATAACAACATAAGAAATCTAATCATTCCTCCTCATATGTGGTAGTATCACAACTTGATTATTATCCAATAGCATCATTTGGGGCATAATCTGATGATTTTGACATTGGTTCGCGTAGTGTCCCAACTCCATGCAAATGAAGCATTGTAAATTTGAAACCTTTTTCTTACCCCTGCAGTCACGTACATGGTGTCCTTTTTCTCCACACTTATAACAAACTCCCATTCCTTTTAGGCAAGTTCCAGGGTGTTTTTTCCCAAAGTTATCACATATGGAAAAATTATGCTTTTCCCTCTCCCCTTTATCCATATTTCTCTCTCCCATTAATTGCTTCTCTTGCTTCCCTTCAAAGCCATAGGTATCAAGGAATTCTTTACTTATCTTATTAACACATGATATTATTTCTTCATATGTTGAGAATAAATGGGAGACTATTTCCCTCCTAAATGATGGCTTAATTCCATGAACGATATGATCCTTATTATTATTTGAATCATACGTATTGCGGGAGCTCGCATTCCTTCTATTGAGCGTCATTTCTATACAATAGCATAAACTAGGTCAGTTTATGAATTGGAATAATTCCAAACATGTAAAATACCTAACGTAAATTGAACGATATATGGATATAATCCATAATCATAAATATGTTTTCATTGCGGAAGTATATACTCATAAACCCTTCATAATGATTTGTAATGAAAATGAGAATTATACTAACCATATCCCACGGGAGTGTCGTAACCAAGAGTGCAGCAAGGCCCGTTATCGTGCACCAGTTCCCATTCAAGTCTAGCTCAAAGAAGTGTTTTAGGGTTTTACCCCTAGTTACATTTGTGCCAGAGTAGCCTCTAACTTCTCATATCTAGATAGAGATGTATTGATCATAAAAATCACAAAATCCCTACAATACTAAAATTCTAGGAAGTTCTTCTATTCTAATCCTCAAAGTCCATCTTAGGTATATGCGCTCTAATCAGAGTTCGTCTAAATCTAGCTTCCAAGGATTATACTAAACTTCCTCTGATACCAACTGTAACGCACGGAACCCAGTTACCCAGATTCAGTGCATTATTACAAAACATTGGCATGATTACAAAAGATCAAATCTTGAAAGGCCGATTAGTTTAGTAGCCTTGGAAACACTAGATACATTCATAAAGTTTACATTACATCATAACGTAAAAACTACAACAACATCTTGTCTCCACACTCATATCCCCTTATACTATCCCTGCAGGTCATTCATAAAATACTTTTTCACATCCTGGGAAAAATAAAACATAGAAAGAGGTGAGCTCAAATGCCCAGTAAGGATAACAATATAACAGAAACTTTCATAAATAAGTATAAACATTTAAGGCAATGTATAACTAAAACAAAATCGTTTTAAACTTGAACTTCAGCATAATATGGCAAAGATAAAATGAAATAATTCCATTTACTTATTCACATGGATATTCTACTAGTCGAATAATCACATGCAATATCAATAACCACTTTCATAATGATGGAATGCATAATGCCAGACTATCATAACCATGTATCCAAGGCCTTGTGCCAAGACTACAAATAAGATTTTTTCAAGGCCTCATGCCAAGACACTAGTTTGTCTCATGAGACCTACCGATGCATCAAGGATCTATAGATGTATCCAACCATCACTTACTAAGTCCAATGCATTCGTCATATGAATAGGTTTAAACGTAACATAAACATTAGTATTAAAACTAGCATATGAAATTTCAATACCTTTTCTATAAACCATGAATGGTATAAAAATAACACATCCACAGTCAAACATATCACAAAACCTTAAATACAATATGGAAGTTTTTTATCATAATAAATCAACTTCAAATAAGCTTGAAATCCATCAAAGAATGTTGATATAGATGAAAACATTACTATTTGAGAGAAATATCTCTTTTTTGAAATCATTGAAAAGTCACACATTTATAAATGAAGTTATTTAAAAGATATTTTTGAATAAAAGTTTCCCATAACACATAGACACTTTTGAAAAGAAATATCATTTCCAAAAATTCATGTCCATATAAATAAATCATTGAAATCATTTTGAAAACATGGACATTAATTAAAATGATTTAAAATTCTGATCTTGATAAAGAGTACCTTCATTTTGAAATCATTTAAAAGTAACATAATTATAAAATAAAACATTTAACTTCAAAATATTTTTTTAATATTGTAATGGAAGCTTCGACAAATTTATAATTTTAGAAAATAGCCGCACCCGCCGTATAAGTAAAAAACGAAATTCTTACCTTAATTTGTCTAAAAGGTTAAAAAGGTCCTTGTAGGGAAAATGATGTAAAGATTCCTTTATAAAATTCTTATAAAACATCAAATAAGGGTATAAATGACTTTAAATAATATTATGTAAAATAGTAATAATTTTTTGAAATACATTTTAAAGAAACATGGATATGGATGATAATGAGGTCCCAAGAAATAATTACGTATAAACAAACTCGGATAATGAAGAGATTGTGAAATAAACCCTTACCTTGTACTTTTTCTTGATAGAGTGTAGGTTAACATCCTGTATAATAGTTAAATAATTTTTATTAAATTATACAAGAATAATATACATAAATATTATATTATATATGATCTTTTAATATTGCTTTGATAATAATATTTTAGTATTGTCATCATTTCTGGTGTCAATTGATTCGTTTTCCTTTATATGCTTCGTTACGTAAGCTGTGTTTGTTATGGATAGGTTGTGTATTATTCATATCTAGAATGATATAAAGTCCTTAAACATTAATTTTAATCATCAAATGAGAATTAGTCGTGAATGGGTATGATGGAGAAATGAATCTCATCGCGTTCGTGGAGACGGTAATCCGTACGTACGAATGAACGCTACCTCCATTTCAATTTTCATTTTAAAAATAATCAAAACCAAATGATACATAAGCATATTATTATTCTATTATAATATAATATCTTATATGTGTTACTTAAGTTCATTAACACCATCCTTTATACATTCCATGTATGGTATGAACGAGTCATATCACTTTGAGGGGTCGGTAGTCCACACTTCCTCAAATGAAATTATGGTATATATATACAACATGAAAGGAATAATGGTATGCTATAAAATGGAATTATATAAGATTATATATAAAATAAATATCATTAATATCATATTTAAATATAGTTCCATCATAATGGCCACCATGAGAGGTGGTAGGAGATAATTGAACAACCATAATTTCGTGAGGAGTTTGGTTGCCATCCACAGAAACATTATGTTCTTCACAGATTAGATCGAGGTGTGTGTAAGTGTAGTTCAAATAAATATCATAAAAATGTCATAGTATATTTATGATACAGGTTTTGTTACAAAAGAAAAATAATAATAAGATTTTAGGGTTTGGAGAAGTTAAAAAAAAGAAATGAAGCTAAGAGAATACGTTACCTTTAATTTGGGTAACTCCCTTTGGTTTGAACCAAAAAAGACTCTTGAAGTGGATTCTTTCTAATTAATGGCTTCCAGGAGGAGGAGAGTGATGTATGTCACTTAATTGGGTAGTGGTTGGGCCATCCAAAAGGCTTTATAGGTGTGAGGAATTGGTTAGAAGTGGTGTTCTTTTATAACGGGGAGGAGGGGCTCTTTAGGAAAAACGTAAAGTATTAATTTATAATAAATTCATATTCAGTTTCTAATGGCTCAGAAGTGTATTATTAAAAGTCTAAAGTGGGTATGGGTATTAAATATTTCAACCAATAGATTTATGACAGGTTTTGGTCATTATATTAACCTTATCTTTTAGTTTTAACTCTTAGTTAATTATATTGATATTGACCATGTCACTTTGTATTTTTATATTATATAGTTAATAAAATTACTATATACATACAAGAGACCACCAAGTGGTCCATTAATGATTCACCTATAATTATATAAGTCCTTTTTCTGAACCTTAGAGTTTTTGGAATAGAATATCAATTAATAATATAATATTAGTTATAAAAACTCATTTATGACAATTTTGATACTATTTAATAATTGATTTTTGTTAAATTCTTAAAAAAATCAAAACATGTCATATTAACCAATAAAATTCGTTTATGGCATCAAAACATTTAAATTACATTTATTTTAATATTTTTAAAACCAATTATTTGATTCATTCATTAATAAAGAAAATACTCCATCATTATTGTGTCATAAATAAATTTAATTATTCAATTACTAACAATTATAAATAAAATACCATTATGTAGTAAATTATTTTATATTTCTAATAAATATTTATAGTAGAAAATATAACATATATTACACTATGTAAAAATTATTTTTCTTAAAGATATATGCTTATGTAATTTTTGTATTTACTTTAACTTAATTAATATAAAGTGTCATTATCTCTTACAAGTGGGTCCATGGAGTCCCAAAATCGACCCCAAGATGCCCATGGTCGAAAAAGTATCGACAAATAGGGTTAGGACATGTTTTAGGGAAATTTAGTTTTATTATAATATTATATTTTTACCCTTACTTACCGGATTTTCCTTTTAACCATGGTAAATAAAATATTTACCGAAGTAATTATTCAAAAGGTCTAAAAATAAGAGTTAAATATTTACACAATTTGGAAATCTTGATTCCAAATATGTAATCCATTTTTCCAAATTCAAAACACATAAGTGGCAGAAATTAATTTAAAATTAATTCCCCCTGTCAAAACAAAAAGCATGTTTTTAAGAAATAACAACTATCAAAAGATTGACGCTTGTTTATGTCTGGTTTTAATGTGAAATTATGTACAATGACCAAAATTGTATTAAATGGTAAAAATATATTCTAAATTTACTTTAAAAACACTCAAATTTATAATTTATCACTCTAAATTATTTTGATTAAAAAAGTTGTTTTTAATTAAAATTTAGTAATTTTTACTATTCATCAAAATATAAAAGTTTTCAAGAAAAATAAAAAAATTTCACCCTAGGATAATTTCAATATTACAAATCCAAAAATGAAGTCCATTTTGAAAGATAAAATTTATAAAATTTCCAAAAGTGGGTATAACTATTCATAATGGCTAGTTTGATTGGTCACGATGTGTTATAATCTCAAAGTTGCATACAATTAAAGCTATTGCATTATTCAAAGGGAAACGTACCGAGGAAGCTTGGAGTGATACAATTAATGTGTACAATTAATGAATTTCCTACATATGGTAATCTGTCCGGTTAGAATAAAAAGGGTAAACATGCATGTCCATGTTGTAATGGTGGAAATGTTCATTTTACTTGTGAAAAAGTAATAAAATGTATTAAATGGGTCGTCAACACTTCTTGGGGAAAAGTAAAAAACTTCTTAGAAATAAAATGGAATCTAATGAGGTAATAGAAATAAGGTTACTGCTTAAATATTACAATTTATTATAATTGTTATATCATATTAAAGGGGTTGAAGTCATATTTAGAAATAATGACATTGCTTAAAGACAAAACAAATGAAATAAAGATGATTATGTGACACTAAAAAGACAAGTATTTTATTTCAACTCTTGTATTGGGATAATCTTCCTTTACACTACAATTTTTATGTTATGCATGTAGAAAAAAATTTTCTCAAACCGTTTTACTGGAATAATTTTTGGAAATTAGTGGAAAATTAAAGATATGTTTCAATCTTGACTTGACATGGTATATTTAAATAGAATACATGGTTTTTACCCATGTGAGGATCGTAGGTGAACATATCTACCAACAACATTAACTACATTATTTGATAAGTAAAAAATTATGAAATGATATGTTTAATAGCCCTTATCAATTTTCAAGATAGGTATTCTTTAAAAACTAAGAGGAAAAATATTGACGGATTATTTTGGGTTTAAAAAGTCATGAACACTATGTTTTAATAAAAGATTTATTACCTGTGGATCTAATTAAAATGAATAGATAAAGAGGTAAGTGTTTTAATGAATGATTTTGGTGAAATTTTTAAGGGTTTATACTGCAATGTGGTAATATATGAACATTTTCAAAGGTTAAAACCTAATTGTAATTCCATACCTTTTTATTTTTAGTGAGTCTAACCAAAATTTGTTTTTCAAGTAACGGTACAACTAGTAATAAATTTGTAACATGAATCCATGATTTTAAGGCCTATTTATTATCATTGGATGCATCCAATTATTAAATATGATTGATATTTTTTCATTTTATAACATTCGAATACGTTTAATTAAATTATGAATGTTTAATTATTAATTTTTTTTTCAAATATTGAAAATTTATATTGATAAAAAAAATACTCCAGATGGATCAATTATTGAAGAATGCATTTTTGAAGAGTGATTAAATTTTTTTCAAATATATTTTCATTAAATTGAAACAATAGAAAATAATTGTACAATAAATATTGATAATGAATGTGGTGAAACACAAGAAGGAATATCTATATTCTCTCTAAAATTTCATGCAATGTCCATAGAGAAAGATATCCAACCTAGATTTTCAATGATATTGTAATAACATAATTATGTTTTAGAAATGTATAATGAAGTTCAAGTATATGTACATTAATATAAATACCCATAATGTTCTTATATTTGTGTTTCTAAAATTATACCCTTTTTATTATTTTTAGGTAGCATTATGAATTTTTTCGTATAAAATATTAAAAAAACTAGAAATAATTTATGAAATCCATAAAAATATTTTGGGAAATAGTTCGTACATAATTTACATTTTATATTATACATTGAAATTAAAATTTTATGTATTTTTCTAACATTCATTATTTCCATTTATTATTTATATTTCGACATTTCTATCTATGTAAATTCCTATATAAAACGATTTGACACATTTAATTCAGTTTCATAACATGTGGATTAAAAGGATGACTGAAGTCAATTGCAATGGTTATAAGTGGTGTATGAAATGTATTGATAAGAGAATCATGACCCAAAATTTTATAGTTCTTGTGAGTGTAACAAAAAATATGTGAAATGTATCATATTATGGAATGTTGATAGAAATTATTGAGTTAAGTTATCAAGAAAAATGGTGCTATTTTATTTCAGAGTTACTTGGTAAATACCATTGAAGGTGTTGAATAAAATAATTTGGATTCACTGTCATCAACCTTAAGAGGATAATTAAAATGGATGAGGCCTTTATACTTGTTTCACATTCGTTATAATTTTTTTATATTTCCAAATATTAAGAATAAAATTGGAATGTTGTTTCGATCACTAAACCAACAGACTTATCTGAAATGGTGGAAGATATTATACTTAAGGTGTATGGATTACAAACTAACTTTTCAGCTGATGTCAATGTGGAAAATTATACCATATATTATATGTAAGTAGTTTTAATTGATGATATTTTACTTTATTTCATTGAATGGTGGCATGAATATATAAAATATTGATAGTAAAATTATTGGAAAAATATGTTTGTGACTATGTTCTTGTAAATGAATTTTTATGCTTTTGATTATTATATTTTTCGTTAACACTTAAAATTTTATTTAATTTAGATTTTAAATATTTTAATATGATTTTCCTTGAAATTTAACATTTTATTTTACACTTTTATATTATTATCCAATATCTTATTTACTATATTCCATATATAGTAGGGTTTCACATGACATCCATTGATAGTCATTTAACCTAGTTAAAGTTGGTTACAAGAGATCATTAAAAGTATTATTTTATGAATTTTATTTACATTTACAGTTCTACCCCTTTTGTTTCATCTGTTATTATTTCTCTTGATAAAAGTTATTTGATTCCTTATATAAATTATTGGCCCCATGTTCTCGAAAAAACAGACAAGTGACATCAAATAAATCATTGAATCATTCTTTATTTCCAACAAATAACACATTCGTTTCCTATGAAAAAAATATAAATTATATGAAAGTATAAGTAAAAATCAATAATTCCACAAATATATTTATTTTAATTTACAAATAATCATAATATAATAATGTTTTAGTTTAATTCTATAAATAATAATTATTTATTTCCTATTTTATTTTTATGTAGTGTATGAAAGGATAAAATGTAAGAAAACTTCTAAAGAGATATCCATAACAATGTGGAACATGTTATTTACAAGAAAGGGTTTGTTAATGATATTTTTGATCTTATTTATTTAATTATTACTTTATGTTTAAAATATTTGTTCTGTTTAATATATTGGACCATTAAAGAGACGAAAGTCATATTGTTGGTAAGTAGTTTGACACTTTTTAAAAAATTATTGATTTTATTATACTGATTATATGTATCTGAGATATTTTAAAATTTAGTTTTTATAAGAAGGTTTACAATACCAAAAAGGTAAAAATACTAAAAATGATCACATAAGTTATATATAAATTTTAAGAATCTGAATAAATAACATTTTAATTGAATTAAAAATGAAATTTTCTTTATCATGACACTATTAGTAGAAGGATAGATTATGCATGTCATGTGAGAAATGAAAAGGGGATTGGATTTATCAAGACTAATTTTTTTTTAGATAATGTTTTTCTATACATTATTGGATTGCATCAACTAGTTAGTGATTTAGTGATAAAATTATATTCCCTTATTTTTAGTTTGGCTTATGACTTTGGGTGATTACCATCAGTTTTTGTGTGACTGGAGATTAGTAGATAAGAAAAAAGTATAATGTGTGGGGTGAAATTGAGTTATACATTTAGTAATTGTTATCATTATATTCATTTTAATAACATGGGTTTTAAAAATAAGACGCCATTTTTTATGTTTTAGTTATTATATTACTTCCATAAAGGGCATGAGCCTTATCATTGATGATTAAGGAAAATTGATCTTTCATGGATAACCTACAAATTAGAGTTAATGTTATCTTGTTTTGACAATTGAACACATAATGAAGCTGTGGAGAAAAGTACATAAAACAATATTAAGGATACATAGAATATTTGGTGGAGTTTTGGGAATATTATGTTATACAATTAATATATTTTTCCATTACTTATATATTTTATCCATATCCAGTTACTATTATATATTACATGTCTTGATTAATCATTAAATAATATTAATCAATATGTTTCACCACAATATAATTTAAATTTTTTATGGGCTTAAACTAATATGCGTATAAAAAATTAATCACATTTGAAAATGACACATTATGTAGAGACGAAGAGTTTTGTCTGTATACATGCGAAAATTAAGGTATTACATTTCACTAAAATATTTTATATTATTTCATTTTATTATATTTTTTAATTAAATTTATAAATTATTTTTTATATGAAAAATAATGTAAATAGGCAAATAATATTTAAACATTTGTCAAAACCCTTGAACTAATTTTTTTAACATGATGGTGCTTCAATGTTAATAAAGGTAATGTTTAAATTTTTTTCACCTTATAAAGTAATATTTATATTCAATATTGTATTTTTTTTTACATGATATAATTTTTCTCTATAATAATCAATTTAGAATGAGTTGTCTTCATTTCCAAAAACATCTCTAATATTGAAAAAATGTTACTTTTTAACAAAATTATAGGAGAGGATAATAATGGATTTTTGAAAACTTTTATTTTGGGTTCTAATAATCCCAATTATCATACAAATAGATGTTCCTTATAGAAAGAGAGAACTATAAGTATTAAGAGTGAGAAATTTTTTTGAGATAATTGAGAAAAAATTGAGGAATTTATTGAAAAAAATCACTATTTTAAAATTTTATATAAGTTATTTTAAAGAACAAAAAATTCCTATATGATTTTATTATTTCATAATATTTTTTTAATTTTTCTTATTCATGTTTGTTTCACGTAGTCTTGAAAAATCCATTGGTTATCACATTCTTGCGAATAAATTCATTTTTTCACATTATAGTATTTGGAAAGTGGTGTATGCTAATCGAATATTATTTGATGATGATGAAAATGAATATTAAGTTGAAAATTATGATGGATGTCATTAATAAAATGATAATGAAGTGTCTCTTTAGTTTTTATATATTTTTTTTATCTGGAAAAATTTGAGGCCTTCATTTCTTATCCAAAAATTATTTCTTTGAAAGACTTTAAATTTGAAACTTTTATTTATTCCATTATTCTAAAAAATAATTGAGTATTAGGGTGAATATTTGGTTACATTTAATTACTTCATGAGGTAAAACTATTGGGTGGTATGATGGATATTTCATTTTTCTTATTTTACGATCTGTTAGACACACAGACACACAGATATATATATATATATATATAGATATATTTTGTATGAAAGTGTATTCGTTTTTGGGATTTTATAAATTGTGAAATAATATGAACTGAATGACTGTTATGATGGATGATATTTTCTACATTTCTAGTCATGCATGTGTTAATTATGAGATTTTATTATATTATTCCATTGATATATTCTATAATTCATTATATATAAGGTTTTTGTTGAAAGATTTTATCATGTTTCATAGTTTTCATATTTTCAATAGTTTAACTCATACAATATTCCGAATTTAAATTTATTTATTTATTTATCGTGCATAGAATAAAGATATTTATAGTGAATTAATGTACTTTTATGTAATTCCTCTAAAAATACGTATCATTATATGAGAGGTATACAATAAAGACACATGTATATTGATGTTATAAGAAAATATAGATCAAATAAAAAATGGATCAACCCATTTCAATCTTAAAAAGTGGTTGAAAATGAATATAAAATTATTTATGTTACTCATTGATTATTATAGGATATTTTTCATAGGTGTTTATATATTTTTATTGAAAAAATTATTTTTTGTACATTTTTAGTCATTTTAATAGGGAAATATAATTTGTTTGGGTAGGGAATACAGATAGTGAATCACCATTCAAAGGAGGTGGGGCATTAAAGGAGGGTTTTGGTTGATTTATTCTATAATTCATAGTGTTTAAGGAGTCATGTTTAAGAGATCACCACTAATTTATGATCCTTTCATGTTCCACAAAAAATTTTCATCTTACCATCATTAATTTCTTAGTTTAACCTTTTCATTAGCATGATTCAAAAGTGTGATGTGTAATAAAATGAATAATGAGATTCAATGAGATGCGGTAAATTATGTATGGATCCTTTTTAAACCTGATCTGACAAAGTTATGAAAATGATCATTAATAGAAAAGAATTTTCTAGTATGAATTATGGACATGGAGACTTTTTTGGGTACCTAAAACTAATGTTTCTAGTAACAATAATCTAGTTGTTAAAATGAATATAAGAAATATTGTATACAATTTTTATAAACAATATAATAGTATTGTAAAGTTTTAAAATTATATATTAGTTATGTAATCATGATGATGTCATTGATAAATTCCACTTAAAACCTGGTTCCCCTCCATGCTTAGTGACATATGACACTCAGATGATTTGAGGGCTACCCTGCTCTGATCCATTGAAATTTTAGGCATATTCGATGTTTCTTCCTTAAATATTATACCTTACTAGGTGAAAAAATTTTCTATTATAAAAACATAATGTAAATATTTTCATTCAAACCAATTTTATGGTGATACCAAATACTTTCCACCACTTCCATCGCAGTATTTTGAGAAATCAGATCAACTGCAAAGTGGGCCAATTGAAAATAAAAAACGTTTTAAAAATTCCATTGCATCAGAAATTAGAAGAAGACATATATTATTATCTTGAATTAAATTTCCATGGTCTATAAAGGTATTGAGTTTATTTATACCTAGAAGAATACAAAATATGAGTATTATTTTTAATACAAAATACCCATTGCAAGTGATCTATAATTGCTTTCTAAAATATAATGAGGCATACCTCCATAACTTTTAGGTGTGATAGATTTAGATCTAGAATTTTAAATCCTCACTTGAATCATTACCACATTAACCCATCTCTACAGTCCCTTATTAGAGTCTCCAGTTATAAAACTAAATTAATTCGTAGTGATTATTTTTGAACTATCCAAAGAGGTAATTTTACTATTAATAATTTTACTTTTGGGAACCAGAAAAAAAATAATTTCCCCACTATAAGGTAAGTCTATCTATCCCAAAATAGAGATAAAATAATTGTGATATGGACTAAAACTATCCACTTTTATTTATTATTTATAAAATCTTTTTGGAGTTCCATATGGAAATTCAGGTTCATGGGTTTTGTTTCGGTTGAGTTAACTGCAATGTGAACCATTAAAATATGGATCATAATGAAATAAATCATAGTTATGATGATTTCTACCTGAACCTAACCATCCAATTCGTTTTTTTTGAGATTTGTGTTGAAAAAAAGGATGAGTTGCAGGTAATTGTAGGATTTTTGAGAGCTGTGTAGTGACTAAACACAGTCTACAAATGATCAACTTCATTACAAATGATCCTCATTAGGGTATTTGAGAAGCACTTATAGTGGGAGTCATTGAATTAGTGGTGATATTTTATAATTTAAATTATCTAAAAATTAAATTGTATAATATTTTAGAGTTATTATCATAATCAACATTATATAAAAACCTCAAAAACATTAAATGATAATAAATTAAATCAAGGAACATTAGATTTTTAATGTTCACCACAAGAGTGGGTGACTACATCCTTGGAATGGAAGCTCACATTGGTAAATGGAAATTCATTATAATAGAAAAGTGAATACAATGATAGAACTCCCATTTAACTGAGTCTATATCTTAATATGTGTTATTATACTAAGACACATTAGAAACAATTTTTTTCTTATCAAAATGATCTAACAAAAAATTTGATTCTTTGTAAAATAGCTCTGAAAAAAACCTCCCAAAAATTATCCATCTATTTTTCTCTATCTAGTAACAGTCTATTAGGTCTTCCCTGCATTTTATGTTATCTACCTTCTCTCTAAAATTATTCTTGTTTTTAAACTATGCTCTATAGACTGAACACAACTTTTATTCCTCATAACTTACTCAGAAACTATATTCATTAACCTCTCTATTTTCTAGGTCTAACCCAAGAATATGTCTGATATCTTTGATCAGAATATCTAACCATTATAAATCTTTTCAATAAACTTATATTTGGTGTTCTTCAACTTCATCCAAATGTCAACCATGTTGGAAACTCTACCTACCAAATTTTTTTACTTCATTTTATATCTATGTATGATACCTTTTATATATCACAAATACTTTTTGACACACATGAACAATAAAATATATCTATAGTATAATAATATCTAGTTTTATAGGTTCACTTTAAGGAGAAAAGGTAGGTACACAATTTCATATTCCAAAATAATTAAAAATCTAAATTGGAATCTCCCACTCATTTGAAATTATCTTGATAATTCTAAATACTTTTAGGGTAATCCTTAAGATTCATGATGTCTCCCATATATGAAAAATTCATAAACGTTTCTTAACCACAACATTAATAGAATTTTTCAAACATAATTATCTTATCTAAATAAAAAAACATTGATTGATTAGGTCAACATAATCATTGTAAATTAATTAAAAAATACTGCAAATTCCATCAAAACTCCATCTAGTGATCGTTATATAATGAATTTATAAAAAATTCTCAATCCTGCTCTACTCTATATTCTTTTGTCTAATTTCTTCAATAAGCTTTCCATCATACTATTACACAAAATTAGATTATCATTACATGGGTATTTATATACTCAAATTACCTTTAAAAAGTTATAATAACTTTACAAAACCTTCAAAAAATAGCACACTACCTGACTTCATAATGTTGAAATCCATGAATCTTATAATAAAAACATTGATACTTGAACTTTTTACAAAATCTTTGTTTAGTAACTTAACTTCCTATATTTATTGAACATGATCCGATTTCTTTCTACATTGTTTTTATGGACACCTAATCTCCCTCTATCATGTTCAATCACAATATCTACTGATGGTAATATTATTGAAACATTTATGTAATTATGTCACCAAGGACTCTCACTTTTTTGGCAATACCATTACGTCTTTTTTTTGATAATTTTTTTTAACATGTTCTTCAGATCATAAATGTCACTTCACTTTATACCAGTGTATAAAATCATAGAAATTTTTACTAATTATTGTTCTCTGTCTAGTAACATGACTCATATTACTTTATTTAACTTTATACATTTTTAATACCACCCTTATGAATGAAATGCTGGAATTTACCCTAAATCAATGGGATTTCCATTGATTCATATGGGTCTAATGATCTCGATGAAAAATATAAAACCATGAATTCTTACAAATATTCACCAGATAACTTCATCCACAGTGCATCCTATGACATTATTCAATTTAAATTTTATAATTCTACTTCATCATTGTCTACTGATATTTGTCCGGTGATCTATGTGTGGAGATATTTTTTTACTTATCTCTCTTTTTATGAAAATATAATACATTATCCTAGATCATTAGTTTCTTCACAATGACAACAAATTTGAGAGTGGATTATTATATTCTAACTGTAGGAAATTGGTCCTAACAAAATTAAAGAAAATAATTCATTTTCTTCCTCTAGAACATTATAATAAAATCATTCTTAAAAACATTCCCACCAATTTGAAAAAAACAATCATTACAATATATTTTTGTCAAAAAATATATAATCTATTACAAAAAATAAAAAAGCATGTTCAATGTCCCCATTTGTATTTATTAGAAATATTTACATAACTTTTCAAAATTAATTTTTTAAGAAACACATTTACTAAATTTTCTCTAGATTTGTCAAATCACGTCCTTTCCCATAGATAATTCCTTCACACTACACTATTGGATAATGAAATTTTCTAAAAAAGTTTTATCCCTCTACGAAGAATAATTGTTTACCATGATAAGATAAAATCCTCTTTAATTTTATATTCTCCCATATTTCATGATAAAAAAAAATTTAGATTCAGGAAAGAAAGAGTTATACTTATTCTTATAATGTCATAGTTACTATTCCACTTTGACAACACAATCCAATGCAAGATGGGGGACATTACTTAAAAAGATTTTCAATTAATTGGTGGAATTTGAACACTTAGTTGTGTCCTCAATTAATTATATCTTTCTCTTCGAATATCTTTACTGAAAACATTTGTAATTTGATAATTCTTTGAAATTTACTCAAGCATGACATCTCCAACATCATCCTTTTATTTTATGCTGTGGTACTTAATATTAATTTACTTAAATCTTGAAAATTTTATGATGTTTTTGGAAAGATAAATGGAAATTTAATTATCACAAATAATCTAGAATGGGTACCAAATATTAGCTCTCAAATATTCTAGATGAACTTTGATCCATATCAGATGTGTACATTCATGGGAGGTTGCAATATATTTTCATCCCACTATACTTAACGTAAAAAAAATTGTTTCTTAATATAACTTCTTTCACAAAGTTCTCTCAATAAAATATTTCCTCTCTATATTAAATTTATATCATTAAAATATATATCCCAATAAACATCAATGTATCCAAGAATGTTCATGTGATAACATATTTTATACAACGACCATAAAAATGATCCTTTAATATACACGAGAATTAATTAAGATACCAACATGTTATATTACATAGGAACAATTTGATAAATTGAAAATAATTTTAAAAAATGTATAATTTATGGAATTGTAGTTTTAAGATAGATAAATATCACTACCAACTTTCAGGATTCATTCAGATTCACACTTTTCCCTGATTCGTGTATCCCTATCTTCATGCTAACAAAGATAGGAGTGGATACTTATTTGGAATATTTCATGAAAAAAATTTTCTACAACTCCTTGACATAATTTTATTATGACAAAAATATATATCTTTCCTTCTGTTGAACTTGTATTCCAAAAAATAATGTTAATTCCTTTATAAATTACATTTAAATGTTCTTTATTTGTTTGGAAAATTCATCACATGTTTTAACCCTATTACTGAAAATATTATATCATTAACATAAATAAGGATGATAAGAGTACATATGACCATTTCCCTAACATATAGGTTACTATCAAATTTCTTTTGGAATATTTAAATAACTTTAAAAACCTTTCAAGTTTAGAGTACCATTAACGAGGATCCTGTATTATCCCATACGAATCTTTTTTTCAACTTACACACCATGGATCAATCTTAATAGAGTAATAACCCACTAGGTTTTTCAATGTTTATCTTTTTATGAAATAGTAATTAAAATTTATCTAGTAAAAGCTTACTTGATGATGTGAAACAAATTATAAAAAAGTTCTTATAGTTCCAAGTATTTTAATAGGGGAATTTTCTTTGTTCCAAATCATGACCTTCCATGTGGCATCCCACCTTTTTAATACATTACTTTTCATTACATTTTACATACAGAAGATCTTTAAAGTCCAGTGTCTAGGAAATTAGGAACAATAAAACGTGAACACAACATAGAACATTCTTCTAATCCACTTGTAATGCTTCATCATAAGATTATCCTAAGTACAATTAAGGCCTTTCATATCCTGGAGACATACATCTAAGGAGAGGGTGAGAAGAAGCCCCAGTAAGGGTAAACAAGGCAATCAATATACCTGTGATATCAATAAGAACTTGAATAACAACATAAAGATACGAGAAATGGAGTTATAGGCATATCATAATGAAAATAACATTAAACATAACATGAATATGTGGCTACAGTATTTCATTTATACATTCATGAACATATCACCAAGGTCCATCCCTAAGGTGTAATAAAAAATACCAAGGTTATTCACCAAGGTATCGTGAAACTTGTCATCTCTAGAGATTAAATCTTTACCCAATGAATTGGAGAACTATTAGTGTGCACCCTTAATATGTATTTAATTTTATGTGATCCACATAGATTATAATCATAGATATCATAAATAAACCAAATATAATGATTGAAATGGGTTTCATGTCAAAATTGTGATGTTTAAAAAGAGTTAAAAAATAAGATCATTATGTCATTTATAAACCATGTAAAGGGATTGATGGTAATATGTATGTCAATTACAGAATAAAATATATTATATTTATATATATATTAACACCCATAGAAACGAAATAGGTCTGGGTATTCATATAAATAAATAATAGAATTTCTCGAGAGAAAGAGATAGAAATTTGGAGACGAAATTTCGGCATCATAACGGCTATATAACATGGTTTTATAAAACATTGAAAAGAGAGGGGACAAGGGTCAAACACTCATAAATAATTCATAATAGAGTATGGGTACTGAATAAGATCATGGTACGAATATTTGAATAACATACCACATGAAAAGGAAACATGAAAGAAAAGAGAAGATATGATTTCTTTTACGAGACATTCGGCTGCCTAACGGCGTGACTTAAAAAATCAGAAAACAAATTGATGAGAGTGGAAAGGGTCTATCAACAATTAGACATGAAATTTTCAGTAATCATAACATATAATAACATACCATCAACATAAAGAGATGGAAACTAGAAGTCACAACATAAAGGATGTCATGACTTAAAAGAGGAGGGTGAAAGGATCCCTTACCTTGAAGAGTAACTTCAGAAGTCTAAAGGTTGGGACTTTGAGAGGCCTGAGGGAACCTTGGGAGGACTCCTTGGGAGGTATAGAGACCATAACTTTGTTGAGGAGGATTTGGAAATGAAAAGGATGAGGTGAAGGCTCTGTATTTATAGGAGAAGTGAGGGGACAAGTCATTAATGGCCAAGGGGCTCCTCATCGGTGGTATTGGAAAAACCATGGGCTTTCCCATAATATATTCCCACGGTATTGGCCACATGGGACACCTCATACCTTATCTTACTATTCATAAGTGTTCTAGAATTATTACATAATTATGACATCCATAATGATGTCATTAAACACCCTAAACTAAAAACATTATTTTCACTATTCACCGGAATTCATTTTTTTTCAGAAAAAACCCCAAATATCACCTTAACCTAATATCAATGATTTGAATTCAAAAATGAACTCCATTTTATAAAAATTATTTTCTATATATTTTTAAATAAATTTTTAATTAAAAAAAAAATTCACCTCAAAAAATCTAATACTTGACTAATAATTTCTGAAACATTTATTTACCTATTTTATTGAGTCACATTACCCAATCAAGGTGCCTAAATTACATTAATAATTTATTTAAGTGAGATTACTAATCCATTTGGTCACATTACTAATCCTAAGCGTAAAATCACTATTCATAAATTAATATTCACTAAAAATTAAGTTGATCTTACTAGACTCTAAATTTCTTACTGAACACAACTGCATAAGACCTTTTTTTGAAAAACATAACACATCATTAGTTATTTAAGGTTTACATAAATATTTTAAAATATCCCATTTTTCCAAAATTCATCAATATACATTCTATATTTATTCGAATATCTGAAAAAAAACATAAACTTCACCATATGAAGAAATCAAAATTTTATTTATCTTAAAGGATTACTCAAAGTAGCTACGATCTCATTAAATAGCCCCTTATAACATCAGCATAGAACCTAAGTGTAAGGTGTGCTAAGGTGAGAGAATCTAAGGGTGGATCATCCAACATTGCCCGAGTAGTGATTTTTATATGCTCGAACTTCTCCTGAAGGTGATTCCACTCCATATTCACATGATTAAGTTCGGATAGGGTTTGGTCCAGAGCAAAGCCTAGTGGTGCTACCTCCTTCCCATGTTTCTTCAGATAGGATTTGATCGGCTCGAGAATAATGGATGAGGCCATAAAATCTTCATTCTATATTAATTAACCAATATAACTTGTATTTAGAGACAACAATTGCAACATTTAGCTCTCAACAGTCCTATTTACCAATGGTCATATAACAGTCAAAACCCAATGGTCTCATTTTAATTATACTCATAGAAATTAATTAAAGAATATAGTTTTGTTGATTATAAACTAAAATAACACACAAAATTAGAAAATATAAATTCTTTCAAAATTTCAGGTCGTTACATTCTTCCCCCCATAAGAAATTTCATCCATGAAATTTTAACTCGTATCCTTAGAAAATAAAATGTGTGGGTACTTATGCCTCATAGACTCCTCTGGTTCCCATGTTGCTTCTTTATATTTGTGGTTTTTCCACAACACTTTTACAAGGAGGGTAGTGTTGTTGCGTAGAACCTTGTCTCTATGATCCAAGATCTCCACTGGCTGCTCCTCATAAGAGAGGTCATGTTCTAGTTTTACCACCTCTATGTTTAATACATTTGAAGGGTCGGGTATGTACTTCCTCAAGAGGGATACATGGAAGACATCATGAACTTATCATAGATTTGGAGGAAGTGCAAGACGATGGACCACTACTCCCATGCGATCAAAGATTTCATAGGGGCCAATGTACCTAGGGATGAGCTTCCCTTTCTCCCCAAACCTTATGAATGTCTTCCAATGTGAAATTAAATGAAATAACTTTTCACCGACATCAAGCTCCATGTCCCTTCGACGGTTGTCATCATAGATCTTTTGTCGACTCTGACCAGGCTTAATGTGTTTCTGGATGGCAAGGATTTTTTCTGTCATCTCTTGCACAAGATTAGTCCCAAGAAGCTTTCTCTCACCAGCTTCATCCCAACAAGTATGAGTTCTACATCACTTCCCATATAGAGCTTCATAGGGTGCCATTTGAATGGTTATGTGGAAGCTGTTTTTGTATGAGAACTCAACTAAAGGGAGATGTTGATCCCATCCACCCTTAAATTCTATTGATCATGTTCTCAGCATGTCCTCGAGTCTTTGAATTGTACTTTAAGATTGGCCATCAGTTTGGGGGTGATAGGCCATACTGAAATTCAATTCAGTGCTCATAGCATGTTAAAGACTTCTCCAGAATTTTGATGTGAACCTTTGATCACGATCAGATATGATAGAAAGTGGAACTCCATGCAGCCTTACCACTTCCTTTACGTAAATCATGGCAATTTGATCAAGAGATAAATCATCCCATATAGAGATAAAATGGGATGTCTTGGTGAGACGGTCCACAATTACCCATATCGCATTGTTTCCTTTCGAAGTTCTCGAAATACCAGTGATGAAGTCCATAGTGATATTGTCCCACTTTCATGATGGTATGGGTAGTGGTCACAATACCTCTTTAAGAAGTCATCGCTCTGCCTTCATTTTCTGAAATACTAGGTACCTTAAAGTGTACTCACCAATCTCCCATTTTATATTATCCCACCAATAATGATCACGAAGGTCCCTATACATTTTTGTGCTTCCAGGATGTATAGAGAAGTTAGAGCTATGAACTTCATCCATCAACTCCTTTATCTCCAGAATAGATGAAACACATAGTGTAGTACGAAATCTCAGTACACCTTCTTGATCAATATTGAACTCAGGAAAATTTACATCCTTTACAGCCTCAAAATTCTGTTGTAACAAAGGATCTTCTTTCTGAACTTTCTTGATTATCTTTAGTAATGACGGTTGAGAAATAATTTGGGTTAGGGTTTATGATGTCCCTTCCCTTATAATTCCCATTTCCAGCTTTACTAGGTCATTGATCAAAGAATTTTTTTGAATCCTCATCATGGAAAGAGAAAGTTGGTCTTTCTTTCTTAATGCATCAGCCACATTGTTTACTCTTCCATGGGGATAATGAATTGGACAATCATAGTCTTTAAGAATTTCCAACCATCTTCTTTGTCTCATGCTCAATTCCTTTTGTGTGAAAATATACTTCAAAATTTTATGGTCTATGTGTATATAACATTTATCCCCATAAAGATAGTACCTCTATATCTTCAGAGAAAAAACGACCGCATCCAGCTCCAGATCATGCTTAGGATAATTATTCTCATGAATCTTCAACTATTGAGATGCATAAGCAATGACCCTGTCATTTTGCATGAGGACACACCCAATCCCTTTTAGAGATTCATCACTAAAAATAATGAATCCTTCTCTACTAGAGGGAATATTTAACCTAAGTGTAGTAACCAATCCCTTCATTGGCTCTTGGAAACTTTCCTCTCACTCCTTAGTCCATATGAACTTGACCCCTTTTCGAGTTAACTTGGTTAATGGATTAGAAAGTCATGAAAAGTTTTTCAAAAACCTCTTATAATATCTTGCTAATCCAAGAAAACTACGAATCTTAGTTATTGTTGTAGGTTGAGGCCACTCCTCTACAACTTTTGTCTTTTCAGGGTCAACTGTGATTCCCTCATTAGTTAAAATGTGCCCTAAGAAAGAGACTTGTTGTAACCCGAAATCTCATTTATTGAACTTTCCAAAATGCCACTTCTTCTGTAGAGTTTTCAAAATAACCTTCAAATTATATTCATGCTCTTGAGACTTTTAGAATATATCAGAATATCATCAATAAAAACAACCCCAAATTTATCAAGGTATTACTTAAAGACTCTATTCATCAAATACATAAAACTAGCAGGTGAATTAGTCATTTCGAAGGGAATAACAACAAACTCATAATGCCCCTATCTTGATCGGAAGGTAGTTTTTGGAATATCTTCTTTCTTCACCCTTAATTGATGATAACCAGATCGAAGGTCAATCTTAGAGAAGAATTGAGCCCCAAGAAGTTGGTCAAATAATTCATCAATTCTTGGAAGAGGGTATTTATTCTTCACTATGATCCCATTAATTTCTCTATAATCAATGCATAGACACATAGATCAATCCTTCTTCTTCACAAAGAGAACATGTTCTCCCCAAGGGGACACACTTGGTCAGATAAAACCTTTCTCTAAAAGATCTTGGAGTTGTTTCTTTAATTCCTCCAACTCCACATTTTCCATCCTGTACGGGGTATTTGATATCGGATGAGATCCAAGTATGAGTTTGATGGATAACTCTACCTCTCTTTCTGGGGGAGGTCCAGGAAACTCCTCCAAAAATACGTCAACATATTCCAGGATGATGGGGACATTTTCCATCATCAAACTCTCATCTCCTTCTTCTTCTTCACTGATCAACTTCGTAAATAAAGATATAGGGGGTTCTTTTAGACAAAGATGAGGTTGAGATATCTCTCCTGAGAAGATAACTGTATGTTTTCCATTCAAGAATACTGGTATTTCCTTACATTAGTAATTGATCTTAGCATTATACTTTGGGGGCCAGTCCATCCCTCATATAATGTAGAATTCCGGCATGGGAATGACTACTAGACTTGTGATAATATTGTGCTCACTAAAGTAAATAATAGAGATTCTAAACACTTACGATGCTTAGACAGTCAAACTGGGAGTCCTGACTGACAAATATACTTTTAGAAATTTAGGGATTGATTCTAAATTCGTTGCAAAAATGGAGGAAATAAAGTAATGCGTAGAACTAGAATCAAACAAAGTACTTGCTAGCTTTGAGAGGACTACAAGAGTACCAGCTACCACATCATTCGGATAATCGACTTCAGCTATCACGATAGAAAAAGCATGGCCTTATTCCCTTGGACTTTGCTGAGGCTGATGGTGGTTCCCCTCCACTTCCCTCGGATTTGGACATTGATTGGTAAAGTGCCCACGTTGTCCACACTTGATGCACTGGACAACAGGTAGGGCCTGCACCATATTCCCCTTGTCGTTTGTGTTTGGAAGTTGAGGTTTCACCTCACCATGACAATTCCTCGCAATGTGGCCATATCCGCCACAATTGTAGCACTTCCCACTCTCGAGCATGTAGTTACCCAAATGATTCTTCCCATATTTATTAAACGTGGGATGTTGCACTTGATTTCCTCCTCTTCCATGATCAAAAGTCCTCCCTAATCTGGGATTCATCGATCTCTTCTTATTGTTGGATTTATGAGACCACTGCATCTCACCAAACTCGAGCTCGACTTTCATCGCACTCCGCATGATCTTTTCATAGCTATCATAATCTCGATTGTCTATATTCTTCCACATATGTGGTCTCAATCCAAAGAAGAATCTATTGACCTTACCATTTGGATCCACAAAAAATCTTGAGGTATATCATGAATGCCTTGTGAAGTTCATCTCATAGCTTCCCACATATTCATTCTCCTTCTTCTTTTGCTTGAGAAACTCCTTCTCCATTATTGTTCTCATGGACCAAGGGAAATACTTACTGAAAAAGATCCCTATGAACTCTTCCAACTCCATAGATTCGACTTCCACTCTTTGCCTCGTGTTTTTTATTAGATCCCACAACTGATCAACTTCTCCCTCTAAGCGATAGACAACTAGGGTGACCTTCTCTTTCTCTGAACAATGTTGCATAGAAAAGACCTTATCTATAGAGCTGATCCATTGTTCCCTTCACGGTGAGATCAGTCTCTTAGCTTGAGTCAAGTTATTTCCCATAACTTGAGTTAGTTGGTTCATCATTCGCATGAATATTTCCATTTAGGATTCCATCAGAGGGCCGTCAGCGCATAGTCCATTGCGGTCAACATTTGCACGGTTCCTCTTATTGCATGCCATTTTCCAAAAGAAAAAAAATCTTAGTGAGAAACTTGTTTCATTTACGAATCTTTTAACTATTATGGTTTCTACGCCTTAAAACTTCATTCTTAAAAAATTATATTTCTCTATAATTCCTTCATTATGATTCATAAAAAGCTTGCGATTAACCAAACATATCCCCTGGGAGTGTCGTAACCAAGAGTGCAATAAGGCCCATTTTCATGCACCAGTTCCCATTCGAGTCTAGCTCAAAGCGGTGTTTTCGGGGTTTACCCCCATGTACATCTATGCCAGAGCCACCTCTACCTGCTCGTATCTAGATAGGGATGTATTTGTTTGATAAACCACTTACTCAATACTTTCCAAAATACCATAAATTTTTCCCTATATGTAAACTTTTATATAGGGTTTTTCCTAAATTTTTCATAGCCTAATTTCCTTAAATAACTAAAATATCCCTTGATACCAACTGTGGCATCCCGCCTTTTTAATACATAACTTTTCATTACATTTTACATACAGAGGATCTTTAAAGTCTAGTGTGTTGGAGATTAGGAACAATAAAACATGAATACAAAATAAAACATACTTCTAATCCACTTTTAAGGATTAATCATAAGGTCATCCTAATTACAATTACTGCTTTTCATATCCTACAGACATATATCAAAGGAAAGGGTGAGAAGAAGGCCCATTAGGGTAAACAAGGGAATCATTGTACTTGTGATATCAATAAGAACATTAATAACAACATAAAGATGTGAGAAATGGAACTATAGGCATATCATAATGAAAATAACTTGAAACATAACTTGAATATGTGGCTAAAATAGTTCATTTAGACATTCATGATCATATCACCAAGGTCAATCCGCAAGGTGTCATAAAAATTACCAAGGTTATTCACCAATGTATCGTGAAACTTATCATCTCTAGAGATTAGATATTTACCCAATGCATTGGAGCACTATCAGGGTACACCATTAATATATATTTATCTTCATGTGATACACAATATCATAATCAAACATTTCATAAATAACCCAAATAGAATCAATGAAATGGGTTCCATGTCAAAATCATGACGTTTAAAAAGAGCTTAAAAATAAGATCATTATGTCATTTATAACCCATGGAAAGGGAGTGTGGGTTATATGTTTGTAAATTAAAGAATAAAAGGTATCATATTTATTTATATATGAACACCCATATAAAATAAATAGGTCTGTGTATTCATATAAATAAACAAGAGAAGTTCTCTAGAGAAAGAGATAGAAATTCAGAGATGAAATTTCTGCAGCATAATGGCTATATAACATGGTTTTATAAAACATTGAAAAGATAGGGGAAAGGGTCACCCACTCAGAAATAATTCATAATATAGTATGGGTACTAAATAAGATCATGGTAGGGATATTTGAATAACATACCACATGAAAAGTAAATATGAAAGAAAAGAGAAGATGTGATTTCTTTTACGAGAAATTCAGCTGCGTAACAACGTCACTTAAAAATTCAGAAAACAAATTTTTGAGAGAGGAAAGGGCCTATGAACTATTATACATGGAATGTAAATTAATGAGAACATATAAGAACATACCATCAACATAAAGAGATGGAAATTTTAAGGAACAACATCAAGCAGGTCAAGACTTAAAAGAGGATGGTGAATGTATCCCTTACCTTGAAGAGTAACTTCGAAAGATTGAAGGTAGGGACCTTGGTAGGATTCAGTGAAACTTGGGAGGACTCCTTGGGAGGTAAGGAGATCAGAACATAGTTGAGGAGGATTTTGAAATGAAACAGATGATGGAAAGGCTTGGTATTTATAAGAGAAGTGAGGGGACATGCCATTAATGGCCAAAGGACACCTCATCGGTGGTATTGAAAAAACCATGGGCTTTCCCATGGTATTTTCCCATGTTATTGTCCACTTGGGACACCTAATACCTCATATTACAGTTAATAATTCTACCAGAATGATTACATAATTATTACATCCTTAATGATGTCATTAAACAACCGAAACTAAAAACTGTTTTTTCACTATTCACCGAAAATTCAATTTTTTCAGAAAAAACCCCAAAAATCACCTTAACCTAATATCAATGCTCTGAATTCAAAAATGTACTCCATTTTATAAAAAAAAATTTCTAAATATTTTTGATTAAATTTTTAATTAAAAAACACTATTCACCTGAAAAAACTAATACTTGACTAATAATTTATGAAACATTTATTTACCTATTTTATTGAATCACATTATTTAATCAAGGTGCCTAAATTATATTAATACTTTCTTTAAGTGATATTACTAATCCATTTTGTCAAATTACTAATCCTAAGCTTAAAATCACTATTCATAAATTACTATTCACCAAAAATTATGTTGATCTTATTTGACACTAAATTTCCTACTGAACACAACTGTAGAAGACCATTTTTTGAAAAACATTACACATAATTAATTATTTAACGTTTACATAAATATATTAAAGTATCCCCTTTTTCAAAAACTCATCAATATACATCCTATATTTATTCAAACATATTAATAAAAAACACAAACTTCACTATAGGAAGAAATCAAAATTTTATTTATCTCAAAGGATTACACAAAGTAGCTATGATCTAGTTACATATCCCCTTATAACCCCAGCATAGGACCTAAGTGTAAGGTGTGATAAGGGGAGAGAATATGTGGGTGGCTCGGCCAACATTGCCCGAGTAGTGATTTCTATAAGCTTGAAATTTTTTCAAAGGCGATTCCTCTCCAAATTCAGACGATGCAGTTTGGCTTGGGTTTTGTCCAGAGCAAAGTCCAGTGGTGCTACCTCCTTCCCATGTTTCGTCAGATGGGCTTCGATTGGCTTGATAATACTGGATGAGGGGTTCAAATCCTCTTTCTGCATTAATTTTCCAAGATCACTTGTATTTAGAGACAACAATTTCAACATTTAGTCTCTAACAGTCATATTTACCAACGGTCATATAATAGTCTTAAACCAACGGTCTAATTTTAATTATACTCACATAATAAATTAAAGAATATTTTTTTGTTTAGTATAAACTAAAATAACACAAAAAATTAGAAAATAAAAATTCATTCAAAATTTCGGGTTATTACATTCCACCAATGATTAACCATTGAAAGCAAGTCTTAAAATTTATCTATGTTTTTTTGCTTATGAACACCGACTTTGTTCCAATAAAATTCATTCCCAATGGTATTTGATCAATATTTTGGGTGTTATTTTTCTTTTTCTTATCTAACTCTTCATTCATCACATTTTTGTACACTTTATGTTCAACTTCCTCTAAAATAGATTTTGGTTCCACCTGGGAGACAAGTGATATATTATTCTCAAATATAAACTTATTTATCGCCAGAAATTGATTTGTCTAATTTCCAACAATGTTATAAGTTTCGTCCTTGTAAATTTTGGAACTTCAATGATTTTATTCCAAACTAACTTTACTAATCACAAGACTAATATGAGTCAATTTTTATAGTGATAGGTGTAGAGACATGTTCCCTATTATCTTCTTTTGATGTTAATATTCTATCTTTTAAAAAATATTATTCATCATGATAAATAAATTTTAATGGTATTATTATTTTCAACCACTTTCACATCATTAGATTATACTAAAATTTTAAATTTTTATTCCAACACATTCAAATTCTTCCACAAGAGTAATATCCCATGAAAATTACCTTGATTTTTCATTAGCCTTTCCAAGATCAGGATTCCTAATGGTAAGAAACTAAGGAATCCCAAAAACCATGAAAATTTCAATGAATATTTTTTATTAGACCACATATCATAGGGACTCATTTTAAATTCTAGACACAACAAACATCTTTTTTTATTCATGAAAATTAGTACTATTAACTTTGATTAAGAAAAACATAGAAGGTTTGTATTTACCCAACATACTTATTCCCATTTTCACTGATGTTTTTTTATTTTCCACCACTACATTTTTTATAGATTGTATGGATCACTATATTGGTGTTTGATTCCATATTATTTTACAGAGAGTTCAAATTTTTTTTCTTGTGTACTCATTTATGTTTTTAGTTCTCAACTTTAGTATAAAAACACCCATCTCCCTTTTAACTTCCCTAATGAAATATTTAAATTTTTTTACACCCTTATATTTATGTTTGACAAACATCATATTGGTTATCCAAGTGAAGTTACAAAGGAATGTAATAAAGTATAATTCCACTTCATTTTATTTATTTCTTATAAGTCCACAATGACAATAGTTAATGGGTAAATAGATTTAGTGGATTGAAGTTCAAATATATTATGCCTTCCACTAACCATATTAACATTATAATAAGATATATAAAAAACATATTTCCTCTTGAGTTGTGGTATTGTATTATAGAATATCTTTTAGAAGTTATGCTCAGACATTTTTTTCCAAGATTCCCATGTATTTGATCCCATGAATTAGTATTTTCCTCAAAAATTAACTTAAATAGGTAACCAATATCTTCAATTTGGAAAATATTTCCATTTATTCATTCACTCTTAGTGACAAATTTTCCATCTTTCATGCATATGATGACACAATATTATTCCCTAAATATCATTTCCATACCAAAATTTAAACATTTATCTATCAATTATTAATTTTTGTTTGTTTCTATTAATAAAAAAAATCTTTTTATTTCAGTTTTTGAGCATAGATCTTAATAGTTCCTATTACTTTTATTTATACCAAACTATAATTTTCATAAGTTAATGATCCTATGTTATGTTTTTCATTATCTTTTAAGACCATTATATGACCTATAATCTATGATTAAAAACTAATTTAAAAATATATTAAGGTTGTTTGAATTCTTTAATACATGTCTCAAGAACACATTTGATTTCCTCAACTTATTTCTTTATTTATTTATTTTATTTTAATCTATCAGAAAATTTTCCGAGAGGATTTTCCATAAGTTATTTAGTAAAATGATCTAGTTTTTTTCATATTCAACAAACTTCCTCTCAGTAATAAAATTGGGTTTTCATTAGAAACATTATAGCATATGTTTATTTCATATTTCTTCTTATGACTTATGAACATTAATATCTTTCATCCCAATGTTTCTACCCCATAGTTCGCCGTTATTTCCTAGGATAAATTTTTTGTACCAATACTTATATTTTTTTAACCGTAAATTCCATAGCACCAAAAAAAACACTGAATCTTGATCTTTTTTAAGATAATGATTTTTATCTTTAGAAGATTTATTGTGGTTAAAAACTTTTCCCTATGTTTGTTGTCCACTAGTACGGATCATCTTTTCTATGGAGGTTATTTTTTTAATTTTTTTGATGAAATATTTTACCCACATTCCTTACAAATCCATGAGTTTCCAAAGTTGTTTATAACACTTTATGGATTAGAAATGTTAGATTAACTTTTATGTTCAATAGGTAAAGATGTCACCTGATTCTTGGGAATATTTTTTTTGGAATTTCAATATGCTTCTTATTTTAACTTTGAATCCTTTTTTCAAAATTTCAATCATCTCTATTATGGTGGTCTGATTTTCAAGAAATATCAATTTATTTTTTCAAACATCATCTTCCTTTGTAGAAACTTTCTTACTAATACCTTCCATTAACATTACTTATTTTGAAACATTTATTTTGAGGTTCTTACTTTCATCAATGTACGCATATTTCTTCTTAAAAATATAAAAATTTCAGACATTATTTATTAATCATTATTATTTTTTATTCATTTTTTATTTTTTTCGAGATACACCACCATTTATTCACTCTTATGATAATATCTATAACATTATCCACCTTTTCCCACTTAACTATTTGAGGAATATTCCTTTTTCTTGAAATTCTCAAAGAAATTTTTTCTATTCTATAAATTTTCATCTTCAAAAAAATATTTTTTATAGATAAATAGTCTACATTATTACTGAACATACTTCTTTTTTTCTAGTGAAACTTTTCTTATGCCAGTGGGATATTTTATCTTCAATGGATTTTTTTCTCTACTTTTTCTATCAATGTTTTCTTTAGAATCAAATTTATATTCACTGAATTTATTTTTTAGGAAATTTTATATAAAAATCCTGATCCCACCACACATGGGAATTTTAATTGGGAGTTTCCATTCATATTTTCGTATACCTATTTGGTAATTCTTAGAGATACGAGATATGATTTTTTCATTAATTTTTTTGACATTATTTTATTCTGAATCATTAACATAAAAATAAATTTCATGCTTAATATTATTTTTGAAATATATATATTTTTCCTCACATGATCAATAAGAATATTATGTAATTCTTCAAGAGATAAATCATCCTTATCTTCTAAGGAAATTTTTTTAGTGCCATACCTGTTTGGAATGATTCCCATGAGTTTATTTACAATGGTAAAATATTCTAAGAATCCTATAAATACTGTGATTTTTTACCTAGTTTCACTGACTATAGTGAAGTATTAATTGATATTTTCATCATATAACATTTTTATATCTTCTAACTTTCTCCAAAATATTTATAGCTTTACTTACTTTACTTTGATATTTCCTGTGAAGATAAATTCATGTTTATCCAATGTTTCCTTAGAAATTTTGAGTCCCATAAACTTCATTATTTTTTGATAAAGAATTTAGAATACTAATTCATGATTTCTCATCAAAATCAATATTTATTCTATCAGTAAATGAAATAGGATGATTTTTATAATTAGGTTGAAACTCAACTATAAATTCATTAATTAAATCTATGCCAAGTGATAGAATATAGGGTTTCATATTTTGTATCAAAAATGATTATTTTTTCCATCAAATGTAGAAATACCTGATATATTTACTAAGAAGATATTTTACATGATAAGGATATGATAAGGGGAACTATGGATCTAAAACTAGTATATGTTCCTTAGTATATGGATAACCACTGAGGGGGGGGGGGGAGGGGTAAAATTAGTTTTGATATTTTACAATTTAAATAATATATAAATTAATATAGGAAAATTTTCAGACTTATCTTTAGTATAAAAATATTATAAAATCCCCAAAATATTGTAGTATATGAATTTAATGAAAGGGACACACTATTTACAAGGTGGTCCTTCAATGCGGGTGACTACATCCTTTTCAGGGAAGGACCTGCTAGTCCATGAAAATTAACTATAATAGAAAAGTGAATACAATGATTAAAATCCCATTAGACTCATTCTAAATCCCAATATGTATGATTATATTGAATCCAATCATTTACAAATTTTTCTTATGAAACTGAGGGAATAAAGAAACAATATTAAAAATGTCCAAACCAAACCATTCAGAAATTATATGTACGTTTTTATCTATATGGTAATATTCCATTCAATATTCCTTAACTTTTTCATACGTTATCTATCCAGTGTGCCCCACAGATACTTATTCTGTTTTCTAAAATATGTTCTTTCAAATGAATGATACCACTACACCTCACTACCAAATTAGAAACTATACAATTATTGTCTCTGTTTGCTAGATATTGTCGAAGGCTTTGTCTAATTTCTTTAATCCTAATATTTGACCACTATAACTCTTCTCACTTCACAAATGTTTGGTGTTATTAAACATCAACCAAATTCCAAACAAGTTCGAAACTCTTCCTTCTCAAACGTTTTCTTTTGGCACTTCATCTAGTATCTCCATCTGATATACTTTCTAAAGTAATTCAACTTTCTGACATGTTTGAAAAATTCACTATATTCATATAGTTGTTTTACCTAATTTTATTTGTGTTATCAAATGATAAAAGGTAGTAATAAAATATAACATTACCACTCAATGAAAACTCAACATTCCCATCTCCCACTCTTTTTAAATTCTATATATTCTTCTCAATTCTGCTACAATCTTCATGAATATTTATTAATATTATTTTATCCGTATCCTTCCTCAAAAATTATCAAACTATGTTCTATGGAACTTATGAAAAGTTTATAATCTTAAATTGATAACAATACATTGATAGATCATCTCAACATCTTCATTGTAATGGAATTTAAAAGTATTGTAACGTCTCTCTGAAATTAATCTAGTGGGGGTTGTCTAATTAATTCATAAGAAAATGTATTTCTTTATCTAATAACTTTACTCTATTATATAACTTTAAAATTTATCCTTTATAAACATAAAAAACATTTATATTACCCTTACGTGGGTATTAAAAAAATCATCATTAATGTGTGGCTAAATCTTTACGTTGACTTCAATCAGTAGAGAAATTCATAAATTCATAACATCTATATTCACACAGCTTATATAATACTCATTTCTACTTGAACTTCATGGAAACTATATGTTTGGTCACCTCTCTACCTTTTTCTGATTAATATGAGTCCATGGAATTCCAACATTTATCTCTGATCACCTCTTCTCACTCATTCTGGTGTACATAAAACGTCGATAGATGAAAACATTATTTCAATTTCTCAATACTTTTGTTATGAAATAATTTACCTATTTTTCTAGTCACAAAATCTCAGAACAATAAAGATTCCTTTTTTAATATATTTTCCAATCATAAATATCACTTTACTTTTTACTAGTGTGTACAAATTCTGTAATTCAAACTACATGTTTTTCTCCATCTGGTTACTTAGGTTGATAGACATCAGTTACTTTTTTGCATTGGTTATACTACCTTTTGAAAGGCATCATTGAATATACCCTTTCTCGATGTATTTTTTCATTCATTCACACGTGTTTAGTGATCTGTATTCAGATGCTCAAAATTTTATTTCTTACAAATATCTGTCCAATAAATTCATCCGTGGCACATTCCAAGATATTTTGAAACTTATAATTTAGAAATATACTTCATCTCTTCATTTTTATATCTCTTTGGTGATTTTTATACAGTAAAAATATTTTACATCTCTACCTTTATATGATTTTGAACAAATTCATCTTGGATCCGGAGTTTTTTCATGAATATGGGACCCTTTAGAATTACTTATCATATTCTGACATTAGTAATGTTTTCCTGATATGGTTAAGGAAAAACATCCTTCACCACCTCCAAAACATTATAAGTAATAATTTCATAACAAATTTATCAGCAGTTAAGAAAAAAATTCATAATAATATATATTTTTCATAAAATTAAAAACTTATTAAAAAAATATCCAAAAGGATATTCCCTGAAAAAATGTTTTATCTTTATTTGTACTTTTACTTATAAATTTTTAGTGAAGTGAGTAATTCATGTTGGTGCCTTTTGAATTGGATTTTTATATTTACTAATTGTGAAGGGTTTTGAAGAATAATGAAAGAGACATAATTTTGGTGGTAAGATGTTTATGTTTTTATATGGGTTTTAATGAGGCTTCACCCTTAGAATCCTTAGATTCTATTTTATCTTGGTCCATTTTTAGGCTTAAAAAATTATAATTAATCTATTTGGGGATTTTTTTAATGTGTGAATATATTATTTAGTCTCTTATAATTCATTTTTTAATTTGATCATATTGTATCCTCCATTTATAATTATAATGACTTGAAAAATATGTTTCAGTAAAATATTCATTACCCGACATTGAATCACCAATAATTAAATCTTTTTTGTAAAGGTAGATTATGAAAATCCTCTATGTTATTAGCTTCTAGATCCATCATCAAATTATCATCATCATTGAGTCTCTTAGGAGTATCTTTGTCTTTGGGAGTGATATTAGAAGGATCATCAAATGCACCCTATGAATAACCATATCATCCTAATGAGTGGTATTTACCATAGTATATGAGTTCTTCCCAATATTAGTGACTATCCCTTTATAATTTTGAGGTAGATTAAAAGAGGCCAAGATATTATTTATTCTATCTATAAAAATTAGAAAAAAAATAATTTAAATAAATTTCAGTTTTTCTCAAATAAAAAGATCTTGGGTTGAATGGTGCATACCTAGGAGAAGAAATTAGATATGGTTTTTGGTAGATTATACTAATAAAGATAGATGGCCTAATATTTATTATCTTATCTCCATAATGATTCATTACACATGCCTAATCGTGATAAATAAGACATTAAACGCCAATTTATATAAAAATGTGTACCCCCATATGATATTCCATTTAAACATTTAAGTACTAGACACACTGAAAATATTCATGGCTTGTGTTTGAAACATCACAGGCCATGTGATTAGTAATTTAAGCAATATTACCTATTTTTTCCAATTGAAACTATTTAATCATCTATTAACATCACCGCCTCTAATAAGTAGTCTAAAAAATTACACAAAGTAAACCATTAAAATGATCAAAATTTTAATAAAAATATAAATGTTATCAAAATAATTAACGAATCCCTAACTTGTGGGGGTTTTTTAAATCGTAATGGGTTGTATGCACCTGACCGGTAATGAAACTCTATTTTCCTCTAATAAGTCGGTATTGTATTACATTATTAAGATCATGTGATCCAATTTTCCCTCTTTCAAATAATTTTAATAGGTTTTAGTGAAATTACCTTATTGATAATAACAATGTAATAAACGAAAATAATAAATATATAATTATAATATCCCCTAAAAGAAGATGCATCTAGAGTAAAAAAGTTTTAGGATTACTTTGGGAGGTACATGCATTGCGGGGTGAATCAATGTTGGATGATTTTTTTCACTTAAAAATTGTAATCCTTTTTATACCTCTATCACTTATTCAATGAATGATTATCTTTCCTACATTACCTGTTGTTATCTAGTATGCAAAAAAATAAGGAATATTGAAAAAGGGATTTTCCATGAGGTTCTCCTTTAGTGTAGATGAATACATCCCTAATGTATGATTTTTATTATCCCACTAACACAATAAATATTTTTTATTATCAAGGAATGAACATGAAAGGGTACGAACTTGAACATATTCTCGTGGAATCAATTTGGTACAAATTGTGGGCTTGAACCTATTCTCCTGGATGTATATATTTTACAAAAAATAAAAGGGATGTCTCTACTTAGAATTAATAAAATGGATATATTGAATATGTAGTAATAAATAAATACTTCTTCTTCTTCTTCTTTAATGCATGTGAAATTTTCTTCATGTGTATCTCTTGTTTTTTACTTTCTATCACTTAGATATATCAATGTTTGTAAAATATTCTATATCTAATATCTCTATTAACATAAGAATTTTTCCTTTTCAATCACAAAGTCGAACACCTCCTATTATTCTCATTTTTCTTGAATTTATATTCACTTTATGTGGATATCATTCTTAAAAAATATCATAGTCAATATTTCCATATCTTAATTATGAAAATATCATAATATTTAGTAATAAGATGATCTCTTTCATATCCATAAGGTGATTATAGATTTATCTTTATTTTAGAATCATCTATAGACTCAATAGAATCACAACTTTAGTCCCCTAGACACCTGGGATTCATTCCATATTTCATGTGGTATTCAATTATATGTGATATATTCATTAAAAAGGATCATGTATCGTGATATTATCTATTTAAATCATGGTATAATTTCCTAATTCTTTATTTTCATGGGAATTATTTCATGATTGAAACCCATAATAATTAGGGATGAAATATACATGGAATTCAAATATTACTCTCTCTTATTCATATGGTTCTAGAATAACCATGTTATCATTATTTCTACATAAACTATGAACAAAAATCCTTTTAACCACATCTTCATATATTTCATATATTTAGTATGAACTCAACACATCATCCAAGATAAATTATCCACATCATATTAAAACATTCATGATGATGCAAACATCATAGACGATGAACAACATGATGAACTATGGATGCACTTACCTTAGTTATCTCGTCCCACTTTCTTACTGCACTTAACACTACATGCCTGAGACATCATATCAATTTCACCCAACCTGAATCTTATCTTGACTCAAAAAATGATCAAAAAATTATTGTGAAAAGAACACTAATATTTTCAATGACATAAAATCTTATAATCATAACTTATTGGTGTCATACTCAACAAGTTGTAAAACTTCCAATTATTTCACATCCAACTGGAAGTAACACCTCCAATGGTAGCACACACAACTAGTGGTAGTACCTACAGTGGTAACAGACCCAACTAGAAATAGTACCTCTATTAAAAAATGGAAATATAAAACTTCATTTTTAAATGGTGGCATCTTATTGAGTTCATGAAAAATTGTAGTATGATCACAGTATCACTAGAGATAGCAAAAGCCTCGAGTTTTACCCTTATGAAAATTAACCTTATGCATTCTTTGCAATGACATTTACAAAACCAAAAAGTAACCTTATATAGATTCCATTACCCATACATAGGTGTGATTTACCTTTAAATGATTGAAATTTGATCCTTATATAGTTAAGAATCAATTTGGTGTACCCTTAAATAGGTATCATTTACCTTTACACAGTTCAATGGATATGTTGGATACCCTATGCGAGCAAAGGAAGATCATGAATACCCTTACAAAAATCACTAATTACCCTTATGTAGCCCAATAAAAAAATAATTTAGCTATATTTAGTTAATTTTACCTTTAAAATGTATTCCCTAAACCTTTATGTGAGTGGCATGTTACCTTTACATATGGATCAATGAAGATTAATGAAAGCCCTGATTACCCTTACACAACATGTCCTCAATATAAATTTCTTTTACAAAACAGAATATCACCTTGGTTTACCCTTATGTAGGTAGGAGATACATTTATACAGTTAATTATTTCCTCAATTTATCTTTATATAGAATTCACATTTATATAATAAATTTATGTATGTAATTTAATTGTTAATTTAACTTTATGTAGGTAACATTATTGGTAATTTACCTTTATATAGGTATCCACCTTGTATAAAAATCATCCAGGGCCTTATCAAAACACATTATGCATAATGCACAAGGATTTATATATTCAATATCATGAAGAATAAAAGTTCCCTTCTTCCTCCAATGCTTCTTATAAATTCTTATGATGATTAGCACAATCAATCATCAGATATTAAATCCACTTCATCCTAAATTGTAACGTGTGAAATTCTTATACCATGCAAAGAACTTCTTCATATAATTAAAGATATTTCTTATCTAATTATCAAGATATACTCTAAGATGGATCTTCTGAGAAAAAAATTTATAGTACCACAAAAACATCTATGATTCTTGAAGAAACATAAATCCAAATATTAGTAAATGCACATAAATTCATGGGAACACCAATTTTCACACATGATTATACTTGGGAACACTAATAACATACTTACAAGAAAGTCTTCTATTCATATTGACATCAAGTTCTTCATTAATTACTATCTTATTAACAATAAATACAATAAAATCAGAATTTAGGATTATTAATACCCCCTTTTATTTTTTGTTAGTATCAATATAAAAAATGGGATGTTAATATTTTCTATTCAATTATTCTCTCCTTTATTAATTTTATTCTCCCCCACTTATTAACAAAAAATAATAAATACCTAAGAGAGGATGGTTTCATTACTTTCATAATAAATTTGTCATCAATTATTCCACTACAAGTCTACATGGGGTAGACTGGTATAGAAGACAATAATGACTAGTTTAGAAAACAATTTTGTCGATTGTCAATTCAAAAGATGATTCTAGTTAATATAACACAACTTGTTTCTTTCCTCTTATAATCTTCAATTATTTCTAGTTTGATAGTAATTGGTTGATTCTAATTGATACAATTTAAGTGGAAATTGTGATACCACTTGTAAATAAAATATTCAACATGGAATTCCTGCACTCAACTCAACACATAAATTAAAAACATTAAATTATTACAAAATGGAATGATTATTTAATTAGTTCAAGATATTTGGATAATTGTTATATTCATTTCATTGAGTCATTTAAGTTCTTGACCCTTAAGATAAAACTCAATTTCAATTTTTTCATTATGATAAGAGAGTTTTACAATATACATCATCAAGGAGATCTTGAATAACCACATTCTAGATAAGATAGATTTTGATGAAATGAAAGGGTCTTAGAACTTATTTGGATGATTACCCTTAAGGGGCGATCTCTATTTTCAATTAATCAAGATATAACTTTTCATTTGTTATTCTTATGAATTCCAATTGATTTAAACACTAACTGTTGTGATATCTTCCATGATGCTACCTTCAATGTTTTTGATCATCTTTGATAGCTTGATCATCTTTATCAAATTTTTTCTCAGATATTTTTCAACAAAAATCTTTATGATAATAACTTATAGATCAAAATAGCATGGTTTCTTCCATTAATATTGGAATGAATATTCCATCTTCCAAATATTATAATATTAATTTTCAATAATTATACCCCTTATAATTCGAATCATATTTAATTACCTACATGTATTGAACAAACTCAATGTATATGAAAATAAGTTAAATCTCCTTTTCCTTTCTATGTCATAAAGAAGGATGATTTTTTTTTTCTCAAATGTGTTGATACATTGTTTTACCCTCTATGTGAGGGTAAACTTTTAATGAAAATTGTACTATATTTCTTAGCAGTCTTGGGTTGCATGAAATATTTTCTTTCAATAATTTATTTGGGTGTATTACTCTTGTTTACACTAGCCATCAATGCACGTTCATAACAGGGTGGTTTATCAATCATTTTATATATCTATTATTGAGATAGAATTTTGAACAAAAAATCATCTCAAATTTTCCAATCCTTATCTAACCTTCTACAAAATACTTTTTATATTTATTGGTCATCATTTTTTTACAACCTATCATGAAATTCAATTTCTTAAAATTGAATATTTTATTTTCCTTTAGCATCTTCCTTCATATGTTATAATTCCAATTTTATTTCTCCATATTATCTATATATATTTCTGTTATGCATTTGTAATATTCACAACATTATTGGTATATCCACATGGATTAACTAGTGTTCTCTTTACCACTTCAGTCCATTTATTTTACTCTTGGAATGATCTTCTCCTTTGTTGCTTAATATTTCTTCCATTTGTTGTGATATATATGGAATTATTATGATTATACATGGTATGAACTATTATTATGCAATATAAGTATATTTTCCAATTTAGTAGAAGGACTTTTTTGTTCTTCTTGAATTTTCACTGAGCACCGGTTTTCTTGGGATTTTATCTAATGGTAGACTTACCTATCTTATTTTTATAATATTTTGGAATGTTCTTTATAAATATTTTATTCTTATTATTTCAAAAGGTATTCTATTCTTCAATATTTAGATTCTATGGAATTTTAATTTGAATTGTATTAGTGTAATAATTAAAATATATATACTTGAATACCTCTTCATTTTGACTACTTCCAATAAAAATAACATAGAGGTTGTTCAAGAATTCAAAAATGAATGTAACATGAATATTATTTATTTACTTCTATAGAATTTTCTTCTTCACTTATTTTCTCCCCTTATTTTATATATCATTTGATTTTTAGATAATATCATATTATACCAACAATCAAATTCTTGTAGCCCAATTATTTCAACGCACCAATAGTAGCTAATAAATATTAACATTTTTTAGTAGATGTATGGATATATTTTCGTGCATTTTGATTTTGTATCCATTAATTATATTTCAGGGATTATTTGGGGGAAAATGTCTTTCTACCATTTTATTTCTTCACTATAGATTTATTGGTAAGAATTTCATCACCTTTATTCATCAATTTTTATAGAGGTTTTGATTTTGAAACACTTTTAAAAAAACCATTGTTACTAAAAAAATTATTTACAACAAGGGATGGTATGTTTTTCTTATATTATTATTCAGATTGATCATTATATTATTTAAAAAATCTCTTGATACTATATTAGGGTGTTTTAAGATAATATCTCTCCTTATAAGTTTGTATGGTTGCATCTTCTAATTCAATAGATATTCTTTTTTCTTCTTGTGGAGAGTGTGATCAAACATTTTCAAAATATTATAGTTTGAATCCAAGTTATAAACACCTCATATTGAAAATGAATGTCATGTCCTCAAATGAATTTATTCTATCTTCAAATTGTTTTTTAATCATTATAACATCATCGTCACATATTTTGTTTTCAATTCCTATATAATGGGGTCATGTTCCTTGATCTTTTTTGATCACATGTTCAACATTATCGATACTATTGAAACTCTTATTATTGTATTCAAATTCATGGAACTTATAATCAATCCACTCAAATTATTCATATTTCTCCGAAATTTATCCAAACCAATCCTTCCAATCATTGACTGTTACACTTTTGTGATTACACTATTTAGTGAGATCAACACATGTCATCACCCAATACGCAAATGGAATCTCTCTCTCTTTAGAGAATATTCTATAAGAAAATTGATCTTAAATTGCATAGTCTTCCTAAAATATATACAATCATAATTATCCGGGGAATGATATTCACCATTATTAATTTTTTCTTTTGTAATAAATTCCTATATAAAAATATATTATACCTCTTCATTAGCGTATAAGGTAGAACTATTATCAACATATTAATTATTACAATGTATAACCAGATATTTAACTCCCATACATGACTTGAATAACTCAAAATGAATGCATTGGGAAACATATTTTCAACCTCTTTTCGTAAAAGGGAAGTCATATCCATCTTTATCAATTATTTCTTTCTTCTATTCATCAAATTCATGGATAAAATAGAATTCCGATTTATAGTATATAAACTCCTCCATGTTTCCATTCAATTCTGAACTGATAAGACATATATGAAATATTTATGGAGATTCAATTCAAAGAATCCAATCATAGGTGGGAACTTTGGCACAAATAAAAATTGTTATGATGACTTTAGGATGAACATACTTATAGGGGAGAATCAGTGTGGATGAGTTTTTATCACATTTAAATCTCAACCCTATTTATAACTTTTTTACTTATTCAGTGAAATAATATCTTATCTACTTCACTTGTGGTTTTCCAGTATGCACATAAAAAATAAAGCATAATGAACACATGGATTTGTTAGTGAGGATATTCTCTAGTGTGGATGAATACTATAACATCTGAGATCTAGGTTCCGCCCAAAAGTTCCCCTTATCCAGTTTGACACATGACCTCAAACACATTTCCCCAAATGCCAGAGGCTGCCAATTCGAAGTGAGGTCCATAATGTGATGATGGGGAAACTATGCACTCATGGGAAGAGTATACACAATGGAAAGAAAATAGAAAACAATAACGTAAGTAGTAATACCATAAAACAAAAGTAAACCATGGAATAATGATAGTGATAAAAGAAATAGAGCATATATAAATGATGAATTCCACAAGTGTATAGGAAATCAGTAAAACAATATACAATGATGGAAATACAATAAATAAACAAATGTACAAAAAACTAAATAAAATTCAACAGCATCCAAGCCTCATGTTGGTCCCATGCTCTCCATCTCCAACAAAAATCAAGTTTCTCATAAATAAGGGTTCTTTCCCTTATCTATACCAACAATAATATATTAGATTGGGTCAAAAAACATGACCCAAATAGGGTTTGAGAAAAATCCTAGTAGTCAACCACAAAAATATCTATGCCTAACTGTTAATGAATATATATATAGAGGGTAATATGTATAAATGAAGCAATAAACTAGGAAGTACTCAAAAGTAAACAATCCAACAATTTTCAATTAGATTCATTTAACATTCACTATTCACTCATTGAATCATGAAAACCTTGGTATCTAGCCTATCCTCTATATCCCCTATGTAATAGTAACAAACTGACGTCTCAAAATACCATCTAATCAATCAAGTAATACTAAGTCCATGTTTTTGATTAGGCTTACAAACTCATCACCATCATTAAATTATTCAATAACAACCCTTTTTGGGTAAGTTCTCACAGTCTAATACCCCTTGTATAACATAAAAATAATTCATTTAATAACAACCCTCTAAGTAGATCTCACGATCTAACCCCTAGGTTATAACGTAGCACTAATCATTTACAAATGACCAACTGGTCAGCTCAAAAGGTAAATACCCCTTGGTTAATATAACATCAATGTGTTTTAAACAACCACCTGTTATCTCTCATGGTAAATACACCTTGGTCAACAAAACAAAAATTAATTTAAAAACGACCCTCTGGGTAGCTCTCATGGTCTAACCCATATGGTCTAACAAAACAAAAATTCATAAATAAATGACTCTACCTTGAGAATCTATCACACTCAAATCCCCCTTAGTGAAACATCCACAATGAATATTACATGACTCTCAAACAAACAACAACACCATCCTTACACCACAATGCATGGAAAACATGGCAAGCCTAATAGGAATTCTTGGCCAAACAGCTGTAATCAATCAAATAAGGGAAAACACCCATGGGGTGTCCCACAAACAATGTTACTAACCACACTCATATTAAAATACCCTTTATCAATCTACCAGTCCATAACAGGTAATAAACCTGTTCTAATTCCAGACATGCAATTCCCCAAATGTGGGTATATGACACTTTCAGCATATAAAATCCAAATACAATCAACAAAAAGGTACAAACCACCTACATCGATGTCTCATGATCGTTATACTTGAACGCCGACCCTTGAATTGGCCTAGATCAGTTTAGATCTACAAAAATGGGAAAAATGATCAACCTTGAATAACTCACAAGAGAAGAGGAATTTGGAAGATATCCTCTATGGAAATTTGGAACTCACCGGTGGGATTCCAACGCAACTCATGATGTCTCAATCGAAGATTATACGGAGAATCAGAAGGGGTTCTGAGTTCATCGGCCCTTCCAAAACACTGCTGAATGAACTAAGGGGAGAAGAAGACATTTTTGAGGACGAGACACAACCCCACTCTAATTTATCAAATAAAAATAAAACTTCACTACAAGTTATTTAAATGTATATTCCATGTAGTAGACTCATCTGACCCATGCTTTATGCGGTCTTCCAGGTCACCTACATGAACGTGTACTCGGCCGTTACATGGCTAGTATGCAAATGTACGTAGTATCTGGGTACACGTCGTGTACTCATAAGTACAGGGTGTGTACTTAGAAAATTTTAATTTCTTCTGTTTTACTAAAAAACAACCAGAATTCAAGATCCATACTTGAAATGAATATCGGGGTTCTTACAAACTTCCCCCTCTTATAGAAATTTGTCCTGGAATTTCCCTTCCATGGGTGGTGAAGTAGAAACATTGAACAACTCTGGCTACTGGGATCATATGTCATCCTCCCTCTCCTATGTCTCATCCTTTACTCGCCCATGCTTCCATATCACTCATACTAGAGGAACAAAATGGCCATAGATAACCTTAATGTTGTGATCCAAAATCTTTATATGGTGCTCCTCAAAGGATTCAAACACCTCCAACTCAACCTCCTCATGTTGCAAAACATGAGACAGGTCTGAAAGGTAATTTCGTGCCTGGGAAACATGAAATATGTTGTGCATAGCCTGATACCTTTGAGGTGACTACAACTAATAGGAAACCAGATTGACTGTCTCTAAAAGTTGAAACATCCAGATGTATCACGATATACACTTCCACTCTCTCATAATCCTCTTACATACCAACCTCGGTGTGACACGTAGGAAAAACTGATCTCCAACCTCAAACTCCAAAGGTCATCTCTATCGATCAACATAAGATACATGCCGAGAATGTAAAGTAGCCATCCTCTTCTGAATCAACTCCACCTGCTCCATGGTCTACTAGACAAGACTAGGTCCCAACATAGCTGCCTCTCCTGCATCCAGCCAACATTGAAGTGATCGACATGGCCTACCGTAAAAATCCTCATATGGTTCCATCTAAATCATTGCATGAAAACTATTACTTTTGTAAAACTCCATCAGGGGTATGTGTATCTCCCAATATTCCCTGAAATACAGGGTGCATGCTCAAATCATGTCCTCTAAAACCTGAATCGTGTGCTCGGACTGGGCATCTGTCTGGGGATAGTAAGGTGTACTCAGAAGAACTTGTGTACCCAATTTCCACTATAGCCCCTGCTAGACACGCCTAGTAAACTATACCACTCTATTTGAAACAATAGAGTACAGAACCCCCTGAAAATGTAAAATCTCTCATATGTACACCCTTCCAAGCTCATCAACACTAAAATATTACTTGAACAGCAGGAAATGTGAAACCTTTGTGATCTTGTTGATAATGACCCAAACTACATCATTAACTCAAGGAAACCTTGGTAAAAATGCCACAAAATATATAGTAACATCATTCCACTTCCACTCATGAATGGGTAACTACTTTAAATGTCATACTGGTCATTGATGCTCCACATTCACTTACTGACATGCTGAACATCTCATAAGAAATCTAGCTACATCCTTCTTTATACCCGACCACCAGTACTGACGATGTAGATCTCGATACATCTCCGTGACACCAAGATAAACTTCCCAAAATGAGGAATGATAATATCACATCAACTCCCCACATATGTCTTCTGACACCCATGTGCGTCCATGAAAACAGAATACATCATCTTCGCCATCGGTCCACCCAAGAGTAGGGTCCTTGCCTGACACATTTTCCCATAGGGTTATGCCTTTAGAGATTGATATCTTCCACATTCACACTCAAACCAATAGAGTAGAGGTAATAAATATAGATGAAATGAAGGTCTTCCCCTATCCATAATGCACCACCAAATGCATCTCATAGAAGGGATCTATAAGCTGCCACTCACTACTGGCCACCTGAACTACCTTTATGTGAGTCCTCCTCCTCAATGCATCAACCACTACATTTCCTTTCCTGGAGTGTAGGCAAGTTCATAGTCAAAATACTGAAGGTAATCAACCCACCTTCATTTTATCAAATTCAGATCACACCGAGTAAATATATACTTGATGTTTTTGTGGTTGGTTTATTCCAAATAATTCTCACCCAAAAAATAATGTCTCCAACAACGCAAAGAATGTAAAAATATAGTTAACATAGGATCATGTGTAGGGTACTTCCTCTTGTGTGGCCTCAATTTTCGAGACCCGTACACAAAGACTCCTCCCCCCTACATAAGAACTTCTCCCAGGATGATACATGATTCATCAAAGTAAACAGTGTAACTCTTTCCCAAATTTGGAAAAATCAGTATCAATGCAGAAGTCAATCTCCATTTCATCTCTGGAAAGGATGATTCACATGAATTTTTCCACAAGTACTTCACTCACTTCTTATTAAGGCTCTTCTGTGGCACTGGTAGGTCTGAAAGGTCTTGTATAAAATGTATATAGTAAATAGAAAACCTAAGAAAACTTTGTACCTCAAATATGTTCTTCATATTCTCCTAAGAATCTAATTCTCTCACTTTCTCCAGGTCTAATGATACTCCTGTCTCTGATATGAATTGAACCAAGAAGTGAATCTGGTCTATCTGAAAGTTTCATTTTGAGATATTTTCATATAACTGATGTTTTCTCAGTGTACTCAATACTATCTCAAGATGGGTGGAATGGTTGTGTTGAGTGTGAGAGTACCCCATGATATCATCCATCAAAACATTTTCAAAAGAATCCTATTAAGTATTGAACACTCGGTATATCAGTTACATGAAAACTGAAGGCATGTCCACGAGATAGAATTACATGACCAAATACTTGTATAGATCATACCTCCTATGAAAGGATAAAAGTGGTATAACTGGTGGTTTAACATGAAACTTATGATAACCAGATCTCAATTCAATCTTTGAGAAAACTTGGGCTCCTAAATGTTAATAAAAGAGAACATCAATACTCAATAAGGGATATCAGTTCTTAATCGTGAACTGGTTCAACCTCTAACAATACACCCAAAGATAAAGGGTAACATCTGCCATCTTCTTAAAAAGGACAGGTGGACCCCAAGGGTAAGTACTGGGTCAGATGAAACCCTTTTCCTTCAAATCCTCCAACTACTTCTTGACTCCTATAACTCTGGTGTAGCTATCTTATATGTATTAATGTACACCAGTGCTGCTCCTAGAAAAATCTCAATAGAGAAAAAAAAACCTATAACTGTGAAGGTAAACCTACAAATTCATCTGGAGAGACATCCCTAAAATGGTCAACCATTTTAGGGAAGTCTATCAGTGAATTCCCCTAGTCGTATAGATATATACTAGCAATATAGGATATAACTACTCCCTTTCCATGATTCTCGGGTCCCACTCTACTCACCAAGAAATCCCATTCTCCCTTGTGTAGAAAATACCTACCCTCAGGTGACATGAAACTCACCCTTTGGTGATAGCAATCAAAAAAGGACTAAATGGCGACCAACCATTCATATTCGAGAATAACATCGAAGCCTCTCATCTCTTAGACATAGAAGTCCCATAATAAGTGACACCCACCAACCTCAAGAGACCAATACTTGCACTGACATACACTAGCCGTACTAATCCCCAACAGAGTGTCTAATGTCATAACATCATCAGAAGTATAGATGCAGAGCCTAAGGCTCTCCACAATGACAAAAATATAAAACTACGGGATGAGCCTATATCAAAAAGGACAGAAGCTAAAATTAATGAAACTATATTAGTACCTCTAACCATAGAGGTTTCAGGATCTTGCTCCTGCATGATTAGTACTATCTTAAAAGTCTGACTTGTATCGCAGCCTCGCGACACTTCCTGGCTACCCTAAGATGGTCCACCCTAATTTCATTGTATCCCTCTGGTCTAGATACCACAACCTCAATCACCTTTTCAACTTTATGAACTCCAGTTTCCAGACTGAGGAGAAATTTGTGGTCCTTCTTCTGAACATGGAGTCATAACAGATCCCCTCTCACTCAATGATAGAGACAACTTTCTACAAAAACACTGAATTCCTCCCATCCTGTCGTAAGATCGGCACTCGACTAGGACCTTTGGGAAATGTGATCTCATATTCCCACTTATCCCGCACTAGTGGAACACCACATTGATACCTGGAGAAGCATCCATTGAATTCTCCATGCGGCGCTTCCTACTATCGGCCGAAATAGTACTAAATTTTGATGATGAACTACCCTAGATCAGAGCTCGTAACTCCCTCAGATTAGGCTCAATAATTAGTGCATGATTAACTATAGAATTCACCAAAGTCATCCTCAATACATTCACTTATGATCAGATGTCATACGTTAGAATACCCTCAAAATTCCTAGCCAGTGATAACTCATCGCCTCCCAGAATAGGTGTGAAGAGATGAAGCACTATAGAGAGAGAAGAGTAGTTCATTTCTGAAAGAGCACCCTGCTCCAAATTCATGAACTCCCTGGCTTGATAGGCCCTCAACGTCTCAGGGTAGAAGTTATCATATAAGGTACTAGTAAACTCTTCCCAAGACTTATCCCAATGACATCCCACCTATGAGATAACATCCAACCATCTCTTGGTGGAATCACGTATTATGTACACCATGAGCTTTACCCCCTATTCAGAGGCATCTCTAGTTGCTCGAAGATAGAAAGCATGGCCTCCAACCATGACTCTGTAAAATGTGGTCCTCCATCCCCTAAAGAAGATGCAGGATGCTTGTATTGGAACACCCTCATCAACACAGCCATATTCAGTGTGGGATGTGGTGCTCCCTGGAAAGTCTGTATCATCCTCATAAAGCCTTCACGAACTATTCATTGGCACCTTCATCTAGTATAACAGCTGGTGCCAAGATTGGAATGAGGTGAGGATCTGCAGGTAGTCCATGATCCACCATTTTTGGTGTCTGATCATCGCCTTGTATCGGGTGTACAATTGGATGATGTCTTGGTGGCATAGATCTTCAAGGTCTAGCCCACACCTCTGTTAAAGATTATCAATGACATCAACTAATAAGTTCAAAAAATGGGACATGAGAAGAAAATCATTCATGTTTTAAAAAATAGGGTTACACAGCGTGTAGAACCTCCCCAAAATGTGTTCCCATAAGCGTTTAACCTATATCTGTACCTCTTTCAATCTGGTCATGTAACACCCCATACATACGGCGTGTTCCTTCTGAGACACGACATGTACTTGAATATCCCCTCCATCCAATGTTTTTCTACATGGATAGAACTACACAGTTCTATAAGTGTAACACTACACGATGCGTTCAACTTAGACACAATGTGTACCATTTAAGTTCTATCCACCCATGTCATTAGTCACACAACTAGATACATGATCATTTAATAAACGGATTGTGTAAAAGAGACACGACGTGTAAAACCTATGTTTCATCCACCAGTGTCATTTTTCATACATCCAGATTCACGATATTTGTTGCACGATGTGCTCTCCCAGTACACAAATTTTTTTACCAAAGGTTTATCCACCCTATGTCTCTTCTCACACATCCACTCACATGGTCAGAAACTACAAGGCATGAATATATGGAACACAACATGTTCTTAAGAAAAGTTAGTTCTTCCATAACAGAAGAACACATGGTGTTCTTTCCTCACATCACACGTCGTGTTGTCTGGGTTTCTAAATAGTAAGCCTCTGAAACATATTTTAAACCCTTAAAAACCAAAACTTTGTCCTAGCCATGACAAATTCTATCCCTTGGGATCCCATACTCCTCGCAAATCAATGTTTGGAATCGGTTTTCACATCATAACTTAATAAAATTAAAACAAAATCAAACATTATCCACCAAATTCTGATCCAAGAGGGCCTATAACACCTCAAGGACCAAAACACGGCATCCATACAATTGAAACTTTATATACAAAATGCCTTATCAAAATAGCAGGCATTTCTATCATGGAATACATCACCACAAAATTTATATCTAGAACAACATATATCAAAACAACATGCAATTAGTAATGCATCCTTAATGGAATAACAAGAATTCATGACATGTGATCTCTAGCAAGTTCCTATATGATGAATGAGATGGCATACCCTCATCTCATCAGGTTGAAAAATAAATAGAACCAAAATTATATCAATAATAATAGCAGAAAACAATTATGTCACACAATGATGACATTAATTCAACAGTAATAATTGCAAAACACGAAAAATTGCAATATTTGAGGTAACTTGGTTTTTACCTATACATGGGGTAGCTACTCCCAAACACAACTCATTACCAACTACATATTGCTTCCCTTCCCAGTATATTGGCTCCAAATAGTAAGGCAAAGAATAAAATAAAATCCTATGATACCACATCATAACATCATAGATTCGGGTTTAATCCAAAGGTGCCCTGTATCTGGTTGGAAACATGACCTCAAGGGTAATTTACCAAACACCAGAGGTTGCCGACTAGTAGTGTGGGCCATAGTGTGATGATGGGGAAACTATTCCCTCCTTGGAAATGTATACACCGAAGAAATAAAATGGTAAACATTAGAAGAATTAAATAGTGGAATACTAATAATAATAAAACAACTAGAGGATATATAAATGATGCATGTCACATGTGTCTAGGAAAGAATATAAACAAGTCACAGTTCTGGAAATACAATATAGAAACCAAATTATAGAAAAGTAAAAACAATACAGAAACCCAATTATTGAAATGTACGTAAACTCTAACTGCAACACAAGCCTCGTCTTGGTCCCATGGTCTCCAGATCCAACAACAATCAAGTACCAGAGGAAGAACGATGCCTTCCCTTATCTATACATGCAACCAAATAGTCTATTTGGGTCCTAAAACATGACCTAAATAGGGTGTGAGACGAATCCATGTAAGAAAAAAAAGATCATTACCTAACTGTTAGTGAATATATATAGTGGTTAATATGCAGAAATAAATAAATAAAATAGGAAGTACACAAAATTAAACAATCCAACAGTTTTAAATTATATTCATTTAATGTTCATTATTCACCCGTTGAATCATGAAAACCTTGGGATATAGCCTAATATTTGTATCCCCAATGTATCTATAACAAATAGACATCTCATAAGACCATATAAACAATCATGTAAGAACAAATCCAAGCTTTCTCATTGTCTTGTCAGACTTGTTACCATCATTAAATTATTCAATAACGACCCTTTTTGGGAAAGTATTCACAGTCTAATACCCCTGTCCTAACATAACAACAATTAATTTAATAAATATTCTCTAGGTAGCTCACACGGTCTAACCCCTCTAGTTTAACATAGCACTAATCATTTACAAATGACCACCTAGGTAGCTTACATGGTTAATACACCTTGGTGAACATATCATCAATGAATTTTAGAAGACCACCTGGAAGCTGTCAAGGTCAACACTCTTTGTTCAACATGATAAAAATTCATTTAAAAATGACCCTTTGGGTAGCTCTCATAGTTTAACCCCTCTAGCCTAACATACTAACAATTCATTCATAAATAGCCCTACCTCAAGAATCTCTCATAGTCAAACCCCCCTTATTCAAACATCCAAAATGTATAACACATGTATCTCAAACAATTAGTTACTCCATCCTAACAACAAAATTCATGTAAAACAAGGCAAGACTAATGGGAATGCTTGACCAAATGGTTATATAAAATCAGACAAGGGAAACGCACCCATAAGGATTCCTATAAACAAGGTATCTAAAATCACTCATATGAAACAAGCATTTATCAATCTATAAAACTAAAACAGGTAATAAATAGGGTTTAATTACAAACATAAAATACACAAAACTTGGGTATATGACACTTTTAGCATATACAATCAAAAGACAATCAACAAAAAGGAACAAACTACCTACCTCGATGTATCACAATCGATATAATTGAACATCAACCCTTGAATCGTCTTAGATCGGTGTATATCTTCAAAAATATGAAGAACATTAAACCTTGAGTAACTCAACAGAGAGGAGAAATTATGAAGAAATTCCCTTGGGGAATTGATAACTCACTTGTGGGATTCCGACGCACCCAATGGTGTCTCAAGAGGAGCTCAGATGAAGAATTAGGAGAGGTTAATATTTCATTGGCCCTTCGGTCACTCTCCTATATGAACCAATGGGAGAATAATTCATTTCCAATGATGAGATGCGATCCTGATCCGATTTATCAAATAAAAAGAAAACTACATGGCATGTTCATTAAATGTGCATGCCCTATAGTAGTCGCATACAACCCCCATATTAAGTGGTCTACATTTCCACCAATGTGGCTATGTTCTCGGATGTTACATGGATAGTACACGGCTATACGCAGTACCCAGGTATACGATGTGTACTTATAAGTACACGACGTGTACTTAGAAAATTTTAATTTCATCATTTTTTCTCAAAACAACCCAAATTAAAGATTCATACCAAAAATGAAGATCCTAGTTATTACAAATATATCCCCATTTTATATTGCTCATTATCCCACTTTCAAATAGGTTCCTTTTTTTATAAAAGAAAGAACATACATGGGTATTACCTTGAACCGGTCCCCCTGGCATCGACCAAGTACAAAGAAAGAGTTGGATTATTGTCCCTTTATAAAATTTATTGGCTTAAAAAACTACGAAGCGTGATTACATTATTGAAAAGAGTACCTCTTCTATTATAATAATTTATATTCTTTTTACGTTGAAACATTCTGTTGGGATGCCTCAACTTCACAATAATAAAAGGAATGTGTCTACTTTAGAAAAATCAAAGTGATGCCTCCAATATAAAGTAATCAATAACTACATCCTCTTCTTCTTAAATAAATTGGAAATATTCTTGATGTGTAGAACTATTTCTTCACATTCTCTCTACTTGTCATATCAATGTTTACAATAGGTACTGTATCAAATATCTCTCTTGAAATATTGTTTTTTCCATTTCAATCATAATTTCGAACCCCTACATCCAATGTTATTCTTCTTTAATTAATATTTACTATATAACAATAATATTTTAAAAAACTATAATAGTATTTATTTCCATTTTTGAATTATAGAAATCCCATAATCATTGTAAGTAGGATAATCTAATTCAAATCCGTATGGTGATTCCTAATTTATCTTTCATTTAGACTCATCTAGAGACTAGTTCAAATCATCACTTAAATCCCATGGAGGCTTAAAATTCATTACATCTTTCACACAATATTTAAATATGTGTGATATCTGTCTAAATAATGATCATGTATCATGATATTATTCATTAAAATAAGAGTATAAATAAATCAATCCAAATAACCCTAATTACTTATTATCATATGAAATATTTAATGACAAAAAAACTATAATAATTACTCATGAATTATTCAAGGAATTTTGAAATTAATTTTTCCTCTTAATGTTGTTAAATAATAGCAATTATCTCAATTTTTATTTACAAAATATTCAAATAAATACTATGAACCACATCTGTATGTATTTAATATATTTAGTACAAACTCCTCAGTTTATACAAGATGAATTATACAGCTCATATAAAACTACAAATGATCAGGCATACATCAGATATAGTGAATTGATAGTTGAACCATAGATGCACTTCATTTTTTTATCTCATCCCTTTTTCATTAATGAACATATCACTACATGCGTGAGAAATCAAATCATTTTCACCCAACCATATTCACATCTTCACTCAAATCTTGATAAATATACTATCATGAAAATATTATGAAAGTTTATGATGGTATAATTTCATACAATCAAATCTTAGTGATAAAAATATATTGAAAATATAACAAACTAGTGGTAGATCCTCTAATGATAACACACCCAACTTGTGGTAGAACCTCTAATGGAAGCGCTCTCAAGTTATAGTACCACATCTATTCATAACTGGTGGTTGCAACCTATGTTCATAACTAGTGGTAGGATGCTCTATTCATGACTAGAAGTGGAATAGTCAAGATAACACTAGTGGTATCAAAATATTTAACATTTATCCTTATAAGGATCAACCTTACATAACACCCCAATATTTTACAATCTTCCTATTTTTAAAATTTAATCTCTTCGATAGCTTATGTTGACCACAACACCAAGTTCAGAAGAATAATGTCATACAAGTAAATATTATTATTTTAACTCAACTGTTATAACTTATCCATTAAATCAGAAAGAATGATTTATATTAACCTCATTATCAAATTTATATATTTAATATGAATCTTAAATATTTTATAGACATAATATAAGAAGAAATTTAATCTTACACATTAAAAGGTTATATTTTTATAAAGGAAGTTTTACTACCTTTTGATGACACGTCTATTTTAAGTCATGTTTTGAAACTTTTATAAATTCTATATGAAAAAATAAAATTATTTTCTTAAACTGGGATATATAAATTGATTTTTTTTTGATTTTTTGGAAATTTTAGTTACGTTTCATGTTATGATGAATATTGAAAAATGAAAAATTATAATTTAAAACATATGTTTTCATCGAAATAGGTTACAATGTTAAATGTTATTTTGATTGGTTTTTAAGTATAAATAGATTATAATTTTTTTCATTTAATTCAATTTAGTTCATTGGAAAAAAATTTACATTGAAATTATATATAAAACCATATCAATCATTTTCATGTTTAAAATTTAAAACCTGTTTTTGCGATCCATCAGTGAGATTAATTTTAAATTAATTAATGAAAATTCTGTTTTTTGAATTTTTAAAAATGGATTCCATATTTGGAATATGTTTTTCCAAATTATTTAAATATTTTTCTGTTATTTTTGGGAATTATGAATAGAAACCTTAGTAATATTTTTATTACCATGGTTAAGGGTATGTTAGGTAAATAAGGGTAAAAATAATTTTATAAACAACATAAAATGACCATAAAACATGAACAAATCCTATTGGATGAATAAAATTACACCGTTAATAAATTTGTTTCGTAATTTAATCATTAAATGGACACTTTTCCATGAAAATTAAATAGATATTATTTAAATAAAAAAAGTGAAAAAATGTCCCAGTCTTTGTTATTATAAGTACAATAATTTTATTACAAGGACAAACAAGAGTTATGTTCTATCAGAAATAGTAATTATGAATAAAAAATAATTCTATACATCATGGGAATTTATTTATTATTTTTATGTATGAAATAATTTCCTTCAATGTTAACATAATAGTGATATTGTAATTATTTTATTAATAGAAATATTAAGTAAATGATATTAAAAATATTAAAATAAATATTATTTGAGAAAATTAATGTCATTAAAGAATTTTATAAATTCATTATACCTATTATGGATGTATTAAATTATTTTTTTGAAGTTATATAATTTAATGATATTTTTCTATGTTTCAAGTATTGAATACTGTTAAAATTGACATTAATGAAATTTTAAAATAAATAAAATTTTATTAAATGATGTAAAATAAATTAAAATATATAATTTATCCATCTGACTGGAATAAAGTTAAATATGCCATCCATGACTCATTTCTGTCTCTTTATATATTTTATACTAATTATATTAACCCTTTATGAGTAAAAATCCATGTTTTCATGGTAAGAGTTAAAAGGTTAAACTAAGGGTTAAAGCCAAATGATAAGGCTAATAATGAGACCTAAACTTGTATAAAAATTATTTTTTGGGAGGATTTAGACCCCAAATTATCTTATATTTAAAATAAATCACTTATGTTCCCCTTGTAAATCCAAATTAATTTTTATTAATTTAATATTTTTAGAGTTTCCAAAAGTGACCCTCCGCTCAATTATATTGGGGCACCTCATCCTTGACTTCTTCACACCACATTAAGCCTTATAGATCGAATAAAACATACCGATTTAAATCCTAAGCTTTTATATACATATCCTATAGGTTTTTTTCTTCTAAAAATACCAATAATAGTGTCCCTAAGAGGGGATCCAAAGGATGTTTTCTAGAGAAGAGTTAATCATCTTTATCGACTCCTTTAAAATTAATTACTCTTATACTACCTCTTAATGCACATTTTCCATTATAAAATAATAACTACACTATAATATATATTCTTATATGTTATTATGATTATGGTACAATCATATTTTTTCTTTTATCGATCATATTAAAAACAATATCACTATGCATGTGTATGTACGACTTACCGTCTCCACACTGTGGTGTAATTTGTTTTTCATAACTACATTATTTGGATGAGTATAATGATGAATATAATATATTTTTAAATAATAAATATTAAATGATATTTATTCTATATAATTAATATACCATTCAATTTATTACCAGTTTACCATTAATGAAATGATATTGTTGCTCGTGCGTACGTAAGACCTACCGTCTCTATGGCGTGATGAGATTCAACTTCCACATTAACCATTAAATATTGATTATAAAATGAATATGATGAGTTAATTTATTAAATATGAAATTAATATCATTATTTATTTTATGTAAATATAACATATTCATAATAAATATTACTCACTCGATAAAATAAACATATGAAATTGAAGGAGTTAACCGCCCAAACAATGTTAATAATGAAATATTACTAACAAATTGATATGAGAGGATCGTATATGATATCACAATTGTGTAAATTGTTTTTGTATAATTTAATAACATAATATAATGACTATAAAATTTGAAAAACCAGCCTAAACTAATGGAAAGTATATGGTAATTGTTAATTTCACAATCTCATTTTCATTGAGGATTGTTTATAAGTAAGTATCTATTGGGATATATTTGTCATACAAGTCCATGTTTCTTTAAAATTTATTTCAAAATACTATTATTATTTGTCCAAAATTTCTAAAATTCATATTTACCCATGTTTGAAATTTTATATAATGGGTTGAAAGGAATCTTTTTTCATTTTCCAAATGAGGTACTTTATGAACTTTTTGACAAAATGATTTTTTTATCTTATGAGGCATGAACAGATTATTCTGCTGTCATGAAGCCTTAAAATTTTTATGTTTACCTTAAAATCATACAATGTTATTTTCAAAATAATTTTTTCCTTTTATAAATGTTCATCTTTTTAAAGATTTTAAATTAAAAAAAGCGAATTCCTCTCATGGAATTTTTATTGATTTTATTAGACTACTTTCATCTATGTCATCATACATTGATGGATTTGATGCTTAATTAAGGATAATTTATTATGATACCATATATCATATTTTATTCAATGGTTTATGATATGTTTGACTATGGATGTTCTATTTTTATACTATTCATGGTTTATGGTTAACATATTACCATTTCTTATGTTTGTTTTAATACGAATGTTTATATTTGTTATGTTTCTCAGGAGGAATGAATTGGACTTAGTAATTGGTGGATAGAGCCTGATATAGCACCTTGATGCATCAGTAGGTCTCACAAGAAAAACTAGTTTTAGTTTTGACTAATTTCTTACCTACAAATTTATGGTCTCAACATGAGGTCTTTAGAGGATTGTTATGATGTCTGTCAATTTGCATTCCATCATTATGAGATTAGTTATTGATATTAAATGTGATTAATATACTAGTAGAATATCCTTGGGAATGTTTATAAGCTATTATTTGATTTATTCTTTCATTATTATGCTCAATATTATGTTCAATAGTCTTGTGTTTTAGTTATACTCCTTGCATTAATTTTATTTATTTATTTTTGATTGCTTCCCCTATATTATTTACCCTTACTGGGTATCTGAGCTCACCCATTTCTTATGATTAATTTTTTACTGGATGCAAAGATGTTCATTGTGGATGATATTTGTGAATAATCTAGGATAATAATGATTTTCATGGGATTCTCTATGTTGTTGTTCAGATTTTGAATTATAATGTAAGGATCATGTTTGTAATCTATTTTCCAAAATTGTAAAAATGAACTGTACTTCGTGATTAGACACTTGTATCTTTGAATATGTAATAGAGTATGGAATTGGTTCTGTACTACTATAGTCGGGGTCATTAAAATTTGTATCAGATCCAGGTTTAGTAACAACATTGGAAATTAGATTTGGAAAACATAGATTAGGGAACATAACCTTATGATAGAATTTGAAGATATTCATAGAAGGAAATCCAAGAATATTGGTAAGGTATAGATTATGTGTGTGTTCCAAGAAATAAATCCTTATCTAGATACTAAAAGTGTATGTGGTTTTGGAACATATGTACCTAGGGGTAATGACTTTGAAAATGTGTCTCGGGCCTAACTTGGGGTACCCTGATACATGCTGATGGGTCTTACTGCACACATGGTTTGATACTCCCAGAGGATATGATTAGGAAAACTTATATCCATATTGGGAAAACTAACTCATATTGTGAAAAATAACCTTACCCTTATGAAGCGTCCTGATCCACAATGTGGACGACCAATATTAGACCGCTTCATGAGACAACAACCACCAAAATTATTATTTTGACATGATTCTTTTAACCCAGCAATGACATCAAAGTGAATGAATATTATGAACCAGATTATGAAATTTCTATATTAAATATTCATCCAAATATATTTTATAGACATAAGATAAGAATAAATCATATTTTTCGCATTAAAATATTAAATTTTTATAATGGTACTTTTTCCACTTTGTGATGGTGCATATATTTTATATATATATTTTTGACAATTTTAAAAATTTTATATGACAAAATAAACTTCTTATTTTAAATAGGGATATTTTTTTTTTGAATTTTTGGGTTTTTTGTGTAAGTTTAATGTGTTGATAAATATTACAAAACACTAAATTTTAATTGATTTTTTTTTAAATTGAAATAGTTTATAATGTTAAATTATCAATTTCAATTGTTTTTAAATATAAATAGATTAAATTTTTAACATTTAATCCAATTGTTTATATTGTAATCAAATTTACATTGAAGTTAGATATAATAACATTTCAATTTTTTGCTTGTTTAAACTTTAAAAAATCATTTTCTCGATCCTTAAAGGGATTAATATCAAAATAATTAATGAAAATTATGAATTATGAATTTTTAATAATGGAATACATTTTTTGAATTATTGGGTCTAAATTATGTAAATATGTTTTTTTATTTTTTGGTAATTATTAATAGAAACATTGGTTATACTTTTGTTATCATAGTTAGGGGTAAATCAGGTAGTTGATGGTAAAAATAATATTATAAATATTAGAAGATTACCTTTACACAATCAAAAATCCTACTGTATGAATAAAATTACAACATTAATACCCTAGTTTTGGAATTTAATCACAAAATGGAGAATTTTCAATGAAAATTACATAAATATTATTTAAATAAAAGAAAGTGACAAAATAACACACTCTTATTTATTATAAGTACAATAATATTACTGTAAGGATAAACTATAGATATATTTGAACCTAAATAGTTATTAGAAATTTAAAATAATTATATAAATTATGATAATTTATTTATTTTATTAGGTATGATATAATTACCTTAAATGTTAACACAACAATGATGCAATAATTATTTTGTCAGTAGAAATATGAAATAAATGATATTAAAAATATTTAATTAAATATTATTTGAGATAATTAATATCACCCAAAACATTAATAGATTAATTATACTTATTATGGATTTAATAATGGATTTGGTTCTCATTTATCAAATGTATTGATATCTTTTCAAAAATCATGTAATGAATAATGTCAAAATTGAAGTTAATGATATTTTAAAATAAATAAAATTTTATTAAATGATATAAAATTCATAAAAATTAAAAATTCATACAAATTATTTTTATAAAGATACATATGTCATTCTTGACTAATTTTAGCTTCTTTTGTTATTTTTTTTGTAATTATATTAACCCTTGATGAGTAAAAAAACCATGTTGTCATGGTAAGAGTTAAAGGGTCTAACTAAGGGTTAAATCCAAAAGGTAAGGGTACTAATATTTCCTAAACTTTTTTAAAATTAAATTTTTTTAGATTATTAATCCCCACAATCATATTATATTCTATGTAACTATCCTCGGATCCATTTTGAATTCGGAATAAATTTATATTAATTTAATATTTTGAGATTTTCCAAAAGTGCCCCCCACCACAATTACAATAGGGACCCTCCTCCCTCACTTCCTCACACCAATTTATGTTTTATATAACGACTAAACCATGATAATTTCATCATAAACTTACATATACAAATTCTATAGGGTTTTATATCTTCCAAATACCAACACTAGTGTCCCTAAGAGGTAATCCAAAGGAGGTTCTCTAAAGAAAAGGTAATAGTCCTTACCAACTCCTTCAAAATTGTTTCTTCTTATACATCATATTAATGCATTATTTCAATTATAAAATAATAAATACAGTATTCAATACATTATTATTGGTTATTATGATTATTTTACAACCATATTGTTCCTTTTATCCATCGTACAAAAAAATATCACCATGTTTGCGTACATATGGATTACCGTCTCCACATTGTAGTTTAATTTGTTTTTCATCACTAATTTATTTGGATGGTTATAATGGTTAATATAATGGATATGAATAATAATTAGGAAATTATATTGATTTTATATAATTAATACACCATAAAATTACTTACCACTTTACCATTAAAGAAATGATATCGTTGGTCGTGCATACGTACGACCCCACATCGCGATGAGATTAAAATTCCACATTTACCATTAAAGAATGATTATAAAAATTTATTTGATGAGTTAATATAATATATTTGAACTTAATATCATTCAGGTTATAAATTTAAAATATCCCATGCATAAGAAACCAGACTTTCCAAACAAAACTAACATAATAAAATGAAGTATTTAGCAGCCAAAAGAATGTTAATAATGAAATATTATTAAAAAATGATATAAGAGGATTTTATATGATATCATAAATATTTATATAGTTCTAGTATTATTTGATAACATACTTATCCATTATACAAGAGTATAAATGCCCTCGATGAATGAAAAGTACAAGGTAAGGGTTCATTTTTCGATATCATTTTCATTCAGGATTGTTTATACATAAGTATCTACTAAGAGTTATTTATCATCCATGTACATGTTTCTTTAAAATGTATATCAAAATATTATTATTACACCTCTAAAATTGTTATTTTTCATTTTAACCAATGTTTGACATTTTAGTAAATAATTTGGAAGGAATATTTTTACATTTTCCAAATGAGGCACTTTAAGGATTTTTTTATGAAAGGATTTTTTTTAACTTATGTGGCTTGAGAAGATTTTTCCACCATATTGACACTTTAAAATTATGATGCTTCCCTTAATATTTTACAAGGTTATTTCCAAAGTAATTTTTATGTAAATAAATGTATTTTAAATGATTTCATAGTAAAATATGGAATTACTCTCAAGAAAGTTTTAATGGTTTTATTAGATTATTTTTATCTATGTCAACATACTTTGTTCAATTTTATGATTAATTGAATTTGATTCATTATTATGCTTCCCACATTTGGGTTTTGACTGACATCTTACTTTCATATGTATGGTATAAAAATGAGGTCTTGAATGTATGGTTTTTATGTCTGACATTATGCATTCCCTCATTATGAGATTAGTTATTGATATTACATGTGATTATTCGACTCGTATAATATCCATGTGAAATTTTTTATAGAATTATTTGATTTATTCTTGAAATTTTATTCTCATGATTATGTTTCAAGTTATTGTGTTTTAGTTATACACCTCACCTTAAGATTTTATGTATATTTTTTGATTGCTTCCATTGTATTATTTACCCTTATTGAGCAACTAAGATCACCCCTTTCTCATGTTTCAGTTTTCCTAGGATGTGAAGATGTTTATTATGACGGATATACAAGATTAATCTAGGATAATAATGATAGTCAAAGGATTCTATATGTTGTTGTTTAGATTTTGAATTGTAATGTAAGAATCAAGTTTTAAACCTATTTTCCAAAAATATTAAATCAATTGATCCTTTGGGATTTGGCACTTATATCTATGACAAAGTAATAATGAAAAGCATTGGATCTAGGATACAAGGGTCAGGGTCATTAAACCTAATGTGTGATCTATAATGACCTTTATATAGCCACACTATACCATTATGTAGCTTGGATTACCCATTTGTAGGTGTGATTTACCTTTACATTAGTGTAAATTGAAGCTTACATAGTGTGGAACCAATTTAGCGTACCCTTACATTGAAATTATTTAACTTAATGAAATAGAACATATATGTCGTATACCCTTAATCGAATAGAGGAATCTCGTGGATACCCTTTCATAGTTTGATAATTACCCTTACATAGCCTGGTATAATAATTGTTTACACTTACACAAGTTAATATACCCTTATATTGGATTTATTGTACCTTAATGTGAGTAGCATGTTTTATTTATGCAGTACTGGAGGCACCTGTATGCAAGGTGTTAGTACCCTTATCCAATATCGACTCAATATACCTTACCATTATACCACTCAATATCAATGTGGTTTAATATTATGTGGGTAGGAGTTACTTTTATACAGGTAAAGTATTTCTCTATTTACCCATACATATCATTAAAAATTATATATTTATGTTTACATATATAAGGTAATTAATAGAACAGAACAATAATTTCTTTATTATATATTATGAAGAATTAAAGTACATCAAGCAAGGGAGGGTAAAGGCCCACAGACAAAAAAAAGAGAAGAATCATGGGGTCTAATGTAATGAAGGCCGAGTGAATCTTCATTGATGATACTCACAAATTATTGAGGAAGGGACACCATAATTGTATAAGAAACAAATTATGCATAAAATGGGACCAAATTTCTAAAAGGTTATCCAACTTCTTTCCCTCACACCAAGAGTGGTGTAAGATTATCCAATTATTGACGAGGGATATGCATCATCTTATTTGATACATTATAGTCAAGGGCAACTGGTGATACCTTTTTAGGAACTTTAAATAATCATGTAATTGATCTTTTCCCCTTCTAGAACAATATTCACTAAAATGAAGAATCATAGGCCTTTGATGAAATCCCACGCTTCCTCTTAAAGCTAGTCCCATAAACCAAAATAGGCTGAGAAAGTAGAAATAATGAAACCTCTCGAGTCCCAAAAAATAACACCCCACTTATTGCACCCATGAAATAGAATCCTTTCATATTAGATTCAGCCCAATTTTCATGGTTTAATAAAATCCACCGATCTTGAGAAAGTGGCCTTTGGACACACAAAATGTAGTACCTATCTTTTAGCAAGTTCCTCAAAGACAAATCCTCTAGCCATTTTTTCAAAAGAACGCACTGGTCTGATGGCAACCACTGTGTCCTGGCTATCGGATCCAACCTTGAGTAGGTGATACCCTACAACCATGATTTGTTTCTTTCCACCCATATACACCATCACCTTATGACCAAAATAATGGATCTATCCTTATTCTTAGTCCTATTATTTCCAACCCATTGGAACCAACGTTTCATAAAATTATCATCCAAAATAGGGGAGGATTTTACTCCCACGAACCCAACTTCGGAGCTCCATACAATATTTTCCAAATCTCCTTAATAGAATAAATGGGTAGAGGAATAATCCTTTGGATAATGGTAGCATAATAATTTAGTTACAATATTAACCCCCATCCACTTCACCACTTCATAAGTGGAGACCTCTTCATTTCAGATACTCTAGATGAGAGAGGTGAATTTTGGAGATAATTCTTTTCACCCTTGAAGGTATGCCCATATTACTATTTCTGAAGATTTGAAGAGAACTGATATGAAATTATTTAACTGAGAAATAACCAGATAAAGAGGCTATGGAGACACAAATTTCCTATTCATATGAGATTTTAATGAGATGAAAAATTTCACCAAGTTTCCTATTTAAGATTGACTACATAAATATGGGAGATAAGAAAGCCTCTTTGAACATGATATTCGGGGAAGTGAAACTAGGGATGTTGAACATGAAACCAAACCATTTTTCATTGCAAAATATGATATTTTCGTCACAGAATATTCCTCAATCATTAAACTCTATATGAGACTTGTGACTCTACAACATCATCCAAATATTAAATGAGTCCTTTTTTAGTGTTACTATGTTATCAACATATTTCACTACTATGAACTTCCCCCCCATCAAGAATTATTATATCTCCTTACACACTAATCCATTATGGATAAAATGCATCATCATAGTCACACTCCATAAACCCATATCTCCATCCTCTATCGAATGATCAATTCTTTCCGATGAGGCCTAGTGAATCATGCCTTCCAAATGAGAATCCTATATGAATGAGTACATGGGTTTTTATATATTATTTATGACAATTTTAGGGACCTTATGAATAGATAAGGCATGATTGGGGATGAGGTTAGTATGTTGTTAACAAGCATTATCTGTTTTCCAATGTAAAAGAATTGGGTTTTCTAGTTGTTAATATGAGAGGAGATATTTTTAGACAACTTGTCAAGATGATGAATAAAGATCCAACCATACATAATAGAATCACCTAAATAGTTCATTAGGAAGATCCTTTTTCATATACTTATTATGGTTTCTATACTTTGAGCATGCCTCTCTATGAATCATCATGATATGTAGAGGTTACTTTTGTCATGATTGATGAAATAAAAACACCACGTACAACATTATTCAAGGGAGCTATTGATCTAGTTAATTAAGGATAAGATTCCATTAAGGATGATGAACATATCATCAAAGAACATTTGGTGAGACATTATTTCAGCTTGAGGGCCACACTTAATGGGATGGATGATCCCTGCATGCATTTGGACTTTGATAGATATGCTTAAAGTATCCTATATCAAGAAAAATATAATTTGAGACAAAATATCCCCTTGGAACAACCCTCGTAGTTATATGAAAAACCCTATCTCATTCCCATAAAGAATATAGAGAACTATGGTGAGTTGAGGCATCCGAACATGAGATCTAAAGAAAGTGAGGAGAAACTCATACACCTGAGAACTCTTAAAATAAATCCCCATTAAATCCCATGAAATGATTTTTCCATATCAAATTTTGGAACTATATTCAATCCTTGGTATTTTTTATTGATATCCTTGATCATCACATATGATATCTTGATTTCACCCTATATACACTTTCCTATGAAAAAACTTTGTTTCTCCTCAAAAATCCAAATTGGGAGGTTCCTTGAAAGTTTTTTTTTGTTCACAATGGAAACAGCCTTGTAATAAATGTTTCATATATTTATTTGATGACATTTATTAAGATAATAAGGGTCATTAATATTATAAATGAGTACAAGGATGAAATCACTTTTCACCCAAGGAATATGGCCACATTGGAAGAAATATTGTACTACCACCAACAGATCATGATTGATTATATCCTAAAATTCCATGTAAAATTAAACGGGTATGCCATCTGGCATGGAGGAGATATCTATATTTAGAGATTGAGAATCCTCCCTTATTTCTTTCTAATCTAGAATTGAGACTAATAAATTATTATCGCTCTATGAGACAACATTCCTAATGATTCCAAATATTTCTGTGTGAACTTAAGGGAACCCTTCTGTAACGTCCCGACCCTGGGTGCCACTCAACGGGTGCCCCGAACCCGGTTCACCATGTGACCTCAAGCGCATTTCCCCAAATGCCAGAGGCTGATGACTAGCAGCGAGGGCCCAGGTCTAAGAGTGGGGAAACTATGCCCTCATTTTTCAAAGTGCAGCACATCAGAATGAAATAAAATATACATCAATAGCAGATGAAACAATAGTATATATATATAGCTGAAATGGATAAGTGATAACCAAAAAGGGAAAACAGCAGTCATATATATATATATGAAGATGCAGCATGTCACTATTCTATGAAAACAGCCAAAACATGTTACACTACAATACAATACATTACAACTGAAATACATGTATAGAATGCAGAACAGAACAGCCCACAGCATCATGAGCCAATGCTCAGTCCCATGCTCTCCTACACCCCATCAACAATCTAGTACCTATATAAGGGCCCTTTCCCTTATCTACACCTGTAGAAATGTAATCTTTTTGGGCCGAAAAGTATGATCCAAACAGGGTGTGAGAAATAATCCTAGTAGGCACCCAATAATGGCCCGTGCTCAACAGTGTGTAAATGATGCCACAATAGTGTGCAGTAGTAAAATGCAATAAAGTAAGAAGTACTAAAAGTAACTAACTTAACCAATTATATCACCATTTTAATATCCATTTAATCATTCATTATTAAGAAAAACACCACAGTGAATTTATAAGTAACCAGTCAGTGTCCTCAAACATGCAAGCCTTACCCTCAGGTAATCAGAATCCAACCCACAGGTATTGCCCCTAGGCGTAATAGAAATTTCCCTCAGGCGTACGAAGTGTCACCCTCAGGCACATAGTCTATTGCCCTCAGGCATGAAAGGTTTCCCTTAGGATAAATAGTACGTTGCCCTCAGAAGAATACAGTCACTCCTTTAGGATATAGTAAAACACTACCCTCAGGCACAAGTAACCGGGCCATGCCCAAAATATAAACATGCAATTTACATACAATTCCTCTAAAGGAAAAAGTAATGCATAACTAAACAAGGAATACCCTCGGGTATCCTGGGAAAATAGCTAAACAGAGTGACGCGTCCCTCGGGATGGTTCTAGATCCAAGCAACGATCCCAAACAGAATTTTTTTGAAATTTATTTAATTACCTATACAGTTCTAGGTAGTTAAATTAGCCACGACCTCAACCTCACGACACCCCAACATGGGTTCATAGCTCAAAAACTCACAAAATGCATAGCAGTTGGAAAAATAAACACCAAGACACCTACCTTTAACACCCACGAACGATATACTCGAACGACGTTCCATGAATCGTCCCCAAATGAAGTAGATGTGAGGTGAATGAAAACCCTCTTAAACTCAAATGACTCCCATTAGGGGAATAATTGGCAAGAGACACACCGGGAGAAGGAATCTCTTACTCGTGCGGTTCCAACGGAATCGTCCGAGGTGGAAACGGATTCCCAGCGTGCGCTCGGCGGATCTCTGAAGCTCCGGCCTCCTCCTTCAGATCCAAAATGGTTCAAATGCCTCCTCTGCCAAATGAGGAGGCTACTGCCTATTTTAAGCCGGAAAAACAAACTACACACTGTGTACTCTCAATTACACAGCGTGTACTTTCAATTTTTAAACTGTTCACTTGGCGGCTTCCCACCAGCATGGCACTGTTCTCCTACCGACATGACTACACAACGTGTCTTCTTGAGTAAACGGTGTGTGTTGTCGCACACCGGGCCACCGCCTTACTATTCGCCCACCGACTGACTACACGACGTGTAAAGGACCACTAAATGGCGTGTAGTTGGTTTCTACACCCTTCATCACTGACATGGTCACACGCCCTGTGTACTCATTCCACATGGCCAAAAGTACATGGCTTGAGGAAAAGTACACGGCGTGTACTTCCAAAATTTATGATTTTTTCCCATTTTCCTTATTTTCTCAAAAACACTTAAGGAAAAGAGAAAAGAAGAAACCTATACCTAAAAATAAGAACCGGGTTCTTACAAACTTCCCCCATTAAAGCAATTCATCCCCGAATTTCCCTTTCAAGGGTGGTGAAGATATAATCGTGAACAACTCTGGACACTAAGCACGTATATCGGTCTCCCGCTCCCAGGTTTCGTCCTGCACTCGGCCATGCTACCATAGCACCCGTACGAGAGGAACTGACCAGCCTTAGAGAACCTTCGTGCTCCTGTCAACGATACGAATCAGATGCTCCTCAAAGGACGCACTTAACTCAAGATCAACCTCGTCGGCCTGAAGGACGTGAGACAAGTCTGAATGATAGCGGCACAACTGAGATACATGGAAGACGTCGTGCATGGCTCGGTACCGCTGCGGTAACTACAACTGATTGGAAACCAGCCCGACTCTTTCCAGAATCTCAAATGGACCCACATACCTTGGTGAAAGTTTACCCTTTCTCTTGATCCACCTGTTTTCCAGCCTCGAAAAAACATGCAAGAAAACCTGATCCCAGACCACGAACTCCAAAGGTCGTCTACGGCGATCAACATAAGATTTATGACTAGACTGTGTGGTAGCCATCCGCTTCGGAATCAACTGGACCTACTCTAAAGTCTCCTGCATGAGACATGGTCCCACTAAAGCTGTCTCACCTGCCTCTAACCAGCACAAAGGTGATCGACATGGCCTACCATATAAAGCCTCGTAAGGTTCTATATCAATAGTTTCCTGAAAACTGTTATTGTAGGAAAACTCGACTAGGGGTATATGCTTCTCCCAAGATCCCCCAAAGTATAGGACGCATGCACGCAGCGTCTCCTCTAGAACCTGAATCATACACTCTGACTGGCCATCGTTCTAAGGGTGGTAAGCTATGCTCAGAAGCTCCTATGTACACAATGCCCTATGAAAACTCTTCCAGAAATGAGACGTAAACCGGGCGTCCCTATCTAAAACGATAGAACGAGGGAACCCATGAATACGTACGACATCTCAGATATACAACTTCCCGAGCTCGTCAACACCGATGGTATCCTTGATCAGCAAAAAGTGAGCTACCTTCGTGAGTCTGTCCACAACAACCCACACGACATCATTGCCTTGAGTTGACCTCGGCAATCCAGTCATGAAATCCATTGTGACATCATCCCATTTCCACTCAGGGATGGGTAACTGTTGTAACAGTCTGAATGGCCTCTGATGCTTTGCCTTCACCTACTAACAGGTGGAACACCTCGTAATAAAACCAGCTACCTCTGTCTTCACACCCGGCCACCAGTACTGACGTCTCAAGTCACTGTACATCTTTGTAACCCCAGGATGAACTGCCCAAGCTGAAGCATGAAACTCCCGCATCAGCTCCTCGCGTATATCCTCTAGATCCCACACTCGTCCATGAAAAAACAGAGTCTCATCATCTCCTAGAGTCCAACCAGGAGGAGGGTCCTCACTTGCCACTGACTCCCGTAGAACTAGGACTTCTGAATCAGATAGTTGTCTCATCCTCACTCTATCCAGGAGGGTAGAAGTCACAGCCAAAGATGAAATATAGGTCTGCCCCAGACTGTTGTGCACCTCTAGATGCATCTCAGAGAACAAATCCATAAGCTGCCACTCACCACTGGCCTCCTGCACTGCATGTATCTAAGTCTTCCTGGTCAGTGCATCATCTACTGCATTACCTTTACCAGGTGTGTAGGAAAGCTCAAAATCAAAGGATTTAAGCTATTCGACCCACCTTCGATGCCTCAGATTCAATTCATGCTGATTAAAAATATACTTGAGACTTTTGTGGTCGGTGAAAACCAAAAAATGTTCTCTCAATATATAATCTCTCCAAAAACTTAATAGATGCACAACTACAGCTAAATTGAGATCATGAGTCGGGTAATTCCTCTCATGTGGCCTCAACTGCCAAGACCCGTATGCAACTACTCGATCACCCTGCATTAACACTGCTCCCAGTCCAATACCTAATGCATCATAGTAAACTGTATAGCTCTTCCCCTGCTTGGGAAGTATTAGGACTGGTGCTGATGTCAGCCTTCCTTTCAGATCCTGAAAGGCTATCTTGCAAGCTTCTGACCAAACTAACTTTACATCCTTCTTAGTCAAACCCATCAATGGCAAAACTAAGTGGGAGAAGTCCTGTATGAAGCATCTTTAGAAACCAGCCATCCCTAAGAAACTCTGTATCTCAAACACGTTCTTGGGCTGCTCCCAGGAAACTACTGCTGTCACCTTCTCTAAGTCTACTGCAACTCCTGCCTCTTAGATGATGTGACCCAAGAAGTGAATCCAGTCAATCCAAAAGTGGTACTTCGAGAGCTTAGCATACAACAAATGCTTTCTCAGTGTATTCAATAAAATATCAAGATGGGTGTCATGGTTGTGTCAAGTGTGAGAGTGCACTACGATGTCATCCACGAATACTACGACAAAAGAATCCAGATAAGGACAGAACACACAATTCATTAGAGCCATGAAAACTGCTAGCGCATTCGTGAATCCAAATGGCATAACCAAGTACTCATACAGGCCATATCTGCTCCGAAAAGCTGTAAGCAGTATATCTGATGGTCTCACACACAGATGATGATATCCTGATCTCAAGTCAATCTTCGAGAACACTCATTCCCCACAAAGATGATCAAAAAGATCATCAATCCTCTGTAAGTGATATCGGTTATTAACCGTTAACTGATTTAGCTTCCGATAATCCACACAGATTCTGAGGGTACCATCCGCCTTCTTCACAAAAAGGACCGGAGAACCCCAAGGAGAAGTAATGGGTTGGATAAAACCCATCGCATGTAACTCCTCTAACTGCCTCTTGAGCTCCTGCATCTTAGGTATAGCCATCTTGTAAGGATGAATAGACACCGGTGCTGCTCCTGGCACAAGCTCAATATAGAATTCCACCTCACGCTTTGGAGGAAGACCTAAAAAGTCAACTGGGAAGACATACCTGAAACGATCAACCACTGGAGGGAAATTTTTCTGACAAGTCCCATGATCATCCAGATATAAGCTCACAATCTGGGCTGTGACTCCACCTCGCCCATGATGCTCTGGTCCAGCTTCACTTTCCTGAACATCCCATTAACCCTTGTATAGAAACTCTCCACCCTCTGGTGATGTGAAACGCACCCTGCGATGATAGCAGTCTACAAAGGCTCGAAAGGGAACCAACCAGTCCATCCCGAGAATGACAACATAGCTCCTCATCTCCAAGACATAGAGGTCCCAAAAGAAGTGACAGCCACCAACCTCAAGGGGGCACTCATTGCTCTGATGCACACCGGTCGTTCTAGTCCCCAACGGAGTGTCTAGAATCATAAACACAGATGAAGAAGAAACACAGAGCCCAAGGCTCTCCACAACAGGCACATATATGTAACTATGTGTAGCACCCGTATCGAAAAGTAATGAAGATAATATAGAAGCTACTAAAATAGTACCTCTGACAGTAGAAGGTCCGGGGTCCTGCTTCTGCTGGGTCTGTTACACTGCATATGCCTGCCCAGTGTCGCGGCCCTGCGACATAGCCTGGCTACCCTGAGATGTCCCGCCCAACTGGCTCTGAGATCTTGGTGTCTGGATACCATGACCACTACCACCATCTCTTCCTGTATGCCCTGGCGTATTCCAGTTCCCCGACTAGTAACAAGCTGCTGGTCCTGCTCCCACTCACAGAGTCTGCACAGAACCCCTATCACTAGCCACTGGTAGAACACCCTGTAAAAGCACTACAGATGACCCATCTTGTCGCAAGCTCGGAACTCTACTGGATCACATAGACACTACGGTCTCTTGTGCCCCTCTTTACCACACTGGTAGCACCTGACCTGTCCACCTGATGAAACTGCCTGGCTGGTACTGCCACCCGGAGAGAAGTCCTTCTGTCTCCTCCTCTTTCCCATAGAAATAGTTCTAGTAACTAGTGCTGAACCACCCTGGTCCACACCACTAGCTTCCTACAAGTTCCTCTCTGTAATCAATGCATGGTTCACAATAACATGTACTGAAGGAAACCTGAAAACATTCACCAATGCTCGGATGTGATAACGAAGACCATCCTCAACGTTTCTGGCTCTCAACGTCTCATCACCCACCAGTATGGGTGCAAAATGGTGAAGCTCGGTGAAATGAGAAGAATAGTCCATCACCAACATAGTGCTCTGCTGCAGATTCATGAACTCTCGAGCTCTATCTACCCTCAGCGTCTCTAGGAAAAAGAATTCATAGAAGATAGCCTAAAAATATTCTCGTGCCATGTCCCTGTGATGCTCTGACTGGGTGGTAAAATCCCACCACCTCTTGGCGGAAACATGCAGCATATAAATCGCGAGATTGACCCTCCACCCAGGAGGCATCTCAAGATGCTAGAAAATAGTCTGCATCGATCGTAGCGAAGACTATGCAGCATGTGGTCTGCCATCCCCTGAAAACGTAGGCGGATTTTGCAGCTAAAAGATACGAGTAAGCTCATCCATAGATGTGGTAGCTGGCAGTGCTCCCTGAAAGGTCTGCATGAACCACACAAGGAATTCCTGGAACTGCACCTCCGCGCATGTGTCCGGTATAACGGCTGGCGCCGCCTCTGGCTCTGCTGGAGGGTCCACTTGTAGCCCATGGCCCACCATGTCCGGAGTATAATCGGCGCTTCTCTCCTGGGGAACAACGCGTGGTCGTCTAGGCGGCATGACACTACAAGGTCAAAAACATGCCTTAGATTCAAGATTAACAAGATTCAAAACGAAGGAACCACCAAGGGAACAAGAGGAAGAAGGAATTTCAAAATTTTCAAAACAAGACTACACAACGTGTACAATGACTACACAACATGTACTTGACTTCCCTTCCCTGCCCGGGTCCTTCTACACGGCTAACCCACACGGCTCCTGTTGAAAAAAACTACACGGCATGTATAACATCTACATGACGCGTTTGGTGAAATTTTCCAACTCCTCGTGTCGTTTGTGACACAACCGACTACTCGACTTGACACTACACGGCGTATTACACCCGTACAAGGTGTGTACACCATCTCGTTTCCCCTACCACACTGATAAACCAACACGGTATTTCCTCGGACAAGACTACATGGTGTGTCCCACGGGAACACAATGTGTACTGGATGAGCTCTACCGACCCGTGTTGTTAGTTACATGACTGGACACACGGCTCACACTACACGGCATGTTTGATTTACAAACAGCATGTACTCGAATAGATTACACCGACCCGTGTTGTTAGTTACACGGTCGGGTCCTTAGGTCAGACTCTACGTGGTGTTCCATAGTGGACACGACATGTATGTCTCAAGGTCTCCTCTGTCAGTGTTGTCTGTCAGACGGGCGGGCTCCTGATCAACACTACACAGCGTGTAAAAAAGCTACATGTCGTGTTCACCCAATGCATTTCCCTTCCCTGTGTCCCCGCTCACACAGTCTATGACACGGGAAGAAACTACACGGTATGTTCTTAGGGTACACGACGTGTACTCAAAAAGTTTATTTTTGTTCCCGAACAGAAGAACATAAACGGCATGTCTGAAGTACTACATGGCGTGTATACTGGGTTTCTGGATAGTATGCCTCAGAAACTTCCCCAGAACCCATAAAATACTAAAAAAAACACCTAAGTGTAAAATTCTGGTCCGTGAGGGCCCATACTCCCCACGAATCAAAGTTTGACATCTTATCTGTGTTACAACTAATAAACAGTAAATGATCCACCAAATTCCGGTAAATGGGGCCCCATACTCCCCAACAACCAAAGTTTGGAATCCATTCTTTCAACAAGATAAAATAAAATTACCCTATGACATAACAGGTATTTATGAAGTAGCTATCACAACAGCATGCTTCTCTATCACAATAACTATCACAACAACATGCAATTTTAATGCACCTACATGGCATGGAACTATGCATGGCATGTGATTTCTAGCATATTCCTAAATGATGCATGAGACGGCATACCCTCATCTCATCGGGTTGCAACTAAATAGAACCCATAGATAAAATATAAACAGAACAGTCACAAGTGCATCACCCAACGGTGAAATCAAGTCAACTATAAATTGCAAAATCAGTAAAATTGAAACACAGGGTAAATTATATTTTCCCTGTACATGGGTTAGATACACCCAGACACAGCTTTTTACCAACTACCGTTCATCCTATCCCTTACTACGACTCCAAACAGTAAGTCAAAGAAAAGAACCACCTCTGACACCACTTTGTAATGTCCCGGCCCTGGGTTCCACTCAACGGGTGCCCCGAACCAGGTTCGCCACATGAACTCAAATGCATTTCCCCAAACGCCAGAGGCTGCAGACTAGCAGTGAGGGCCCTGGTCTGATAGTGGGGAAACTATACCCTCATTTTTCAAAGTGCAGCGCAGTGGAATGAAATAAAATATACATCAACAGGGGAAGAAACAACAATATATATATAACTGAAATAGATAATTGATAACCAAAAAGGGAAAAAAGTAGTCATATATATATATAAAGATACAACATGTCACTATTCTATGAAAACAGCCAAAACATGTTACACTGCAATACAATACATTAAAACTGAAATACAAGTACAGAAAGCAGAACAGAATAGCCCGTAGCATCACGAGCCAATGCTCGGTCCCATGCTCTCCAACACCCCAGTAAGAATTTAAGTACCTGTATAAGGGCCCTTGCCCTTATCTACACCTGCAGAAACGTAATCTGTTTGGGCCAAAAAGCATGACCCAAATACGGTGTGAGAAATAATCCCAGTAGGTACCCACCAAAGGCTCGTGCTCAACTGTGTGTAAAACATGCAACAATAGCGTGAAATAATAAAATGCAATAAAGTAAGCAGTACTAAAAGAAACTAACTTAACCAATTATATTTCCATTTTAATATCCATTTAATCATTCATTATCAAGAAAAACACCACGGTGAATTTCTAAGTAACCAGTCAGTGTCCTCAGACACGCAACCCTTACCCTCAAGTATTCAGAATCCAACCCACAGGTATTGCCCTCAGGCATAACAGAAATTTCCCTCAAGCATACAAAGTGTCGCCCTTAGGCATAGAGTCTATTGCCCTCAGGCACGAATGGTTGCCCTCAAGAAAAATATTACGTTGCCCTCAGGCTAATACAATCACGCCCTCAGGCTATAGTAAAACACTGCCCTCAGGCACAAGTAACTGGGCCATGCCCAACATATAAACATGAAATTTACATAAATTTCCTCTCAAGGAAAACGTAATGCATAATTAAACATGGCATACCCTCAGGCATCCTGGACCAACAGCTAAATAGAGGAATGCACCCCTCGGGATGGTCCTGGATCCAAGAAAATATCCCAAACAGCATTTTTACAACTTTATTTAATTACCTATATAGTTCTAGGTAGTTAAATTAGCCACGACCTTAGGATCACGACACCCCAACATGGGTTTGTAGCTCAAAAACTCACAAAACGAACATTAGTTGGAAAAATAAACAGCAAGCCACCTTCCTTTAACACCCATGAATGATATACTCGAACGATGTTCCACGAATCATCCCCGAATGAAGTAGATCTGAGGTGATATAAAACCCACTTAAATGCAAATAACTCCCATTATGGGAAGAATAAGCAAGAGATCCCGAGAAGAAGGAAGCTCTTACCCGTGCGGTTCCAACAAAATTGTCCGAGGTGGAAATAGATTCCCAATGTGCGCTCGGTGGATCTCTGAAGCTCCAGCCTCCTCCTTCAGCTCCAAAACGGCTCAAATGCCTCCTCTACCAAATAAAGAGGCTACTGCCTATTTTAAGCTGAAAAAACATACTACACAACATGTACTCTCAATTACATGGTGTGTACTTTCCATTTTTAAACTGTTCACTTGGAGGCTTCTCGCCAGTGTGGTACTGTTCACCTGATGACATGACTACACGACGTGTCTTCTTGAGTACACACCATGTGTTGTCGCACAGCTGGCCACCGCCTTTCTATTCACCTGCCGACTGACTACATGGCGTGTAAAGGACCACTACACGGCGTGTAGTCGGTTCCTACACCCTTCATCGCTGACATGGCCACACGCCCTGTGTACTGATTCCACATGGCCAGATGTACATGGTGTGTGGAAAAGTACACGACATGTACTTCCAAAATGTAGGATTTTTTTTTCCATTTTCATTATTTTCTCAAAAACACTTAAGGAAAAGAGAAAAGAAGAAACCCGTACCTCAAAATAAGAACTGGGTTCATACACATTCCAATATAAAAGGAATAAGTCCTGTAAGTAGTGATTTAAATAAGTTTCATGCCATACCTCCAACTGCTCCAATATCATTATATACAGAACCATCTTCTATTTGAATATTATGCTTGTAGATATACTTCATTTCTTTAGGATGCATGAAGGCATATAGTTTTTTCTGTCATTTTGACCACAATAATTTGGACCTCTCACAAGTAATTTATTATAGAGAAAGGATAACATAATCCATATATTAATCTTTGATTGAAACATCACTATAAATTTAAATATTATAGGCTTGTTTAGGTGCATACTACAACTACTGAATTTCCATAAAGATGTTTTCCAGTTCTTGATACCTCGACTGGAACTTTTGGCTCTATTTCTTTATCAAAACACCATAGGTATAATTATTAAAGCTTTACAACTTCAATATCATAAATAATAAAAGTTCCCATCATCCACCAACACGTTTCATATATTCCTTTTAAGATCATCATTCTCAATCCTCATATATTAAATACACTTCCTCAAAAAATGAATCATGTAACCATTGGACTTCTATGGATGGAACTTATTCAACTTGTTCAATATATTTATTTTATAATTATAAATAGATCTTTTGAGAAAGATATTCCATGAAAAAACTTTGGTAGTACAGTGTAAAATTCTAAGAGTCATGATGACACTTTAATCATCACATAAAGAAATAAACATAAATTATTAGGAACTTCAATATTCATAAATGACTAAGCTTTGTAACCCCAAAAACATATATCCAATATATTCTTTTTTGAATTCATAATCAAATCATGTGCTTCATCACATACAATATTATTGAAAAAAATACAACACAAAATAAATTTTTGATTATCAAGAGGAATTATAATAATTCATAACATATCTAGAAAACCTTATTATAATCACTATTTTACTGTCAAAATTTCTATTTAGAGGATCTATAAAAATTCTAATTTTGGTGATCCTTAAAACCAAAAGTAGTAGAAGTGATACTTAGAAAATATTGATTCTATTATTATTACTCATTAATCATAAACCATCCATATCTAGTAATAATATTCCCTTATAAAATGATTAAAATGATATTTTTTATGCTTATTAGTCATTAATATTTTAAATATCAACTTTGATTGGTTAAATTATCTGAATTATTGTGAGAGTTTTGGAAATGAAATTTATAGTTTATAACTGAATTTCTATTTATATAAGTGATTAGAGATAAGAGATTCTCACATGGACATATAAATTTTTTTGAAATATCATAGAGGATTACATGGAAACACAGAAGAGAAGGGTGTAGTGGGACTATTATGTAAGGGATGAGATTGCTGGTATAATATAGGTGCATATCTTTAAAAAACTAAATCTCCCACTTATCGAATAATAGACTTCAAATAAAAATGTTCTTACCATAACTAGAATTTTAATATTAATTCCATGATGTTTTTAGGGATTTACCACATAGATACAATTATTAGTTTGGTATTTTGGTTCTTGATCATAGACCCATCACCCACATCGATTTTCATGGATTCTTATTCTCATTAACAATCCTTATCCATTTTCATTTTCTAATCAGGATGGTATTATAACTTTTAATACATAAAGGTACAATGAGATTAGTGTATTTGGATGGACATTTATAGATTTGAGTTTACAATCTTTGGTTGATGAAGTAAAATTATTCATACTATGTTAACCATTTTTACCCTAATTTTATTTTTTTTATTCTGTGTTTTCATGAGTAGGTGATGGTGATGGATTGTGATTAGAAGTTTCTTAAATATAAGGTTTTGAGGGTGCATTTATATAATTTGGTAGCTATAATTATAGATATGTACTTTGGGAATTATTTACCAATTTTTTTAAATTTGTAATCAACAAATTATTATTGACTATCGAGTTTCCCCTATTGGGGAATGATTATATATATATATATATGTATATATATATATATACTTTTATGGTATATTTTACTTATTGGAATTGTTTTTTATGATATATCGGAAATTCTAATAATTGTTAGTAAATATTTAATTTTTTAATTTTTTTATGGAAAATAATTTATATTTAATATATAATAACTTTATTAGGTATATTGTAATTTTATATATTAATAAATATATTAAAAAAATTACCAAAACATATAATAATTGAGTGAATCACTTTGAAATGATTAATAAGTAAATATTATTTTTGGGAATTGTTTATTATCATATATAAGACACTTTTATTAATAATAATACCAATAGTATTATAATGTCGGAAATGCTATTATTAAGAGATAAATCTGGCATATTCATTTATTGCTAATTCTTTTTACCAAACAACATATTATCGATTGGTATTATAATAATTGGAACAACAATATTTTTCAATCCTAAAAAATTTAGTGATATATCTTGTACCAATAATTTATTGGTTGGAAATTTTTTGTTGGTAAAATAATTTACCAAACTAAAATGAACTCTTACCAATATATATACCTTTTATAGAAAAAAATATGACTATTTTGGAGTGAAAATTCCTTTTTCACAAATAACATGAGTTTGGTGACATTATTAGTATATTAGTATAAATTGGATTTTTATGAATTATTTTTTTAAAAAATATGTATTTTATTAGTGAATTTATAATTTTAAAAATGTTTTTTTAATTTACAGTCTTATATTTTATATTTTATAAATTAAGTTATATTTTTTTAAAAAATTTAATACATTATACATTTAGTATTTTAAAATTAAATTTTTTTCACTTTTAAAAATTGAATAAAAAATTGATTTAGAATTTAGAATCATTATCTCCAAATTATAGTATAAATACCTTTTATATTTGGGCCAAAATGTTAAATTACCTAGGTAAAAACTAGTTACTGTGGTGAAAACAAAATTACCAAAAATGATTAACCTATGAGGTAAAGTGTCAAACATGTTGAAAATTTGTTTTAATTGATAATTTTAGGCATGGATAGAGATTATATATAATATACTCTATTTTTTACATTTTTTGATCCATTTTCTATGAGATTGGATTTCCATTATTGATTTTTTTTGTATTTAAAAAATAACAATCTTTTTTATTTTTAAAGTGGCACCCATATCCTCTCTTACCCTCACTCCAAGACCCATTTAGTTTGGACAAAAATATACCAAAAACTATCCTAAAAACTCCTAAACACCTTAATGACGCTATATTGTTCTCAAAATACCATCCTTTAAATGTTCATAAACTATAGTAAAGGAGATGACCTGAGTAGCAAGGTATGCATTTCTAGCTACTTCTTTCTAGTTTCTTTTTTCCTAATATGAATTTATTACTTATCAAATTTCTTTATACCGTATCAATTTTACCACATAATTATTCTTATTATACTTTTAGTTAATTATAATGATGGTAAAATATTAACCCACCCTCCCATTTTCCCTATGAAAAGAGAAATGACATTTGTGTGTTCGTGGATGACTGCCTCCACAAAATGTAATGTTTTGTTTTCCTTATACACCATAAAATTTTAGTAATAACGATGAGTTTAATAAATATATATTACATTTATAACATATTTTATATTATTAAATGATAATATATATTATGAATTTATCCAATTCTTGTTAAAATGAAATCATCAACCATGGGTACGTGTGGACTGCAGCCTCATTGGGATGATTGATTTCCATTATATTTTTCATAAATTCTTTTCATAGATAGTCACGAGGATGAGTTTAATGGATAAATATTATAGTTATGATATCATCAAGTTTCTAGTATGACAAATTGGGCAAAATATTTATGATATGATCAACAAAACATTATTGTCAATTCACTCATTTAAAAAAATTCCTATTCAATGGAAAATATTTAATTCAAATTATATAATATATCCATATTAATTACTTAATATTATAATGAATTTATAATTATGATACATCAAACTAATAAACACTAAATTATATGAGTTTTTTTCTAGTCTAATTATATTTTAGATAAATTAGCTCATAATGATCTATTGTGTATTATATGTTCATGTTTGGGTTAGTTTGACCACCAATGTGAACAATGATTTAAAATTATATCACAGATGATTATGAAAAATAAATTATAGTTATAATATGATATAAATATGTAAATATTTTTTTTGGAGAATATACATCAATATTCAACTCATTAAATAAGAAATCACCCATCATAGGTTGAAAATAACCGAAAAGTATTTGTTGATGATTTTATATTTTTTGATAAAAAATAAATTACTATTTAAAGAAAATTGAAACATCCTAAATTTTTTTAAATAATACCTTAGAGTAAAATTAATGATCAAGGGGTTATAAAATTTGGGTGAATAATGAATAACAACGCCCCTATTGTGAAACTAGTTCAAAACTATCAAGATTACTCATACATGACCTTGAAAATAAAATTAAACTAACCAATATAATTATATAGAATAATTATATATTAATTTTTTAAAAGTTTATGGATATTAAGGTATGTTAAATCTGATATCATTTTTAGTTGTTTTACAGGATCATAGATTGCATTAAACTAAGCGAGGAAACAAGGTAAAATGTTCCTTCACTCAAATTTAATTTCTTGAAACATATTTCATAATATTCTTATTAATCCCATTAATATAACGTGATTAATAAATAATGAGTGTATTTTACCATATTAATGTTTGTTAACAATATACATGGCTTAATTTTATTTAATTTTTTTCATTTCAAAAAATACTCACCTTGAAAGTTGTTTTTATTGAAATGTTACTTAAGCTGTAAGGGTTTCATTGGAAATCTTATTTTCAAATAATGATTATTTTTGAAATATAATACATTAGGGGAATTTTTATTTTTTATAAATCCTCTCATAATTTCCATTTTACATTCACGGGTTTTTATATGTTCTTCTGATATTTCATTTCTCCTTGAATTGTATTTTACAAGAAGTGTTACTTGTAAGAGAAACAAACCCTACACTTTTTTCAGTTAGGTGCAACATTTTTTCCCATGTCTTAACTCATAGAATTATTTTCTATGTATACTTTTAATTGATTGAATTCATTTTATCCTACTTAATATTCTTTTAAGATTTCGAAATAGACTTTTAACATTTTTCATATGGTCTATTTTCATTAATGTGTAAAAGAATATCTTTTTAATGTTTTCCATACGAACAACGTCTTCCATCATATTTTTAATTTTCTATGATACTTAATTTATGAAATTAAATTGTTTTATAAAATAAAATATTTCCATATGAATTTTTTTAAACTATCTTGGATGTTTTATATTTCTAAATAAATTTTACATAATTATCATAAACACGACTTTCATATAAATCCACTTCCATCAACATAAGTGATTCCAGATCAAGGATATTATTAAAATATAACAATCCACCTTTTCTCTTTTTATGACCAATTTTATGTCCTTATCTTTCTGAGGAATAGCCCAAAACTTCCTTTTTCCTTACTAATCATCCATTATGTTTGATCCTAACTTTTTACCCAATGAATTTGTTTTTTGAATACCATATTTTGATCCATTTTATTGATGGGTGTTCACCAATATTCCATAAATCGATTTTTTTAGGGAAATTTTTTACTTAATTTTATTCCCTATGGATATATGATGTAAAAACCATATGCTTCATTGTCATGATTGAATTACATTTTCCAAGAAAGTTAATTAATTTTATTGGATACCCATTCATTCTCCATTTGTATATTAGGTTATGATTATTGGTGAAAAGATAAATTACTTCTTTATGTGAATCTATATTAATTTTTTTTTTATTTCAATGGGTTCTTTTTTCTATAAAAATTTAAAGAATTTTATTTTAAATTTTTAGGAAACACGCATTACATCCATTTTTTATTTTGATTTATTTTTTAAGTTGAACACATAAGTATGGATGTAAGATAAGTGTGGTCCTATATCACTATTTAATTCTTTGGTTAGAAGTTTATATCTAATAATATCAATATTCAGTAATACATTTTAGATTATAATAAATGTGGGAACTAATGGTTTTACTCATGAAGGTAATGTTCCCTATACTTATGCATGTGACAAAGATGAAAGGTGATATATAGTTTTATGTTTATTCTCGTGAAAAAGTTAATATATAATGGATCATATTTATTGTATCATGTTTATTGAAGTTTTGATTTATGTATTATGTTATGCTAATTTCGATTCCATGAGTTGTGATCTTTTATTTTCTGGGTGTTAATTTTCTAATGCATCATGAATATATCCATTTTCTAATCTAATATTCACTTACTATATTCAACAATTATTACTTCTGTTTAGCCTTACCGTGCATTCGATCTAATTTATTTCTTATGTTTACATTTCCCTAGGTTATGAAGATTAGTATAATGTATAATAATAATAAGAGGGAGTCCATTGTGGCTCAATTACAGATAAAGATTCACTAAGGTTGTAAAATATGTTTGTTATGTAGCTAGTCCTCAAGTACACTAAATCTTCCATTCATGGGATTGTGTGATTATTTGTGAGATATAAAGTTTACTTTATGGAAACACAATAAAATAAAGGAATTTCTATCATGGAAATCTATAGTTGGTATATGAATCTATTTTAGTTATTTTTGAGAATTATATTTGTAACATTTACTATTGGTATTAGAGAACCTTATTAAATATCCTAGAGATTAGTTTAATTATATATTGGTACCCTAAAACATTGGTAAATTTCTAGGTAGGTGGTTTTCCTAGAAACAAAATCCCTATGTGTATACTTCAAATTGGTTGTGGTTGTGTAACATATTAACATAGGGGTAATAACATGGAAAATTTTGGTTGAGCATCAACTCGATCATCACAGTAATGTATGGTGAGTGGGCCTAAGACTAAACACCTAGGTGAAGACTCCTAGGGGATGTGAATTGGTTGATCACATTCTCTTTAATAATCATAATTAAGGATTAAAATCCTTATATCCTTACAATATTAGGTTGAGAATGATAAGATAATTAAACATAATGTAACCTAAGTTAAAATAAGATTGACATAGGTTTAACTAGAGGAAATATATTCCAACAAGATAATATAAAAGAATAAATAATTTTAATCTTTGAAATTATATTTATGAGAACAGTAATTCCCCTACATATTAAAATTTTGGTCACTCATTTAAACCATTTTGTTTTTTTTAATGTATTCATTTATAAGGAACCATTTGTGGAAGGGACAATACAATGATTACCTCAACGAACAATCCATCAAAATTGGGGGTGGAGTGAGAATAATTATAATTAATCAAAACTGTTTATTAAAAAAATGTATCATAATGTGAACACATTCAAAGTCCCAAACACACCAAAGAAGAGAAATACTAAGCCATATGAAAGATCATGAGACAAAGATGATGAATGATAGAATTTATAATTTCCAATATGAAGAAATCATGACTGAAGAACCAAGGTAATTGACACATAGGGATTAGAAGATGCTTTAGCTATGGAAAAGGAGTCCATAAAGAAATAAAATATTGTATGAAAAAATAGATTTTGGCTAACATAGTTTAATTAAATAGAGTGCATCCTAAGGCACCATTAATAATGAGATGCCTTATGTGTGGGGAACAAGGGAATTATCAAATTAAATACCATGATCTAAGGAATAACCAAGATAACAATCATAAAAAACATCCAAGAACATGAGAGAAACATAAATCCTATGAAATAATTACTCCTGAAGCAGATCTTGATATTTAAGTAACCAATACCCTCCAATCAAGAGTCCTAAATATCTTATTGAATTCAATTATAAGAACTCTAGTATATCTACAAGGTTTTATAATATCATTAAATCACTACATTGATGATTTTATCATTAAATAAAATATTTAGTGTTATAATTATTGTAATAAAAGTTGAAACTTATTGTAATGTTCCTTGTAGAAATATTATCATCCTGACATTATAAAAATTTAATGTAATTTTAGTGACTAATGGGTTATCTCCACTTAGATGAAAATTTATCAGGATTAAGAAAAATAAATTTTATATTAACCTATGAAATTCTATCAATGAATGTATAATAATAAACACACTATAGATAAAATTTTATAATGTGTTTCTCGATACCAAATAATGGGAGAAACATTTCCTAATTTTTTGGAGAAAAATTCAATATTCAAGATACACCTTTTGTAAGGAAAGTGATATGTTTCCCTATTTTGTAAGGTTCACATCTCACTTTAAATTATATCCTTTTTCATCTCTATAATTTAGTTGAATTTATCTTATTTGTTATTTCTATGTTATAATTAAAATTATGAGGAAGTAATTTATTTAACAGAGAAAAAAATATAATACCCCATATTTTATGATCCCTAATAATAAGACTAATTATAATAAAAATAATATTTTTATCTCCATAACTTTAACTAATGTTTCTTTATTATTTCAAAATGATTGAAAATTTATTAGAAAATTCTCCCTACAATATATGTACGAAACTAACGATGCTTTATTCATTCATAAGTGGAACATTAAAAAAAGAACATAATAATATGTAATAAAAAAATGGATTGTCACTCATCATGGATAAATTATATCCAATAAAATTAGATAAATAAAAAGGGAAAAACATATAGAAAGAATAAAATAATCATGACTTTGGAATATCCTGGATCAACTTCATCCTTAAGGATCACCAATAGCCTAATAAAACCCATATTTTGGAAGAACACCTTGAATGGTGTAAAATCTTCACCATAATAATTATCATGGAAATATCTAAGGTTCCACTGAAATTTTGTGACGAAACTAAGATAATAAATCATTGAAATAAATTCTTAGGGCATATATAAAAAATAAGAAATATTAGAGTATCAAAGAAAAGTTTAACCTAGTGAATCAAGAAATCCCATATATGACTAGATGCAGCAACACAAATCTTGAATCACCCCAACTACTCAATGAGAGAGATAATCCAAGATCCAAAACCCATAAAGAGGTGGTAGCACTAGGATACACTACTATAGGAATCATAGTCCTTTCCTTTACATGTGTCATAAAGAATAACATTCTCATACACACCCTAGTGAATGTGCATGGGGTGAGTAATTATACCCATTAGGATTTCTATAAGAGATTTTACAACACAATCCACTAGGAAAAGAGAATGTTAGATCATTTTTAAAAATTAAATTTATATCATAGAGAGTGAAAATAATTATTTAATCAATTATAAAATTTATTTTAAAAGTAGAAATAGTTTTTCTAATTATCCTACTTGGTTTAAAAATTCCACAAACACACACACAAAAATGAATGTTAGGGGATAGTTCCATACTGATGGTTTGTCACTCACAAGTCCATTATGTCTTTATTTTGTGACCAATCTCAAGGTGTCTAATGTTTGGAACCATTCCCTTCATTCATTGTCATGTCAATGCAAATGAACTTCAGCCAAAAATCAATGCTAAGTTATCATAGAAAATCATTTCATACAAATCAATAATTTCATATTAAAATTTAATCTTACATATTTCTTTCATTAAAAACTATATTTTTATAACCATAATCTAAAAGAGTTTTCAAAATCCAATCAATTTCCATTATTTCAAAAATATAGAACAAAATGGGTTCTAACATGAAATCAACACAGTGTTCTTTTAAAATTTTTAGAAATTGAATTTCACTTATAAGTCTTCTAGTTCTTGAATATTTTGGAAGATATATAATCCCCCTAACTCATAACATCTGATTAAACCAAATAAATACTTCAGAAAAAATATTAATCTAGGATTAGGAGACATTTTATTTAGTAGATCCGACCAAGGTATCATATAAACACATCATGGATCTCAAATAGATCCATTACTGGTTATATATAATGCTCCATGTGAGAGTATAAGTGGAGATACAAATAAAAAAGAGATAAAAAATACACTTATCATTAATTCTAGTGATCCAATTCACATAGATCTATCAAAACAGTCTTCCAATTCAAATGAAACCACCAAGAACACCTAGGATCTGATCATAGTCTATGATCCTGAGAGAAGAGGTGAAAAATTATAGTTTAGTGGGTTAAAGCTAAGATAAACAGTAATTTATGATTTTTTTAATGCACATATCATTGTTAGGTTTCATGTTTTGGGAATACATTTTCTAATCGTGCATGCATGATAGTTCCACATAGTTTTTCTAATCTATGTTCCAATCATGTATTTATTCTATTAAAAAACTCCATTTCTCATTTTTAGTCACATGGTTGTTCCAATCCATATACCCATCATGCGCTTTCTAAGTGACTACTAGAGTCCCACGCATGGTCTCTAAGAGAGGGGTCACAGTTTTCCCTAACCATGCACAAACCATTCTCCTACAAAAATGCTTCCAAAACATGATAAACCATTCAAAAACTCCTAAAACTCATCCCAATATTTATATCACATAAAAATAAATAATAAAATATAAAATTATAAAAAACTATGTGTTTTACATTATCCATACCATTTGGATTTCTATCTTAAAAAAGATGGATATTTTTAGTACTTTAGGAATGTTCGGGTTGTTGTTTAAGAATGTTTCTAACATTCACATGTTTCTTTACTAATGTGATCATACTTTACTAACACTCATACCAAATGGATAAAATTACCCCATAATAGATTTTATTTTCTATCCAAAATCAATATCAAAATGTGTGATTTTTTTTTTCATTCTGTGTAGGAGAAATGTAGTCCCATCGAATCACATGGATAAGATTAGGATATCACTTATTAAATTGAGTCACATGAAAAAAAATTGTGTATGGAGATAAATCATGGTGGAAAATTTAATTGATAATCAATGTCACCAATCTACTCAGGTATTTCAATGTGGTTCATGTATTGAGGAGGAAATTTACGTTGATTACCCAAATTTAAATGCCCAAACCTTAGAGATACTTTCACGAACACATAATCTCACACCGAATGATAATGGTCACTGATGATGATCCACATAGTATTTCTAATTAATCTGTTCTATCTATATCATATTTTATCATTTTAATATTCCCAATCATCTTGAAAAACTATATAGGTACCAATGATGATGTTCATTGGGTCTATACCCAACAAAGTGTAGACGGATAAGGATAAATGTAAAATGATTTTGAAGGATCCATATATATAAAGGGATTATAGCTTTTATTTATAGAAGAACTTCACTAATGGTATGTGATCCTCCTATGAACCTTTGAATTCCATAACCCAATCATGGAGTTTGTATTACAATATATGGATCATATGTTCAGATTTTACATCTAGTTAAGGATGAAAATCCTTGCTCGTGGTTATATAGATACTATAATATCACTTTATTATTCTCAAAATACAACGGGTAAAATGATGATATATGTTAGAGAATAGAAAAAAAGTTATTCCATGAATCTTTTCAACCTCCTAAAAATAGATTTTTTCCAATTCTTCACCCTTATTAGATTCATTAATAGGGATGATGTGATCTGAATTTGGGAGATGATCCACAATAACCCATATATAATTTTGTTTCCAAAACATTATTGTAAGACATATCAAAAAATTTATAGCCATGTACTTCTATTTATAGATAGGGCAGGTAAAGATTATAACATACCAGTTGGTCATTGGTGCTCTTGTTTGACTTTATCAAAAGTGAGGCATATCGATATATACTCATCCACATTACATTTCATGAAATCCCACCAGAAATGGGTTTGAAATGACTTATACATATTCTTAATTCTATGATGCACATCCCGTTTCAAGTGGTGGAATGTAGGAACTTTCTGTTCAAAAGACCAAAAAATGAAATGTCGATCTTGAAAATGACACATAGAGTTACCACCATATTTATGCCCATGCACAGTCTCCACACTATTGAGTTTTGACCACAGGTAAGGAAAACAATATTTGTTCTTTAATAATATTTAACTTATTCAAATAAATCATTAATAAGTCCCACAAAAAATTAATCCATGAGTTTATTTTTCCCAGTACAATTGAAACATATATCAACAATTATAACCATCAATTTACACTATTGAAGCTATTTTCTTGACAATTTAGTATATAATTTTTGATCAAATCATTGGCTATATAATTGTATTTTCCAAACATATATGACAATTCCATGTAAAACATGTAAAGATATCACAACCATTATCTTTATATCAAGTTTAAATCTCTTTGTTAAAATATTTGTTTCATATTTTTATGATATGTGAACATAGTGATTTTCTCACAAAAGAGATAAAGACTTCATGGTTTCAAATAATGAACTACCATAACCAATTATACATAATAATTTTGATAATTATTTTCATGATTTATTCACTGTCATGATCAATAATCTCCCATGGGATCTCCCTATAAGAGAATAAATGAGATCCAGATGTGTCACAATAAACCACATAATCGTTCCTAGGTTCTGGTAAGAAATTAATTGGTTTTAAGTGATAATTTATTTATGATACAAAAGTGTTTTTTCCAGTAAATCGTTAATGGAATAGATCTCCCTTACACATGAGCACTACCATAAGATATGTGAGTTGTGATAAGTCTTGGATATGGAGATTATGGTAACCTTCTATGAAAAAAAACTTGAATATCTCAATGAAATTATTAGATGGTTACCATGATATAAAAAGTTATATATTTTCTTGGTCTACTAATATTCCTTTCTAAGAAATAACATGTCCATGGATCCAAAATTCATGTCTACAAGAATTGAATTTATGTAAATTTTTATATAACATATTCCCTCAAAAAATTCTCAAAAAAATATATAAATATAATTCATGTTTATTGTAGGTTTGAGAATACATTATAATGTAATCTAAAAACAACCAATTATGGATTCAAGGTTTCACTAAATGATTTTATTTACCAATTCCATGAAAACCGATGGTGAATTTATAATAACAATGGACATAACCACGTATTCATAATTATTTTAATAATTTTTGAATGTTTTTTTGGAATTTAATCTTTCATAACCTTGAGTTGGTGATACCAAGAGCATAAACCTATTTTCAAGGGCCATTGGGCTCCCTAAAAAAATCACAATGTTTATAAATTGGAAGTACTGGATATCTATTCTTTATCAAAACATGATTTAGCTTATGATAATCAACACATAGTCCTAATGAAGTATCCAACTTCTTTAAAAAAAAGAATCAGAGAAGCCCAAGGAAACGTAACTCGCCTTATGAACCCTTTACTTTTCAATTATTCTAATTATATCTTCAAACAACTTAATTATGTTGGTAAAATTCTATATGATGGAATTAAAGTAGGATGTTTCCCCATAAGGAGACCAATCATAAATTCCACTTCCATTTCTAGTGGAAAACTAATGCAATTTGTTGGGGGAACAAGGAGGGATATAAATCCATAGTTGTTGATAAATTTATTGTATCAATTTTTATTTTTTCACTAAAGTGACTTCTACTAATTAACCAGAAATAGTTGCAAACATTTTTTCTAAAGGGATTGATTTTTATCCTTGACATATCAATGTATTTTAAAACTATGTACAATCCAATGAAGAGATGAAAAAATTACCCATCATATAAAAAATTTGCATGGGACATGAATGAAACTAACCAATCCATTTCTATGATCACACCAAATATATCCATTTCTAAAAAAATAAGTCCCAAAAAAATTTGAATTTAATTTTTACAAAAAAAAAGATACAAAATTAAATCCCTTTAACTCTTTATTACTAAGAGATGTTGGAACACTCATCATGTGTGGAATAATATTGATATGAATTCCTTTTTAATTATTAACACATGAAGAAATAAAGTTACAGTATGTTGTATTATAAAAAAACTATCATAATATTTGAGTTGTGTTGAATGGTACCTCATACAATCAAAGGAACTGAATAATCCTCTGTGATAATCTTCTCATCAAAATATAACTTTTTACTCAGCCCCCCTTATTCTTTCTTTCCATGTTTCGGTTCCATTTTCCTGATGAGTCACACTGTTACTAGAATCACCTTGGATCAATTGGTTCTAAGAAAGGGAATTGGTATAAAAAGTACATCTAGGTAAAGAAAATTATTTCAAAGAGACATGAGATGTATTCCAAGAAACGTCCTTTAGAGAACCATGGAAATAACAAAAAATATGTCTGATCTGATTATAGTTGTGAAATATTTTTGGAGGTGATATAAAATCTTACTCCAAAATTGAAAATCAACCACATTGGAAACATCCATGATTTATTTTTGGTCAGAGAAGAAAGTTAATGAATTTAGTGGTTTGATTCTGTGGTGGTGTAGCATGATGGAATTAGGTGCCCCTATTTAGTTTTTTCTTAACATTAGAGTTCCCACATATTTTAATGGAAACATACATACTTCATTGAGTTGGACTCCTATAGATATAAATTCCTGATACTATATCTATATTAAAAGTCTCTGAATAATTATTAATTTATATCATAAATATCTTCGAATAAATTCTTGGTTAATTACAAGGCTAAAATATGTGTTCCTTCCATGATGCATGAGTAGCAACATATAGGGAAAATGAACATAGTTCAAAAAGTTAACTTCATATTCCATTATCAATATATTTTATTTCATTATGATGAAAAATTATTTAATCCAAGATATCATGAAAGTGTGAGGGTAGAGTTGTTTATTTAAAAATTATTCAATGTAATGCCACATAAGGACTTGGTTGGATTTATCTTGGATAAATAAATCCCACCATTTATGTGCAATATATTCCTACTTGTAAATTAGTAACATTGGCTTTAGATCAGTCCTTTTTCCAAGGAAATAAAAAATCTAGCTCATTCTATTAGGGTTCACTTCATAATTTTTGGTTCTAAATCATCCTAAAAGATGCATTGATTATATTTCTAACACAACATTGATTGGTACATTTTATGTGGTTCATAATTTATATTTCCCTAATCAATAGTATGAAAATATGGAAAAAGGATATGATTATATTTTTGGTTCACCTATGTTTAAAGAGAAGCCATGCTCTCTATAGCCTCTTCTTGTGGAATTCTACATATTCTAACTGGTGACATTTATCTATAGATAGAATAAACATAAAATAGTCATCACTCACTAGAAAAATATATGCTTATAATATTAAAAATCATAATAAATAGAAACCATGATAGAAAAAATTTAAAAAAAATAATCATAACTTGAGAAATGCAGTCCTTGTGGGAAGACTCATTTCAAATTTGTGGTATGCTGCACTGATTAGCTAACCAATGACGATGAGATGATAATGGACCTAGAAGTGTCTTAGAAAATGTTTTGTGTCATAACCACTATGGTAACATAAATTACCATATAAATAGGATATCATGGTGTTTTAATGCCATATGTTTCATGTTACGACATTTCCTAGATCCTTGTTACAATTCCAAGAAGATGGACTAACCAAGAATTATACCATTTGTTAAATCCCAACCCTAACCACTGTCATGTAAATATCCAAGGCGACACTAACCATAGGTGATGTACCTAAGAAACTAAAGACTAGAAATAAATATTGAGGTCTTACTTATATTTTAGGGGATGATTTTTCTATATAAAACAGTAAAACCTATATAGATAAAATAATAAACTAAAAAACTACATGAGGCATGAGTATAAATAATACATCTCAAAAGAAAAAGAATCTAACAATATTTGAGTAAAAACAATAAGTTTAACCAGGTTACTTATGAAATTTAAAAGAAAACTAGAGTAGAAAACATAGATGTGTCATCACTCCCACCACTCAATGAGAGAGGGAATCCAAGGTCCAGACTCCACATTCAGAAAGTAACTTCATGATTCCCCAAGAGACTTTTGCTTTACTTTTTCTATGAATAATATTGTCTACGTACACACTCTAGTGTATATACTAGGGTTAAGTGATCATACCCATTAGAATTTCCAAAAGAGACTTCCCTACTAATGTCACTACGACAAGAACATATTTGCTAATATCCCAAAATAAAATTTAAAATATGGAGACAATAAAGACAAAATTAATTAATTAAATAATTAATTTCAAAATAAGAATCATTTTATTCCAATATCCTATAGGGTATACCCATTCCATGAACACAAACACACATGCATTCCAGGTGATAATTCCCTACTCAAGGGAGGATACTAGATGATATACTAAGTCATTAATTAGTGATAATTATATAAGATCCTCTGGTTTATCCTCATAACCCTTATTCAGGTTTACATCAATTAAAATGAACTCATGCCAAACATTTATGCCCAATTCTCATATCGAATATTTCTCCATAAATCAAATCAGTAATTAAAACATTTAATGAACCATATTACTTATGTTAAACAAAAATCATAACTTTAAATCCTTATACTAAATGGGTTCTCCAAAATCCATCAATTTTCATGATTTCCAAACTATAAAAGAGGGATTCCTCCATGAAATCAACATATGTTTCCTTTAAAATTCCTTATAACTCAGTTTAAATAACAATTATTCTAGTTATATAATAATTGGATAAGAGAGAGGAGAAACCTACCTCAAAATGTGTAAAAAATCGACCTAGATGCCTTCTCAATACTGGAACCGGATTGGATCTACCATATACCCAAATAGAATTCTTGATCCCCATGGGCTAGAGACTAGCACCCAGACATCAAATAAAAACTAGAGGGAATGATTTAACCCAACCTAAAGCAACAACATTAAATATGTACATATTTAAGAGGAAAAAAATTGAAGATATAAATATATTACTTAAGAGATAGATAACAACAAAATAAATACAACTTAAAAGGTAGCTAACCAAACTCCAAGAGATAAGTCCAATTACAAGGGATGAAAAAACTAAAACTACTACACTAATAGCTACATGTGACAGTGTGGGAAAACTACCAATATCCCACCACTAGCTACCCAAATCAATTGATAGAAAACATCATCACCTCATTGTGGTGACTTTCCTTTCCCTATATCAAAATACTTAATAAACTATACACACCATAGAAGTTGTGTGAATGGTGTGAGATAACAGACTTAGTAAAGTCTCAACTAGGTGTTACATATCAATTATCTATACCACAATCCATGTATGCTAAAATTTAATGAAAACAATTCATGATATACAGATTAGCAGTTATATATAAAAATCATAGAAAAAATTTAGTTTAACCTTATTTAAAATTTCCAAATAAAGTAGTTAAATTAGTTTAAAATAATTTTATAAACATATATAATAACATATATATATAAAAAAAAATTATGTATCATATATCATATCAAATATATGACAGTACAATCATAACATTATTATAAAAAATATCCCAAATCAGCCAAAATAATAGGTAACATCACACTACGGGTCACACTTGGGAAGGATAGAAAGTAAACTCTTACCTAACATAGAAAATCACAAACTTATCAAGCCTCTAGACAAATGACTCAAGTCTAGAGAGTTGAATAACACCCCAGAAAGTAAACCCATCAATAAGTATAACAAGTCTCTACAACAGTAGGCTAAGGAGTAGAGTAAATACCTATGAGAAAACCCCATGATTTTGGACAAGTCCTATTAATACACCTTCAATATAATTACCCAAGGCTTCCCATGTGCTCTATTTTCCAAAAAAAATCATCCAAACCATCTTTGAAAACCATTTCATAATATTTTGAGAAATCTTTTTTAATTACCAAAACTAAGGGAAACACATTTTTTATCAACGGACCATTTTCACACAAAATATCTTTAAATAAATCATTTCAATTGAATGCATTAAACAATTTTACTTCACCATATAAATACTATTCCTCAACTTAGGCTGAGGACAGAACCACATACCTCAAATATCAGGTTTTCCATGCCCACAATGAGATCTACAAACAAGGAAGGAAACACCATAAAAATGGAGACCCTAGAACATATCTACACTTCTGAAAATATATTTAATTTAACCAAATGTTTGATGTAGAGAAATTATCACAAAATATCTCAAGAATTCACACTCGCCACACCACAACTAAGAAGGAATATTCCCTTGAAACAAGATCACATAATGGATCAAGAAATAAATCATGAGAATCATCCCTAAGGGTTAATGGATTAAAAAAATCAATGCAATAACACTACCATGATTAATGGAAGTGAAGAAGCATAAAGGATTACTCACTCAATGAAATTCACCCCAACCAATATAAAAATAAATCACTAAAAGAAATTATTTGGAAGTTATGGAGGTCCCCAAAATCATGGGGAGATTTTTCTAGGTCCAGAGGGAGGAGGGATGTGACCAAAAAATAAAAAACAATTGGTTGAGAAATACCCTAAATTCCAAACATGAATCATTTAAGAAGCATGTAATTACATTTCAAATTGTGTAATCTATGGGGTTCATAAATACCAAAAACCCGACCAATATTTTTTTAAAACCCTTATTTTTTACAATACATAACATGTTATACTTACATGACATGTAATCTTTCACACTATGTACTCGACTCATGACATGATCCTGGGGAAAATTTAACATCATGTACTCCCATTACAGGGCATGTAATTTCCCAATATACAATAAAAAATTAAATTCTTACATTTAACTAAAACAACCTCTTGATTTATCTCAACTCAGGGAGAACCCCAAAAATAAATTCTAGTTTATATTTGGACTCCACTAATTCCAAAATATTCATCCATAAAGTTTGGTACATTTTACACAAAAATTATCTTCATTCTTGGGAGTCCCATGATGTGCCAATTTAAAGATGAAAAAAAGTAAAGAGATGCGAAATCCATGAATGATGGTAATAAGATACTACAAAATCCCCACCATAA